>CM072160.1:18024073-18624073 GCA_036850595.1 Rhyacichthys aspro
GCCAGTGGGGCATGGACCCCGGGGTCAAACATAGGCTTTTTTCCTTTCTCCTGTTCTTTCCCACTTCCCCCGCCCCGGCCACTTGAAGCTATACTTCCTCACCTTCTGCCAATTCTTTCTTTCTTTAGAAAAAGGATCCCGTTTATGTTTGGCCTTCTGTGAGAAATAAAAAGATAAGGGGGTAGGGGGCAGTAGTGTTTGTTCTGGTTGCTTTTTTTTTTTGCAGGGATGGTGTTGATTGGAGTTGTTATTGACCGTTGCTGGGTTGTGGTTGGACATGCAAGGGGGAAGAATTTGTGTTTTTTTAAGATTTAGACATCAAAAAAAAAAAAAATAAAAAAAAAAAAAAAAAATTGTCAAAATTTACGTGTTTATGATCGTTCTTGGGTTCCGCTCTTCCTTTATTGCGGGGCTTCCTGCCCGCCCTGGCCTTGCCCTGGGGGGGTTTCTCAGACACACAGAACCACATAGTAAGCAAGGCCACCCCCCCCCCCCCCACCACCCCCACTGGCCTGGGGGGCTGCAAGAGGGCGCCCGCCCGGTGGGGGGGGGGGAGGGGTTCCTTTGGCTGGTCGTTCCCACCCAGGACACCAGGTTAGGGATATAAATCCAGATTAACCTCCCCTTAGGGCAAAGAGAAGGGGGAGGTTAAAGAAATGGGTTTAAGTTCGACTGATAAAAAAAAATGAGGTGAGAAAAAAAAAAGACTTTTATTTTTGTTTGTTGTGGAAGGCATGTGATAGGGGCAGAAAGGAAAACACCCTAGAGAAGATGGGGAGAGAAAAAAGCCTGGAAAAAAAAAGAAAGAAAGAAAAAAGAATATCCACACCTAAAAAAGATAACTAGGACGAGATGCCGAAAAAAAAAGAGGGGGGGGTGAAAAGGGGTTTGAAAAGAGAAATGGGTATAGAGGGTTTTTGGTGCTTTTAGGGGAGTTGGGGGGTGGAGGTAGATTGGGAGTTTTTCCTTTTTTATTTTTTATTTAAACACAAATAAAAGGGTACTTTGTTTGGTGAAAAAAAAAAAAAAAAAAAAAAATTCTTTTTTTTTTTTGGTGGTGGGGGGGGGTTTCACACCCGACGCAGGAGGACAGTGAAAAAAAAGTGCCATGAAAAGAAAAAAAAAAAAAAAAAAAAAAAAATAAAAAAAAAAGACTTGCTATTTGATACTGCAACAGTTTTTATACTGCAACTTAGCAGTAATTTTAGTCATAACTGTGGTTTCAAAACCTGGATACTCGGGATCCGTTAAAACACATACACTAAAACAACTTTGTGTTCTATTTATACTTTGTTCTAAATAAGAGTATGGTTAGAAGAGGCAGACAGAAGCCAACCTCTATGACCATGACAATGAAGATCATTTGATATAACATTGATGCACAGAGCACAGAACAAGCAGCGATACATCATGTTTTTATTCACACACCACGAAACATCCATTTTTATGCATCATAATCTGTTTGACCAGATCGTGCCCGGAGCAGCATGGTGTCGACAGAGAGTGCATCGTCCACCTACGAGGAGCTGGCCAGAGCCTACGAACACGCCAAGATGGAGGAGCAGCTCCGCCACGCCAAGTTCACCATCACCGAGTGCTTCATCTCCGACACCTCATCCGAACAGATGACCGCAGGGACCAACGACTCGACAGACAGCACGACCTCCAGCACGCCGTCCTGAGTCGGGCATCTGCCGCTCACCGCCTCCCCACCCAAACCTCAGGACGTCGCCGGGTCATGAAGATTGCCGTCCCAAGGCGCACAGACCTGGTGAGCATTATTCACTGGAGGGGGGAGAACGAGAAGGGTTTGACACGCACTCACATTTTGGGTTTGAATTTGTTTTACATATACACTTAAAGTTATATCATACCTATTTACAAATTTTGAAATATTATTTAAAGATAAGTAATATTTTTCCCCCAAAAAGTAAAATAGACTATAAAAACGTACAGAAGTAAAAAGTTACTAGTTATTTCCCACCTCAGCATAGGTTGGGCAAATACAACACTAAAGGGGACAACATGGGACCCTTAACTCTCAACCAATATTTAACATATTTAACTTCAGATGTAAATGTGAGTCAATGTGATGTTCTCGCAAGCGTTCTAATGATATTATAGATCATACTTTTTTAATATCTTTCGAAGCTGCTACACTTTGGGAATAAAACAGGGGTTATTCTAGTTATTATTTTCAGTCTCCATATTATGAGGTTAAAAGTTGCACAATGTTACTTTAGAGAATTTTCGGTCTCCTTTCCTGACATTTTAACTTAGTATTTACCCTTACTTATGGCCTTTAAGTGTAAAACTGATATGTTGTTTTTTATGTTGTTTTTTTTCTTCTAGAACAGTCTGGTCAGGTCAGCTTATTCTCTGACACCAAGGTCGTAGCCTCGAGTGCCAACAATAAAACTATTATACTTTCCCTGCACAATGCACTCTACCTTTAACTTTCACTGATAACTCAACTCCAAGCCTTACCTCAACTGGGTAAACATTTTTCTTTGTGCTAGGAACATGATGATAGATAGCCTTAACCTAACCAGAACAGTAGAAAATCCTCCAACAAAGATCACAGGTCATTTCTGTATTCTTGTCCTTTATTAGCTTTCTGAGAGGATTCACAGGAGTGGGTGGAAAAGATTGATGTATTTGGCTGCTGAAGTTTCTAGATTATATAAGCCCAGCGCTGTATATCAAAGGTTTATTTTAGAGCAGGTTCCGTTGGTGTGGTCCCTACTTTCATCTCAGGAGGGAGTTTTACCTTACATGACCCAGCAGCTCTGACGATCCATTACAGAGCCAGAGCTGCGGGCCACACACAGACGTCCGTCCAGACTCACGGCCCATCCATCATCCCATCTGCTGTCATGTTACAGGGCACCGGGGCTGACGGGGCTTGTTAGAGGTGTCCTGTCCTCATGTAGTGCCGTGCGTGTGTGCGTGTGTGTGTGTGTGAGTGTGTGTGTGTGTTTGACCAGACCGATGTCGCAGCCACTAGATCTGCTTCTTAAGTTTCTGTCCTCATTATGTGCAGCACAGACAGCACGCTCACAGCTCGTGTTCAGCGGGGAACGAGGGCAACTAGAGGCTATCCGTTCATCTTATCTCAAGCTATTGTCACTCAGTACAAAACGGCACTTACCACCACAGAGGCTGCCTTCAGTGTAACAGCAGCCTTTTAGCCTTTGGGCCCTGTGTGGTGAAAGTGAGAGCTGTACACTGGTGTCGGTTACATTTAAAAGAACTGTTTTGGCAAAGAATACAGGACAATTTGGACAAATAATGAGGCACTGAGGTTTATATTATACATTATTGGTAAAAGATGTAGTATTATTAGTACAATGTCCTTGTTAAACTTACGTGAATACATTGCCAATATTTTTTCATGCTTGTTTTTTTTTTTATGTACGTATCCAGTGCTGGAAATTACGCTTTCTGTTTTAACGGTAGCCATTGTTGACAAACACTGTCGACCCTTTTCAAGATCCTTCCAGTATGTGCTGAACATACTAATCTGTTAAAAAATCCATTACCTGATTTTTTTTATTGTTGCATTTATTTTAACAGTTTAATTACCTAAAGCTTATGGTATCAGTGAAAAAATGAGACCTTAAGACATGATCTTTTTATTAATGATTTTAATAGATGAGAATGAAACGCCCCCAGTGGGATTTTGGCCAATCACAGCTCACTTAAGGTAAAAAGGAGTGCTACCATTGGTTGACACTGATGTCAACAAAGAAGGATCAAGGAAATAAACAAAGGAAATGGGTTATTCTGTTGCAAAATACCTCTTATTTTACAGCGAAACAGCTCAGAAAAGATAAAAAATAAACATGGATAAATGTTGGCAATGCTTGATGCAATGTTTAACAAGGTGGAGATAATTACAGCATCACTACAGTCTACAATAGTAAACTTCAAAGCTTTCAGGTTTGAAAAAAATTGGAATAAAGGAAAGGTTGGAGCTGAAACAGGGACGGCAAAAACTAATCTGGGTAGTGGAACTTTAAGGTCTCGTTTTTTCATAAATGATTCCTATTACAATATGCTGTTAAAGATGATTCAACAGTTTTTCTCAGTTACAAGAAAAAAACTATCTGGTAAGTTCTCTTTGATCGTTAGCCTTTAGTTTTAAGCTTAATTAATCTGAAGTGTCTCCTTGGTATTTACTGAACATGGACAGGATTTATTGTACACCCTTTGTATAACTTTTTTCAAAATCCTTCCAGATTTACACACATAAAAAGAGCTGTATTTGTCACAGTTTTTTATCCAGTGCAGTTAGAAGTGACTGACGGCTGGTGACCATGTACGTGCACCTCTGAGTGATTGGTGACCGGACCAGGGCTGACCTCAGCGGACACTGCGTCATCACTTTTAGAGTCTGTCTCATCATTTTACACACTCACCTCTGAGCTCCTGCTGCTGTTAATGTCATGCATCTATTTGACCTATGTCCATCACGACGTCATCCAAGCATTTTAGTTCAAGAGGTTAGTGTGAGGTAGTCGTCATGTGACACAAACTATCCTGTGTGTCTGATGAGTTTATATATATACTTAAATAAGGCAGCCAGAGTCAGACACTTCCACAGACGAATGCCTTGGCAGACAGTTGCAGTGTTTTGGTTACAACTGTCTCATTACACTATGATCTGCAATTTACAGCCTAATGAATGTGCAAACTCCATTTCTAATGAGCTCCCACGGCAACACTTAAATCTATATTTAATTCAATTAACAGTCCCAGCCATTCATCATCTTCACTGGAGCTAATAGGGCTTATTATAAAACACAGTCAATTATTCATTTTCTCCATGAACCAAGAAAACCATCCCGAGGTTTGAATGTGGTCAGAATCTGCAGAGACAGTGGCTCAGGAGGAAAAGTAGTCGTCCAATAACCTGGAGGTTCTGTTGTAAATTCATAGACACCTGTAAATGCACCATGAAAGGTAGATCTTGAAGAATAGAAAGTGATTGGCAGCTGATCCGATGTAAATCTCAAGTTCAGTCGCCCACAAAACCCTGTAACCCAACACTGTCAGCACTGGAACAATTTGCTCTGCTAAATATATAATGCACACTGTAAATGAGATCCACTTACAGCAGTAAAGACCATAAAGTCAGTGGCCACATGCTTCGACCCTGTTACCTCACTCCAGATTTATTTTTATCTATCTGTCTAATAAAAAGAGATCATAGGCACCTTGAAAAACTAATAGAGAGGCCTATAGGTATTAGACTCTGGTAGAAGTAGTGGAGAAACAACAGGATGGATGCTTTACTAAATAACATAGGCCATCCACTGCATTGAGCATTTTGTGTACAGAGTGAATCCAGTGAACATAACTTTAACAGATACATCAACTCACAACCAACTTCCTTTCTCTTCTTTCTGTGTTAGACTTTTTATTAACTTAATCCACATTCCTTTGTTGCAAATCAAATAGATTTTACTTAGATGTAATTGTATTCATATAAAATTGAGTTGTATTGAGTTAAACTAATATTTTTAGTGTCAGTTGTCATGGGAATTTATGAGGTGAGCGATGTAACAGTGTGAATTTGACTGCATTATTCTACATTCTGCAAGAAATAATACAATATTCTACTGTACACTGACGGTGACAGGATATATGTGAGGATGAGCAAAAAAAGGAAAAAAAGTCTGCAGCATGTACAAAAGCAGTCAAGGATGAATTTTACTGTGGCTCTTGTAGCGTATTTGCAACATGGGTTTTGGGTTACATGTTATAGACAATACTTTTGAACAAGTTGTAATGCCAACTGACTTTTGTCTGTAGTTATCATACATGTAGATACATGTCAGTGTTATTTAAATCGTTTCAGCTGTCGATTCACATACAATCAACTACAACTCTGGCTATCAACCTTTCTAAATTGAGTTGTGTCAACATATAAGTTACTGTAGTGCATGATAGATTGAGTGTAAATTGTGGGAACAGAATGCTGTAGACAAAACTGTAGTTAAAAGTCTTGTGAAAGGTGAAAAATAAGATAGGGACATCATATAAGTATGTTTACAGCTTGGTACAAGCCATGGCTTTGCTGTTTTTTAGTGCAGTCCTCTTCTTAGAGTCTAGTAAAAATGAGAACTGTGCATCACTGTGCATGTGATGACTTGTAATGACAAGTCCCTGATCCTTTATCTTTGTGTCACTCGTATTTTACAAAAGTAGCTCTCAATTGTGTTACTCTTGTAGCATTTTGCAGTGTTTCAAACATCAGGGGAACATTTCCTCTGGCTTTCTTTCTGTAATTTTCCTCCAAGTACATTACACACAATCTAATCGGCCACTGTTTCACACTGTATGATCAAAGCTAATGTAATGTTTATTGTTGTTGCTTCTCAGCAGGCGAGCTGGTCCACCTGCCGCCTTACCTTACATGGACTTCCTGTTGAACCGAGGCGTGCCATTGGCTGCTCGAGGAGGAGCGGTCAGCAGCAGCAGTGGCAGCAGCATCGGCGGTGGAGGAGGAGCGGAGCCAGCGGAGGTGGTGGTGCCTAGGAGAAACCAGAGGGGCGTCGGCAGGAGGAGGAGGAGCCATGGGGCAGGCCTGCCTGGAGCCACAGAGGAGCCGCACCCTGAAGAGGCCCCCTCCCATGGAGCCCACCATGGAGGTGCCCTCGCCCCGAGAGGTGCAGCAGTGGCAGCCGGGAAGTGCCTCCACTCTGCCCCACAGGGATGCCCGGGAGCGAGGGAGGCGCGGGAGAGGTCCGGCCAGGGGGGCCTCCTCGGGAGACCTGGCCCAAGCACAGGCTGCCAAACTCAGCACCTCCCAGGAGTCTCTGCTGGACTCCAGAGGACACCTGAAACAGAGCAACAACCCCTACGCCAAGTCCTACACTCTGGTATAACACTGGCACCAGACCGAACTGGACCACACCAGTGAGGACCAGGACCAGGACTGGGACTGGGACATGGCCCCTCTCCACAACACACAAACTCTTGTACATAGAGCCCTTCTGACATGCGTCTCCAGTGGATGCTTTTCTTTGAGTCTTTCTTTCTCTCTTTTCTTCCTTTCCTCTCGCTCTTCTCTGTTGCTTTTGCACTCTTCATTCTCTCACGTGGCTCCTGACGAATTCTGATGGACTTTCACAGTTTTTATTTTCTACTTGAGTATTCTTTTATTCAAAAGTGACGACATATGAGGATTGCCAAAATGATTTATTTAAAATTTCAGAAAGAGAAAAAAAGCTATTGAATTTATATCAAGGACAATTATAGTCATTATTATTACTATTATTATTATATAAAAACAGAAAATATTCTAAAAACAGAAGGAGAGAGAGAGAGGGGGTATGTGGGGAAGTCTGCAGTTGCTTTCTTAATTTATTTTGGTTTTGTTGTGGCAGTGTGATGAAATCTGTGACTGGGTAACTGAGGGTTTGTACCACTGACGCAGAGCCGACAGAGGACGAGGAGCGAACCTGGACTCGAGCGCCAATGCTGACCAATCGTAATGTTTTTTCAACCTTCCTGACGACTGCATGGCGACTGATAAATGACAATTAATAGGAATGGCTGGAAAATAAAAAAAAAAAAAGAGAATTTTTTTGTCACACTATGAAATTATACAATGTGAATATATATAAAGAGATCACTTTTATTTGAATGGATATTACGGGAAAATGATTTGATTAATAAAGTCCTTAGTCATGTTTGCACACTTCTGACTTTGATTTATAACCCTCACTCATCTTCACTGTATGATACTTTGTTAATACACAAAGATATTAGACATTACTTGTGTTCACACATCACACATTTGTGCTCTGATCACACCAAATCAGTTGTGTTCAGCCACATTCAAGGTCAATGTGAGCACTGTCCATCTTCTGGTCTCGACTGATAATTGTGACAAGACTAGTGTTCCATGTGTAAGTATTTAAAGTGTCAATTATGGCCCAGATGTCAACTAATATTGATCTCCTTTGGCAAAACCGGCTGTAAATCAAAGTAAAGCACACTAAATGGTAAAAGTAAGGACTTCTAAAGACCTAAAACTGTCAGTGTATAAAAAGCCTGTCATTGTTCCAGGTAAATATGATCAGATCTTCTTTGAGCTGTTCCCTTCAGGAGTCACCACAGCAAATCATCTGCCTTCATCTCTCCTTTTCCTTTGCATCCTCTTCTCTTAAACTACCTTCATGTCTCCTTCACTCCATCCAGAAACCTCCTCTTTGGTCTTCCTTCTCTTCCCTGGCAGCTCTAACTTCAGCATTTCTCCTCTGAACATGTCCAAACTATCATCTCAGTCTGACCTGAACTGTCCCTCTGATGTACTCATTCATGATCCTGTCCATCCTGAGGTTAAAGATGATCATATAGTATCGGTAAATACTTGTAAAAGGCAAATAGTATCTTACTAATGCCTTAAAACAAAACAAAAATGGAGAGTAGGTGTTTAAAGATCTAATAAGCTGTTTTTTGTGAAGCAACTGTCTAGTTTTGTGTATTTCGTCAGTTCCCCTCTCTGTTTACATGGCAGGGATGGTTTTCAGTGTGAAGCTTTCAGCCAATCACAGTTCACGGACAGCAGATGAATACAATAACACTATATGAGAGCAGGCAGTTCACTACATGAAAAGATGGCATATACTTCATTGGCTTTCACAACAACTCCTTTATAGCTATAAAAAGTTATATATAAAAAAAAAGAACTATACAAGTGATTAACAGCTAATTACAGTACACAAGTTTTAAGCTACATTCTTTTTTACCATAAATTTGACCTGATTAGATTTTTATATTGATAAATTCTGTCAAAAGTTTATTGTTCATCTGTTTTCATCACTTTTATTGCCCCGTATAACATTTTTAGTGGCTGTTTTCGTTCTTCTTCTTGCCTATACTGCGGCAGAAAAATTCTTAAATTTATGACAGAGACTAGATAGTGTTTGTTTCTTATAACGGCAGGAAACAGCAAGTCATTCCTGTCACCAGCATCAAGCACCCCTCTAGGACCAGACTCACAAATGAGCACTCCCTCAGGTTTGGATTATGTGAGTGTGTGTTCGGTTTTCATCAACAGATGGCGCTGTGCAGTCACTAAATTAAGTCATTTCTTGCAAATGAGGAGTGAGCGCTGTGGTTGAACTATTTGCGACGACCCGAAGAGAGACATCAAGGGCAGCTGTGCAGTCTGTTCCTCTGACTGACCGAGAGAGTGAGAGTGTGCCATTTGCAGGAGCTCACCACCAGGACACGGTGAATTATTCATGCCAACACTGACACTGGGACCGGGATCAGGTTTACACTGTCAGACTGATTCCTGCAGCGCCAGAGAATGTGGATGAAGCAGCGGGGCCGGCAGGAAACGGCACCGAGCATATTTGTATAATCACACATAAACACGTCACACACTGAGGAAATGATGCCAACAATTTCAAACTCTCAACGTACATTTTTCTTGTCCATTTGCAGGCGACATAGAAGGTATGCATGTCTTTGTGTTTTATATAAAAGACTGACAAGACCTCGTATCTGAACCAACTCAGTACAACCTGACACTGTATTGTGAATTCATTGGTAGGTAAAAAAAAACAAACAAAAAAAAAACACCTTGCAGCACCACTCTTCTTTTCTCTCTGCATCATTATTGTTGCACAATGAAAAAGACTGTGCATGCCCAACTTGGCAACAAACACAGCAGTAGCTCCTATTCATTTATATAAGCACACTAGTTATTTTCAACTGTTGGAGCTAGAGCTACAAACACTAAATTAGACACTAGAGAAAAAGACGATTGCTGGTCAATATTTAACTGGTGGACCCAATGTTTACTCAGATATTTACACTATACAAACTTTTTTTCTTCAGCCTTTTACCTGACGCATTAGTTGACTTAATATACTTAATATTTGTGTAGTGTTGCCTTAATGTTTTGCATCAGCATTACCAATGTGTCTGCAAACCTTTAGGCAGATCTCACATAAACGTGGTCTGCAATACTGATATACAAGGTTTAGATGGTAAATTTGTTGTAATAAGTTTGTTACTCAGGTCCAGCAGCGTTGGGAAGGGGTGTGAACATTTGATGTGTTGGATGAGATGGATCCTTCATGATGGAGGTTGATGATGTTTAATGTCCTCCAGAGAAGAGAAGCTGCAGCTGGTAATTTTTTTTTTTTTAACGACTCTATAGAGAACCTTCCTGTCAGCAGCCGAGCAGTTCTCATACCACGCGGTGATATTCTACAACACACCTATAAAAATGTGAGAGTCCTGAGTCCAGAAGTACAAGTGTTGGTGGGCCTTTTTTAATAATACTAATAATACATACTAATAAAACATATACGTAAATAACGCTTGCTGTGTTGGCAGTCCATGTGACGTTATTTGAGATGTGCTCACCCATAATTGTGTCTCATGGATTTTTTAGCATACATAAAAATATTATTTTTGTGTTGATTTCATTCTCGTTCATTAACCTTCACATACATTTCACTTTAAAAGAAAATTCACCAAAAAATATTACTCAATGTCATGAAAACTGCACATTAGACAGAAGAATTAATATGAACATTATTTCTTCATTGCTTTATTGACCCCTAATTGTTAAGAAAATGTGAATGTGACATGAACAGTGACATGTCATAGTTACAACTGTGTGTGAATTATATTTAGTTTTTATTATAGTGACTTTGTTTTTCCTTGATGCTTCAGTCTTCTATATTTGTCTTCAGAAGACATTCGGACAAAATGGCAGCACCCTATAGTGGACCAATGAGCAATTCCATACACCTCCTCCTTGTCAACCCACACCTCCATCAAGACTCACTCTTAATGCTTCCAAGAAAGTGGTCACTCCAGAGGTGAGATTTACAACCTGTGAGACAATAATTGCTTTTTTTTTTTCCCAGGTATGTGTGCTGGCCTGGCTGCTGTGTGGAGCTATAATGAAGATAGATGGCCCACCTACACACTCAGAATACTTTACCCCAGTGCAGTTGCCCTCATACATTAAAAGTAGCAGGATTGGAGTGCGAGTGTGTGACCTCCCTTCCCGACTGTGAGCCATTATCGCTCAAAGGAAAGTGTGAGATGAGAGCGAGGAGTAGGAGGAGGTGGCTTCAAATGTAATAAGACCGTATGATTGCTAATTTATTGCGGAAGTCCCCGACTCCTAACGCCGGAGTTTTATCTTTGGACGGTGTGCCTCCGGGGGATAGCATAGCGTGACGTTGGTTGTCAGTGAGTTAGGAATAGAGCGGTGTTTTCCCAACTGGCTTTGGTAATGAGGCGCCTGAAGACTCGGCAGGAGACAGGGGGGCAATTTAAAGTGCATGAAACGGAAGGCCTTTTCCCCCGGAGTTCACACAACACTCCCCCAATCAGCCTGAGCCTCGCCTCTCGCTGTGCGGCCTCGGCTGCCCCTCCGTATCCCTGACTCTGTGGTGCTCTTTAACTGTCTTTCGCACACATGATTTTTCACTTCTCTCACTTTGTCCGCTCTCTCCTCGCCGTTCTTTGACTCGATCGATCCCTGCTGCTCTGTCCTCGTGTTCAGGGGAAGACTCGAGGAGCACAGGATGTTTCTGACAAGAAAATTGTTTCCCTTGAGTGTCGAGTGTCAAATCGGGGAAAAATTGATGGCCGTGCTACAGCTAACCTCAAAATCTGCCCTATATTAAGTTTTTTTTAAGCAAAGCGTCCTTGAACAAATTCAGTTTCATACAATGATCTGTTTAAATCAGTAATAACCTCAAACATCAGTGAAGATCCTCTGGAGTTCATGAATGCAACTTGATTTTAGTGCTCAACATGAGAAATCATATCTTTTGCCTCCATTTTCAACAAGAAACTTATTCAGGGTGATATTTAGATAAATGATTGCATGGTTTTATACATTAGCAGATCATTAACACAGGAGTTTAAGACCTGGATCATTTTTTTTTACAAATAGTAGATTACCACTCTATCCATTTGCCTTCTCTCATGTCAGTGTGTCTCAAATGGTTCTCCTATAACACAGGTGTGAAACATGCAGCCCGGGGGCCAAAACCGGCCTGCCAGAGGCCACAATCCGGCCTGTGGAAGGATTTTTACAAAATTGAGAAAATGACTTTTTAAATTAAAGTACCGCTATACCTAATTTGTCCACTGGGGGTTGCACTGTTTTAGTTTGAGTAGAAAATAACACAACACTGAGAGCCAGAACTGAACAGAACAGAAGATAGCAACAATTCAATGACTCTTTTGCTGTAAAAATAAACCACTGTGACACCCTTGTTACCCGAAATAGCATTAGCATCAAAGCCATATTGTAAGGGGGAGTTTAGCAACATTTTTGTTTTGGTTTGGAGAACACTGACATTATAATTGTACTTGTGCATATTTGTCACTATTTATTGGTTATTATGCTATGATTTTACTGGTTTGGCCCACTTCAGATCAAATGGGACTGTTTGTGGGCCCTGAGCTAAAATAAGTTTGACACCTCTATCGTATCTGTAGCGAGCGGCGAAGGTTCCAGAATGGTCTCGCTTGTATCACTATTTAGTACACCTTATTACTCTGTTTTTTATTCTATCAGTGTCTATAAGTTAGTACAGCCTTCACCTCTCTGAGGGGGATCTGATGGTAATATAGGCAGATTTATTATTCTCTTAAAGAGTTCCCTTTTCTTCACTTTCTTAATTCAAGAACCTGGTTCCTAAATTATTACTTTCTGCTATTATTAACCCTTTTTATTTTTAATTAGGAGCTGGTTATTACCACAGTGTTCCAACCTATTTTATACTGACTTGACCAGGGCCCAATGATTTCCCCTTGTGTATTCACAGGTTCAGCGTCACGGTCACTCACCTGATGATGATTTATCGTGGGCTGCTGTTCCAGGCCTCTGCGTCAACTTGTAGACCAGTGACTCTCTCAACTGGGAGCTGAGTCAGGGCTCGCTGGCAGATTCTCACAAACACTCAGACGAACAAATATGTTCTTTTCAACCTTGGAAATAAAGTTCTTTTATTTCCGCTGGTTTGTTTTTATTTAAGACAAGACAGACAAACAATAAAACACGACAATACTACAGATGGGGTCTCACTCCTGTCGACTTTATGGCTAGTGCTTATAGACCTGAAGTCGTGGCTAGCGCAGTCGTTAAGGCAGCGTATTCCCTTGTAAAGTTTGTCACTTTACTCAGGAACCCAGTCTTGTAGTTTTATTTTTTTTTTTTTTTCTAATATTCCCAGAGGGGCCACGATCACCAATATAAGGCAACGGGATAAGACCTAGCTCAAAGATTGCTCAATGAGAAGGCACTGCTGAATTTGAGCAGCACATATTTATACAGCAAGACCGGAAGACCTGAGAGTGTGACAGACTCCTTACATGGGCAACAGGAAACTGTTGCGGTGCGAGTGCGACAAACTCTGTATAAGGGCAACAGGAAACTGTTGCAGTAAGTTCACTTAACAACATGAGCACTTTCACAAATGATAAAGAATAAAAGAAAAAGTGATAAAATAAAGATACCTGGTTTATACAGTATCATCTCGAACAGCAAAAGAAATGTCATTACATCCATTCACAAAATTTGTCAGTTCACAGAGTTTGACAGTATACCATTACAGGTTATGACAATGTACTGAGTTACACATAATTATATATGAAAAACAGTTACTGAAAACAACAACACGCAAATGCAAATAGATATATAAGTACTTATTCCTTAATAATAACAATAATAATAATAGCTGAATAGCATGTGAGTATATAGACCTATTTTGATTATAAATGCTTTTTCAATGTTGTCACATCCTACTACACCCTCCCTTGACAACTTTGAAAAGGTACAAGTTTTACTTCTAAGGGCAAAGTTCTATTGCCACTGCGTTTCTGCAATAACGACCAGTACTTCTATGGCATTTGCCACATGAGCATTCAACATAAATGACAGGCGAGCGATAATTCCATACAACAGTTACTGCTGAATAAAAACAGTTATAGTACTCAGGAAACTGAAAAGTTTTTACACAACCTCTGATGTGGGGAAGATTACATTGAGATGGGGTTCCATGCGATGTAAAGATTACTTTCATGGGGTATTTAAATCTTTTTTCTAATACATACATCACACCTCCTAATGGTTCTATATTATTTTTCCATATTCTTAATCCATTTGATAATTTTATTTCCGTGAGTGTGCACGTAATAGAGCTCCAACCACAGTCTTTCAAAGGAGAGCAGGTCCTCCCAGATCTAGTATCAGGATTAGTCCAACAAGCTATTAAGGTCAAATGCAGTGTCAGGGTCAAAGGGGGACAATGGACCTCCCAACAGATCCTCCCATAGGAGTCCGTCAGAAAGGTCGAGATTTGTGTTAAATTCCCAATCTGGCTCTTCGGGGTCATCGGGAAGAGGAGCTTCCTCAATAGTGGAAGAGATTGATGTGTCAGAGCTGTCTGGGGGTTCTCCATGTGTCCCATCCAGAGGCTTTGTTGATATACTGCACGGACCTGGGACAGAAGGGGCCGATGATGGCGCTGGTTCTTTGATTTTTCTGGTTTTGTTGTCATCCTGCTCAGCCCAGGTCCGCGTTTTCCTCAACACACTGGTTCTCCCCACCAGATAAGAGAATGGTGCCCCGTTATCACTCAATCCTTCTACTAACTGCACTCGACCAC
This sequence comes from Rhyacichthys aspro, assembly GCA_036850595.1. Taxonomy (NCBI): domain Eukaryota; kingdom Metazoa; phylum Chordata; class Actinopteri; order Gobiiformes; family Rhyacichthyidae; genus Rhyacichthys; species Rhyacichthys aspro. Next base: position 18,038,743 of record CM072160.1, read on the forward strand.
AACACGGTATCTGAAAAGTCCTGGTTGAGCAGCCTCTCCGCTCTCCTTGAGATTGGTAGCTGGAAAGTTGATTTATTGCCGACAGTCGTGAAATCAGTTGTTCCCTGAGTACTTTTTCTTTTTGAGTATCTATAGCATAAAGACTTTGACGACTCCCCGGGCTGCACCGGACTATCTGGCCATGAGATCCCCTTCGCAGATCCCACGAGGTCAGTGGTTTGATATGCCCATAAGACCCCCTAATCCAGAACACAGGGTGTCGTTGCAAAGTCTGTAAGCAGAAGCAAATTTGTGTACTGGTCATTTTAATTCCTTTTTGGGTGAATTAATCCCGGTCATCATGGCGCCTCTTCCTGGAGTGAGGAGCCAGTTGCATCACCGTGGTGGTTAGGGTCCCGTTCGGAGTACTCCGGGGGATTACCTCCATTTTCACCAGACCATCCTGGAAGAACAGATCCAATTTCTGGATCGTCCCTACCAGAGGGTCTAGTTTGCCCCGACGAACAGCTTGGCTCAAAGAGACAGGCCCGTGTTCTGAAAGAATGTAAACGTCCCCGTCCCCATGACTGACCCCGGGAGCCAGCACCCTTTCCTACAATGTAATAAGCATAACAAAGTAATATTATGTTAAGATCCATTTTGAGAAGCAAACAACACAAGCAGGCCAGAAAGACCAGGAGGAACTCCAAGGCCAGACGTTTTACTATCTGATTCCCCCATCCCCCTGGTATTTCAGAGAGTATGCATACAATAAACACAAGCATTGTAGTTCCATTAGTAATTATGCCGTACAGAGAATGTTGGACAACTAACATTTCTACCAGGGTATTGAATTGCCAGCACAAGAAACAGATTAAACCGACCCAAGGCCACATCTTGCACACCCTGGCCATTCCTATGATCAGCATTATGAAGCTGACTGTAACCCTGTTAAGTTGGCAGAGTATACAGATCATTACAGTTAAACTATATGCTGAGCAGCCTATCACTTTATCCAATATATTTGGGCTGTGTGCTAAAAGCAGACAGGCCATTTGACATAGGACCATAAGAAATTGGTTCAAAGTCATATTTACCGAGTCGGTAGCCATGTCTCTGGCGTCAGTGCTATTATTGCTTGCCATTGTTCTGAAGGGTTCTTGCTCTAAGAATGCAGGTCTCTTGGTTGGAAAAGGTATGAGGGATTTAGAGTGTGTACAGCTGATATTTATCTTCACCTGGTATGAGGTTCAACCACGGGTCACTTCCTGCCGCGAGCAGGGGTTCGCCGCGACGGCTTCCGTTGTGGTTTTTCGTCAGCCAGACGCGTGGCTGCACAGACGCGTCTACAGAGGGCTTTTAACCCCACTTTCAAGCATGTGAAAGTAATAACAACACAAAGCAGAAACACTGCTAACCCGATAAGAACATTCTTTATCCATCCCCAAATTGAATTCCAAAAGGAGACAATTCCTTTTCCAGCAGCCACTGCCGTATTCACAATGTCTTTTCCAAGCTTCTCAAAAGCATCTTTTGTTTGTCCTCCAAGCATGGTAAAACCTCTTCCAACCTGTTCCCAAAACGGCGTTATGTGCCCCAGACAGTAAACTTCAAGGTTGGTTTTTGATGAATTAGCGCCCCATATTTTGTTATTTCTCATCGGTTTCATTGCTTCTGAGTTTATTTCAGTTCTGTAGGCTATATGTTCGTTATTTTTACTCAGGACTACTTTGGCATTTACATTCACGCACTGCAGGAGGTTCTTAAAATTGATTACCCCTGCCTTCCACCAGCCAGAGGTGTAAAATTTTCCGAATGACTCTCTATGGTCAGGGCGGGCATATTGTTTTCTATCACTAAGGTCTGGTCTTTAGCAGTGTATTGGGCTCGATATGTAAGAGCGTCCACTGACGAGCCGTCTACTGGGGATACAAAAATCCTATCCCTGATGCTCCGTATACGGTAGTGCAACAATTTGTTTTCCCTGCCTGCCCATACATAAGTAATTTGCTGGTTGTCACGATTCACATAAGAGCCAGATCGAGTTAGATAAAAATCCCAACTTGGTTTCATTTCAAATTTAAAATGAGTGCCATTAAAAATGACCCAAGGCATAAGCAGGTAATCACTAGACAGGTCCCCTTTGTATCTTTTGGAGATCGTCATTGCTTCTAGTTGGGCCAAAATAAACAGCTGCATTAGCCGTGTTGAGGAGTTTGTGGTGGCCTCTAGTTTTTTGCAATTCAGGCCATGACAGGGACAGGACGCATTGTTTGGTATGCGAGAGTGGATTTGATTTTGCCATCCTGACTCAAATATATTGGTGCATTGAGCCAGTGAAAAGCTATCATCTCCAAAATGTCTAGTGATGTTGGGATGCAAGAAGTTTGGGAGTATCCAGCTGACATAAGTGACATCCGAGTTTCTCCAGCCGCACGTGCCATTGTATACTGCTATCAATTCTTTGGTTATTGGGGAGGAATTGAGTTGTGATGTCACATTATCCCATGACAGATGTCCCCTAAAAATTGTGAATGGCACCGTAACTAGTTGGGAGGTATTGGGATAGGAGGGTGGCTTGGGAAGATCCCAATCACATCCTCCATTCCCTGTGTGGCGCCGCCTATGGCGCCTCTGCTGGAGTCTAGTACTATTTTTCCATATTATAGTAGCGTTCGTCACCTGGGCTGTAGAATTTAATGCGGCTTCACCCAACACCCAGGACTCGTTGGTGTCGTTCGGGGCCGTTTTATTGGTACAATTAGTCGTTATTTTCTCTATACGTGCTCTCGAGACTTGTCCTACTACTATTACTCCAACTCGCATGCACGTCTCTGTCCTGTCTTCACGCCTCCTGGAGCAAAATGCCCATCCAGCTACTTTCCCTTCTCTGATTTCCGCGCTTTGTAGAACACATTTTTCAGATACTGTAGCACTGGAATTCCCTATTCCTATTTCCTTCATTACTTTTACCCAGGTGGTCTGATTGGAACATCCTTCAATGTTAGTTGTATTAGGAGTGTATCCGGATGCATTTAGATGTATTTGCGTCCACCGACGTTGATAGTTTGTCACATTCCCAGCCTGATCTCCCAGATCATCGAAGCATGGGTAGGGGAATTCCCTGTATTCTAGACTTATCTCAGTAAAGTTTCTTATAGTCCACTCTTGTCTCCACTCATACCTATTGCTTTTTCCATCTCTCCTCCGAGATATGCCGTTACTATAACCACCCACACAGCGGACAGGACGATTAGTCCAAATAGTATTGCCTTTTTCCACGCTAATCTTATTTTTTTCTTGGAGGCCAATCTTTCCAATTTTTCCTCGTAAAGTTCTCTCACTTTTCTCCCTACACTCCCTAATCTTGAAATCCTTTTATGGAGTTTAAATTTGGCTCTGGAATCTCCTGATTCACAACCTGACAGATCGGTGTCCCTCTCTGACTCCATCTAAAATATAAAGAGGACACCGATTAGTACACTTTATTCTGTTTTAACCATGATTCTAACCTTCCGCTTCTTCGGGATGGCCGGCATCGCAAAGACGGCCTGCTCGAAGCGGCACCAAGGCTTGGACAGATTCCTACTTCTTAATTCTGCTTCCCAGATCTCGTCCCACCCTTCCGGTTTAATAGTTGGTGGCCCATCGCAATTTAGGCCTCGAGTTTCCAGAAAGGTCAGCATTCTCTCTCGAGTTACCCGGTTCACGGGGTAATAGAGAAGGCTTTTATCGGTGAGACAGGATTCGTCCTGCATTTCCCAGCTAAATCCCATAATGAGGGTCTCGGGGTTCCCCTCTCCTTCGGAACGCTTTATTATCCTGTGCATCTTTACAAGGCACATCCCGTATTCTCCCTGTCGGCCTAAGGCCCTCTGTGCCCAATTAAACTTCTGTTGTTTCACTTCTATGTGCTTTTCAAAATTTTCCAAAATTATCGTTCCCTCAGGATCGGGCCGTGTCCCTGTAGTGATCCAATCATTCTGTTCCCCACTAGTGGGAAGCCTTGCCCATTTATGTGAGTCTTTTGGTTCTTCCCCTGTTGGCCATAATTCCGATATTATACGGCCAAAGCCTTTAACAGTTTTAACCAGCTGTTTTTTTCCTTGAATCATCTCTAGGACCCTGGCTTTTATCAAAGTAGGGAATTGATCCTGCAGCTGAGTGTACACCTGGTGCCTGTCTGTTCCCAGTGTCGTCTCGCGATAGGCCAACACAGATACAGGAATCCTCCCAGAGGAGGGTTGGTCTGTACACGGGACCCATCCCCCCGTCATTATTTTACACTGACAGCTATCCGACCGGTGATCACACCTCACTATGTCCCAGGATTGTCCTCTTAGAGGCCAACAAACTTTACAAATAGTTACTTTGAATTTCCCAGCCAATTCTACTCCTCTGAAGTCCCCATCCTGTTGTGTTGGAGGCAGGACAGGCCTTTCTCTCCTGACCCCCTCCCATAGGGACAGAAAGACTTGATGGTCACAAAATACGCAGTGTCCAGGAGTGTAAGACTCCCAGATTGTTTGGGTCCCCGGGGGACCCGGGAATCTTGCCAGCCCTGACTCGCCCGTTGTACGCAGAGAGGATCAACAGCCCCCTGGTCAAGTAGCCCCTATCTACTAGAGTTACTGAGTCAGCCTGGCTTTCTCCCCTAGTTACCTTGTCATTGTTCCTGCTCGGCCCTGTGCCTGAGCTGGTCGGGGTGCACCCTTCGGCCATCCTTTAAATGTATTACGTTTCCTGTTCTAGATGCTATTCGACCCTTTAACTCCTCGGTTTTCCGTCCGGAAGTTCCTTTTTACCCACACCAAATCGTCCTCCTGAAAGACAGGGGCAATAGGTGCAGAGTTAGTTTTATCGTTTAGCTTTTCTCTACTTAGCATCTGATTTAATTTTGTGATGTTAGCCGGGGTCCCCCACTTTTGTCCCATTACTGCTATTAGTTCTTTAGCGTTTCTAATCATCCTTTCGGCCACCCCATTAGTGTGGGATTGATATGCTATCGACCATACCGGCGTGACGCCTAGCTCAGAAAGGAATGACAGTACTTTCGCATTTTTAAACTGTTTAGCATTATCCATTCTCAGTGACTGAGCCCTAGGCTGTCCTGAAAAAAATAGAGATAAGTGTTTTATTATCTCTGCCCCTGTAACCTTCCACATAGGAAACACCATTGCAGCCCCTCCAGCATTGTCAGTCACCACCAATATTTTGTCATGTTTTTTGTCTGTCTGCAGATATCCTACATCTGCTGAAAAGTGTAAACCTGGTTCTGTTGTTTTAATGGGTAGTGCGGTTTTTTCTTGTCTCGGCAGACCGTCTTTTTCTGCACATACGATGCATGCTCGTTTTTGTTTTGCAAACTCTTGTCTGTAGCTGGTTACCGCAATGTTGTTCTTTTTCAAATAACGCTTGCATCTTTCCTGCCCAGCATGGCCCAAAGCCTCGTGTAGGGCCTTTAAAAACTGTCTAGTTTCAGCTGTCGGCACATCGTAACCTGTCGTGGCTTTCCATGCAGCTGGTAAGAAACACAGCGCATTTCCTGTTACAAAAGCCACACGGCCCTGCGCGATTCTGTCTACTTCATCATTTCTCAAAGCGTCTGTGCTGGTTGATGCGGTGTGGCTGTTAATGTGTTCTACTTTTAATTTCTTTCCCTGAAGCAGCTGTGCTATTACTGTCCATTTATCTTTATGGGCTAAATCTTTTCCTTTATAATTCTGATAGTCAGTTTGTTGCCAAATCTTAAGGTCTTGCAACAGACCTTGATACACATACATGCTATCTGTGATCATCCGTGCTCGTCTGATCTTTCTTTTATCCATGAAAGCTAGGGCTTCCAAAGCCGCCTGTACTTCCGTGGTTTGGGCTGTTCCTTCAGTGTAACCTGAATCTTCCCATATCTTTTTCCCTTTGTAGTAGGCCATGAAGGCCCATTTTCCTTTTTCATCTCTTGTAGTTTTAGAGCCATCTGTATAGATTTCCCAATCATAGTGCTCTGGCACTGGGTCCTGCTCCGGCTTTGAAGGGGTTTTCTTTTTGTTGTTCGAAAAGCACCAAAGGGGGTTTGTGAGCATCATTTCCCATTTTTGCCAGCGGGATATTTGTGCTCGGGCTGTTTCCATAGTTCCTTTTGACAGTCCTTTTATTATTTCCTGGTTCGTCTTTACATATACAGGCACTTCTCCTTCGTATCTGATAGTGGATTTGAACACTCGAAATAGAAGCTCAAGCTCCCTCTCTAAGTCTGTGTATTTGGTTTCTGTAGGTGTCCATGCAACGGATAGGATCATAAATGGTTTAGCCTTTGGACCTTCCTTCAAGAAGGCAGTTCCTCCTTCTTCATCACAGATAGTGTGGACATAAATTGGCTGTCCTTCCCTTCTGAGGTCAAGCTCTTGGGAGGTTTCTCTGCAATGCTGCATGACCCTTTTGTACTGCATTTTTTGTTCATCGCTTAGTTTAAAGTCTGTAGTTACTATTTTTCTTTTTGGTCCGGAAGTGTCCACTTTTCGTACTCCTCTTTTCATTTTATGCAGCGGTGCTACCTTTTGTGCGAACTGAGGTATGTGTGCTGACACATATACCAGTTTGCCCAGAGATTTCTCTAACTCTAGAATTGTTTCTGGGTCTTTTATATTTTCCCAATAATCAGGATCCACGGTTCTTTGTTCCCCTGTTATCCTGAATCCTAAATATTTTACCGAAAATTGCCCTATTTCACATTTTTTAAGGCCCAATTTTAGTCCAGCCGAGGTGAGGCGTTCTATTACTTTTGACAGTAGGTCCAAATGCTCTTCTTCTGTGTCATTACAGAAGTACACATCATCTATGTATATCATTACTGGCAGTCCTGCCAGTATTTCTTCCATAGTTCGCTGGAAGACATTTGGACTATTTACAAATCCCTGTGGCAGTCTCGTCCAGACATAACCCTGTCTTCCTAACATGAATCCAGTTTTTAGTTGGGAGGTTTCAGTTAACGGGATGGACCAAAATCCATTTGCTAAATCCAGGCATGTTTTAAACTTTCCTGGTGGTAAATTCCTCAATGAGTGTTGAGGGTTTATTAGGGGCCTTGTGTCTTTGATTGTGACCCTGTTTAATGCTTTTAGATTATGGACCGGTCGGTAGGTGCCGTCCTTTTTCCCTACCGCTTGTATGGGCATTATAGTAGGTGGGTTATTTTCTTTTCTAATCACTCCCAATTCCTCCAATTCTGCCATAGTTTTCATTAATTCTTCTAGAGCTGGTTTGGCTATTGGATATTGTTTCTCTGGCCTCGGCATTCCTCCTTGGATTTCATAGGGTTGCTCAGTTTTTCCTACATCATTTTTGAATTGAGCTGGATTGGCCCGATCAATGATGGCTTTAAGCCTTTTCTTATTGGTTAGGTCTGTTTGTTGCAAAATTTCCTGCTTTTGGGCCTCTACGTTGTAGGCATTTATGTAACCTGCGGATCCTTCTAAATCGTTTATTTTGTTAGCTTTTGAAAGGTCATGAATCCCTAGTAGCGCTTTCGGGCCAGGGATTCCCTTGATCCCATGTTTTTTAGTCATGAATAACACGTCTCTATCTCCATTTGCTAATATTACTTTAACTTTCTCGTCTTGTATTTTCCCGTTTTTATGTATTGTAAAATCTGAACCTGTGTCAATTTGATACTCCTCTCGTATTTTTCCTACAGTGGCAAAAATTTTTCCTTGTTTTTCATATGCCACTGCCTGGATTTTCTCTATTACTGTTTTTTCTGCTGGTTGACTGAATTCTTCTTTTTCCATTCGTCTCTTTTCTTGTTGAGTTCGTCTCTTTCTTCTTTTGACATTTCGTTCCATCTTTCCTTGGAGACATAAGGAAACGGTTCTTTAGGGGGGTTTTGTCCGACTGAACGTGTCCCCCTCCTATTTTCTGGTCTAAAGTCTCTTCTTAGGATTGCCCCTGTGGACTGCCTAGTTACTGGGGGGTCTCTTGATGGAGGGGGTCCTTTCTTTCCCTGAAGGATTCTTCTCCGATCGAAAACAACCATTTCTCTTTTTTGCTCATCTTTACCCATGGAGTCCCATCTTGTGGCCAGAGCTGTAGCGTTAACTTCTACTAAAAATCTCTCCTGCTGCTCTTGTGACACCCCTTTCTCTGTGAAAGTGGTCATTGCAGACAGGAGTGTGGTTTTTCCTGAAAGGACCTGTCCCACCAATTTTTTACGTATTTCACCTGTTCTGGATTCTCCAGGTGTCCGAGGGATTTGCTCTACCAGGGACCTAATGGTGGACCCTCGTGGAGTGCTGACCTGATTTTTCAGGGCCAACAGGCTACATACGGTGGCATTGTCACAGATCCCTGCTGGGAGGTTACTCTCCATCAGGGCCTGCCAGTATTCTGCATCTGTTTGATCTGGTTTTTTGCTGGGCATAAGCTTCACTGTCTCCAGCATTTCGGGGGACAGGGCTCCATCTGCTGGCCACCGGGTGGAAGGTCCTGGTGTGGACATTCCCCACATAGTGTTATCTCCTACTACTGTACTGTTTTGGGGCATTATAAACTCTACCCTTGGGGTAGATGTTTCTGGGGGATGTGAGACATCGGGGTGCTCTTGTCTCATCCTGGTGGTGTCTTTCTACGGACTTATCTCTTTTAAAACACCCTTGTTTATAAAAATCATATCCCTGCTGAAGGTAGGCCTCTTTGAATGGCCTTGTGAGGTTTCTTTGTTGCAGTACTTCGGCCGCGGTGGGCCCGTATTCTGCACCAAACCTTTCTGGGGCTGGGATATCATACCAGGGAATGTCGTCGTAGGCATTGTCTTGGTATTCTGGGGCATTTACGCAGTCCAAAAGGGGAGCATAGTCGCCATATCCGGGATGTTTTGCCACTGGGGGCCTACAGGGCGGCGCTCTAGGATTTATTTTCCTTTGAGTAATGGGCTGCGCGGCGGTCCCTTGTTCTAGTAATGTAACCAGCTTCTCCTTCCTCCCTTCTCTGGCCCTGCCTTGCTCTTTGTCTTCTAGGGGGTGGAGCTTCCTGCTCTTCCTGCTCACTCTCACTCTCTTCCTGTTCATATTTCTGTCTCAGTAAGTCCGCTATCCGCTGTTGGGAGGGGTGGTTTGGCAGGACTATTACTAATGATTTAAGGAGAGTTTTTCCCAGCGGGAATGGAAGGAGCAGATTTTCAGCTATTTGAAGGTCAGTTATGCCATGCAGCCCTGTTGAGTCTGTCATCACGAATGTCAACTGTCTCAATTCATCCCTCTTTGCTTTCTGAGATATTTCCTGACTCATGGTTTTCCAGGGCCATCTTTTGGGTCCCTTTGGATCGCTAAGGATCCAGAACTCGACCTGTCGTCTATCAGTAGCTGCTATCCAGATCCTTTTTTCCAACCTAGCTTCTCTCAGTCCTCCTTTTGCCTGCCTACCGCTTATTTGTTGTAGCGGAACTACATCCGCTTCACCGTGTTCCATTCCTTTGGCAACATACACCATGCTGCCCGTATTGCCATTCCAGGCTTCTTTAGTCATGACTAGAATTTTACACTGCCCTGCATTTATCTCATCTTCAGGGTCAGGGGGGTTCAGGTAATCTGGTTCGGAACCTTCATCCGATCCTGGCTGTGGCGGGGGGTCATCCCCCTGCTCGCTTGTGGGGGAAGGTGGTGGAGGCCTGTGAGGTGCTCTGTTAGGATTGTCAGGATTTTTTAGGTCCCTATGCCTTCGGCTTATTATTTCGTCCAAATAATTGCAGTATGTGGTCAGTTGGTGTCTCCGGAGGAACACCAGTATTACAGGCTGTCTAGGTCTTTCCCTGACATGATGCAAAATTGCTTTAGCCACTGCCACGTATGAACAGTAGTCCGTATATCCGTATAAACCGTTGCCAAACGGGGTGAGGAAGACAACGTTTTCTTGTGCCTGGCTGAGCCCTTCCGCTATGGCGGAACGCAAGTAGGCTATTTTACGACCTCGAGGGGTCTGAGGGTCGGGGAATCGGTCTGCATGAGCGGTGTAGGCCACGTGGTGCACTACTTGCAGTTCCTCTCGGCCCTCCCTGCCTGTTTCCTGCCTGGCTGATTCTAAATCCAGGAGAACGCCGTCCAATGGCCCTCGCGAGAGGCCATATCTTCTGTCTAGGGCAGCGGCGACGCCCCCTCCGTGATGGAGCCTATGATTGGCCGGGTTAACGGCGGCCTTCGTGCCGTCTCCTGCTATTGAGAAATCTACTGTTTCTAGATCAGCTACCCACATGACAAAACCTTGGTGAGAGAACACTTCCGGCAGCGTAAAGGCTGCCCCCGCTGGGGTTTGGCCTTGAGGCTGGTTTGGAGGCAATGGCGCGTTTGGTTCTACAGGTGGTGCGTATGGGTCCGGTCGGGGATTTACGGATCCTCCCCATAGCGACCCTGGGTTTGACCTGACGTCTAATTCGTCCCTTAGACGTCTTCGTCTGGCTAACTCATCCATTAGTTGTTGAGTAAGCTCCATGCTGTTATAGTCTATGTTGACTCCTACTCGATTTTAGTGATATATCTCGTTATCGGCTAATTCCTGAAGTACGGTACTTCAGGGTTTTTAAGTATTACCTCGGTTGTCCAGGCGCTCCCTGGGCAGTAATACTTGTGCGCGCGTTTCACCGACCTTTTCTGACCGTCCTCGGTTTTTGAGATTCTCTATCAGTAGTCTTTTGATTATCTTCCGCTGGCTCGCTCTTTCTTGTTTTGGAACGCTTTTCTAGTTCGATAAATACTTCTTTGTTTTATAAGAGAGCTTTTCTACTTTTAGATAACAGTTCTTAGTTCAATATTAGATTGTTCCGGCGGAAGTTTACAGATCCTCAGAACCGTCGTCCTGCGACAATCTGCTTCTTATTTACTTTGGTTGAAAACTTCTTTAGGGTTATATATAGTTTTGGTTATAGTAAAAGGTTTCTTTCTGAGAATTAAATCTTTTTACCAATGTCCCTGTTCGGGCGCCATGTAGCGAGCGGCGAAGGTTCCAGAATGGTCTCGCTTGTATCACTATTTAGTACACCTTATTACTCTGTTTTTTATTCTATCAGTGTCTATAAGTTAGTACAGCCTTCACCTCTCTGAGGGGATCTGATGGTAATATAGGCAGATTTATTATTCTCTTAAAGAGTTCCCTTTTCTTCACTTTCTTAATTCAAGAACCTGGTTCCTAAATTATTACTTTCTGCTATTATTAACCCTTTTTATTTTTAATTAGGAGCTGGTTATTACCACAGTGTTCCAACCTATTTTATACTGACTTGACCAGGGCCCAATGATTTCCCCTTGTGTATTCACAGGTTCAGCGTCACGGTCACTCACCTGATGATGATTTATCGTGGGCTGCTGTTCCAGGCCTCTGCGTCAACTTGTAGACCAGTGACTCTCTCAACTGGGAGCTGAGTCAGGGCTCGCTGGCAGATTCTCACAAACACTCAGACGAACAAATATGTTCTTTTCAACCTTGGAAATAAAGTTCTTTTATTTCCGCTGGTTTGTTTTTATTTAAGACAAGACAGACAAACAATAAAACACGACAATACTACAGATGGGGTCTCACTCCTGTCGACTTTATGGCTAGTGCTTATAGACCTGAAGTCGTGGCTAGCGCAGTCGTTAAGGCAGCGTATTCCCTTGTAAAGTTTGTCACTTTACTCAGGAACCCAGTCTTGTAGTTTTATTTTTTTTTTTTTCTAATATTCCCAGAGGGGCCACGATCACCAATATAAGGCAACGGGATAAGACCTAGCTCAAAGATTGCTCAATGAGAAGGCACTGCTGAATTTGAGCAGCACATATTTATACAGCAAGACCGGAAGACCTGAGAGTGTGACAGACTCCTTACATGGGCAACAGGAAACTGTTGCGGTGCGAGTGCGACAAACTCTGTATAAGGGCAACAGGAAACTGTTGCAGTAAGTTCACTTAACAACATGAGCACTTTCACAAATGATAAAGAATAAAAGAAAAAGTGATAAAATAAAGATACCTGGTTTATACAGTATCATCTCGAACAGCAAAAGAAATGTCATTACATCCATTCACAAAATTTGTCAGTTCACAGAGTTTGACAGTATACCATTACAGTTTATGACAATGTACTGAGTTACACATAATTATATATGAAAAACAGTTACTGAAAACAACAACACGCAAATGCAAATAGATATATAAGTACTTATTCCTTAATAATAACAATAATAATAATAGCTGAATAGCATGTGAGTATATAGACCTATTTTGATTATAAATGCTTTTTCAATGTTGTCACATCCTACTACAGTATCCTATAGGGCAGTCTACATTGGTGTAATGTCACTTCCACAGGTGGCACTTGTTCATATTGTTCAGATGGCACAGTTTTAAGCCTGACTTTGAGGTTGAAAATCGTTGCTGACAATAGCCCTTGATGGGATTCGACATGTGTGGACTCTACATCGGTGTCATTGAACGAGCTTAACTCTGATAATCTACACCAAAAAACTTTTTATTGGAAAATGACTTACAGTGATGACAATTCCCACAGTTTAAGCCACACCCAATACAACCCTTCCATTATAGTTGAATAAAGGGTCTTGATTCAGTTGAGTTGGAAGAAATCACTTTTATGTATTCTGTCTAATTCTAATTTTACAACAAACGATTGTGGTCTGGCTTAATCCTTGTTTCCGATTGGCTGGCAGGTTTGCAACAAAACTGCAAGCATTAGGGGAACATTAAAAGGCGATTACCTAATTTTTTTACTGTTGCATTTAGTTTGCCAGTTTAATCACTCAAAGCTTATTGTTACACTAATTATCTGTAGAAAAAAAAGACCATAAGACGTGATCGGGGCTTTATATTTAAGATAGTACTATTCTTTATTGTCAGGACTAGCCTAAAAAATGATCAAAAATCTGTTTGTTTATTACTGTTGGAAAATGACCATTGACTAAGACCATGGGTTTAATTGCACTTTGCAGAAGTTCTTTATCTCTGCATCTTGCAATTGAAACTGTGTCCCACATTCATTTTTAGTAAAAACTCTTTCTTATGTATGACAACATCACCAATTAAAAGTACTGATTTTCTTGAGCTGAAATAACTGTTGTGACAAATGAGTATCCCACACAGTTCTGATCCATATCGATGTCCGTCCGATCCATAACTGACTGGTACATCTTCTTTACGTGTCCAAATAATGACTACAATTAAATGATGGAGAGCCTTGTTAAAAAAGGTCAATGTCTAGAAAAGGTTAATCACACTTGTACTTTGTCACAGATAATTGGACACAAGCCGTCCTATTGACTCGGTGTCTGCTCTATCAGTGTGAGGTTTGCAGTTTGGAAGCCATCCCTGCCATTGGGATTTGAACTGTGCCGTCTTCCGTACCTCGACTGAAAGACTCAGCTGTAGGTGAATTCTCAAAGCGTATGTCAGCTCATGTTTTGGACTTTTCAAGAGGTGGAAGAAGTGAAATTAGAGTAAATATTTCAGTATTTCAGAGTGTTGCAGCATATTACATCAGTGCACCATGATGGATGGTTGTTGTGTGCTCAGTGTGGTACTGCTGCTGTGACTGGCTCCCACTGAAGAGGCTTCTCATCTGTTGTCAGTACTGAGTCAATATTCACTTGACATGCTATTCCATCAAAAAGTACACACTTATCTCCCAAAACCTAGAATTGTATTTTTTTATGAGGACTACAAACCATCAAAAACTGAAAAAAACTGATGCAATGATCTCTACAAATCTTTCTTGAAAAATATCATATATTTGCCAATAATTAACAGGTGCACCATGCTCATTGGAACACAGTAGGGGTCCATGTTCTACACTTTGACTGAAAGGTCACAGGATATTTTCGTTGGAGAAAGGGTTTCCAAATTTTTTTCAGGTTAGGTGCATAGCATTTTGGGTGGTCCAGACTGATACCCCACTGGGCATTGTCCACAATATAGCCTACCTCAGGCCTAAAGGCTGCATTCTCCTGCATAAGATATAGTGCTGTGTTTGACATTCTCTCCTCCACCATACCAGGCATGGATGGGGATCGAACCCATGATCTTTGGTTTACAAGACCAACGCCTTACCACTTGGCCACCACGCCACTGGTGATTTGATTTGACATGCATATGCAACTTGATCTTTGGTTGTTATGTGCAGTACTAGTTTTTGGTTACAAAAGAATTCCTTTGCTTGACATCTTGCTGCTTTTCAATGCATGGATAGGGATCAAACCCATCATCTTGGGATTCAAGACCACTGCTATTTGTGTACTGATAATTTAATGGAAACAAAAGTGACTGGTTTGGTATATATTTAATATTCATCCAAAAGGTCCCTGTTTTCTTGATGGAAATATCTTCCATGTACAGAGTACCATGCCTGTGTTAGATGTTTTCTTCATCTAACACTAGCAATCTGTATGAGAAGCTACTCACTAATGCTACCATGGATAAAGTCCATTCTTGTTATTGACATCATTGCTTCAACAGGCATGGATGGGGGTTGAACCCATGATCTTTGGTTTACGAGACCAACGCCTTACCACTTGGCCACCACGCCTTCTGCTCTGTGTATGTGTGTATGTTTATGTATACCGCACCTCAGGGTCAGCAAGATGAATGAACTTTCCCACCTGTGCTGTCCTGACTGTGGATTAATTTCCAGCATGTTAAAAGAAGGAGAGTTCCAGGTAGTTCAAACAGGTGTGGAACACCTGAATTTGCATAAACTGAACTTTTCCTCGGTATTAAATCATACTGCTACTACTCACCTTAGAATTGCTCTTGTGGTGGACACACACCAGGACTGGGCTAAGCCCCTAACCTCCACAAACTTTAAAAAGTGTTTGGTTTATATTTGAAGTGGAGGTGTTTTTCTATTCAACCTTCAAAGGGCATGGATCTCGTCATTCTCACTTGTGTAAACAGAATTCTTATGTTAGATGTTTTTCTTCATTGACTAAAGGCATAGATGGGGGTTGAACCCATGATCTTTGGTTTACAAGACCAATGCCTTGCTGCTTGGCCACCACACCCAGGTTTAATATGCAACAGCTTAAAAAAACAAAATAAATAGTACTTCAGTTTCTGGCTAAGCACGAGTCAGGATCTATTTGGTTAAAGAACTCTTATGTTAGATGTCTTTCTTCATCTACTGAAGGCATGGATTGGGGTCAAACCTTCTGCATCAGGAAAAAATGGCAAAAAGGAAAACTAAATATTGTTGCAATTAGTGTTCTCCTGATTGACACTGGACTTGGTCCCTGAGACTAACTCAGCATTGTCTGCGATGTGCCCCTCGTGCCCGGGGTAGCTGGGATGGGCTCCGGGTCCCTGCGATCCCCAGGGCGATGGGGGAGTGGCAGATGAATGAACTCACCCTCCATATGGCTTGGATCTCCTTATTCTCACTTGTGTAAACAGAATTCTTATGTTAGATATCTTTCTTCATTGACTAAAGGCATGGATGGGGATCGAACCCATGATCTTTGGTTTACAAGACCAACGCCTTACCGCTTGGCCACCACGCCCTGGTTCCATGGATATTGTCTCAAAAAATAAAATAAATAGTACTTCAGTTTCTGGCTAAGCATGAGTCAGGATCTATTTGGTATGAGCTTCAATGGGATCTGAACTTTTTCCAACATTCAGTCCTCAAACTGTCAGCTGCCACATTCACTTTCTGTCTCACAAAGTTTTCTCTCCTACTGAGCTCAACCAAGAAGTGCCCATCTGCCAGACATGTTGTCCAACAGTAATAAAACTGCAGAGAAAAAAGATGCTAGCACTAGCCTAAAGCTACATTACAGCCCTATTTGAGCAGTAAACTCGGGAAAGCCTTTTCTCCAATGAAAGCTAAACTGGACCAAGTATTTCTAACTGTGGAGCTCGCCCCTGAGGACTTGAGCCAACGAGTCAAAGACCCAGAAGAGGTGCGTTCCTCTCCCCAAGAGGATAATGGTCTATGAGATCTAAGGTTATCGATCTAGAAGAAGTGTAGCAGTTGTTGAACCATACATGTTCGTGGATAACCTCAGTCTATCGAAATCAGCTGTTTCTGAAAGCAGTCTTTCTCAAAACTACTCCATGAGTTAATCAGCAAACAGCTGAGTTGAGTTGAGGAAGCCCACCACTCTCTAGCCCTGCAGCCAGCCATCCTCCGCTGCCCCAACTGTATCAACCTCGCCTTGGTATGGTGCTGCCAGTCATTTTGATTTAAAAAATAAATAAACATAAAATGGCTTTGAATATTTACCACTTGGCCAGGTACACATGAAGACTATACATGGCATGTACGAGTTTGGAACCCATGATCTTTTCATTACATTGTCCTTGTGGAAAGGTTTGGTGGTACCCAGGTAGTTTATTACATGAACCTCTGATTTTGCATAAAGACTATTCTTTGGCTTTACATCATACTTCTACCACTACAGGCATAGATGGGGTTGAGCCCATGATCTTTGGTTTACAAGACCTAAGCCTCTCCACTTGGCCACCATTCCTATGTACTTAAAAGAAAAATATTATATATATTTATTTCATTTTATAATAATAAAATAAGTAAAATATTCTTTGGACAGTTCCTTTGCTGGACATCTTGCTGCTACTTAAATAATTTAATGGTAACAAAGGTGTTAAACACTTGAGGTAAAAATACTTTTTTATTTTTTGAGCAGTACAATGGTATTTTCTTACTGATCCTTCATATAGCATGGATCTCATTCTTGGTTGCTGTAATCAGAATCCCTGTGTTAGATGTTTTTCTTCATCTGCTTAAGGCATAGATGGGAATTGAACCCTTGAGCTTTGATTTAGGAGACCAACACCTTAACACTTGGCCACCAGGCTGTTATAATGGAAAAAAAAAGGCAAAAATGAAAACTAAATGTTGTAATTTTGGTAGTCCTGATTGATACCCAGCTGGACTTGGTCTGTCTTTTTGTTGGCAGTCTTGTCTTGTGCCTTTCATCATTGGCCCTCTCCCTCTTATCAAAGAAGCCCTATGGAGATAATTGGTAAGGTTTAGGTAGACCCACATGGATCCATTCAGTAGCATCTTTCAACCACTGCACATTTTTAGCCTGAGGTGCTTTGCTGAGATGTGATCTGAGAGGATTTAACTGCAGAAACAGTTGGAGATCCTTATATAGAGCATTAGAATGGAGTTGCAGTATCCACTAGAGCAAAGGGCAGAGGGAGCATCGAAAAGATGTAGCTGTTCAACCGTGAAGCTAAAGGAGAGTGGGATTATATATAGAAGGGAGAGGCCTACTGTAGAAATAGACGGAGACGATGTGGAAAGTAGTTTCACTGACCATAAGAAGTAATTTTTTCAGTGTATAGGCCAATATCAGACTATAGACTGTGCTTGTTGCATTTATTGCATTGTTTGAGGCAAAATCTATAAGTTGCGGATTCTGACTAAAACCACAAACAGCTCTTGCTAATAAATGCTATGTTTGTTTATTTAAAAAGTACATTTAGCAACTGTTTTTAGCAGAATTATGTATATATTATATTATGTAATTCTATGTCTTGTTTTTGTCTGAACTCATGGCAACATTTGCTGTGACCTTTGTCATGCCCGGCTTTATATTCTGTCACTGCTACATTTTCCAACAACACGGCGTGGTTTACAGTGTTGCCAGCGGTCCTGACCCTGTAACTCAAACAGTAGAAGTGAGCGGATGTGACAGGCATCATTCCATTATTACATTACAGCAGACGTTATTGTAGTGGCTCTCAGGGCTCGGATATACCATTGTTGAAAAGGATACAAAACTTTATAATGTGTGTATGTGTATGTGTATGAATGGATTCAAATGTATGATTTGACTTTGAGCAGCTGGTGAGCATGAGCTTTTATGAAGCTTTTATAGGCTGAAGAGAAAGATATAATTAGCAGTTGTTTTGGGGGTGACATCTCAAGGTCAGTGGAGCAGTGGAAAAGGCTGGAGGGCAGGCTTTCTGGGACACTGTTCATCGTAAAACATTCTCTAGAGGTGTTCAATCTGAATCATTTATGAAAGAAAAATGTTGACCATAACAGAAATGTGTGCAAAGAACAAATGGGACATTTTCTCTATTTTCTCTGTAATGACTTATCATTAAAATTTTTCTTAATGAGAAATGTTTTTGAGCTGAATTTGAATACTTAACATCAGACTCTTAAAAGTAGTATTCAGTAACATTGTTCATTTGTCTATAATGTATTATTACAGGTTACAATCTGGTTGATAATGCAATATATTCATAGATAAAAGTGCTCACTGCCATTTGTGTAGCAGTGTAAGCATTTCTAACACAATGGTGCCAAGTACTTCCTCAAGGGTCAAACCTGTCATGTTATAGTGTATAAAACTTTGATTATAATGCATTATACTGTATTATGCCTGTTATCTGTTGTAGAAAAGTGTTACCTAGCAACTTAGGCTCACGTCATACATACAATAGCACATTAACCTTGGGGGTTAATGTTCTATTGACATTTTTGTGCTCCCTTGGACACACAAAAAATGCTCTTTCTATCTATAGAAATATTATGTCAACATATTTGTTCAGTTTTTTAAAATAAATGCCATTATAAGCTTCAGTCATCACCAAATATTTATACATTTTCAGTAATTTTCCCTTAAATGCCAGATTTAGCGACAAAAGACTGTGTTGTTTTTGTTCAGGGGGGTATTAGCCAAGTCTGGGAATGTCAAAAAACATTGATTCGGATCAATTTTGATTTTTTTTTTTGCAAAGTTGCTTGTAAATAAATTGCTTCACCTTGGTGCCTAAGACATACAAAAAATGTTTTTTAAACATTGCCATTGAAACATTCATGGATTTCAACACAAGTGAATGAAAATTAACAGTAATTTTAAAAAAATTAAAAACAGAAATCACATTGCAATGGTAGAGTACTGAGTATAGAGTATTAAGTATTACAGCATTTTGAATGGGAGTCAGTGGCTCAGACAAATGGACATAGGTGGTACTATTTAGATTAAAAGGCATAGGAAAGACTTGCAGCAAAAAAATAAATAAATAAATAATACAACCTGTCCAGGGACCCAGGAGGATTACACATAATTTGACTTGACTTAACATATTGTAATTAAAAATAGTATCATCACAAACTGTCATTTTGATATAACTTTGAATGAACTTGAAAGAGCAGGTTAGTATTATCTAATGTTCAGTGTAAGTGACATGACTCCAGTGTGAGACCCCAGCCCTCCTCCTCTGAGCCTGTATCGTGCTCGTCCTGAGGCTCAGAGACTTACACGGCTCACCCATCACGTACTGAAGCAGCTGAAGCTCCTGCCTCTGTCACAACCGGATCCCGCTTCAAGCCACGGGTCACAGCTTCACATATTCCTCTGATTAAAAAGCGCCTGGAGCGAACAGGCTGATATGTGCTCACTGGTACGCTGAAACAAGGTGCTGCAGGCTCTGTACCGATCCTTTTACGGTAGAGTAGTGTTATTCTGATCAGACTTGACGCTGAATCGGAATAGGTAGGTCTGTTTTAAGGACATTACCTCTGTTTTAGAAGGTGTTTTAGATTTTTTTGTTGAAAATGCCCCCAATTTCTGGAACAGAGATGTCTAGAACCTTAGCCTCATTTGTCTTAAAGTTCCACACAGCATTTTAACTTCTACCAAACAGTTACCTGCTGTATTATTGTGCTGTAGGCAAAATTAAAACCCACTATTGACTTCAATACCTCCTGTGCAATTAATAACAACAGTTAAGATCGCCTATGGCTGTGTTCCTCATGAGGATGTGGAGAAGGACTTTTAATCAGTTGGAGAAGTTTGACTTGCTTCTGTCAGAATGAAAGTTGCCTCACTCTCCTCTCTGCAGCGGTCTTATCTATTGATGAACCCAATTCCAAACCATCAAAGAATCTGACTTCAGCGCGAAAACTCAACACTAACTCAAATACAAAAAGGAGAGTGGATGATGGGTGCGCTGATAAACACCAATTGTTTTTGAGGTTATGATAAAGGGGAAATTCCAAAGGATCCATCAGTCTTCTGTACAAACTATGGGCTGTTATTTGCAACTGAATTTCTCTGCACTCTGCTTCCAGGCACACCAGGCTCTTCATGAGGCCAGTTTCATGTTGTTGTTCTAGAGACAGGCCGCTAATGACTGATGTAAATGTAATGAATCAAACGGAGTGGAATCATCCATCTCTTGGTGCATGGGTCCATAGTCGCACAGAAATACCCCAGTGACCTGAAGTCATCAGACTGGGTCGCAACGACTGTGGATACTCTTATTTGTTTCAGATGTAGGCAGTGGACTGTGAATGAAAATGCCATCTTTCATAACTGCACAGTTGATTAATTATTGTCTGTAAGCATATAGTGTGAAATGGATTTATGAAAGAAGAACTGAAGGAGTAATATATGGTTTATATTTACATTTAAATGTTTTACTGCTTTTTGTTCAGCTGCCATTAAATTTCTACCTCGGAAAAAATGGTGGCCCTTTCTCTTTACTCTTTACCTTGAGTAGTCGCTGGATTCACCTGAGATGTGTAACTTCACAAACTCACTGAACTCCATCTGGACCATCTGGACAGTCAGATTACAAAGGCTGGAGATATACTTGCTGTTAAGCTATCTGTAAACGTACTTGTTCACACAATAATCCATGTACAATCAAGTACAATTCCTCCAGAGAGCACAGTGCCGCTAGGTTTTTACACAATGTACCAAAGTACTGCTTCTGGGTCAGTGCTGTTAACCTGACACAGAACCATCTGGAGGCTTCCACAGAAAGGGTTTACAAAAGGACAGGCTCTTAAATCAGATATCTAGTCGGTGGATTATTTATTGATTTATCGTCTGTGAGTAACCACAGTTTTATCCAATCAGAGCAGCACTATGTGAGCATGAGTAACAGTAAAACGGTCGCTTCATCATCAAACTTTAAACACACCTCTTTGTTTCAAAACTGCCACAAAAGGCTGGTTAGGCCCAGTTCGGCTGTGAATACTTTTCTTGGAGCAGTTCAAGATGGATTTGTAGGAGTTCAACAAATCCGGCTGCAGGGCGAGGTAACACTGTCACTGATTAATAGTAAACATTGTAATTTACCATGTTTTATTTTGTGACTATCGTTGTGTGATGCCACATTATACAGATGAGTATTAACCTGCTTCATTGGTCTTTCTTTCAAACCTTTACAATCATTTGCTAATTTGAAGCTGGTGACAACAAAGGGACACACTTTTCCATGCATTTGACTCATTTACTAGTGAACTGTAACTTTTTTTCCTGCAAGTCTTTCCCCCTTTCCTGACATCCTTATGGTAAAGAATGAGCGTGACTTTTAGCCAGACATCAATATCTCACTGGTTAAGTCTACTCTTCCTGATATAGCAACAATAAATGATAAAAGTTTTCAGCACTGAACCACAGCTGACTTTGTTTAAGATGCATTTACTTCTACTAATACACTAAATCTAGTTGTTTACCAGAGAAATCCACGTGCTGAAACTCTCTCCAGTTCTGTATCGTACAAAAATAAGCTGCAGACTAAAGCTGTGTTTTTAATTTGTTGTGTTATGTGGTGCAGCTGGGGATTGTAGTAATTGAGCCATGTGTGTAGTGTAGTGTAGTGTAATGCAATTTGTGTAGAGATTTAGTGACTCGGGGGATGCTAGTTTGTGTTACATATATAAAAGAAAGATGAATAACTGTCTTTCTCTGTGCATTTAAACATGTAAACACTCACTGTCCATATTAAAATGTTTTATTTTGACTCCAGACTACCTTGAAGGCCTTGTTGCTTTGCCATTTGGATAATCCCATTCCAGTCCCAGTGCATTTCTCCACCAGGCAGTCGAGTGCATACATCTCCATCTCATTACAGTCACTCCACTGTCCCAAAACTGCTCCAAAGCCCCACAGTACTTACTCAGACTGTGCCATTCAGCCGCTTCCATTGAAAAAAAACAACAACAAAAAAACAAAAAAGGTGCCTCTGTTGACTTTAAATCTCACTCCGAACATTGACTTAAAAATAACCCGACATTGTCTGGAGCCCGTGGTGCTACTATCTGTCTCTCATTACGAGGAACAACCTTCAAGCCCCACCCGAGGGACGAGGCCGGTGGCGACGGCACAGTTGTTAAAAGGGAAGGGACTCAGCGCTGTGCAGAATCACAGGGAAATCTACATATGTTAATAAGTCCATTTGTACCAGAACAACAGCACAGAAATAGAGGAGCAGAGCCTTGGGAGAACAGCCATTCTCTGTGGACCTTCTGGTGAGTTGGCAAGATCCTGTTCAGTCGTCATCAGGATGGAAAGGAAGGAAAGAAGCTGACAAACAAACAACAAGCGCCTGTCAGTCTTCACTCCCAAAAGACCTTCTTTTAGAGATCCGAAGGTCAGTATTCTTTGAAGTTAAACATGGAGTTATCCATACTCTACAGCTGCTCTTTATCACCAAGCAATCTTTTAGGAATAAATGTAAGCTCCTGTAAAAATGTATTTCCATTTTTATGGTTTTTTTCTACTTTTAATGGATACTACAACCAGGATCATTTACACAAGAAAAAAGTCAAGATCTATGAGGAAGGAGTGTCTATGGTGTTGGTCTCACTCCAGAGACATAATGACTGGGATTTAAAGGATGTCAGGATGTGGAGCTGTTGGCAGTGGGACAATACTATATCCCAAGAGAGTACTCACATGTCGTTGTGGTTTTCTGGCTCAAACAAACAGATTTTAAACCAAGTCTGGCTGAGAACACAACTTAAATATATGTCCTTCTTGTGCCTGGTTAGACCCCATTGCACTTGATGTCACTTCCTGGAGATGTGTGAGATTCAGATGGAGGCATGTTAATGTTTTTTTTTATTTTTTTTATTTTTTTTGTTTGGTGGATTACAATTGCTCCACTCGGTCAAACCAAGAAACCAGCAAAGAGTTTCAATTGAATTCCAAAGGTAGTTGTCCATAAAGGTGAAAAGTTCAGTTGAAGCTTTAGTGAAAAATGCCTTTATAAATGTAACTGATCTTTTGCTGACAATAACATTAGTTAATGCCCTTGAGAGCTAACCACTAATGCCAGCTAACGCTTTAGACATGAAAAAGAAACTCACCTTGGCAAAAACTAACAACTTTTTTTTGTCAAGCTTATGGCGCCAAGGTCATGGATACAATTTCAACAAAAACACTTCTGTAGGCTTCCATTTGTTGTTAAATGCAGAAGGACACCTGCAGAACAAGATGGTTGCTGATTTTCTGTTTGTATCGTTGTATCCTTCTCCCGAAACAGCGTCTAACCTCATCAATATGAGGTTTTCTGTATTTGTCCTGTTTACTTGCTGTATTCCATTTGATTTCCTGACATCATCACAATCAAACGACAGCAAAATAGCGACCTCGCATGAGTTTGTCATTGGTTTGACTGGACCTTGAGTTTTAGCTCAGGGTCTCTGGTCATGTGTTCTTGACTACAGCACACTTCTACTACTACAGCTAACTTTAGGCATGTCTCCAATGACTGCAGTCTGTAGCTCAACCTTTTAGAAACAATACACTGTTGTACACTTCAAACCTTTTTTGATTTTGTTTTTATGTGGTGAAAGAATCAATGCCTACCTCACTTTATTACATATGGGAATAATCCAAATATACTAGGTCCCAAAATGATGAATCTAACTTGATATTTTATCTTACAAGCCCACAAAGCTACAAAAATCATATAGGGTGCTTATTTGGGATGCTTCAAACCCTTTTGACCCTTGAACCCTTACCATACAGTGGTACCACGAAACCTGTGACTAACTCTTGCTCCTTAAATTCATTTTTCCACCTTTTGCATCTTTAAATTCTCATTGTGACTTAAATTAGTGCATTGTATTAATCCAGTATTGTCCTGCTTAATCCTGAAATCTCTCTGAGGCTCAGTAGCTATGGTTCAAAGGTCATCTCAGACCTTGATATAAGCTGGCTAGTGACCCACTGTTGCATAGTGTCATTAATTTAAGCATAGAAACTCATTATTGTTGCCTCCTCGTAATCTTATAGTGAGACAATAATGAAACACTATGAAAGCTGAGATTAGACAGTACCCTCATGCTCTTTCGAAATACACTATTAACTTGTCAGATTCACTGTTTTTCTGGTCTGGGATGGCTTTTGGAAGGCAGTGCGACCACATACTGTGCTTTGGGATGTTGTTAGAGGAACACTGCTTGTTTGCAGCAGCTGCTACAACCCAAATCTCCGTTATCTATTCATTTACACAGAGCTAGAGGAAGTCAAACAGTGTGGTGCTGCAGCTGAGGAAGACCAAAATCAGACAACACTGCTGCAAAAAGATTTCTTATAGAATCGAAGTGTTCTCTATTTTCAATTTTCATGTATTGATCTAATACAGTAAAATTATGTGTTGGTTGGTTTGATTGTTGCCTTCTCCAAATGATGCTCCATGCAGCCATCCTTTAGTTTAAACAGCAAACTCCTGAGCAATTATAAGTCCACAAATTGACTGCAATCTCAGATCATATCTTGTGTGTGTGTTAAAGACACCTAAAGCTGAAAAGCTCAGTGGGAATCAGCCATTTAGCCTGCACCGAGAAGGTCATCAAGCTGCGCGGGGAATAGATTCATCCGAGTTCAGTCAGCGGAGGCTTCTATTTATAGTTTGTCATCAGAATATAAGTCCCTCTGCGATCCCAGCTGAATATATCAGACATACTGCTCCGTTAAGGGGCCCTTTGGAGGTTTTTTCCACTTTTCCATGCACTGCACACAAGTTCCACACATAATCTTTATTTATTCAATGTACAGCGATACACAGCTTTATAGTAGAACCATGCAGGTAAGAAAAATGTCGTCTGGTGGAATATGCTGTGGCTAAGTTTCCAAAAATCAACTCTGACTGATATTATTAGCTTCACTCATGTTACTAAAGCTGCTTTTGGGAAACATAGCAGAACAGAAAACAATATAAAACATGTTCTAACACAAACACTAGGCTAGACATCGTGATACATGGAGCACAGACAGAAATCAGATAAATAATAACAGTCGAATTAAGTGATGTCAATTCACAGACATAATGTTTCACAGGCTATTGCATTCTCTCCCCGAAGCCCCTCCCCCGGAGTTCCAACAGTATGGATTTGTTTACATGCAAACGTCACACTTCCGCCGCCGCCGTCGTCGATGGTAACAGGCGGCGCTCACTAGGACTTCTCGTCGCGCTTCTTCTTCTGGAACTTCCTGAACTGCGACTGGATGGCCACCGCCGCCTTCTCGGTCTCGGGGTTGTCCATGTCGATGTCGAAGTCCTCCGGCACGTTCGTCTTGGAGGCGTCTGGAAGGAGAAGAAAACGGAGGAGCTGAGGTTAAAAATCCGATATGTGAACAAGAAGTGTTAAACAAGGACATTTTTGTGTCTGGAGATTATACTCCTCATTACAGAGTTACAGTGGTGGGCCTCAGCAGTCGATTCCCAGGGTCAAAGGTCAAAGCTTGTGACAATCTCCAGCTCTTAATCCTCTCCAGAGAAAGTCAGTCTAATCCAACTGATGCAGACCTGTTTTTCTGCAGGCTTTTCCTATGTTCAGTATCACACTACAAAGGATTATAATATTTATCTTTTGGGTTCTAATCTCTCCATCAGTCTGGCCCAGGGCTGTGGTTTTAGAAGTAGTTTACTACCACCACAGTGTGAATATGTGAGTGAATGGGTGAATGGAAGCATGATGTAAAGCACTTTGAGTGCACACAAAAGGGGAAAAAGTGCTACGTAAATGTATGTCATTTACCATTTATCATAAGACTTAAAAATGTTATGATGCGGTACATTCATATTACTTACAGTAAAATGGTTGGTCACATAGTGAGTAATATGAGAAAAATTAGACATTTTGAGAAGGTCATCAAGGGGTTCTTCAAGGTTTTATTCTCAAAGATTTTAATAGATTTGAATGGTCAACCTAAGACAGCAAGCTCTGGATCAGTCTTAATTTTGTTGACGAATAAGTTTCATCATAGTTTTGGTCGACATATTTTTGTGGCCAAAAACAAAATGAAAACTAAATACAAAGTGAGTAATGAGAATGAAAACTCTGACTAAATGTATCGACACTTTGAGCGTTGCAGAAGTGATGTTAGAGGCTAGTCGACTAAAACTGAACACTAAAACTAATAAGGATTGGATGAATAAATTATGCCTAAGTCTGCATTTTAGTCAAAAGACTAAGACTAAATTAAAAAAAAAAAAAACACTGCTTTGGATAATCACATCCTTTGCAAAAAAGAGGGGTCTTGAATAAGGGACATTCCCATTGGCTGGTGGGTCTACAGAGCAACACTTATCATCCAATCAATGGCTTCAGATTGAAGATTCTGTTGCAGTTTGGCCATTTGTTAACATTACAATGCCGTTCTCACTTCAAAAAAAGGCAAACTTTTGTGTGTCCTCCAGGCCAGTAGAGGCTCACCTCTTCACCTCTAATCTAAACACTACATTAATTACACACAAAGAAGAAGCAATGCCAGACTTCAAAACAAACAACATTAAAACATGTATTTTTTGGGGAACAGTTTCAGTATCTGTACATTCAGTACTAATATAAGGTGTAGCTATAGCTGAATGCAGAATACAGCCTCTTATTTAGTGTCTTCTTTGTATCATGGTTCTAAAGGCACAGTTCAAAAAGTTAATATAATCAGCAATGTTTTAGATTCAGACCAAAGCTGTATGGCTCTGACTGTATCTAAATCCAGAAACAACTATTTGTAATGAATTTGAACGTACTTTTTCCAAGTGGAACAACTTTTAGTTTTTTTTTTTGTTTTGTTTTTTAAACCAATAAGAGCAAGAACAAGACAGGCTTTTTTTGAGCAATCAATGCCAATGTCTGTCTAGCTCTTGTTTTTCGCCGACTAAACGAGAAGCAAAAGTACATTCTCTCCTTCAATCAACAGACTGCACTTTTTGACTTAACCCTTTGGAAAACAGACCATACCATTAGAACCAAAGGCTTAGCAGTTGTGTAAACTTGGAAACAGATTTCATGCTGCATCAGTGCAAACAAGGCTCAAATCTCATCATGTCATGCGCTTGAGGTTGTCTTTGTCCAGTCTGCGCTCAACGTAAAGTATAAATTGTCTTTTACAGTGATTTGGGGAGTCCTGAGGTTGTTTATGTTGCACTGATCTCTAGATGACAACTCTCAAAAGGACAGTATTCTTGCCTCTGAGATATCTTTATAGTCTAGTCTAGTTATCCAACACAACACAAAATGCCCTGTGGAGTCTTAGGTGAGTAATGGATTTCCCCTTTGACACCTTGACTCTCCTTTAAGAGTGCACTGAAGGTCTTGTTGTTATCCTCGACCAAGGATGAGCTCTTCCTACAGCAATACATTGTTTTTCTTGAAACTGACTAGACATTATTGATATAGAGTGAGACAGAAAATGCGGGGGATGAGTAGTGAAATCAGTAATGCGAGTTGTGTATCGACTGCTCAGCTCATCCAGGGATTCCCTCGGGGTTCAGTGTACCGTCGCTTCAGAAGAAAACACTAACTGCTGTGTCAAACCCGGCCTTCCAGTCCAACATTAATTGATATTGAATTTTTCAAAGTCCAATGCCTGCTGTTTTCATTCTGGGAGCAGTAGCAGTTGAGATCTTCCCTCTGTCATGTCAACAACGGGCATGCTCTGGATCAAGTCTGTACTGAAGTAAATGTAGCTATCTAAGAAGATTTTTTATGTGGTTGCCTGATGGGAAACAGGAGGTTGGGAGTGGTAACTATTAGATTTATTTAAGTGCATTTTCTTTGAAGATCTCTGAGGCAAGAGATCTACGAAGTAAGTAAAGTGATGTTAAAAGAGGTTGCATTTAGTTTAAGTGTTTAATCACAAACAGCTTATTGTTACAGGAATCATCTGTGAAAAAATGAGACCTCAAGATATGACCTTGGCTTTATAATTATACGATTTTAAAAGATGAGAATGATCAGCCCACAGCGAGAATTTGGCCAATCACAGCTCGCTTCCGGTAAAAAGGAGCACTGCAATTGGTTGACACTGATGTAAACAATGAAGAACCAAGGAAATGGGTCATTCTGTTGCAAAATGTGTCTTATTTTTCAGTGAAATGGCTCAAAAAAGATAAAAATTGAGAGACAGGGAGCAAATTAAACATGGATAAATGTCAATGCTTTAGCGACGGCAAAAACAAAATCAGGTACTGGAGTTTTAAGTATATGTGTAGTAGTAAGATGAGCTATATTTTACTTATACCAAATGGTTAAATTCACTCAGACTTGGATTTGTTTTAGAGTCTGATATCTGTCAACACAAAAGGCTTCATGACGCACTCTGTTTTGTCACAGTTCTCTGTACACTCCATTGTTCAGATTCTTAAAAGATAGCATCAAGCTTGTTCACTATGTTCCTTTCTACTACTGTCCAGTTCCAGTCCGACAACAAATTCTTCCTTCCTGACCAGCTTGTTCAGTCTCTAGAGCCCACTTCCTCACCACGCAACTGCAGAAAACTGTCCACTTCTTCCAAAGACTCATAGATCTTCTGTACCTAATCAGTGACTTTTAACTTTAACTTTTAACTTGAATTCTTTCTCTAAATGTATAAAAGAGTATCAACCTAGTGGCAACAAATACAAGATCCGTATGAAGATGTCTCAGTCAGTCTATAAGGTGACACCACTTCCTCATAAATCTGCATCGGACAACTGGGAAAAGCAATCGGCGCCATTTGTCCGAAGTTTTCATCTGCTCGTACGAGACAGAAGGCGGTTTCCTGGATGTGACAATGACGGATCGCCCTCTCCACGTGGAGGATTCATCTCTTCCTCGACACACACACGACGGATTATGAAAGCTATTACCACTGGCAGCTCTTTGGGTTCCTCTGTCTTCAGCCGACAGCCGCACAATATCTGCGAGTGCCGTTGTGGATTATTATCCGTCAAGAAAAATCTATCTGTGCTGTTGGTGGGAGCCGTGAGATTCACTTTACGGCCACAAGTTCGCTATCATTCTTTTAGATGAAAAGGGTGCATAAGTAACGCCAACAGAGCGTTCTCGGAGGGCTGTCTTTGAAAACCCTTCACCAAAAGCCCGATGTCTTATTGATTTCTCGGCTTAAAGCCTGTTCATCCTTGCGAGGGATTTGTTGAAGCAGGGACAGAATGCTTCAAAGACGGACTTGTAGACCTTCAGCCAGGGTCAATGTTTTATTCAGTATTCACTAAAGTGGTCAGCTATTGTTTGACGGCAATGGAAGAGACAATGCTACGCTAACATTAAGTCATTATGCACATGCTTGCTGCTAAGGGTGTATGCAAATGTGGGTGCAGTGGATTGTATAGTGTTCTTATCATCATCACAATGGCAGAACAAGACCAGTTTAGGTTGAATGACATTAGGGAACAGTTATATAAATCCAAACAACGCAACTCCAGTTTTAGTCCAAGGAGTTCACTGAAGGAGAGCATTTCCAACTTCCAACAAAGAAAGACAGGACTAGCCCTTTAAAAGTTGCTTCATCTCCTACCTTCAGTCTTCCACAAAATGTATGATAACCCTTGACAGATAACTTCCTGCAGTCTTCCTCAGAAGTGTCATCTGATGTTACCTTGACATGGCATCTTGGCATTTGGTTTATACAAGTTTTGTCATCCTACCTGGAGCTGAAGGACAACAGTGACCCAGTTGTCGGATTGTGTTAGGAATGCAGCAGGAGTATGGATATGAGCAACAAAACGGAAAGCAGATAAAGAAAAATAAAATCTGTCATTTGAGACAACTGCAAGAAGGGGAGTCATATAATGGACTGGGAGAAAGGTAGTGTTGGGACGTAAATCAAGACAAGGGCGTATATGCCGTTGCTGCCCTAAAGATGTCAGACTGAAGCGGGCATTGTCGTCCTACATCTCCAGGTTGGACGACAAAACCTCCATAAACATATCAGCTACATGACATATCTCAGTAACAGGTGACTGCAGACGAAAATGTCAAGGTACAAAACTTAAACCCTGTTCTGTTTATAAGAAACTTGAAGAAAAAAAGGTATTGGGTTCAATTCCCGGATCTTTTTTTTTTTTCATTTTTCAGTTTTTCATATCTGCGTAACGGTGCATTCAGGTGGACCTTGGAAACTTGCTGCATCTGAGTTAGGAAGACATTC
The DNA here is from genome assembly GCA_036850595.1 of Rhyacichthys aspro. Lineage (NCBI taxonomy): Eukaryota > Metazoa > Chordata > Actinopteri > Gobiiformes > Rhyacichthyidae > Rhyacichthys > Rhyacichthys aspro. The sequence goes on from CM072160.1 coordinate 18,068,903, forward strand.
TTCTGCCTTCGGTGTGTTCACATGATTTCAGCTCGGAAAGTCAGAACATTCTAAACCATAACAACAAGGAAGATGGACGCAAAGTCAAAAATGTGCTAATGTTATTTTCAAATGAGTTAATACAGTCAAAGTATTAATTATTAGCCTATTAGCAGCCCGAAACTTCTAAATATTGGACGTAAATAAGTAAATAACTTAGTATATAGTCTAAATAAGCCTGTAGGGACAAAAAACTAGTCAAAAATTATTAATGTGCAAAACAGATGATATGAAATATTTTAAATTACTTATGTCACTAAAACACCTTAAACATTTGGTTTCCTCCATGTTGTTGATGAAAATAATATCAACATGGAATCTCGGGCAACTCTGACTCACCCGAATTTCTGAGCAGTTTCAATTTCAGCAGGCGTTCATGTGCATTTTTCAACTCGGAAAAACGTTTTCCCGAGTTCCCAAGGGCCACATGAATGCACCATAAGTACAACCTCAACCTCTTTCTGGGTAATTGGGAGAAATTTTCTACATTAGTTCCCGGAGTACTAAGAGGAGAGTTGAAAGTCAGTGCATTAAAGAGGTGAAGGTAAAATATGAGTGACCCCTACAGCCTCGGAACACCACAGAGGCAACAAAGCGTGAGAGAGACCGCGGGGATCAATAAACTAATTCTGTGTGTCTTGCGGCTGAGTGCTTTATTCTGGGTCAACTCTCGTTCCGCTTTAGGAAGTGCGTAGGCTTCTTTGAAACCGACTTTTTTGCAGATTTGAACGTTTAAATACGTCTCTTTCAAAGCAATAAAACAATGACACGTACATTTACTAACAGTATTTGACAGAGTAAGACGAATTCATTAGGACTATAATTGAGTACAGTAGAGCTAATTAAAAAGTCTTTCGGAAATGGGTCATCTCCATTTTGAGAAAGTGCCACAAGCTAATTATAGGCTCCCATCTCTAAGGTATGAAATTAGTCAGCTGTTGGCACATTATTCTATACATTTACATGAGGTAATGGAGTCCGATTCTCTACGATGGCATCCTGCTGACGGATTACGGAGCGTTATGTCATAATGTTGCGGTCAGTAGGCTATGTTTGTTTGTCTGCTTAAGCCGTAGTAAGCCCTGATAGTCCAGCTGTTCCAGTGAGGGGTCAGTCTGGAGGGAGCTGGAATGTGTGAGGTCAGACAAACACATGAAACATACAGAAAACAAAACCACACATCAAAAATAATACAGTAAAAAGAAAAGTGGTAGAATCATGGCTCAGACAATAATGCATTTCGCCCAAAATGCTACAATTTTGTTGCGGTTTGGCAGATTTTTTCCACAAAGACACTTTTTTCATAAACTTTTGAAATTTACAGAAGAGGTGTTCTCGTTTTGTTGCCATTGCATCCTCACCAAAAACAGTGAAATAATAGCCGCTTCGCAAAAAGCTATTGGCTGCTGGCTACAAACCTAAAGTAGAACAACAATGGCGTAAAACGTTGTCCTTGTCTTCAAATACTCATTCATCCTTCAAGTTCAAAGTTTTAGACAGGTGCAAAAATATGCAGTAAAGTAAGAATGATGTCAACAATATACAGTGTCAATGTTTTTAATCAATTTAAAAAATGGAAAAGTGAGTGAGGAGACAAAAACTTTCACTTTTTACAGTGATACCAGAACAAGGAGTCCTCCTAAGGTGATAGTGTAAGTCTGATCCCATCATCATGGAGTCTGGCCTGGTTCTAGCTGGGGTTACATGATCTGGTTTAACTGAGTTCATTATTTATGGCCTGGTTTAGTCCAGTTTGGCCTGGTTTTGTCTTGGATTCTCCAAATGTTTGAATAGAATCTGTCAATTTCCTTCAAAAACTGAGACCGTGGAACTGCTCGAACTGTTGATGTTTTGAGGCAAAGTCACAAAAATATTGATTTGATTTTGTCTTCTGTTCTTTCACTTTGCATTTTGTAAAGTAATGAAAATCAACATACTCTACAGTTTGCTTTACTTTTTATATCTCCAACTGCATAAAACTTACTGATGCTTCTGAGTTTATTAGCACCAAAAATGCCAGGTTTAGAAAGTTGCTGGTTTTTAGGAGGGTTCTGCCAACACTTCTTCTTGTGTGTGTCTGTCACAGTGCCCCTACTGCTCTGGCAGACATACAGCATACAGCATTCTTTTGATTGTAGAACTATGCAATTTTTTTTTTACCTGCATATAAAAATGTTTTAATGTTTCAAAATCTCAATAATATAATAATATGTCCCTGGGAGTTATTACATGATCACATCTGGCACACTGGCTCCTGCAGCTGTTCTATTTGACCTTATTAAGCAGAATACACTTTACTAGTGCTCTACATTTGAAGGAAGTGAGCCATCTGCCTGGTAATCCAATATTCATTTCACTAAGCCTGCTGCAGCTGTGATTTTTACATACTGTAGCATACAGTCGGGCATATACAAACACATGTGCCTGCTTACATAAAGATGGCATCATGTTAATAATCAATAATACAAGCCTGGTTGCACTGAAGTATAGGCTCTTGCATTCACCTACACTGACTTGATTGGAGCAGTTAGGAGCGACATAACTTGGATTTAAATTGTCAGATCTCTATGATGAACAGGAAATATGGGATAAGGAGTGTTATGAATGCCAAGTGTATTGTATCATTCATGTAGTAGATAATGTTTTAAGTGTTGGGTAGGTAATACATTGAGTTAGGAAAACAGAGCAGTAGCACAAGTCAGGGTTCCATTCTGCATTCAATCTGCATTTTAACATGACCTATGAACTTCCAAATTAGCACAGTTTCATTTTTAAAGCAAAACCATATAGCATTTCAGTATTTACACACTACAGTACTGCCAACACTTATGGAACTGTTACATTTTCACATTTAATGAGCGCTTACCACTGCCCCCTGTGGCCAACATGTGTACTGCTCTGTTGGTTCGGATTCACAAACTTGGGGAAAACAGACCAACGTACGGACAGAATGGACACACACGATGGACAGAATGCTCCGTCCATATCTGAATGTGTCTCTAAAGAGTATAAACGAGTCTTAAGAGGCCTTTTACAACAGTTCAGTCTGGTCTGAACCAAATTATCTTGAGCGTACAGACCATGGTTGCACTAACCAAAGTGGTGTTCTTGTAACGGTTTGTTTGTAGTTTGAAAGCACACTTTGTCATAGTTCAGCCTCGTGCAGGAAGTCACAAATGCAACAAACACACAAAGATGAACAAACAGAGGAAGGAAAAGGGAGAAATGTATATCACTATTTTTATTGCTACGCTGCGGCAGATTCCTCCTGTGCATCCGACTGTTTCCTAATAAGCATTACATTAGGCTGTATATATTAAGTATATATTAGTTTCTGCTGTTTGTTTTAATTCCCCGCTGACGAGAGCATGTGTCTATAGGCCTTACACAAGTCTGATTATTGTAATTCTCCTTTTTAACTGTAAAATGAGCCTCTGAAGGGACAACACTTTTACCAGATACCAAATGTTTTATGTTAAAGGCACATCTCAGCTCTGAAACTCGGGTGAGTCGGAGTTGTCCAAGATTCCATGTTGACGCTATTTTCATTATCAACATGGCGGAGGAAAGCACGTTTAACATATTTAAGTAATATAAGAAATTTAAAAATATTTCATACCAACTCTTTTTCACACTAATAACCTGATAATTTAACAATACAGCCAGTTTTGTGTCCATATATGCTCATTTAGACTATATACTGAGTTATTTATTTACTTCTGGTATTTAGAAGTTTCAGGCTACTAATAGGCTAATAATTGCTACCTTGACAATATTAAGTCATTTAAAAATAATATTTGCACATTTTTTACTTCGGTCCATCTTCCTTGTCATCATGGTTTAGAATATTCTGATGTTTCCGAGCTGAAATCATATGAACACACCAAAGATTCGCATACTCTATGTTTCGGAGGACCACATGAATGCACCATAAGCGCTGGGCCCAGGAGGTACGCCCCCGTTGTCATGACAGTGGTGCCATTTTAAAAGTGTATTGTGAAACGGTAGAGGTGCAACAGAGTACTATGAGAACATGTTTCAGGAGTGTGCATGAAAAAAAGAGATTGAGTTTTACTTGTCCTAAATAAAAGAAAACCCAGCTCCATCACTGTGGCTGTGTTCAGATTGAGTTGTGTTGCTGCTGAATATGAACAGCTCTCTGAGTGTGTCCTTGAGCGTCCCAACACCGGCGTATGCAGAGTGGGCGAGAGTCAATAGCTGCGGTTACCCAACGTCTCTTTACATCGAGAGACATGCTTCAGACTCGCGGGGGAAAGCACTTCTTTTTTTTTTTTCCCAGGCATCAAATTAATTGTCAAGGTCAGACAACAAAGCAGTAACCCTTCTATATGTGCGCTGTGCGGTTGTGCACTTCTCCCACTTTCTCTTTTTATTAAGTGCTCTCTGAAGCAGACCTGAATCCTAACAGCAGACTAAAACAGGTCTGCTGCATCACAATGGTCGGAAGACACAGTGGTCGGTCTTTTAATTGCATTTGGGTGAATAATTTGAAGACTGTTACCTTTAAAATGCAAGAGGAGACTGTTTATTTAATCATATTCAAAACAGCAAAACAAAACTGGTGCTCACGGGTGGTCCGTAAAGTCTCTTTTAGCTGCTTTTGTCATGACTTTCACCTTTGGTCAGAGGTTAAAAAGTAGGATAACATCACAAATCAACTGGCTTTGTTGCTGATTCAGTAAAACAACCCCGAACTGCTGCTGATGCATCGAAACATTGCTGAATGCACAGAAGCAGGTCAGAGACAGTGGAGTGGTCAAACAGCACCACTCTTCATTCTGCATTTAATCTGAATACAAGATAATTCTTTGTGACAATCTGTGTTGTAAGTACTTTTATGTGTGCGTAGGGTTTACTGGTGAAAATAAACGTCAGCGTGCGACCTGGGAACTGCAAAGTGTTACCAAACCTTAATGGTCAAATGAAATAAGGAGCAATATGTAACGTTTACTCCAGCAGGGGGAGTAGTGTACCACATTGGACAGCTATCCTGATTCTTTTTACTCTTCTACATAGAACAAAACCCTTGTGACTTTGAGCAGATCACAAATGTATATAATGATTACATTTCACACTGTGTGGCTCAAAACGTCTACGACCAGTGTCTGATGCAGCTCACATTGTGCCATTAGTGAAGCCAGGTGTGTCCTAGGCTACTTTTTAACAATGAGCAACAACATTTGGAGTCAACAAGTGGGGTTTATGTTCAGTCATTAGCATATGTTTGTTTACACACTTTGCAAAATGCTATGAAAAGAAAATAATGCTATGGTTATTTAATATAGGTCTTATCCTGTCTTGTGAAAAATCCCACAGTGTGACAGTTGTCTTGGTCTCTGTTGGATTTGCACATGGCACAGTTGGTCTTATATGATTTTTACTCAGAGGAAACTGCAGTGAAAGGAAGGGATTTCTGACCCATTTCACTAAGATGAGATGAGTTATGCCTGGCCAAGCTATAAAAACTTTTCTTATGAAATCATTCCACTTAATATATTTTATTTTATTTTTTTTATTGATGTCCTGCTGTTAGCCAATCTGCTGTTAGCTGTCGGACATTCAGCGGTAATACAAAGTTCATAAATAGCAGGCAGCAAATCCAGAACAAAATGGCCATCTATACTGATACTAAACATTCTGCTGATTTAGTTGCATAAATCACCTAATAGCTGTCATAGCTCAAGACTCCATCTAGTGGCAGAAAGTAATATAACAGGGCTTCTTGTTGAGTGTCAAATATCACTGTAAGACATTGCATACTTGAATTAATTTAATCTTATCATGTTGTATTTTATATTGATCGTGGATTTATCCATATTAATTTTATACTAATAAACTGTTGATAATTTATGATATTTAAGAAGTAATGCTTATGAAAAGTTCACATATAACCCATTTATGATAATAAAAGTCCAATCACTTTTATCATTGTTTGGGGTGTTTCATAAAGAAAAAGCAATCCATTCTTACTGAAGGTAAATAACATCAGTTCACCTGACTTATTATGTAGTTATGTAGACCATAATTCATAACAAATCATAATATCTGTAAAAATGTATTGCAAAAACAGCCCTAGTTTGACATGAATTTGGATTTTGTGCAGTAAGTCCTTGTCCTATAGAGTAATTTTAATGTAACTTTTAGCTTTTGCATGGTTCCTCTCTTAAACATAACTTACACATTTATATGCACAACAGCCCTCTTCCAGTGAAAAATGTCTTTTTAACAAAAATCACAATATCTGTTTCATGATAGTGTAGGAGGAAAATGATAATGATATATTGTCCCACCTCTAGTATAAATATTGTTCTCATTGCTGTTTCATCTACAGTTTATAAAAGAGTTAATATTAGTACACCTATTTATTTGCGACAAAAGTGTGATGACAAGTAGTGATTTGTAACCCGCTCAATTGCAGGGCGCTGGTCTTATTTCCCTCTGGACTAAAGCAATATGGACATTCGATCGCCGAGGGAACTGATCGTCAGGGACCTGGATTTACACAAGAACATCTCGCCTTTGTCCTCCCGGTATCTGTTTTATTTTACCAGGCTGAGTCAGGACATTAGATGGCAAAGCAATCCCCAAGTCTCTGCGGTGATTTATGAGAGAAGTTCCCAGCCGTACTTTACTCAGAACCAACTGTATTAGGGTTGATTTAGTATCAGACAGTGCTGAAATAGACTTTGCGCGCAATGTGGTTATTTAAAAGTGAATTATTTCGGAGTAGAGTTCATCTTTCGGAGTAATGACAGACCTTCAGCTCTCAGTCATGACTCCAGTCTGTAAAATGTGACCCAGTGTAATCTACAACCTCAAATTAGATATCCAAATGTAATTGTCCTTTGTGTCATGACGCTGAACTGCAGGGATTCAACAGAAAGCCCTCTGGTGGGTGGGTTCGTCTGTGTAGATGCTCGTGGTGACTGTCCATCAGACTATGTTATTGTCATGTGGCATGTCACAGTACGTACTCTGAATACATCTTTCCTTTCAGTGCATTCAGATTTTATGATTTGCCTGCAATGTATTGTGAAAGGTCTTTAATTGTCTTTATTATTTATTTATATGGACAGTTTTCATGTTCCTGTTCTGAGAGTGAACCACAAGGACAGGCTACATCCAGCCAAGTGCATTTTCATTGTAAAACTGAAAACATTTGCCATATATTTGGGTAGGATCCACAGTCTTTGACACTGCAATGGACTGAAGAGTGTAGAGGCTACTTGTTTCCGTTCTGATTGGTTGCTGGAGAAAAACAATCCTGTAATCTTGGTGGCCAGTTATTTTCAACACATCATGAAAATCAGCCTTATTAGAATGTAACGTACACATTTGGAAAACACTAATATGGGAAGAGATTGTTTCATTATCATTTTTGTTGTGTGTAATTTAAACATTAACATGCATTAGTCAAGAATAGAAACAAAATATAATGTAACATAACCTTACTAAAACCAACCAGCAAGACTGCTAAAGTAACACAGAATGTAAAGAAACTTAAGTTTATTCGATCTCCACTGCATTATACACATTTTTTTTTTTTTAAGCTGATCTTACTAATGGTACCTGCATTAAGAGTTAACATCCAAACATTATCTTAATTGACCAAGAGACTTTATCATATCTGCACTGTTACACCAAGTCCCCCAGTGGACACTCATGGTACTGCAGCTAAAAAATAAAAAAAGACATCTTTAAAATGGCAAAAAGGGGTCCCTAATGTCTTACTAATAACATTAATAAAATCAAAATAGAGATGAGTACTACTGGTGTGTATTGGTGAGAGAAATTGGATGTATAGCTGCTGGATGCGGCAGTAAACATTAGACTGTTTATGGTGTCAAAAAGCTATCTCTTTTCTGTTTAAGCTTTCTAAAAAATTGAATTCACAAAGCTGACATTAAATAGTGACTAACTTGACTGCAGTCCTGTAAGAACTTACTTAACTGTACTAATACTACTAAAGCCTGAAAGCCCAGTTTTTACCTTGTCCTCCAGCCGTCTTGTTGTTCCCAGCAGCTGCTCCAGATCCTTGTCTCTGTAAAACAAACATCAAAAATATAAAACATTAGGATCATCTCCATAATTCATAACACAGTGAGAAAACAATACCACTTTCCCCCAAAGGCCATGGGAGCACATCCATGAGCAGAACTAATGTCCAGAGGTGTCACTTTCTTACTACAGAGAAACATTGTGACTCTAAAAGATAATATTATCCCATTATTGCTCTTGCTATATTTATTTATCCTATATGTCGACTTGCTTTGTTCACAGTCATTTGTTTTCCGCGCCATATTGCCTCCACTTCAAACTAATAGTTTTCCCTTCATTAAAGTGCAAACAGGGCCCGATCTCTGGAGAAATAACTTGCCGGATGGATGCGTCAATGTATACGCTCACAATTTATTCCACTGGTGCTCTTTGTGTGTTTGTCAATGCTCATTTAAAAATCATGCACAACGGAGCTCCAAGAATCAACACATATAATAAAAGACCCTTTTGAAAAATACATAAATGTTTGTACAGTTGTTAAAGATTCATTTCAAAGCTAATCCTCTCTCTACTGCACCACGGTTTATGTCTGTGCTGTACTGGTTTGTGTTTAGAGAAGGGTACAGGAGAGACACTCCATCAAAGTAAACAGATTAAGTGGGGCTATTATTAGGACATTATTATAGGCCTTTTTAAAATTCAGCAGAGCGAGAAAGAGAGGCACAGGTAAACAAACCGGAAAGGTCGGACAAAGGGAAGAATGGAGCGAAGAATAAAGCGAGGAAAGAAAAAACAAGGTGTGACCTACAGTTTGTTGTAGGACACTAGCGCTGGGTTTTTACAGTAATCACTTTAAAACTTGTTCGGTAAAAAAGAAAGACAAAAGAAGTGATATGAAAAAAGCGTTGTTGTTTGGATAGTGTCATGAAAAATAGGTCAAAAAGGAGACAAACGATTGAATTTGGAGTTGCATCTGATCAGGGGTTTATGTCGATGACTGTTACAAACTTCAAAATCTGGCTTAAAAATGCAAAGTCTGAAAACTGCATAGTTTGAGACTCCATCTTGAGCAGGTTTTCTCATATGTCTTTCAACTAAGAACGTATGTTTGACATCAAATGTATGTGGGAGGGAATTAATGGACGGTGTCGGAGCCATTTTGGTTTTGTTTTAGTAGTTTACATTTATCATTCAATCAATCCAACTTTATTTATGTAGCACTTTTCATACAGCTTAATGCAACTCAATGTGCTTCACAATTAAATAAAATCATTCAACACAATATTTTTAGTTTACCTGCAATGGCAGCTTTGTTTCATTGAATTTCACACAGTAAAATAGAATAGAGTCAAATTGTTTTTAAAATTTTTTCATTTCATTTCATCTTCTACCGCTTATCCCACTTTGTGGGGTCACGGGTGGCTGGAGCCTATCCCAGCTGCTTTGGGCCTTAGGCAGGGTACACCCTGGACAGTGGCCAGTTCGTCGCAGGGCTGACACTTAGACATACATTGACAGACAACCATTCACTCTCACATTCATCCACTAGGGGCACTTTAGAGTCACCAATTCACCTATACATGCATGTCTTTGGACGGTGGGAGGAAGCCGGAGATCCCGTGACACGGGGAGGACATGCAGACTCCTCACAGAAAGACCAGAGTGAGCCAATGATGTTTGAGTTGGCTACAATCGGCCAACGATGTTTTTTGGGTCGGCCGGGATTCGTACTCACGACCTTCTTGCTGTGAAGCGGGAGCGCTAACCACTCCGCTACCGTGCACCCCTGTTTTTAAAATAAAAATAAAAATAAAATAAAATAAAATAAAAATTAAATTAAATTAAATTAAATTAAATTAAAATAAAGACTAAACAGTATTTTACAGTCTGGAAGTTATGACCAAGATGGCACCCACACCCAGAGAGAGACTAAAGTCAGTATTTCAAATAGAACCTCAACTCAAACTGTACAAGTAAATCGAATACCAGGAAAACCAAAGCTCACGATTTGATGGTTTGCACCTACAACCAAAATTTCTGACATTTCTGAATTTCATCCTACATTTTAGCTTGATAGTTGCTACAGACGGACTAATAAAAGAATGAGAAAAGTTAACATTAGCGGCCCATTCTCTGCAGAGCTGCTGGACCTGATAACATCACTGATCTTTGGTGTTTATAGCTCATCCATATCTGCCCAACGCTAATGAATTCAACATTAGATATAGTTGTTAGAGCCGATACCCCCTCTGAGCTGTATATGTGTGTGTGTGGGATCGCCATGGCAACCCATTCATCTTCTAAACTACAACTAATGAGCAGGCGCAATTTAGTGTACGCATGTAACAACCCTAAACTGCAGCACTCCGTCACTGCCACGAAACGCCACAAACAAAATCACTCATCAGGCTTTATTGGAGACTGATTCTTTTAATAATGAAAGGTCTTTTTTTTATTCTTTCTTTTCGCTGTGGTGGAGATGGAAACGGGCTGAGGGCAGAAGAACCAGGAGAGCAGGATCAATACTCGGCTCTACAGTTAAGATGTACTTATTTCTACAAAGATTGGCACTGGGGGGAAGATAAATGACCTGAATCTACTCTGTCACTGTAGAGCTTTGTCTGAGGAAAAATAATGGGAATGAGAGACGAGTGAAGAGGAGGGAGAACTGCAGCAGGAGTTCAGTCTCTGCGGCCAAATCATAATTCACTTTTTAAAGAGAACAATGGCGTTATAATTATGACGACGGGTGGCTGTTAAATGATTTACACTTGTTTAATAGTGTTTAAGACTGTGTTGTAGTGAGATCATTCTAATGCACGGTTTGAAATAACAATTATATACATACAGTAGGCTATTAAGGTACAGAATTTTTTTTTTTTTACTTCAGTCAGACTTCAGACTTGAGTAAGTGACATTGAAAATTTCCCTTCTTATTAGTACTTATTTTACATACACAACAAAAAAGGCAAAACTAGCAAAAACACACACACAAAAAGTGGTCAATATTATTATTATTATTATTATTGATTATTATTGACTTAAAAAAGTGTTTTTTAAGATTTCGAAATAAGTATTGGGACAAAGACACTTTTTCCCATCTGGTCAACACTAACAAACAAACAAAAATTGATGTAGATTGTACTTTCTAAACTTTAATTTCCACAACTCACATTTCTCCTACGGTGGCCCTGCAGGAACAAGCTGTTCTCAATAAAGAAATCTTGTAGAAATATGTCTTTTTATGAGTTTGGTTTAAAAATAAAATAAAAATACAGTTTGAATAACAAATGTCCTTGGCTTTCATGCAAGATTCTTCACATACATACGAAAACATGTTTAGTTTTGTCTGTTTTTGGGAGGAACAAGTAGTAGAAAATCCACTGTCCAAATGTCCAAATTCAAAGAGTGTTATTTTGATTAAGGATCATTATTTTCAGTGATTTGCCAGCATTTACTGCAGCCATCATTAGCTGCTAACTGCTAGTTTTTGGTATTTTTTATTTATCTCAATCATCGCCTCCTTTACTTGCACAGATACTTCAGATACCATCATACAACCATACCATGTTAAAAACTACCTTATGTCAATTAGTGTAGTGTTAACGTAACACAAAGATGAAAAAATATTTCCTATGTGTATGTAAAGAGAATGTTTTCACACAGTTTGGGATGTTCACTTTACCTACTACATTCCAGCTGCAGTTTTTACCATACACTTTGCATCATACGTATACAGTAAGCATCTTAAATAATGCATTGTATTTTAATCCAGGATCCACAGATTTCTTTCCTTTTGCACTATGAGGTTTCCTAGGTAGAGCACTCGGGGAGTCAGTGAACAGGGGACGGAAACGGTTTCATTTAGAAAAGCCTGTTTGTGCCGCCTCTCGGGGGATTTAGCCTTCCCTACCTCCACCGCAACCTTTCCCCAGCCGTTCAAAGGTTTCCAATTTGGTCATGTCAGAAGGGTTTCCATGCTTTAATAGCCGAGGAGTCAACCACAAGACACCGCGCTCTGTGTCCTCTTTTTCCCGAGCCCCTCTTTCTGCATTATTAATCCAACGCTTTTCAATGAATTTCAAACGGCGTGTGCTGTGCTTTGATGCTGTTCGAGGGCCCGGGTTTTGAAGCGTCCTCACAGAGCACAACACGCACATATACATGCCTTTTGGGAAGAGACGCCTAATTTAAGAATCTTTGATGGAATGCTGAGTTTTGTGACTGTTATTGCCAGAGATATGAATGCACAGTGTGTGTAGCGGAGGTTTATGTTTACCTGTCAACGAAATCACAAAGAAACCTGTTCACCTGTCTTTGCCTGCTGTCAAAAAAAGCCTTAGTGAAAAGACTTATCAAGGCACTCAGATAGCTTTATGGAGTCCCCCAGCTGCGCTCTCTGTAGCGCCAAACAAGAGTCAGATAAGAGCACTGTTTTGTTCTTCCCTGTTCATAATCCCAGTTCAAAGAGAAAAGCCTGCGTTTAATGGCCATGAAATGAAGCCTGCGAGTGGGGCGCCACAAAAAAGTAGTTCAACAAAAAAATGGCTTAATGTCTAAGTGTTTACATTTCTGCAAAAAAAAAAAAATGGCTGGCAAAATGTGAGAATATATCCAAACACTTATTCTTCCACCATGAGGCCAAACTTTTGACTGCTTAAAGGTGCAGTGTGTCAAATTTTGTAGTAGAGCTAAATGGAAGAAAATAAAAAAATAAACAATTATTATATTCTGTGCAATACTGTAAATAATCACCTGGTCTAGAAAGAAGTCATCTGAGGGGTGTAATTGCAATCTACAATATCAACACTGCTAACTGCTGCTGCTAACTGCACACTGTACTGTACTGTAAGTGAAAACATCTCAACATATCCAATGCCAAAGTTACTAATGACAAAATGAAAATAAACATGTTTAACGACAAGTACAAAAGCCAGTCCTGGTCTAGAGCTAAAATATTTCATGACAACTGCACAGGGAATTGAATTTCAATTAATAGTGTCAAAGCTGAGTAATGAAACATTAGAGCACATGCCTTGAGCAGTGACAGCAATCTAAATCAAAAATATGGCTTTATGTTTACATTTCTGCCTAAAAATGTATGGACCAATACTCAAATATGTTCAATCCACAATGGGCCAGATCAGTACGGGACAGTTTGGTACAGGTAACCCCTTCAAGAGGCACACGTTTCCATTGTGCTGGGTCCTGAAAAGCAGCATCTGTTACAAAAGGAAGGACGTCATGGAAGTGCCACAAAAGTCGTCTCTATTTAAAATGTATTTTGAAGCAGAGTTTTTGAATTTTGATGCATTGTTAGATAATTAATTTAAAAGAATAAATCATTGTGTGTGGCAGCGAGAGGCTGGAGGTACAGCTGCTGCAGTAAACATTAAACTGTTTTTCGGTTTATCCCAACTTTCTCAACATTGAATTCATACAGCTGCACCAAATTCCTTGAATTCAGGGTTTTGATATGTTTTTACTTTGGATTTTCGTTTTCACTGGAGTGAGGATTATCTCTCGACCACAAAGCCGGACCTGCTTGGGACCCCTAGTCAAAGGAAGTGAAAACTGTCCCATAGTGAGGTAGATAAGTAACACAACAAGCCTACAAGTTGCCTACAGTGGGTTTGACAAAACAAATCCCTTTCCACTTAAATTTTTAATAAAATGACTTAAACCAGTCGCCATTTGCAAACAATATTATAGCATCCCTGTGACTTATATGTACTACAGCCCATCTCTTCTACAATAAGATAAGTCCTACTATATGTGGAGTTTCCAAAAAAGCATTACATTTGCCATGATCGACATGTCCATAGTTTACCCCAAATAAATGGGACTCATGGCCGACGTCACCTCTATTATTGTACACTCCATGGTCCATTTCTCAGAGGGCACACAGAGCTGCCGGCCCAGTCCTGATTATTTCTGCAAACCCACAGATATGTGTGATAAGATTCCAGATAGAAAAAAAAATCCCATCACATCATATCTTGCCTGAACTGGTTCTGCTGCCACCACAGACTGGGGTTTGTGACCAGAGGAGTGTCTTTGGTAAAGGTTAAGAAAATGCTGTGTTTGCTTGCTTTAGTTCAATCCTTTTTATCACCTCTGTGCAGACTTCTGGTTTAAACCGCATTCTTTTTCCTAAGTCATAATCGAGTGCTTCCAGAGCCATTACTTTAAATTAATGCTATTGAGAATATTCTGGTGCTGGGCTTATTCATTGTTTCTTTTTATGCATTTTGTTTCTAATCCACGACCAGATGGAGTCATTTCTCTTAAAAAATGTATTTCTCTAAACAAGAGCAACAACTCCCTGGATGTTTAGCCCGACTTCCTGTTACATGTTGAGGTAGATAAGGAACACAATGCTCCTCTTGGGGACATGTCGGCTGGGCTTGGAAAAAAAAAATCTGAATTCACAATTTCCCAAAAGAAAGGCATTTCAATCTTTTCAGAAATGTTCTCTTCAAGAAATCACCGGCCATTTGCAACAATATTGCAGCTTCCTTAGGCTTTGGCTGTGAGTTCTTGAGATCAATGTATGCAGATTGCTACACTTGTGCCAGAAGTGGGATGGCGACGATGCCTGCACTCCAAGACACTGAGTCACTCTTCACCCACATCCAGACAATGTTACGGGAGAACAGTGGGCTGTTTTGGAGAGGCTTCTGAAAGAAGGGTCTCAGCGCTCGCCCAGCCACTGCTCCATGAAGGAAAAGAATAAGTAAACATTTCAGCAGCTTATCAGTCGACTTGACAAAGTATTAAATGGACTGAATAAAACTGCATAATCCCTAAAGATGCTCTGCCTTTGCACAATCAGCCTTTTTGTTTAAAATCTTCAAACAATGGGATCAGCTCCAGACAGTCTGAAGCTGTCTGTAGATCTGCATCTTTTTTCTCAAAACTTAAAAAAACATATTCTCAACAAGTCGAACTAACACTGTGTTTAACTGTATTGATCAGTCTTTTAAATAATGGAGAATTTAGGCTAAAACGCCTTTTCAGGAAACAGCTTGGTAAGGAATAGTAACAATTATAGTAAGTATTTTAACCATGAATAAATGTTAATTTTGTTCTCTGAAATGCTTTGACTGCAAATGGAAAGTAGCTTCTAGCACAAACTAACACAAAGCATCTCTTTTCTTGCTCCATTAACATATTTATACATAGTCCCTGACAAATAAAGAATAAACAAAAACAACACAAACTAATTTATGCACACTTACTATCCAATCATTGAACATCGTGGCATGTAAACAGCTTACTCTGACTAAGATTGGACGCTCTCTGAGCATGCTCCAGAACCAGACGACACAGAGTAATGCATGTAAACAAATGAGAACAAAACCACACAGACCAGTAAAGCACAATTCTTATTCATTTGTAAATTTCTGATATACAGTACACACGTTCCATAGAAAGTCTTTGCAAAGGGCAAGTACTTTAAATTACAGTTGCTACAAATCAGACCTAAAACATTCCCGTAACAGTCAGTACTCATCACTGAAAACTCCTTCCAGCAGTTTCCCATCTCAAAACTGCTCCGAACACTGACAGAACCCCATAATTCTACATCAACACTATACTGTCCTGCTTGTTTGTTAAATTTACAGTAATTGGATAAGCATGACACTTTGCAACTGTCATTGTGCCCTTTTAGTGTCCTTTAAATCCGAGGCGAGCAGAAAAAAAGTGACTTCACTCCAGTACAACGCTCCACACGCAATCCAAAGTTAAGATTAGCTCCATACGGCACCATCATAATCAAAGCTACAATAATGCTCCCACTTCGGACAGGGTTACAACCTATCCACTTCTCTTGTTTATAGCGCTAGGAGAAGCTATAGCGCTCTTGAGGGCAGCACTAAGCAACAACCATTCCAGTTTAGTGGCTGTGGGGCCCGGAGCCAAGCGTAAATTGCAATAACAGCAGCTCGATGAGTGAGATTACTGAAGGGGAAAAGGCCGTTCCTCCTCTCTGCAGATTAAGCCGCCTGTGAATGGAGACAATCGCACACCGTACAGTCGACAACATCATCGGAGAACGAATCGGCACACCTGTGGAAACATCCGGACGCACACAAACACACACGTACGCCAACGCACGGGAGAAAACAGAGGGGAACCAATCAAGTAGAAAAGCAGTAATTATATGACGAGGGAGACTGAGAGACAAAAATACATATTGTGCTTCTCATTACTCATTAGGGAGACTCCGAGGGACGCAAGGTCAACAAACATGTTTTTATGCTTTTGTGTGGAATACGCACACACAGAGCTATAACTGCGCAGTCTCTACCGATCCCTGAGAGGCTGCATCACGATTTGTTTGGCTCCGGGGCTTTCAATTAGGAGTCTTCAAGGAGAAAACGTACACAACAGATGCAGGGTCAGCCGAGCAGAAGACCTAGTGTGTACATACTGTAGGCACACAACAATAATCAGCGTGGATGATGTCTGATTGGGGTTACACTGAGGAGTGGAGAGTGGTTTGGGTTGTTTTTTTAATTCTGGAATCAGTATTTTTACATTCACAATCAAGTCAAGAGTGAGTTTTAATACGGTTGTCTTTCTCCCAGTTTAAGTCTCAATGCACTATGATTAATAACCCTTTTTTTCTAACTGATCTATTACCTCTCAACGGACAATAATTGAGCTATTATAGTAGCGTAAACAGTCTCCTCATTAAAAAGTCATTAAAATGAACAAGTCTCAACTCTTCATCTCTCTCTTGTTTTGAGCTGATAGAAAATGACAATAATGTAATGAGTGGACAATCTGATTATTTAAACTGTATAATGAACCGCTGAGGAGAAGGCACGCCCCCTGTTGTCATGACGACAGTGATCACAGCATCAGGTCAAAAGTTTAGTGAAACCAAAATTAAAAAAAAAAAAAGGCAAACTTATACAATCAAACAAATTGTGAGTTCTTAATGCAGATCTTGGTGCAGACTTTCAGGTGTAAAAATGCCCTCAGACTGACTAATATCGAATTATGCACTTCTGCAAAGGGCATGTACTGGATGAACGAATGTGGCATGTTGTTTACACTAGTACATGATAAAAGGATTGCTCAGACCTAAAACACACCCATTCACTGTCAATATTGCCACATCATTGGTCCCAACATACAGCAGTTTGTGAGAAATTGCAGAGTCCTCAAGACAAGATGGATTTCTGTAAGTTTTTAAAATACCAAATCTCTTGATAATCTGGCTTCTGCACAAGTGAAGTGGAAGGAGCCATTAGTTACATCACTTCCTGTTCCTACAGCTGGCCACAATCACACAACTGAAACTGGAGGAAACTCACAATCATGTTTTCTTTTTTAAACTTCAATGAAGGCTTTGGACATTTATGAACTAAATAGTTTTGATTCTTTTATCATCATCAGATCTAGTTTTGTTGAGTTTGTTGGCTACCATACATGCTCACAAGTTGGAGTGTAAGGTGTGGAATTGCAAAATAACTGTAACAAAACAGGGATGAAAACTTGAGACACACAAAATGCAAACTAATTGTCTGACTTTGTATTAACCTATGCAAATTAGTCAAAATTCCACATCAAAAGTTGTTTGTCACCCCGAGATTTCTTTTCTGAGTTAAAAATTAGTTGTCTGCCATTTCCCATCTCTGAAAACAATCCCCTTTACTTCATGTCTTGTAAATGCATCTGAAAATTAAACCCATTCATTTTGGAACATTTACATTTTAATAGCTGTCAAGAGAAAAATAACAATCTCACTTTAAATCCAATCTTTATCTGGTTCCTGGGGATGGAGGGAAGAATACAAACTTCTCCTCGCATTAAGGCATCTGTGGAATTACAGCAGCTCTATTTCATATATTGTTGGATTGGCCATTGCTACAGGGATTCTGACAGACGCTAATATGTTCATGAATATTGATATCCCACTTGATATGTGTATATATAATTGACAAAGATAAATCTCACACATGCTGTATACGGAGATAATGATGTTATAAATCTAGATTACACACTCTGACTGTGCTCGCGGGTTAAAAGGCTAAGATGAGCTGACACAATAAAACACTTACAGCAGCACTCTTGGTTTAAGCAGAAATGGATATGAATAGCATTGCGGGTGAAGGCTGTGAATGCTAAACGATGTGGACATCATCAAAGACGCTGGGTGATAGTTTCAGAAAACACCAGCTGCTGTAGGAACAGGAATGTTATAGAAAAACAGTAAAGAGACACCGTCATTTCTGTTACACTACACCTGAAACATACTTTTCTGTAACAAAATTGTTGATTTTTTTGCAGTAAAAAGTTATTTTTTACCATTTGCAGCAAAACAGAAAACCGTTGCACATAACAAAAGACATAAGGCATTTAAACCTGTAGTAGCCACAAACTCCCTCACTCACCGTCTCCCAACAACAACTCAACTGAATTCAGCAGCAGGAAATACTAATACATACAAACCTCTTTTCCAGTCGAATTTTTCTGCCGTCATTGATTGAGTATTGACAAGCCCAAAAGACAATGGGAGCATCCCTTATTTGAATCTGACCCCTGTGTGTGCCAACATGTGATTGCCAAATATGTCATATATCAGGCTCATTTTCATTGATTAGAATTCTTTATGATAAAACCTATATGACGTCTTCAAGTCTCCCTTTTTCACGTCATTCTAATAACTAATAACTATATGCTAGGTGTTTTCAGAGTAACATACAGACATAGAACATATGAATCAGTAAGTTCTTTGTGTTGTTGCTATGCCTGTTTTATATAAATCAAACACCAAATCAAACACCTTAGCAGGCCAATTTTGAAAATGAAACCTGAAATAAGGTGTATATTGTTCTACTAGAAGGTGATGCTTATATGCAATAAAATCTTGGGTAACACTTTAATAATATCTACACTTTATAAAGTTAACTCTTAGTTAAGTATTGGTAACAACTTAATTCAACATTTACAAAGTATTACTCCTACATTAATAAGCACCATTAAGTTATAAATATTGTCATTGTTGTGGTAATCTTAAATAATAAGCTTTTTCATAATTATAGAAATAAATGACATTTCAACATCTGTAAATTCTATGTTCATTAATTTATCATTAATTACACATTTATGAAAGCTTTGCTATTGTAGTGTATTATAAAGTGTTATCAAATTGTTTTATCTTTTTGCTGTTCTATTGGTAGAGGCAATTGTCCTGGGTCAAGTCACAGCAAACACAGCGTAATCCAATTTTAATTAATTAAAAAATGAAATAGACAGCTTCTGGGTCAGTTGATTCATTTATCTTTATTATTATGACAGCAATTTGTGCTAAATGTCATCTTGGGCATGTCAGCAAAATTCAATTCAACATCTCTACAAAAATGGTTTAGTTTTTGTTTCCAGTAGAACTTTCTAAAAATACTATGGTGCAAAATAAGAATGCACATTGTAACACATGTTTATCTCTGAGTGTTTATCGTGTGGTGGACCCTGCTCTGGTAAAAAATGCTACAACATCCTTTCTCTGATCTTAGACCTGCCTGCCCCTGCCTCCTCAGCTCATCTTCTAGTGAAGGCGGTGGGAGTGAGGTATGTGTGCGCACTGCAGACCACTCATCTGAAGCAGCTCCATTGGCAGTTACATAAAGCATACTGTCAGAATGGCTGCAGGCCAAAACTCAACTGTTGCCAAATAAGTGCTGGGTCAGTAACTCTCTGTTGCAGATTTGGGAATGTGTATTTGTTTGTTGGGCAGCCAGTGTGTTTTAATAAATCTCAACAGCCTCTAATTACCCTGAGACCTAATTAAATATTTCAGTTTGAGTTTCACTGCAGTAATTAAACCTTCAGACTCAAAGAGGCAATATACCAGCAGTCTCAAATGAGAGGAAACTGGTATTGTGTACGCAGGAATAACGATTTTGTCACAAATTTGTAAATGTTTATTTTAACTAAACATGTAGCTCTTATTATTTTGAATGACAAAATATCTGACATTTGAGAGTTTTTGTTGTTGTTGTTGTTGTTCATGGCTAGACAGTCTTATGAGTGGCATGTATGTGCAGTAACATTTATCAACCATAGAAAGATGTATGCACTAGGCGTACGGTGGGAACATCTTTCTTTTTATTGCTCAAAGGAAGTTGTGGTTCTGGTTATAAATCAACCGTGCTTTGCAACAACATTTTCTGTGGTTGTGACAAGCAGAGAGTGTTGCAGTAAATTATTTGTTTTAGGACAACTTTCTGAATTGTAATGCTACATTGGATAACAGAAAATGTCTGAATACAACATATTTACACACATACCAGCCTGCATGTTCATACTGACCCATGCATCTGATGTCAACATGTACATGTGAGAGAGAGATATGTTGGTAGGAATTAAATTTAATCAGTAAATGTTGGTTATGCCTACCAATAATATACACATCACCAAATCAATTTTAATTCATGGACTATATTAATTTTTTATTAATTTGTACATTTATGGACTATTTGTCAGTGACTGTCCTGGACACATCTATTGCATGGCCTGGAACCCTGATGGAGGGTCTATGGACAGGGGCTCAACCTGTTTTGTATATAGACTGTCTTGTTTTTGTTCAGCCCTTTGAGGCAATTGTTGTGATACTGGTCTATATAAATACAACTGAATTGAACTAAATAGCTTGAACTGAAACTACTATATAATTTTACACTGCAACAAAATCACTTTGAGATTGTAAAATGAGTCTAGAGGCCTTTAAGAATATGTTTTTATCACATACCGATCATCGACAGTAAGTCTTTTATTATTGTGCGCACATAATAACTGTCAGTGAGAACAGTGTTCAATTTGGCTGAATTACAAAAGTATGATCAGATAGTATGAGGATCTGTTCGGGAGCCAAACAATCTGGCTCTTCTTTAAGAACTGAGCCAAATGATCTGGCTCAGTCAAAAAGAGCCAGAATTCCCAGCACCACCAGGGGCAGGTCATTAGTCATGAACCTTATGAGAATTTGACACTGACTCGAGACACTGGGACCTCAGCATCATGCATCATGGACCAAACAAAGTGTATAATCATCCAGTTCTCTTCACAGAAGCAGGATTCTTGAGGTGACACGCTACACCTTGAAGATGATCCTCCTTTCATGTTCCCTGACAATCCTGCTGCAAATTTGTGCTGATTGTACCACCACAACAATAAATACATGCACACTCCTGTCACCGGGAGACTTGTTTTTTGGCTTATTTCTTTAGCTGAGGAAGGCTTTTGCGTAAAATCACAATCCTAAGCAAAAAGCAGGCCAACTGTCATACATACACCCAAGAAAGTGTTGCCAGGAAGCCTCTTATCTCCAACTTTTTTAGGGATTTTTGCAATGCTGGTGTAAAAAACTGGGAACATCTCAAAAATAGACTGGTAACAAACACTGGAAGATGACATTTTTATCTTAACACAACTGCTACGGTGAAATACTTTGATTTGCAGCAAGGGCCACTCACAGAGAGAGACCTGGGAGGGAATGAAAACACTTAAGTGCCCCTCTGCAAATTATTTTTTCAAACTCCCGTCTGTTACACAACTTAATGAGCCTTGAAATTGGCGAGATTACATTTTTTGGCGTTTCTTTCATTAGTGTGGGTGTCGCCGATCTCGGGGGGATTGCTTTCTCCGCTCCAGGATTGTACTGCGCACCGCCACAAAGCAAGATGCAGTGATGAAACGAGCAACAAACTAACCAGCCGGCCAATAAATAGATGAGGGACTTCCCCGTGATTAGGCTGGGCTTTGGAGCACCGAGCCACTGATTTACACAAGCTGTTCTCTCACTGGGTTCAAGTGCTTCTGCATCCAACAAATTCAATCTCCTGGTAAGTGGGGCTCTACTTTTGGCTTTAAACAAGGCAGTACCACTTCAATCCCAAACAGTGTGTTAGCGAATATGTGACATTAATAAAACCTAAAGCTGCACCATAGTTTTGTGTGGCTATATGTCGTAAAAATCTAACACTCTAAAAATCTGAATTTGTCCTATTTTTAATCCTAATATTCAACTGTAAAATCAGTCACACATTTACCATGGCTACGGTAATTTTAACAAGTCTGTAACCTAACACTGACTGGCCAGGGTTTTGCTTTTTGTTTTTTTCTGAGCTTGCCCTGACATTGTGCCTAAAAGATATTCTTTGGTTATTTTCAGCAACAAAACAATGTTACTCTGCATTTTATTTATTTGTTTGTTTGTTTTGTTGATTTCAAAACCTGACTTGTATTATGATGAAGAGTCATTTGGATTCAATTATTTTATATATGCAAACAATGATGAAGATACTGGTAGGCTACACTACACTGCCTTTGCTGTTACGGCAAAAAAATACTGCAAATTCACCGGATAGCTAACTGTGGTATGAAAACCATTGCTGCACATTCCTGGTGCTTCTGTCTTTTGCCCAAAATAATGACTTTTTTATGGTGAGATGGTTTTACATTGCTCAGTGTACCGTACAAAAATGTAACATTGTGTTTCCTTAATGCTACAGCCTTCTCCAAAGTGTGTTCCAAAGAGCTGTGATCTGTAAAAATGGACTTGTTGCCACATTACCCTTTCTATGTTTAGCTCACCATCCTGCTATTTGGATTTAGAAAATCAATATTGTGGATGCTGAAAGCCTCTTAGTTTGATAATCTGTAATAACAGATTCATAAGCAGGGCTGACATAATGCGATGATTGATGTTTTGGCTTGGGCTTTTTTTATCGGGGCCGACGACTCTGTGACCAGCTCTGGCCTTGTGTTCGTTTATGGAGCCCTGATCAGCTCCAAGTGCACTCCACGTGATGCAACGCACCCCACGTAACCAGGCGACCCAGAAAAATCTCCAGTCTGCTTTTTGTGGGCCAAGCAGCAGGAGATTAGTCCAAATGAACCGAAAAGAGCAAGGTGTTCAAATTAGGACCCTAATTATGAGAAATGATGAATCTGTCCTCTGCTCATGCCGACCCACCAGAGACTGTCAGAGAGACCAGTAACAACCACATATGAAGAGTCATCGCAGTGTTTGATGGAGGATTATGAAAGGACTTTAAACAGTAGAATCAAATAATAAACTAATTATACAGGACACAAAGCATGACAAATGAAGGGAATTGTAAGTTTTTCACCAATTGGAAGATAGCAGCTTGCTCTGTTCCATAGTCAACAACCAATAACCAACCAATATTAAAAAACACAAGTAAGAAACAGACAATTCAAGCACGAAGAACATATGACCAAAAAAACCCAAAATAACATTCTTGTTCTACTGCACAAAAATTAAATGAGTCATGCATTACAACCACCAGCTGAGTCCCACACAGTTCCAAATGAAGAGGGGGCTGACACAAAATAAAGCTTTTAGATGGACTGTCTAAAAAAAAACAAAAACAGTGACAGCACATTATCCACAGCATGTAACATTTCCAAAGATGTTGGTCAGAACATTTTAATGGCCCCTTTTCTGTTCTGGATATAGCCTTGCATAACTATTTTAGCTCTTTGTAGCTAGCTTTTCCAAGTGTTTACAGCAACAATGTAACTTAAATGTAAAAAAAAAAGTACGTAGTAATGAGTAGGCTGCATGTTAGCATTAGCTTAAACGGACCATACCTGATATTTTTTTTCTTCTAGTTTGGAAAAAATAAATACAGCCAATTCAATCAGATAATGTTTAACAAGGAGGAGATAGTTGCCTTCCTGAGGTCGCAGCTAAGCTCACGCTAAACTCTAAACTTCAGTTTGGTGAAATGTATGACTCTGCTAATGCTAGCTACTAACGCTACTTTGGAGTCATTTGTTGCATGCTAACATTAGGTTGAGAGTTTATGAGGTCCCTGAAGGAAGAGAAAACTTTTTGTAATATGAAATGGTGTGTTAACGCAAGTTTGCTAATGTAGCCTACAGTGCTAGCATCAGGAGACAGAAGCAAAGGAAAGCTTAGGAACTCCCTAAACTGAACAGTATGTTACATTTCTAAAGATGTGAGTAAGCAAATTGTACAAAAGAAGAAAAATTACTTTTTCCAAGAAATGGGGCTGTGTCATAAAAATGTATTTGTAGGTTGAATCAATCTGTAAATATAATTATGTTGAGTTTGACCAGTTTAGTGCGATACGCTACCAGTCCCAGTTGAGGAGACACTGGTACAGCTGTCTTTTTAAAATATCTGTTTTGTTCTGTCCTTCTATTTTGGTATTGTCTGTTTTTTCATCCTCACAAGTCCTGAATAAAAAATAGAGTTAACCAGTTTTGGACAAAAAGGAATATCAGAAAGCATATTGAATGGGGCTGCATGAATGATGTTGACTTATAAACTTCCATAAACATTTCCATCATCTAAGCTCATAACTGTTAAAAGCTAAAGCACACCATTTCACTTCGGTAAGCAGATTTTTCTTAAGAGCAATTCGATAAATGAGCAGGGTCCATTTAGTCTATAATAGTTAAAGCACATTAATCATCTTTAGTTCTAAAAGGGCGGATAATATTGACCAACTCTTAACATTTGTCATTATTTTTGACATTCATTGCAGCCATAACTGGAACTAGCTCCAAAACTCAATGATAAAGTCATGGCACATCGCTGAGGGTTTCTGAAAACATCAACGCCACTTCGTCTCCAATGAAAAATAAACAGAAAATAGACATGTTTTCTAGTGTTATTCGAACTAATATATTCTCAATAGAAAAAGTGCTACTTTATCAGAAATCCTAGCCTTGCATTCCCAAATCTGGTTGTGCTGCCTTTTATTTTGCTCATCGAATTACCCTCTGCTCCCCGAGGTGTTATCCTCCACCTCAAATCTTCAGAGTGTGACAGTGTAATGATTTTGTGGGAGGTAAATTTGCCGTATGCAGCAGGAATGTCACTCCGTTAATTCAAGGCTTCCACGCACTCAGCTTTTAAAACGGCAAAACCAACATGAGCGCTAGTGCTGACGTAGCTGAAATGAACGATATAGAACCCAGAGAGTGCGCTGGTTTTGTTATGGTTCCATTCATATTTCGATGTTTGTTTATCTCTCTGTTTTAAATACATGTCAAGAGCTTGGTGAATGCCCTCCGGAGCACTTCACTGAAACGAGCGGGCTTAATAAAGTTGTCAATTCATTTTATTGATTCCGTTTACATTGCTTCTTCGAGACGTGTGCAGCCGGAGAACGCGACCTCCCTGGATTTATGTGGGAATAATAATCAGACGACGAGCGCGGGCACACATTTCAAAAACTCTTTTCTTCCCAGTCACTTAGCCGCCCAGTGCGTAATAGTTTCACTGAAAGCTTAGCGCAATCCGGGTGATTTATGAGACCGCCTTTCACTAAATTGCCGTTCATATCTTCCTTGCGGTTGATAAACGTTGTGTTAGTTGATGAAGGGTTTGTTGATTAGATCAGGCAAAAGGATCTACAGCATGAAGATAACAAACGGTTCTAAAGAGTTAATGAGATTGTCTTTTAATGATAATCACTTAATACAATTAGGACGAGGGGAGGCATGAAATACGCTGCTCAGTTGCAAATAAAAGCAGCTACAGAGCATTTTGTGGCTTTTAGGAAATCGAGAAAGTGTGTCAGAGCTTTTTAAAGATGGCGGATCATGTTCTTACTGGTGCACTGGTGATTTAAATGTGAAATCAGAATGCTTAAGTAAGTGAATAAGCAAATATGATGCTCATTTTAAAAGCTGTAAGTGATATTTGACAAATATTTACAGTTAACTTACCCTTACCAGACCTCTGTTGATACACTTTTGTTGCAGTGCAGTGTGTCAGGTGTAGATTTTTTTAATTTTGGCTGTGAACCAAGATTTCTTTTGGGTCTGAATGTGCCGGTCGGTTGTGATTCTTCATTCGGAACAAGAACAACACATTATGACTTTTGCAGAGGTGCCAACAAAGTGGTTCGGTAACTAAAGGAAAAGCTAAACATACTGTAGTCAGTTGATTGGATGATGACAAAATATGAAACAAAATACAGGAGTCAGACAAAATTTATTTGATGGCTTAATATTAATAGAAAATTAAACTTTGAAGTCACTCAAATGGGTTGTATCATAGTTCTCGGCTTATTTTATGGTTCTGGCTGGAAAGTTTTAAGTTATTTTTGCTGTGAATGCATCAGCCGGTTCAAAATTTGTTTCCAGAATCAGAACAAGGACATATTTTTCTCAAACATGACTTATAGTTTAGCTTTTATTGGTTTACTGTGTGGCATCATTCTTTTTTGATGGTATGATGTCTCTAGCTGATGCTGCAACTGTCCTTCAATCTTGACACTCAAAGTTTGGTCATTAAATGCTTTCACAGCTTCAACAATTAATTTTAGCATTATCAAACTGAGAACCACAAACATACTGATCATTTGTTCACTTCCTGCCACAGCACTTACGTCATTTATTCAAAAGTATGCTTGCCGTTATGAGAAATCAACTGTACAACTAATCAACACAATCCACCAAAGTCCTGTAATCCCACATTACGTCCACTAAAGCTGCTTAATATTTCAAAGTCAGGCCACACCAGTTCATCTCATAGGTTTACAGATCTGGACCCGGGCCGACTTATCTTTTTGGCTTTTACCCTGGGTACAAGCAGATCTCTACCCCTCAGAGTGCATTACCGGAACTAAGCACCTCGTCATCATCGTGGTAAAATCTGCTTTTTGAGAACAAACGCTTTAGCCCTCAGGATGTAAAAAAAATTCCTCCTACCTAATTTAACACAACAGTTCTAGATGAACAATAATGTCCACAAATGAAAATAGATTCAATTGCTCGCCCTGCTTTAAATAAACAATGAAATAAACAATGCATGAAGCCACCCTTGATAATGGCTGCAGATTTAACAACACTCAGAGCTAGTAAGGTTACAACTGCACAAGAATGGTGATGAGGTGAGAAGATTACACTTGAAAATGAGCGTAGGTTACAGATGTCTTCATTTCAAGCTGTGCGGATCATTAGGTCTTTGAATAGGTCCGTAAATACCAGTGACAGCACAAAGGAAATTCCACAGTCTACCTTGTATAGGATTTAGTGCCCTCTGGTGGTGACTTTGATAACTGCACCCAACCTGGATTCCAAAGGATGTTGGGTAAAGGGGCAAGTATGTCTGACTGAAAAACAAATGGACGGCAGGAAGTATGCAGCAGCTATGGCAATAGAGGAAACCCTGTATTGTGTTAGCTTAGAGGCTATTTCAAGAGAAAGCCTACAAATGTATAGAGCTGTTACTGTTGTTGTTAGCGGTTGGGTTCACAACCTTAGTCCAGGAGCTTGACAATTTAGATTTGAGGTGAAGGATGTTTTGTTTTTTGGTCATATGTTAGCTAGCATTAGTAGTTAGCGCTAACGTTTTTGCAGTCGAGTGCTTTAACGTTGTCATTATGTCCCTTTAACAAGTATAACTAAATTTAAATATTTTCTTATCTTATGCTTTAACCTTATGCACTACTCAGTATTAGTGTTTAGCTCTTAGCTCTCATTTTACAATTGTCAGATTTACTACAAAGTTACCATTGACAAAGACAGAAAGAAGAGAAACTGTTGTTGATTTCTTAGTTTGAACAGCTGTAGCAACTGTAAAACACACACAACATCCGCATATTCACATTTTACCAGGGACTTCTGCTTCAGTAGAATCACTGCCAGCCCTTCATCTTGAACTGCAACTGAAGCATTATGCCATCATAAAATTCTAGGTGTGATGTAGGGAATTGAAAACATCCAAATTTTCCGAGTCATTGCAAGTGAACTCAGTAGATATTCAGGCCTCCACACAGCTGTACTTTTGCTAACAAAATGATGTACAATGACATTTTATGGGCCCCAAAGCCAACTGGCAGAACACAAATCTAATGCACCATACGATAGTAAATATGCTGCAATTTGAGCAGAGCCTGGGTTTATGCTAATATCCAGTGAAATTTATTAGCATCTTCTCTCCAGTCCCATCTGGACCAATTTGTTCCAAAATGTTGCAGGTCATAAAAATTAATGGTGCAAAGAATATGTTAATTTCTAACTGTACACATCCATGCGGACATGAAAACACATACATATTTTACATACTCCATATCCAGCACATCTGTTGGTGCATTACATCCTTTGATGGTAATTAGTACAGAGGAGAATATGGATAAGAAGCTCCAAGACTTGACTTTATATTGACTTTGATATGTTGTCTTTGCCCATAAATCTCACGTACTTGAGAAAATAAATGTCTCTTTACAAGAACACTGTAAATTAAAAAAAACCCCAAAAGTTTAAAAGGGTAAATGGAGAGACATGTAAAGATTGGTGTGAATATCATTATTATTTTATATTTTCAGATTAAAAGCTTTGTCTCACTGTTTGTACTAAGAAAGTTTATAAAAAGATAAACTGTGGCATGAAAACAGCATTAATGTATTATACAACTGCATAGCTGGATCAAAAATGGCCACTGAAAGTTACTGATTGGCACAGAGAATGCTCATGTGATCTGCTCTGATTACGAGGTAGATGCTTCCATATCTTGACATCTTTTACTGACAAAATCTGTACAAAACAACAAACAAATATTCAGCAGTTTTGCGGTTCTTTGTGCCATGTTGCCAGTTTTGTAGATGGATTATTTCCCGTATATTTTTATTTTAGTACCCTCTTCAATGGAGAAACAGCTTTTGAGATGTCTCCCGTTAAACACCTTGGTGTGCACATCTCAAATGATTTCACATGGACCAACACAGACAGCCACAGAAGGCCCACCAACATCTGCACTTTTTGAGGAGGCCAAACTGGTCTGGACCAGTTATCAATATGTGATATAAAGACTAGTGTCACCCTCCTGGGCCTTGTGGTATGGGAACAGCTCAAAAAATAACCAACAGCAGCAGGGCAACATCCATCATGAAGCATCCATCCCATCTAGCACATGAACTGTTCACACCCCTCCCCTCAGGCAGAATGCAGCCTAAAAGCCAGAACAACGAGGCAAAAACACAGCTTCTTCCCAGAGGCTTTAAGACAAAAACTCTTCATCATCATCCCTACTACACACTACTAGATCTGACTAATAACTTTCTTTATCTCACGCATAAAATTACCTTGTTAACCTTCTAAAAATGGCATTGTTGATTCAGCAAAGTGGGAAATTTCAATTCTCAAAAATGTCTGTGCAAATATTCTGAATACTGGAACAGCATTAGTCTAGTTCTACGCACTGAGGAATGACAGTAACCAACATGTCAGTCCTTCAAACCTTTTCCTAAATCAGATACAATCCCGACTTCCCGGCATCTCTTACTTCCTCTTCAAACAGCACACTCTGACAGCGACCAGCCGCTCATATCGGAAACAGCTAGTCTCACTAGAGCTTCTAAAGATGTTGCCTTTTTTTCGCTCAAACAGCTCTACAGATGAAGTGTTGACTTGTTCTGAGCAGTCCGTGTGATGAGATGTTGGTGCAGAGGGGGTTTAGGTCAGGGACTCAGCTGCGGCGAGAGCCTCATCCATCCGGAACATGCTGAGCCACTTTGTTTCACCTACAGTCTCTCTGTGTTAACTTCTTAGATACATTCTGGTCTTTGATTGCGCCCAGTGCACCGGACCAAACACACCAACTGAGCAGAAAATCCTTTCATCAACAGGAGATGTTCGTTTGTATGTAGTGTCAAACAAAAGACAGGGCTGATTTTGCTGCCGACGATGGCTTTAATTATTGAAAAGCTGTTATAGTTCCTGTTGTGTGCCCCGAATTCTTTATTTATGGAGGCAGCCAGTGAATGACTTGTTCCAAACAGCTCGCAGGGAAGTTCAGAGCTGTCTGCCGCTGATCCATCTGAACTGCTGAAAGACGGCGAACCATGGACGACGATCAGGCAACACCATATCCAAGTTGAGATATATCATCAAACTGCAGAGCTACCAACAGCTTTGTGCACTGATTTCTACCAAGTGTCCTCTATATTCCACATATTCTTTTATTTTACATCAACAACAGGACTTTCATAGCTCCAAAAGACAAAGATCTCAGAAAAAAATAAAATATAATGGCCTCAAGTCTGGAGTTGTCAAGATACTGATACCACTATCAAAGCCTTTAATACTCATCCTCTTTTGACTGTATGAAATTGCTGGGTTTTCCTTCCCCTTCTCTCTATAATGCACTGTTTGGACATATTTTCTTGTAAATGATAAAAGATGATAAAAGGGAACTGCTAAAGATGCATAGTTATTTGTCAAGAGGTTCATAAACGGTCTAAAACTAGTCAAAAATCAACCCAGCAATGAAATCTGAGTATAGCTCAGTTGATACTGGTCAGTATTGCAGTTTACTCTAACCTTCCACAAATCTATTAAGTTTGTAATTAAAAGGTTTTTCATTACTAGCATTGGATGGATATGACTTGTCATTATGTTGTACAAGTTCAGCTTTTTATTTCTGATGCAAAAAATCCAGACACAAATTGACTTAAAAAGAACACCTCTGGGGTATCACATCCTCGGGAGACCTGGGTTTGATTCCGGCTCAGGTCATTTGCCCAGTGTTACTCATCATTTCCCCCTCTATCTGAGTAACTATCAATTAAAAGCATAAAAACCTAACCTAAACCTAAAAATGACCTACTGTTATTTATCAACACGATTTAAAAACCGTTGGTGTGCAATAGATCTTTGTTTTTTTAAGCAAAAATTGTAAATGAAAACAGCAGGTTGACTCCAGAGACACAGTGGCAGAGTTTGCGCAGAAAAGAAGTCACATATTAAAGAGAGCTATTAATATCCTTCCACTTGGATATGCCTGTAGCAGAGTGAATATATGAGATCTGGGCTTTGGAGCTTTGAAAAATAACCAACATCAGCTTTTTGTTGGTGCTTAGAAAAAAAACCTGTGGTGTTTGAGCTTTCCATTTTGTGGCACGTTGAGATAAGTTTAGTAAGAATGTCATTTTAAGCATTTTCCACAGCACAAAAGCACTAAACATTCAAAAACGAGCCATTTAAGATTGTTCCACATTCGTTTTTCTCCATCTGAAGTAGTCTGTTGTAACATCAATATAGTTTCAATACACTGTAGAAAAATACTCGACAGATTACAATGCACTACTCAAAGGTTGATGGGAAATCTAACCAGTTTCTAAAAATCAACCGAAAACAGCCTCACGCTTGAGTTTGAACCGTTACCAAACCTCTCCTGCGTAAAAACAGCGTGCGTCTCGTGCGTAAATGGAACAAACATCGCTTTTTTTTTTTTTACGAATCTCGTAGTCCTACCTCGCTCATGATGAACGGTGTCGTCGAGCTGTCAGCTTCCAGCGCGCGGAGAAGTTTGTGCAACAGCGGGGTTCGTTTCGTGTAAAGCCGCTCGCCGCAGACACACGAGCTTTTTAAAGTGTTAAGCCCAACTCACCCGTGTCATCACGTCACCAATAAACCAATAGGAGGAGCGCCGTGGGCAAATGTGTCTCCCTAAGTCTACACCCAACTCTCGCGCACAGAATGGTACGCTCTGTTTTGTGAATGTGTTTGTTTGAGTGTGTGTGTGGTTGATGAAGACGCGCTCAGAACCGTGCGCTCCGGGAGATATTTCATGCTCCGCTCATCACAGCATCAATACAAAGTGTTATTTCACATCATGTTCTATTGTCACTGCGACCTCCCTCCGCTGCGTGGGAGAGGGACACAGAACAAAGGCTCATACAGTCACATACAGTGGGTTATGTTGGATTATGTGGTGTATTCTGTGACTGAAAACAGTAAGGAGGGACTTACACTTTGTCCAAAATGGTTCCCGATATAAATGATCAATATATGCTTCTTCGAAATGTAATGTTTTCTTGGCACACTTAAAAATTGTGGTATGAGGCTTTTGATTTTTTTCATTTATATTAATACAATTTTATCAGAAAGAAAAAACAAAGAGTAAAGTTCCCCTATTAGTCTTAATGTAATTTACCCAAAGGTAGGTTGTCCTCTTTGGTTTAGAAACAATCAACACAAAACCATTTACAAATATATTAAAAGTGAAATTTGAGACAAAATAAGTGAAAA
Source organism: Rhyacichthys aspro (assembly GCA_036850595.1). Taxonomy (NCBI): domain Eukaryota; kingdom Metazoa; phylum Chordata; class Actinopteri; order Gobiiformes; family Rhyacichthyidae; genus Rhyacichthys; species Rhyacichthys aspro. Next base: position 18,101,015 of record CM072160.1, read on the forward strand.
ATGAATAATAAGAAAACGTGTTTTATCGGTCATTACACTAGTAAACAGTTTTGTTTGGTTTGATTTCTGTAATTTCTTCAAAGGTGAGAAAAAATTCATGTTGTCCCCATGCTTGGATGGTTGGGATGGGTACTCCAGTTTCCCCCACCAACATCAGAACATGCTGGGCACCCCTTGGTGACAGCTGTGGACTGTGAATTTCCTCATAAATAAAGGGATTCATTTTAAAAAACAAAACAGAAAAACATATGCCCAAAACCTATAGGATCCTCTTTTTTCCCTATTGTTTCCCTTTCATTTTCAGGGTCATCATAAAAGTTGTATAAATAATACAACAATACAAATGAAGTTATAAGTGCTATTCTCAAGTGTCATTCACTTAGCAGGTTGTGCTATGTGATTGTGTATCTGACCAGTGGTGATGTGCAAAATAAACCTATTGACATACATACCCCAGGTGTACATGTAAAACAATTTACTCATACAGGATCTATACAGTAATATGCACACACATTTTATTTATTCAATCTCTACTGTTTGGCCATTGGGGTGAGTACACCATGGTAAAATGCCAGTTAATCACAGGGCTAACAATTAAAGACACACAACAAATGACATTTATGTAGGTTCACCTTAGGCTAGAGTGTTGGAGGCCATGCAGACTCCACACTCACAGCTCTGAGTCTGTCGGCCTGGGGACTGATCCCTTGTCCCATGTCCCATGTCTCTATGTCCCTCTTTTATGCACTGAGACAGGAGTGCTAACTACTCCACTAGTATGCAATCCCATATTTACTGTATACTTCTTTATTCATCTGATCAACTCCTTCCTGGACATACATCATTGGTTAACATGATCACCTCTATCAATCTTGGTTCCTAAGGAAACGGTATTTTAACTGTAACTTTATAATGTATTATTGTATCTATTTTTTCTTCTGGTCCAACTTTGTGAGTGAAATAAAGATTGAATTGAATAAAGTTAACCCATCTATTTTCTGGTGCAGGTGCACAGAAGAGGAGGGAGCAGTCCAACACGTATCCAAAAAGTCAGAGACTCCCTCAGACTGTCCAGCTTGCAAAAGTGAGATTTATGTAGACTCAAACAATCTTTTGGCACTAGACCTTCATCGGGCAAATCCATCTTGTTTTCTGAAATTAGCAATCACCTGAAACCTGGTTACACCTGGTCATGTGATCACTGCAATCATGAATGACTGCATTAATATACTCCACAAAAAAGTACTTTACACTGAGTCTCCATTCACCCATTCATTTCATAAACACTTAGTGGCATAGTGAGGTTCATTGTCTGTATCAACAATGTAAACAGGAAGAATCGAACCACCAACCTTCTGGGTATTCTCATAATTCTGTGGTTCAAACAGTATATTCTCATTCTCATAATGCTTGTTCAAAGGCTAAAAGCATGTTTAATTTACTGCAACAGTGAAATCAACCTTAACGTTTTAAGTTTATTAAATTTCTAAACGGAAACTGGCCACTGATTTTTTTTTTTTTTTTCTAAAGAGTGAAAAGTGTCCAATCCATATAGCTCCATTTCATCACTTTTAACATCAATTCCACAAAGTGTTCTCTAATTATCCCGCTTTGAAATCCATATGTTCATTTGTTAAATTGACCGTTAGAATGGGAAAGCGGCAGAGCAAGTCCAAAAATACAAACGGTTCCTCAGATTGGTTCAGAGACATTGGCAGACTACTGATGTGGAGCTGAGAACTGCTCGGCCTCTCGCCGGTTTGTCACTGGAGAGGCGTTCAGGTCCCACCGGAGCTCTGATGGATGGGAGGAGAGGAGAGCCATTACAAATGAGGTCTAACTCCTGCTCCGACTCGACCCCTCGTCTCTGGGTAACTGTCAATGCACCTGACGAGCCCAAATGGATCTGAACTGAAAAGAGGAAACAGGCTTTAGCACAGTCTGTTCAGGAGGAATAGAGTTCTGTAAACTCCTCTCAAATTGGTGAATGGAAGCGAGTCGTTCTGCGTTGCCAAGCGCAGCAGATGGTGGTGAGGCTTTTGAAGAAGCTTATGAAGTTTGGGAGATACAACACAATCTGTGAAGTCTGGAGCTTCACAACTGAATAGTGCTGCTTTAAAAAGGAAAAATTACAGAGAGGAGCATAAAGGAGTGACTGCTGGGATGAAATGCATGGTGCTAAGATGGAAGGGGAGCAGATTTTTATTTTATTAGTTCAAAAATAGCATCAAAAGGTAAAAAAGGACAAGCATCCAAATCTTCTGAATCAAATGTGTTTACGGAATGGTGAGGTTGAATGTCAAGGTTTTCCAAAAAAAATATGTAATATTAAAACTGCAGAAGTTGAAAACTCAACAACAACCTGGAAACCTTGTCTGCTTTTACTAAATTCACCACATAGATTATACTATTGACGCATTACATCAGTGTGAAGAGGATAATGTTTGCCTTCTTGAACTTCTAGCTCAAAGTTCTGCATTCAACAATATAATACAGTCCCACAATTTTCTCAATTTTTTGATTTTGTATATTTCTAAAAATATACTTTTAAAAAATTTTTGGTCCTATCCTACATGTAGCATGATTCGCAAAGAAAACGTAGTTATATCATTGGGAAATAAGCAGTATAAGTATGTCAAAAATGGTACTGATTATGTTCATGCTGTGTTTATAATAAATCATAATAAATTCATAATGTAACATTTACTTAAAATTTTTGAGGAGAAAAGGTTACTAAAGTTTTTGTAAGTAATGTTGTTTTTGTTTGTTTTTTTACAGTGGAGTAGTAGGCCTACTAAGTAAATCAAAAGCAACTTGATAAGTACTTTTAAGGATTTTTTTTTTTTTTTTTTTTTGCCTTATTCACATACTAATGTAGTACCAGTACTTTTAATTGAGTACTGTTTTTAAACACTCTACCCACCTCTCTTTTTTAAAAGTAATGGTTAATCAATGACAAGGCATGGAGTGCACGCTTCTAATTGCACAATAAAGAGCCCAAATGTCCCTCTGTGAAGAGCAACTGAAATGTAATTCCAGATGCCACCTTGTTTTGCCCACAATATTCAATACACATTTTTATATTAAGTACATAACTCTTATCCTGCTGAGGGTTATATGTAATACTGAAGTTTTGTTTTGCATCTTTTAGCGGGTCAGAAAAGAGAACACACCCAGATAATTAAAAATTCTGTCTTAAATGGAGGACCTGAAGTTACTTGGGGTCTTGAAACACCTGGATATTCCCCTGGAGGAGCTGGAGGAAGTGTCTGGGGAGGTGGGAAATCTAGGGCTTTCTGAATGGATAATCAAGGTTATATTTCCATGCATCTGGATATTTTTTTTTTATTCATTTATTTAATATGGACAACACAAATACATTGGATAAACCGGATGCATTGTTTGAGTGTTAATTCTCAACACCTGTCCATAGGAGGCTTTTTGAGAAAAAAGGTTAGTGTGAACAATACGTCTGTGCGCATTAAGATGGGGTTAGACAAGTGTAAAAAAGACATATCTTGAGGAATATGGAATAATATCACAGACTCCAGAGGAGCTGGAGGAAGTGTCTGGGGAGAGGGGAAGTCTCTCCTTAGACTGCTTCCCCGATGACCTGGCCCAGTTAAGCAGAAGAAAATGGATGGATGGACTACATATTTCTCCATTTCTTTATTAATGACCAGGGAACTCTTAATGGCTGACATTTACAACACCGTTTACATGAACCTAGATCTTAGGCCTGGCATGTTGCATCCACTGCCCCAACATTCTTCCTACCCAGACAAAAGGAGAAACATCCAGTATTTCATTCAATATTTCAATTTAATATTTTTTTAAGTTCATTTTCATGCAACTCTATAGGAAATGGCACATAGTAACACAGTAACAAAAATTCCCTAAAATTATGAACCACAGATGCCTTTGTACAACTAGTTTATGTTAAAATAAGTTTAAATTTTCACATTTTTTTCCTCCACAAAATACTAATACATGTCACCAACCTGAAGTTTAGAGTTCAGCATTAGCTTTGCATTAGCTTACCTGTGACTTCAGCGTCAGAATGGCAGTTATCTCCTCTTCATTAAACATTACGTGATTGAATTGACAGTATTTATCAGCGTTTTACGTTGCCTCCCTTTCCTCTGTTGATACTTTTCTTTTTTGAGCTATTTCTCTGAGTTAAAAGACATAATCAGCGCTGAAAATACACTTTAACGGCAGCTATTAAGCTTCCTGGAAGGTCATATGACAACCCAGTGTCAACCAATCGGAGTGCTCCAATCAAGCATGTGACCAAGGTTTTCTGTTCCTGAGCAGTGGTTCTCATCTATTAAAATCTCTTATAATAAACAGCAGATGACATCATAAAGCCTTTTTTCCCACAATGATTTCTTTTACAATATAATATTTGGGGTTTAAATCATTTTCCAACTTGAAGAAAAATAAATCAGGTAAAGTCTGTTTAGTACCACCCAACAATGTGGTTTATGCTTCTACACTTTTGATCAGAGCTTTTTTCATCAAGGCTCTCTACAGAAAATCCAAACAATGTTTAGTGTGTGTCTCTGAAACATTTCCAAGCACTATGTTTTCTTGGCTCAGCAATTCCTTTGTTTCCAGGTGATTTTTGAATCCAGTTACTTTTTTTTTTTTTTGTCTGAAAGGCTCCAAACCAGATGGATACCCATATTATGTTGTGTCACCATCAGCGTTGTTCTCTTCCAGCCAAAACACTCTGTCAGTCTTATAAGGCTCCATTTCTGAGCTTCATCCTTTGCATTTTAATCAGTAATGAGAAACCAATGCTAACATAAACCCAGTCTTGAACCATTATTTTTTCAGACAGCATGTTAATGAAAACATGATTGTAATTAGTCAATTCTATCGAAGCAAACAGACCGTCTTAAATGTAACACACTGCACCTTTAACTAAATTTAAAGGTGTTGAACAAGAGCAATTAAAATGCAAATGATCAGAGTTTTAAAAAACGGAAATGAAGATGTCGGCGACAAAAGGAAAATAATTGGTTGTGTTCACCAGGAGGAAGGAGTGAAATATTGATGAGCGCAGACATCAGATAAACATTTTAGAGGAAACAGCTGGTGATTCCACAGGAGACAGTGAACGCCACCTCAAGGCAAGACGGGATGTAAACACGAGCCTGGTTTCTATAGAGCTCCGAGGGAGGAGTGCAGCTATAGGGGAACTAAAGAATATACAATCGCAGCATGCTGTTAGTTGCTGTTACTTTACCTGTGAAGAAAATAGTGTGCAATTACTGTATGTGAGCGCTGGGATGCAACGTTTAAGGTTAGTGGGATGCAATGTACAAGGTGTGTGCAAGGCTTTCGAGCAGTTTTTATGATGTGAGAGGGCAAGAAGATTGTGTAAAGTTGACAAAAGAGTAAAAGAGTTTGGAGAGAGACAATAACTGGGTTTAAATGTCACAGAAGCGTATTCATTGGCATATGTTGTCTTCATGTTTACAGAGCCATCTAGCTAATCTCTATCCTGTACTATAGTCGCGCTTAGATTCACATTAATCGTCCTACATTGCAGAAATTTGGGAAAATTTGTTTGCAAGTTGTGTTAAATCCACATCAACCACCTAAAATCACGCAAGGTTGACCAAAGTGGGCCATCGTGATTGATTGACTATTGAAGTGCCCCAAACATGATAAAGAATTGTATTTATTATAATCGTTTCACAACAAATGTAAAAACAGTACTGTCTTCTGTTCCAAGCCTTACTAATAAAACTGAAAAAGCATTTTGCACCTCCAACCCCAAAATAAAAGAAAAAGCTAGGTTCTATGAGACATCTTGCCAAGTGTTCTTGTGTGAACAGGTGTATTTTTAAGTGGAGAGGGAAAATATCTGTTAAAAAAATAATCATGTACATGTAGCCTGAGCCTCAGTCAAAAATCAAATGTAACTCACTAGATGTTTTTGACTAGATACAACAAAAAAACAAGGTAACACGGGATGTCACAGTGCTACTCAAAGCAGTAGGTTTGGTCCATTTGAGAAGTGTTGAAAGAAAGCTATAAAGTTTCTACAGGTAAGAATCATCCTCAGGACAGTTAGCCTTCCCTGTTCAAAGCAGCAGTGTGTGAATAGTGTTGTCTTCTGCTCACAAAAAGAAGTGACACAAGATGATAAATAAACGGCTGGTAATATGGTGCTCTAAATAAAGATATCTTTTTTTGAACATTGAAAGGTCAAGGAGGAAGTAGAGGACAATACACTCAAATAGGTAGTTCTTCAAAGCTGCAGCAAAGGACATTTTTATTACCACAACTCTCTTGCTAAGTTTACAGATTTCCCCAAAAGCTATTAAAGAGTACAGGAGTGTATATCTTTTCTTCTTCAGAGTGAGCAATGTGCTTTTCACGTTGCACAAAATCTATTATCTCAGCAAAATGGTCGCTTCGGCGCTCAGTGTCCTCTGGAAGATCTTTGAAATGGCTGCAACATTTTGACCAAAGGCAGTGTGCATTGTGTAATTGGTTCCTATTAAAACACATGTGATAGTGTTGTTTGATTAGAACAATACTGTCCCCCAGTGACTCATTTAAGAAAACTTACAATAGTAAGGTAGCATTTTTTCAGCTTTATTTCACACAGAGTGACAATGATTTCATACGACTTTAAAAAAAAATAATAATTATAGCAGAACCTGACAATGAGAACCCTTTCTACCCATTCACTGACAGCACACATTTAGTCAGTTGGTTGCCTCTTGTCAAAATCATCTTACCATGAGCTTTAAAACCACAGGGTGCTCTAATATTGAACACAGAGTAGTGCATAAAAGCTGAAAAGTGCAGATTGAGTGTGCACCTCCATCAGGATGTGTCTGGTGGGAGCTAGATGTTTTAAGATGTTTTCATTGATTTGTAGAAGAGCAGCTCAAGAAGTAACTATTAGCAATGATAAAGGATGCTTTGCTGGCAGCTGCTGTGACAGAGAGCATTACATGACGTCACGAGACGTCACAACTAGGAGACAAAAAGACTGGTCTGTGGACACCAACATTTACATTTTGATTGGGTTTACCATAGTGCAACCTAAACGTCCATTGCACCAACATTAAAACCAAAGTTTTAAACCACAATTTAAACTGGGATCTTACTAAACTCAGATTAATACCATTTTAGATTTAAATTAAACTCTAATTTTCTAATTTTTCTTTTTAATAAACTTGTTCTACCACCTTCTGCACATTCACAGGTTTACTTTGATGTCACATTGTTTTGGACCAGTATCTAGTACAGTCTGTGATTTTCTTTCATGAATGATTATAAAGAAACAGACTCTTTTAATCATGTTGTGTTAGAAGTTGTTCTTTTCTAACTGTTGTATGTGTGTGTGAAGATATCATACACACACTATATGTAAATGTATGCTAATAGGCCTTTGGTACAGTTCAGTATTTTTCAAGCGGATTATGGTTATGTTATGGTACTGTTGCTGCCACTCATGTTCACGCTTGATATTTTTAACTTCAAAGCACTCATTCTTCTCCCTAAGCACATAATATTTTGGTTTTGTTGTTTTGTACATCAGAAGTCTCTGTTACTTTGTCCCATCGCCTCACACGGCCCCACACGGAAGTCATCTCACATTTATGGCACAGCTTTCCTTTCATCTGACCGAGCAGAGGATGGAGGCCCAGCGCAGCAGCCTGCATCTACAACAAAGACAATGACCCCAGTGACCTTTCCTGCTGCAGGGCGACGGACTCCAGATAAAACAATTCAACCTACAACTCCAACATGCACTGGCAAAATATGATTATTTAACATAAAAATCAAGTCATCAAGTAATTTTACTGTATTTTGTACAATACGACTCTGCTAGGGTCCAGTGTATTGGCCTATTTCTGCTCCCTTCACTTGAGCCACCACTCACATAATCTCTGCGCGTCCCACTAACAGGAAGTATATATAATTTATATTGGAGGTTTCTGTCCAGCTGAGGGTACTGTGTCAGTGAGAAAGGCATGATCCTACCAATCTCATGTCTAAGAACCACCAAATGATTATGACAATATATATTTTAGGGCTAAAAAGTCAGTCAGGTTGGCATTTAAAAATGTAGTTTCATTTATTGATAACATATTCAAATAATAGAATAATCTTTGAAAAAAAATGTCTGAAAGGCACACCAATGATGACATTTTATCATTTATTTCATTAGTATTACACATGCCCACCTGTCAAAACCAATCACAACAATGTTCATTCTCCTAAAACCCTAGTGTAAATCCTTTAAATAGTGTGAGGTCCAAATCTTTACCTATGATATGATCAAAAAAGCAGCATCCAAGCCTCCATCCTTATTCTGTCCAACTTTCTCTGCACTTCCACAGCACAGTTTGCTTGCATGGCCATAATAGATAAAAGTACTTCAAATCAAATGCGTATACTGGGGACTGGAGTGGGACCTGGGCCTCTCTCTTTCAGATGGACTTCTGCCCTCAGGTTAGTATCCTTGTCCTCTCTCTGTGTGCGCCACTAACTATTACAATTATGTACATTTTATTAAACTATCCAATTATCAAAGTTGTTGACAGGCCCACATCTCTGAGGCAAAACTGTCCTCCATGTGGTCAGCCCACTGTGTGTCTGATGTGGATCTGTCCAGGTCTCCCTCATTCACATGCTCTGGTCCTGTCCTCAACTGGACACTTAATAGAGGGAGGTCTTCAACACACTGTCAGCAGTGTTTGGCGTCGAGCCAGAGCTGGACCCCCTGATGGGCCTATTTGGGGTCATGGAGGCGCAGACACACCTTAGCCCAGCAGATGGGGACGCCTTGGCCCTTGCATGGAGAAATGTTGCCCTTCCATTGCACATGCATAGGCTGCAGAGCATCATGTCCTGCATGAACCTGGAGAAAATCAGGCTGGCTATTTGTTGGTTTCTGTGTTTTTGTTCTCTCTGTGTATGCTGTTTGTGTTAATGTGTGTATATTTTCTTTTTTAATTAGAATCAGAAAAAAACAATAAAAAGGATTGTGATTAAAAAATATAGTTTCAGTAAGGCCAAGTGGAAATGGATTTGCAGAACTGCCTGGAGCAGAACAAAGCTCATTTATGTATTCAAAAAGACGACTTTAAATAACACATTATAATCTTGTTTACCCCAATCCATTCAGATAAACACTGCCGACTCCTTTGTCCATTTGTTTTCACAATCTGAAAGTGGTCTAGCATTTAAATTAACCCAAATACACAAAGTAAAAGTTAATGAGAACTCTACACGGTAACCAACGGATGACAAAGATTTAATTGGAGAGAACAATACGACCAGGAAGAGGGTGAGTGCAGTGAAACAGAAAGTCTTGACCTCACCGCAGGAAGATGTCTGTTCTTGAAGATGGGGTGAGGTGCTGGCGGAAGAGGAGAAACACATCAGAGCGGCCCGACAAAGGAGACGGCATCAAAGGTGTCTCAGAGGAAGAGGAACAGAAAAGAAGTGAGGGTAGGCCTGGAGAGCAGGTCGAGATCCTGAGATGTACCTGAAGAGAGTTCAAGAGGAAACACAAGGAAACACACAAGGAAGATGGACGGGGTTGGAAAGCACTGATTTCCACTGAGAGAAGAAATCAGTGCTTTTGATTGGGCTCAAGACTTTCCACATTTGACAGTTTTATAAATCTGCTGATGAGAGCAAATCAAAGAGTCAAACAAGAGTCCTGATTGTGAGCTTCTAGAATTGTGAAGTGTGTAATCAAAGGATGATAATGACGAGTTGTGTGCAAATAGAGTCGCTGGATTTACTGCTCTGTCTTTGTAATAAAACTCTCTCAGAACATGGCATGTTTCAGAGTCTATGAATACCACAGATAGCCATGAATGGATTATGAAATTAGTTGATGAATATTTTAACAATTGTTTATCATCGATTAATCCGATTAGTTGCTGCCGCCCCCCATAAACAATCTTTTAAAAGCCATAGATGTAACCTTTTACCAGGATTGCGTCACGTCTGTCCCTTATGTAGTTAACCCTCAGAGCATGTGTTCGTGTAGATGTGTCTGTATAAGAGCCCTCTAAGCAAACACTGTCATAAGAGCCGCGGGACATTCCTCTTCCCTCTCTTTTTTTCTATGACTGTACTTGGCAACTTAATCTAATCCTGTGAGCGCGGCGGCAGAAGCAGAGAGGTAGAGACAGCTGCATAATGAAATCTCAGGCGGTGAAAAGCTGTCAGCTGCTAACGCCCGGCTCCCATTCTTTATGATGTACAGCTATTGTGCCTGTCGACTTCCTTTTGTCTTGTTTTCGTTCCGAGCCCCTCCCACTGCTGTCACACACTCCTCTTCGCTGTGTGTTCCTGTTTGTTTTCCGTGGCAAGGTCCGTGCACGCTCAAACATTCATCGAGGAACGCTCCAGCATTTTTAGAATAAGTGTAAGCTGCCGGGCACTGAAAGCCGGCGAAGAGAAAGTGGGCTCGGGTTAATAAGATGCTTTCTCTGTTTGTGAGAGGAAAGGGAAAGAAGTTCGGGCCGTAATCTGGCTTGATGGGCTCAATATTACAAAATTATACAGTATATTTCAGTCTGCTTATTGAGTCATCATTCAGGGCTTTTCTTAAACTAAATGTTACTGAGCTGTTTTGACAGAAGCTATTTAAATCGAAGATTTATGGAAATTAATACATATGTATGTCCTGTTGCCATGGCGCCTGTGGGTTATTTTAAGTGATTGAGAGTTCTTAGACATGCTACCTTTGTACTTTTGGGCTTTACAGTTGAATTTGAAAATAAAAACACTGTATATTGGTGATTAATTATTACTAAACTATGGCAATACACATGATATTTCCAGGGAGCTAAGTTGAAGGAAAAAAACAGTGATCAGTGAGACATATCCCATTTTGGACAATGTTTGAGATATATAACTATAGACGATAGATTATATACGTAGACACCACATTGGACGCTTCGGCTTTTACCACAATATGTTACTCTAGCAGCCATTTTGGACCGGGAAGGCAGGACTGAAACAAAGAGAAATACAAATAGAGAGGGGGCTCTTGTTTTTATAGGTTAAAATACTCTATTAACATGTCTAGTAACATTAACACGACTGCAGTATCCTGAATCTTGGGCTGTTACTGTATATGGCAAAGTAATAAACAGATATGGCTTATTTACCACATTTTCAGAGACAGAAGGACAAAAAATAGCCAAATAAAAGTGACCTTTGAATTGAGTGAGCTGTCACTGTCACTGTCATCCACCCTGTCATTATACAGTGGAGTGATAGTGTGACCAGTGTTCTAAACAGAAATAACCAGATGTGTTACAAGGTGACCTTTGTATTGTACAAACTGCACATTTATTGTAAAAGATCACTTGGGAAACATGCAAAGACAGGTGTAGTTAGTGTTTAAATGTCAAGTAGCCACAACTGGATAATTTGATGAATTTGACATTTTTTGCCCACACATCAGGGATCTGAAATTTGCCTTGCATCAAACAATAAATGCTTTAAAGGTTTGCAACACAGAATACAAGATAAGTGCAGACAGAAAACATTCAACACAGACGTTACATACAAATTGTACTTCACCATTTCATCACCCTTGATTATGGCTTTCTATTGAATGCATATTTAAAACTGACCCCATTGAAGCTGGAAATCTATTGTCATTGTGATGGGAAACGAAACATTACATGCCAAATTGGAGTCTGTTAGCATGTTGTGTTGCAGCCTCTATAACAGCTCCAGCTTATACTGTTAACAATATGAATGATCGGTGCATGTTAATGAACATAAATGTGACACAATAACATGAATGTAAACATGCCAAATTGTAGCTGTTCGGATCATTTCCATCTGTTGTCCCACAAGGTTGTAATAAAAAACAAGTAAATACATTTCAATATAAATTTTATTCTATTCTATTATAGCTATTTTATATTTTAGGACACCTCCTAGTCCCTAACCCTTCAATAACTATATACAAGACTAAGATACACTAAGACACTATGCCTAAGTCAGCTGATAATGGACTTTTGTATACATTCTGGTAACACTTTAGTGATATAAATAATAATAATAACATGCCTACGTATTTAATTCAACAAGCCTTGTCCTATTAATGACCAAAACAGACTTGATTATTGCAGCTTCTCCTTCAAGAAGAAAGCAGTCATATCTGTGTCTGTATGAGCTCAGGTTCAGCTAACGTTAGTTATTTTACACCATAAAGGTTTATTAAGAACAATTTACATCTGAATACATTTCCACGGAGGGTAAAACTTGTGCCTCTAACTCGTTTCATTAAAACCTGTTGAGTATAGTTTTAAGACATGTCACGCTGCTCTCTGATGACAATTTGTAAATTTTGACCATCGCTGCTCACTACTTATACTGATGAATTATGGGAAACTCTCAGTGCACTACATGTCAGTCACTAGACATTTGGAAACCACTACAGAATGATGTATATAGTGCGGTATAAAGTGGTTAATGTGTTTGACACAGCCATGGTTTGCTATTTTGAATAATAACATATAAAAAGACATAGCAGTGCTGCCCTTTGGAAAACTTGACATTGCCTGGGAACTAAGGCGCAGGAGAAATACTCTAGGCTAGTGGTGGGCAAACTAAGCCACATTCGGCCCGTTGAGCTGTGTGATGCGGCCCGCCAAGCATTTACAAAGTATTTATAATTTAATATAAGACAGCACATATTTGGCCATTTTCCTTAAATGCCTTGTGCTTTTGCTAAAGCTACCATCATATCTACATACAGAAAACTTCCATTCACACAAGTTTTTAATATGGAGTGGACAGAGATATTTGACAGAGATTATTGACTGAAGTCCAGTCAGTACCATAAGTCTTATTTGCCAAGAAACTGTGCAAGAAATGGTACAGGTTTTCTGATGTAATTAATACTAGTAATAATAGTTATTTAATAATAATAGTTTAGTGGTCTGTCAGATTTTAAAACCCAGTGTGGCCCTTGAGCCAAAAAGTTTGTCCACCCCTGCTCTAGGCTAATGTTTGAATGTTGGACATAGGTTTGCAAACACCCTGCTTCACAGAGAGTGTTTACCCTTCATTAATAATATGACATAATGCATTTGCAACACATGTGCTTATCATTTGGAAACATGAATCCAAAGTGCATTTTTTAAACTGATATGAATACAGTACAAACGCAGTGAACAAATGCACCTTTCTCTTTCAGTTTGAGAAGACTACGTTGTTCAAATCTGCTCCGAATCTGCACACACACCTTGCAGCCCACTGTGCGAGCACTTCCTGCCTGCTTCCTGGTGCCCGGCGGGGATCTCCAACAGAGTACTGACAATTCCCTTCACGTCTCCGCTCTGCACTCCGCAGTTATTAGTGCCTAATTATGAGTGCTGTTACCAGTCAAAGGAAAGCGATGATGGGCTGTCTCGTCCCGTCAGGCAGCAGATGTACCAACGGCTGACGGATCCAGACGGACGTGAGTGAACTAGAGCCCACCGACGAGAGCGCACCGGCAGTGAATTTAGAAGTCGTCCCCCCTCCTGCTGGTGAGGCTTGAGGTCCAATTTGTCTTGCCTTGTCTGCGCTGGTGATCAATACCAATTGTATAAGGAGTGGAGCGGAGCCAGACCAATGTGCACCATCAGCACCTGTGCACAGATGGATCGGTTTGGGAAAATTGGCAATACGGCTGTTTATTCATATCAGGGAGAAATGCACGGATGGGAACTGAATTCAACTGAAAGCAGTCCTGATAATGTTTATCAATATCACATCAGTGTAAAGGTGTTGTCATTTTATAGGAAAGTAGGTTTGAAGATTATATTGAGTTTTGAGGACAGTGGGAAAATAAAGTGGCTAGAGCCTTGTACAAAAGCTGTAGGTTATGGTTTAAGTAACTGTTTTGAAACCTGTTTTTGGCTTTATTTTTGATATAGAGACAGAAGATTGACATGAAAGTATGAATAGAGAATGATTGAAAATAGCATGGAACAAAGAGGCCCTTGCTGGCAATCAAACCAAGCTCATTTGTGCACTACTTGGGGCACATTTTATTCGTCAAATTGGCATCTTAGTCCCGCCCACCAAGGAGACACAGAGAGGAGACAGGAGAGGATAAAAGACTGAGAAGAGATTTAGTTTGGATTCCAATTCTATGAACTTATAATGACATCTGTTTATGACGAAAAAAAGGCCTTATGGTTGTTTTAAATGTGCTATATAAATAAAATTGACGTTGACATTGACATGACAAAATAATCACACATACACTTCACATTTTGGTCTTTATTAATACAAAAAAAAGTTTGAAAACATGATGACTTACAATAAGAAATGAATCAAGAGAACAATTATAGCCTCAAGTTCATCCACAATTATTGATGCAAATTGTAGAGGGCGCACTGAGGATCATTTTCTGATTCCATGGAGGAGCCAGTGATCGAAGAGACAAATATTACCCATTTGAGATGTACTCCAGGTGAGCCACTGAACTTTTAAAATGGCTTCACTGTATAATATTTCAACCAAGAGCTACACATGGTTAAAATGGCAATGGTTCGTGCTTACAACGGAAAACCTGTTGCATTTCAGCTTATGTTTACATGACAACAGTGTTTGAAGGACCTGAAACTAAAAAAACAGGCTTCACACTGACCCAAACGTCTTTGTATGCAATAGTGGCACAATTCACTGCTGTTTCCATAAATATTACTATTATACATGTGTCTCATTTTTCTGTTCTTCTCCTCTTATATAAACAGATACTAGTCTCTGAACCTGGAAACTCCTGACTTTGCTTGTTTAAGGTTAATTCACTTAAAGCACATTGACACACAACAGATTTAGAGGCGTGTGACAACCACAAATAAAACACCCACATTGAAATCTTTAACACTACTGTCACTGTTTATACAGCAATAACACATTTACTTTTTAAAATGTCTGAGTCTGCTTTACATATGTCTATTTCTCAAAGCAATATCTACTAAAGAATTTCAGGGGAAAAATTGCCAAAGTGCTCCTCTGTTGCTGAAAGAAAGCCAACAACAAAAGGTTTAGTTATAATGCGCCAGATTGACTCACAGCATGCAGCTGATTGGTCCAGTTTCAATAAGAAAATAATCTGTAGGAGGTAGTCAAAGTCACAAGTCTTTGTTGTGCCGTCAAATCTGTCATTTTTGTATTTAGAAAACATAACATTGTTGGATCATTTTTTACAGCAACATTTAAGGACACCAGCAACATACTGTACTTGTTTTAAAAGGCCTACCACCACATTAAAGAATAAAGAGCACATGTTCCGTGATCTGAAGTGATTGTTGAGGCTTTTGGTAGGATTTTCACTCAAAATAGCAGTGAAGTGTTCCATGAGAAACCTGACATTACCTGGGAGCTAAGAAGAAGGAGAAAGGCCAGGCCTGGGTTTGTGGCATCAGTTAGCAGCACAGCAAATGTTTCATTCAATGATTGATGTTTGTGTACTTTCTGCCATCATATTTTCATTTGGATATAAGAAAAGCAAAACAGGAAAATAGCTGTTTCCCAATTACCAATAAAAAAAAACAAGGACGCTGAGGTCCTTTAAATTTAAAATCATATAATGGCTTTTTTCCAATTTTCTTCGCATTTGAAACCAGAAAATACATGGACCACAAGTGGCAAATATTGCCGTTGCCTTTATTAGACACTTTCCACTCAACCCAGTTATTGTATTATTGTTGTATTAAGATTCAACTTTTTTTTTTTTTTTGGCCTTTTTGCCTTCATTTGAACGTAGACAGACAGGAAACAGGCTGAGAGAGAGAACTCTGAATTTGCTCAGACTAAAAACCCCAAACCAGCTTCGTACAACATGGCTCTGGACATGGAAATTACAAACAAACCAGTCTTGCAATCCTATAGACATAATACCAGCTTAAAATTTCAAACTTTGATCATTTATTTCACAAAAACAGTTCAACTGCTACTTTTTTATGTTGCGACAGTGTTAAAACAGAGAACTCTACAACTCTCCTGGCTATTTCCTCAACATTTGGTCGAGGTAATCAAGATGTCTGCTCCACACTGAACCAGGTGAGCCGTTACAGTGTCTCCCACTGTCCTTGGCTCATCCAAAGCCCCAGATTCTCCCATTAACGACGTATTTAAAGTGAAAGAGAGAAGCCGTCCACTCAGCAGCTCGAGAGGCCGTGGTGATGAGTCAGTGCTTAATTACTGCGTGGCCAGAACAGTGTGCTTTCCTCTGAGTGCCCAGTGACATTATTGGAAACGGACTCTAAAGATTACTTCATCCTGTATTTTATGAGACATGAAATTGCTGAACAATGCAAAAGACCTGGTGGAACGGAACACAAAAGCTTTGGCACCGAGTCTGCGGCTGATGGCCTATCAATAGCTATTAGACTTTAAAACCTATCATTACTTCTCATTCATCCAGGCGCCGAGGGGGAGCAGAAGAGTGATTTATTTGGGCGAGTGACATTCATGACACATCTGTTAAATCTTAATAGGACAGTGGGTTTGTTCAGTTTTGATTAAATTTAAACTGTAAGAAGACTTTTACAGAGTTGCATAACAAGTAAAAGTTGTTTCAAAAGGAATTATGTGAGCGTTAATAATGACTGGAGTCTAATTAAGCTGAAATTTAAATCTAAATTTGTTTTATTATTGAGTATTTGTAATATCCGCTTTAAGATGAAAATGTAAAATGGTTATTATTGGCACATGTAACTGTAGAGTATAGGAATAGATAACATATGTAGATATATAAAGACATGCATAGTCAGAGTGTTTTGGAAGGTGTTTAAATAGTTTAGTGCATCATTACACTTTTAATTTAAAGTGTCGCAATTTCCTTTAAAGGTTCATGCCTTAGAAAGTGAAATGCACAGGTTTTGGTGACTTCTAGACGCAGCAATACACGTAGCGATTCCACACACCGATTTTTCCAAGTGTGAGGACCTACGGTAGCCCTGTAGGGACATGCTCCTGTCTAGGAACAAAAACACAATTAAATAAGTTTAGAAATTCAAAAACAAAATCAACTTGTTCACAAATGTCCTAAACCTTAATGAAAATCTTATAAAAAAATATGAAGGTGCTTCTTCTCTATAAGGTGCTCACATTTTTTAAGATTTTTTTTTATTTATTATTTGACAGTGAGATGTGACAGTGTAGATAAACAAGAAATAGGGAAAGGGATTTTGAGGGGAATGACACTAAACAAATGGACCTAAGCCAGAATCGAACCCAGATTTGAACATTTCATTCACTTAGAAATATCCCACAGGTAAATATTAGTTGTCAGGTGGTATCTTGCCTGACAACTAATATTTACAGCAATTATGTCTTTCTCGTTAAACACTGTGTGATTAAATTGAAAATATTTATCCCTGTTTCACATTGCTTCCCTTTTTCTGTTATGCTTTTCTGTAAAAACTGAATATATACTTTGTTTTATCAGCAGCCATAGCTCCTTTTTCCTGACACGAGCATGTGATTGGTAAAAGCTTCTGTTACTGTAATCCTTGATGGAAAAAAAATCCTAGTTGATGTCTTAAAGTCTTTTTCGAGGATTCCTATCTCCGTATGCTGTTATCTGATTAAATGGTTCTTTTTCTCACATTCTCCTTGTTCAACCATGTTAATCAGAACGTAGATGTTGGTCAAATCCACCAGCCTTATTTTCCAAGAAAGAGTCTCAATAGAACGTGCTAGTCATGCCATCAATCACCTCCAATATTCAGAATTTCAAACTCCAATGGTGATCACTTGGTAGAAACATTTTATGAAGTGGTATTCTGCTTTAAGGCACAAGGGATCAACCCGAAGTAACAGCTGTGCCACTTGATAAAACAGTGTAGCGGACTAAGCTGTAAAAGTGTAATGTAATGAACAGAAAGCAGCTTACAACTCAACTACACTCTCCACTTGAGCTTTCCCACTTGACGCAGCAGATTTAAACGCCTGAAGAGGTTGGATAGTGATTCAGTCCTTCCAAACTTTCCTGTGTAGTTCTGCAATTCTGTTTTAGTAAAATAACTGACTTTTGATTTTTAAAAATACTTACCCAGAGTAATATTCCTGCAGTGCCATATACCTACCATTTTGGTAATTTCCCAGCGGATTTTAGCTTCTGCATCTGCGCTTCTGAAATCCATCAGCACGTTGCCCTTGACTGTGTTGATGAAGGAAAAATGACTTTTACTTCTAGTGAGTGCGAACCTCGCTGTAGATTTTTTTTTTCCCTCCCAAACAGATGGAGGCTGTGAGGTGTACGGCAGATGAAGTGTGGGCGGATTTCCACTTTGAGCCCGAGGTGAATTTTCTCATATGGTCAAGTCAAATCATTGCACCACAGACGGGGAAATGAAAGCTCCAAATGGAATCAGCGAAGACGATATAGAGTTTGAGAAATACTCGACAACATTTTAGTTTAAAAAGTCAGTGTAAAATCAAGTAAATGATATTTGGGTGTGTTTTGCTGCTTCTTGTCTGAACCATAGACAGTAGAAGGATAGCGTCATCATTTGAATGGAGGCTTACACAGAAGTGAGGGTCGGCTCCAAGAAGTCTGGCTTCCAGTGATTTTGAAAATTCCAATATTTTCTTTAAATATTATTTAACTAATTATTTAATTTTCATTCAGAAAGTTCATTTGCTAATTGTCTCTCAAAACTGTTAGCCAATAATATCTATATATACTTAAGATAGAAAGATTCCTGCATCTAAGGTAAGTCTTGATCAACCAGTCCATGTATAATCTTTTCTTCTGAGGTTTAATTAATGGTTAGGAACAGCACTAGTAATAGCTAACTTTGTTGCCTTCATGCATCCCATTTTCAGAATTTTCCAAATATGGTAATCACTTTTGGATCCACAAACTCATAAACTTAAAAAGGTTCATTCTAAGTTGATATGTGGGATTTTGGTCCATTATTCGATTATTAGTCTTGACAAAAACGTGGTCACAAGAAGTCCAGTTGTTGCATCGTCTGAGAAAAACTGGATGATTTCACCAAGTACAAGGTCACTGCTGGAAGTACTTTCATCTCCTAAAATCCATCCTGTCCATACAATGGCAGCATAATCTCATTTATCAAAGCAGCAGAATCAGGGGATGTATTGTGCCGAAGGGCTTCTGAACCCGAGCCGTGACAGATGGGCATGTGAAAACTTTGTACACAATGTTAAGAGTTCCCATCCGAAACCAGAATAAAGTTCTTGAGCTGGGAAGATAACTGGAATTATAAATGATCACACCTTCACCAGTAGTAGAAGTGTCATATGAAGCCAGGAAATGAGAGCACGCCAGACTTCAAATACAATGGTTCTTTATTTCTCAAAGTTCTTTTTTATGTAGAATTGAGTGATGTTCAAAATTAGAAAAATAAAATAAAACCGTTTCTTTTGTATGTACACGGTTTTCATAACTCTGGCTTAGCGCTCCAGAACAACTAGTATATATGGCGCATACAGCATTGCTAACACTAGGGAAACAGCAAGTAAACAACGAGATATAAATGGTGACAAAACGGCAGTGGCACCTTTGAAAAAGAAAAGAAAACAAACAAAACAATCGATTGTGATTACACCCATGAAAAGCGTGATACAAATAGTAATAGTAGTAACTAATCATACAAGCAGCTGCTCACCAAGATATCCCAACATACAGTACACTTTTGATAGCATTTCATTTAAGGGCTCTCTGGATACTTAAGAGCACTGGTGCTGCACTGTCCATATTTAAACCAATGCTTACTGGCCCTTCACAGACTAAACAGAATGAATGCTTTATTTAGGCCTGAGCAGTTCCAAAGAGAGTCAATCACTCCATTGAAGTAGTAGGGCTTTTATGTGTCGTGTAAGAATTCAGATTTATGCAGCTGCATGATAAAGTGCTCGCGGGGTTTATGCTTCATTATCATATCCAAGTTGATGGAGAAACATAAAAGACCTCAAGTACGACCTCTTGTGAAAAGGTCAGAGAGAGGGGGCTGTTTGTTTCACCTTCTCAGTGTAATTTACAGTAGGCAAAGACATAATGAGCAGATTAATAATGATACATTGCATTCCATTGTTTGTGTTCATGTTCCCATAATGCTTAGCTTCAGTCATTAAGGATAATTTGCAGTATTTGCATTGAAAATAAAATGAATACTCACCCAAGGGAATGGCCTGTTCTCACATTATGAGTTTAACCTTGCATGGAGCTAACAAGTAAGAATATGATAACAATTCTTTTACCTCTTGGCTAATTTAATGATTAATACATGTGTGAGCATTTACAGAACGGAAAGAATGAGGAGTATGTTTTTAATCTGTGGCAATGTAACATCACAAGATAATGCACTTTATATTATCTTTATTGTGTAGAAGCAGATTTAGTGCAAACCCGCCTATACACCTAGATTTCTCCCCAATAGTCCGATATCTTTGAGCATGTAAACACATTAATCTGATTTATTTTGTTCTTTTACATCTGTGCATGTGTAAAACAAGGAAAAAAAAGGCAGGAACAGGACTCTTTTTTGTCACAATGTTAACAGAGAGCAAAACACAACAAACATTGTATAAACAAAGGACAGCAGCAGCGTGGAGCCTTTTTGCAGATCTGTAAACTCCCACATTAGGAGCTAACGCTAAGACCGCAGGTGTCGCCATGTTCAGCAAAATAAGACCAAATGTTTTGAAAATAACGGGAAGGAAGTTTGTGTCTTACGTCACTATGTAAGAAATCTATTATTGGACTGACATGTAACATGTAAACCAGCATTTCTGAAGTGCATGTAAACAAGTTACAATTATCTGATTACTCACAGTTATTGGATTAGTCTGGTCATATAAACGGGCTCACTGACAAGATCTCAACAATGAATATTTCATTTTTTGTTACTTCAATGTATTTAAAGTCTACATTTACAAATTCACTTTAAATGATCTTATTTAAAGTCCATTACCAAATGATTTTACAGTTGCATTTAGTTTGACAGTTTAATCACCAAACATCTTATTGTAACAGGAAGCATCTTAGAAAAAATGAGACCTTAAGATGTGATCTAGGCTTTATAATTAAGGATTGTAATAGATTATATATTTTTAACTTTTAAGTGCAATTTTTTACTTTTGGTGCAATTTTAGGGAGCCTTGCAATAGCTCAATGTGATGAATGTGTGTGTGTTTTTAACTTGAAGCCTTTAATCCTTTTATCTTTCTTTAATCCTTTTTAAACAGTACTTTATTTATTTATTTATACCTGCATCAGTGGTTTGCATCTAATTTCATTGTACAATGTACAATGACAATAAAGTTATTCTATGAGAATGATCAGCCCACAGTGGAAGTTTGGCCAATCACAGCTCACTTCCAGTAAAAAGGAGTGCTCCTATTGGTCGACACTGATGTAAACAACGAAGGACTGAGGAATTAAACAAGGAAATTGGTAATTTCATTGCAAAATGCGTCTTATCTCACATCAAAACAGCTCCAAAAAGAAAAACTGAAGCAATTTAAACATGGATAAATGTTGGCAATGCTTCAGAGATAATTACAGGATCACTACAGTCTAACAATAAACTCCAAAGCTAAAAGTTTCAGGTAAGCTTCAGTTACATAAAGTATTAGGATTTTGTGGAGGAAAATTGGTCCATTTTTACCTTTTTTAAATAAAAAAAGCAGGAAAGGTGACTACGCTGCTTTTGGGGGAGAGTGGTGGGGCTGAAACTGGGACAGCAAACAGAAGAAAATTAGGTGGTGTAGCTTTAACTTTGAATTTCATATGCATGAGTAGATGACATTCACTCAGTATAAATACAAAATATAGGTCTTTTACAGCATTACTTTAACACATTTGGTTAGGTCAGGTTAGTAAAAACAAGTTGAAGGCTGATCTGATATAAATGCAGACCAATTAAATAAATAAAAGTGCTTTACTTTCCTCTAATATTTGATTACTGTTGCCATCCACCATACTCCATTAATAATGATTGAGTTAACTGTAAACCTGCTTCTGAAATGAAAAAACTCTGATTTGGACTGGTCTGAGTAGGGCAACCCTGAGTTCAGATCCAAACTCTACATTGGTTCAACCTGTGACAGTATTGTACTCTCCTGCTGCGTCACACAAAATGAATCAACAGTACACACCAGTCGCGAGCAGAGCGGTATAGCCGTTTAGCGACTCCACGGCTAACGCAACAGTTTTCTCTTCTTAATTAGCAAGAAGCCGTTGTACTTTTTGGTGCCTGGATAAATAAGTGGAAACTTTGTCTAATGGATCTCTGGAGGACGGTCTGATGTCTCCAGTGGCTTGTTATAGTCTGCTTTCCACTTCCTTCCTGTTCGTCAAGGTCCAGTCACTGTGCTGCTTTAGGAAGAAGAAGAAGAAGAAGAAGAAGAGGAGCAGGCGCTGAGCATAACAGAGCAGTGACATCAGATCTTACATTCACTAGTATCATCGTGGAAGTGGATTGTCTCTTCTGTGTTTCATTCACAGTTAAAGTTCCACAAT
Source organism: Rhyacichthys aspro (assembly GCA_036850595.1). Classification (NCBI taxonomy): domain Eukaryota; kingdom Metazoa; phylum Chordata; class Actinopteri; order Gobiiformes; family Rhyacichthyidae; genus Rhyacichthys; species Rhyacichthys aspro. The sequence goes on from CM072160.1 coordinate 18,123,528, forward strand.
GAAGACAGTAAACAACCCCCACCACTTCCTCAAGCAGCTGTTTTAACATTCCGTGTATTCCCTCTGGAGTAAGTGCATTTTTATTTCCTGTATGTGCAGATGTACTGTATCTCAAGTGAGTACTCTTTTTTTTTTTTTTTTTTTTTGGAGTGTATTTCCCCAGAAGATAATAAAAGTAGAGCAAACTGCAAGTAATGTACTGCTTAAGTGTCGAGAGGCTTAATCCCTGGCTAGTTCAGAAAAAGTAGGCGGATATAAAATGAGCCAACACCAAAATTCAACTCTGCTCTCATTTTTACTGATTGTTAAAAAAGACTGTATGATCTAATTTTTCAACAGTCATTACTTCCTTGTGGTAATTGGCATAAACCAATAGGAGCTGGCCTAAATCAAGAGCAAGCATGTGATTGGCCAAGCGTGTGCTGAGCATCCTCATCTACCAGAGGTGTGTACGTGAGACACAAAACTTGTAACACAACTTGGAGTTTAACACCAATGACTTGAGACTTTACTCAGACTTGAACCTCTGACCTGAAAAGACTTGATGCTTCTCTCCCACAGATTAAAAGAATGTTATTTGAAAAGTGTGTACAAAACAAGAGTTAAACCACACGCTACTCGCATGACGCTGCCTTCAAATGCGCTCTGTAAAGCTCAGTGCTTCATGCCAAACCAAAGGCCAAAAAGCTGCCCACACATTGTAAATGACAGATCACAAAAGCATAGAAAAAATCATTATGGCATGTTTGACTAAATATTCTATAGAAATACAAGCACTTGCCAGTTGTACTTGCTTTGTAATTTTGTTATAAATTCAGATTTAAAAGCTCACATCGTTTAATTTTAACATTTAACAGACTGGAAAGGACTTGAAACCTTGAAGTTAAGGAATTTGGACTTGACTTGGACTTCAGAGCCTTGACTTGGAACTTGTGGACAAAGACTTGAGACTTATGTGTGACTTGCAAAACACTGACTTGGTCCCACCTCTTGGATCACCTAAAATCCTCCATTATAAAGCCAAGATGACGTCTTAAATGAACACTACCCAATTTTCTTCTCTTGCATTAAAGGAAAATGTTTCATAATGCAATCCAGCCATAGGAAGTCACAAGCCAGTGCATGTTTGTGCCAGTCCCAAGCGGGCTGCATCAGGAAGGACATCTGTAATAAAAATTTGCAGAATATAACATGCAAATGACTAATAATGATTTGCTGTGGTGACCCGTGAAGTCAAAAGCCAAAAGGCGAAGAATGAGTTCTAATGGCATATGGTAATAGGAATGATCTGTAACAAAAATAAAAATTAAAAATAAACTTTATTATCAGATTTTAATGTATAAAAGCTTTGGCTTGCTCATATGCTCCATCTCAAATATGGGACACTCCGATGTCAACATACAAATTAGAAAAAATGCAGGTGGGTGTTTTAAATGATACCTTACTCACTGCTTAGTAATATTCTTTTCTTTGGAGATACTTGCTGTAGTGACATGTGCTCCTTAAACTCTGAAAAGTGACATGAAGAAATCTAAACGGCTGACAGCATGAGTGACAGTCAGTCAGAAGATGGCTGCAGTTCTAAGAGAGGGTCCTTGTTAATTCCTCTGTTGTAAAGTCACTGACCGGCCCGGGCTGGTCTCAGATGTGATGTGGACGCACCATTATGTGAAGCGTAACTGACACCAGCGCTGTGCCCTAAGTAAACCCCAGGGAAGGCTAAGGTTAAGCTGGAAAACAAAAACGCTAACCCAGGTCATGTAATAGGCCTCTCAGTTTGCGTCTGTCTTTGTCGAGCCCACTGGAGGAGAGCTCATTTATTTAATAGCCTGCCGATTCAGTGCCAGGTTTTTGGTGCACTAAAACAGAAGGCAGCCACAATGGAAGTATAGCAACAGAGAAAACAGACAGAGAAATGGGAGGACTGACTCTTTCCTCACGTTCAGCGGCGAGATGTGATTTCCAACGTGAAGATCTGTGTCAGCCATCTGGCGTTGGAGGAGAGCGGGGAACTGTGTCAGCAGGCCGTTGTCAATAATGCAAGGATGCATGCTGTCGCTACATAATTGTCATTTCAAGAGCACACTTCGATGAAATGTCAGCTTTAGTGTGTGTTCTCTTCTCAGGGTCAGAAGGAAACACAGATGTGATGTTTATTTGATTACAGTCGGTTCTAATCTGTCAAAAGTAATGTTTCAGGTTTATTTTTTAGCATTTGGCAGCGGTGTTCTGAGACTTTCACATTCAAAAGATGTTTCTGGCAAGCACTTGGACATTTGGTCATTGTGGAAATGTGATAAATTGCACTGTACTGCAATTGCTACACATCTGTCGGGGCAATGAGGTTGCATTGAGGTTCCTAAAAAATGGAACAGTAAAGGCAAAGCCAAACACACTGCAGTCTCTTGATTAGTCGACACTCAGGCAAAAACATCCATGGAAAAGGATAAACACAAAACAGCAAGATTTTTGCAAACAAAGCATGTCTTGTCTTTAAGATAAACAGCTAAAGTCTGTCCCATTTTACAGTGCTACCTGGGTTCACTTCTTGACTTGGTTCCATTTTCTATTTTCTACTGGAAATTAAGATACTGACAGTACAAGTGACATGAGTGAAGGACACAGATAGCAACTTTTTACCCTATGACAGTAAAGCACATTTTTGCATTAAATGTAGATTTTTTTTTTAACAAAATAACTGTTTGTTGATGTTTTTTTTTTGTGAAATTAACATCAGACCAGGGTTTTACCAGTGGGTTTGTTCGTAGACAACATGTGACTGCAATTCTACCATAGTTGTTCACATGCTCTAAAAAGAGTGTGAAGTTTGGATCTTCACTCAACGCCTGCAGATGCCACAAAAAAGCCAAAAACGAAACTGCCAACCCTTTAAGCAGGGATCAGCATCTTTGACTGGCTGATAGGTAGATGGGGGGCCACTGCGTGTCAATGTGGTTATTATGCACCGCACCAGGAGGCTTCGGGACTGAGATGAGCTGAGTACTGCTGAACTGAGTGGACCAGAAATGATTGGCTGCGGGCCAGAATAGTCCCGGTGTTTGACGACCCCTGCCCTAAGGTAAAGTTGCATTTGCAGTTTGTGACAAAGTTTTTCAACAGTCTTTTTTCATTTTTGCTAAATGCCATTTCCCTAGCTGCACCTCAGCAGAACTTAGCCACCGTGCCATGCTTTTTTCCTAATGGTTAGAAGAGGTCAGTCACTTTCAGTCGGTCGCTTTCTCTTGTTGTATGACCCGTTGTTGACCTCTGTGTCGTCTTCTGCAGGAATAAGAATTGTAAATACATTCATTATAACGTAACGAGAGACACATGAGTTCACAATAGAGTAGATTGCAAATGACTGCATTTGTTTTCGGATGCATTTCCACTCGTAAGATTGAGTCAGTGAGCTATTCTTGAAGTCATATTCGCCTGTTTGAGCTTGTCAGCAGAAATAAATCACATCTTGAGCTCAAAAAACTGTGATGAGAACCAGAGCTGACCTTGAGCTTTCCCCATTCAACACGAAATACAGCGCTGATTGCACGCTTTCATGTTCCTTTTGGAGAAATAAGTCATGAGAAATAACGACAGCAGCAGGCACTTTTTTGATGTTTGTGACATGATCAGAGCGAATGCATCGTGTGTGGATAGAAATACAAAAACAATGCCAGTCTTTTTCTCTCGCAGGCGTCATTTGAACGGCTCATTTTGATAACAGGCGTGCCGTAAAATGTCACACAGATTCATATACCTCCGTCTCCGGCGCTCAGCTCCCTCCCATTCCTCACCATTATGAAATGCAAATGTTATGTCACCCACTTCACGCGGAGATAAATCTGTTATTCTGCGCAGCACTGGTCTCTGCAACACCACCAGTCTTTCTCACACACGAGTTCAACATGGATGCTACCATTTTTCACAAGAGGAGGCAAGAATGTCACATCAACGAAATGACACAAGAGGCAGTGGATTGTAGCATCTTGAAAACCCAATACAACATATATGACTGACTGGCCATACCTGTGACAGAGGTTTTACTACATACAAGGCGGTAACATCACCTCCAATGATATATGGAACCAATAACTTCTTCTCTATGGTATCACTCAATGCTGTCCAATTTACACAATCACACTTTCATTGTCCAATAATGGGATATAACACTTCCCCTCAGGTGTGTTATTTTACTGCATACATCCTGGCAACACCTTTGGACAACATGTTATTTCTTGCCCCACTGAGCTTAGCGTTAATGATGTCACTGTTTCCAGATCTTCATCAGGTAAACATTTACGACTGCAGTGGAAATGACGGCCACAGGTATAAAAAAAAGAATACATATAAAATACAAAACAACGCTATATCCGAGGAAGATACACAAAATATAAATTGACACGTTATTCAAATTCTCAGATGAAGTTAAATGTGGTGACAAAAAAAAAAATGCTGAATTGTTATTTAGAATATAGCAAGACTTGCTATACTGTGGTGATTCTCCTGATGTTCGTGGTGCTTTCCTGGCCTTGGCTCTCACTCTGGAAAGACTGGCTTCTTGAGGAGACAACGTCAGGAACCTGAAGAGGAACGCAGCTTGTGGTTAATATTTTCATGTTCATCAGTACTCTTTGTGGCGCCTTGTGTGTGACAACAGCTCCAGCTTGTTGTAATAGATTTTGCCATGCATCAGCAAAGCTAAATAACCAAAAGTTGATAATGCCATCTTGTGAACAGAGCCAATAAACTAAAGTAAAAGTATGCAGGCAGGAGCTTCACGTCGACTACCATTTAGTTTCCGCCAAAGGGAGTTTTTTTTATTAACTTAGCTAGCATTAGTAGACAGGTATTATACCACTACACTCGTCAGTAACACAAACCAAGGTGGAACTCATTTTTCTGACATGTTCAACTTCTAACATTGTTCACCTTGTGGACAGCTACCTTGGGAACTCAGTGGAAACTTGCTTTAGGTTCAGTCAGTTGGAGCAACTTTAAACCACACAAAACATTTGCATATTTACAATTTACCGGCCAAATTCTACCTTCTTCAGTAGAATCAATGTCTGCTCTCAATCTGAATGTTGCACTGCAGCAACAGCATCTCTGGAAAATAGTGTCAAATGCAATTGTGTTTTGAAAATTCTTGGATTCTAAAGTGCATCTTATCCCAGAGGACAATATTCCACTTAACACACCTGTTCTCTGTTTCTCATGTGGAGTTATTACTCTGTGTACAAAATGTTTTATGTTGTTTTTACTGTATGTATGTAGACCACTGGAACACTCGTATTAGAGTGTAACTTGTTGTAACCTTGAAACAAATAATCAAAGCCCAGAGAGTGTGCAGCTAACTCTTCCTCATTCTTTGTTAGATGCTGGGATATTACACAGGACCTATCAATACAGAACCTTAAAAAGAATGGATAAATCCATCAGGTCCAACCCTCCGAGGCACAATTACCTCATAAATATTGACAGGCTTAGATCACGTTTAAAGATTAAGTAGATTACAGCGATAAAAAATGTCATTTTCCAATTTTGTCTCGGTCAGGTCTTGCAGTATTCATGCCGACATGAGTCGGGTATATTTGAAAATAACTTGGCACATCCACATCGGCACATCTTGTGGATTTATGAAGGGCTTTACAAATTGCGTACAGATTGCATTACAATTTTATGAATAAATCACTAAACCCTACTCTGTTTCTCATTTTGCTGGTCCCGTCTGTTGAGCTTACCTTTTCCGAGGTGACAATGTCTGTTATGTGGCTGCGGGCGCCAATGATTAGCTCATTGAAAACGGCATCTGTGGAGTGAGAGACAACCATTTGTGCTTGATTCACACTGAATGTGGGAAATGATGGTAGAAGTCAGAAGTCATTTATGTAAATGAGATGTATTCAGGAAAAATATGTAGTTTAATATATAGTGTTTAATGTGAAATTGCTATACCTTAACCCAACCCCAAGTAACATTGTGAAGTTCAGAGTTCACTTGGAAGTGCTCCGAGGGCTTGGTGGCACTGAGGTTCATATGGCAGCATTCACATTTATCCAAGTAAACCGCGCTAACTGAGCAACCGCATTAGAGTCCATTTGAACACCACCAAAGCAAGGATGAACGCACCCTTAGTGAACGGTTTGGTACACCACAAGACTATTTCTTTTGTCACAGTTTATCAAATGACTCTGGTGTAGACTATAGGTAAACACAAATCTCCTGGACTACCATGATACTGGATTTCTGTAATAAACTCTGGTACAGCTTTAGAGATATGCAGGTATACATAGTGAAACTTTTTCTTGCAAATACATTCTTCAGAAATTATTAATTACTAAATAATAAAGACTACATTCTCATAATGTCTTCCAAAGGATACTTTTTTTTTATCACACAAAAAAAAATAGTGGTCATTACAGAGAAGAGACTGGCAACAGAAGAGGGTTATTTTATGTTTCAAAGAGCAAACTCTCGACAAAGACTGGTGCTAACTATAAATGCAGAAACATTATTGCTAATTAATTTATATTGTCCTTGTTACTTCTCCCTTCACTAAAGTTAATTTTTAACAATATATTTTTAACATTACACTAATATACTAATTCCTAAGGAGCACCTTTGGACTCAGCCTAAACTTAATACTCCCTAAAACTTGAATATCTTTTTCTCACCTGTGGAAGTGTCAGTGGAGTAGCCCAGGTTGACCTTCCCCTCTGTCGCCCCAGCAACTGAGATCCCCCCACTCACTGATTGGTTAAACCTGCAAATGAATGGTCCAATGAGAAGCATAACCTTTAACTGAGATATGCAACAGCCATTTTGTTCCATCAGGGTGAGTAGGTACTTTTTTCTGTCACAACGCTGCAGCATTTCAACTTTATTTCTTTAATGAGCTCTGGGGGATAAGCTTTAGTTTCCATGAGTTTTATTTTTATCAAAGCCATCAAAACTAGTCATGCTTAAAATATTTTTTGATGGAAAAGGGTGAAAATATGGAGTATGGTGTATCTGCTCCTTATAGCAGCAATTTGAATGTTTATTAAGTTGTGTAAAATATAATGTAGTTTTAGTTTAATGCATGCATATGATTTGAAAATGCATTTCTCAATCTTTTTTTTTAATGAGAGGAAACAAAAGCCTATTAACTCTAGAAATAAGCATTAGCCGTATACGCCGAATTGATTTAATGTATAAATGGTGCCCAATCAAACGTGACAGAGCAGAGATGCTATTCGACTTCATGTAAAATAAAACATTATTCTATGCAGGATTTAAGGATTGGGCAGAAATATGAGAAATCTTGATCTCATTCAAACAATTTAAGACACATATGGCCTAATTTCTAATACCTTCTAGGGATATGGGAAGGATAAAAATGAGAGAAAATAGTGGGTGTGAAAAGAGACAAAAGATAAAAGGGAAAGAATTCAACTGAAAAATAACAGCAAAATAAATATATGTTAAAAAAATAAGTAACAGAAAATGTATTTTATAAGGTATTAGCAAATGATTAATAAGCCTTTACTAGATGTCAAATAATATTTGTGGGTTATTTGGAAATACTTTATAAGTGTGTTCATAATTGTGATGTGGTACTTAAAAGCATTGCTGTTGAGTCTTATGATAAAAACTTCTATCTTCATTTAAAAATTCTTTTATCACCAAACACTAACCTCCATGAGTCTGGACAAATTGGTATTTAATCCAGTGTCTATTCATGATGTATTACCAAATAACTGATATCTTTACATAATAGTAATTTTTATTATTTGTTTATGTTTTGTTAAAGTACCTCAGAAGACAAATTGCTAAATTTATTCATACCCATATTACTTGGCTAAGTAAATAAAATCAATCTGATTTTTATATATTATATTATATTATATTATATTATATTAATTATATTATACTATATTATATATATTTTTATTTATATACGTATTTATATTTTACATTGACCATCAAGTCCTCTCTTTAGACTGGGGGTCTTTAAAAAACTAAAACTCATTAGGTCTTTGTTTTTTATTTACTACTTTTTGTTTCAGGTGTATAGCACACCATCTCCTACTCCAGAGTGGCTTCTGGTTTGTTTGTTTTTTCTTTCTTTTTTTTCCTACTTTTTTTCCAGATGTAAACAAATGTGATGAGCTGTGAATGTAAATTAACATCATCAATAAAAACTTATGTTCCAGCTCTTATTACCTTATAGCATGCTGCAGGCCTGGTTCTGAAAAGTAGCAGAAGGAAAAAGAAAATGAGCCGTGACTTGGTTATTCACAGTGCACTGACCACACAACTACTGTTATTGCTCTAGAAAAGTTGTAAACGTCCTGGCATTTATTACTTTTTCGGTTGCTCTGATATTGTAGCCTGGAGTGAGTTTACAATTCAAAGGTAAAAAGCTGCAGTGTTAATGAGTTTTGTAACACGGCTTCACGGTTTACCAAAGGTCCTCCTGGCCACTGCAAAAAGCGACAACAATATAAGCACGATGCAGATGGTGCTAGCCCCAGGAGACGGATAAACCGCTTCTTTTACAGCGAGAGGAATTGCCTTTGTCATTATTTTAAAATCCCTGCTGCTGCGCCGTCCAAAGTCTTAAGGGCGACTATATTCTTTGCTTAATAGGAGGATGTGTTGCTCCCCATTGAGGTGGCGTTTCCGAAAGGAGCTTAGCGACTTGGAAGCATGCCATCGCTTATAATATCCGTATAAACTTCCCCAGTGAGAGTTAGGAGAAGTTACAGTCAGGTGTCGCACCAAAGCAAGGACAGCTGTGTTGGAGATTTCAGGTGGAGAATCAGCAGTCGGGGAGAAAAGGTCACGAGTATTTTTTGATAATCCGCCGGTGTGATTAGCAACAGACCAGAATCAGTCACAGGGATTACACTGACTCGTAAAAGTGTGACTTTAGGCCACTGTTGGTTATCTCACACAAACAGCCCTCCTCTGCTAAAAAATGAACAGAGACCCACTGCAAAAACATCTCTGTAATGTACCATCAGTCTGGCCACAGCTACTTCCTGGCATTCTCCTTGTAGAGATTAACAAAGGTATCCTAGAAAAGTACATCTGTCTGCACCTAGACTGTCACTGTGCTTTATCAGTGCATCAGACCACTGCAAACAAATGGATTTTGAATAATGCGGTCAATAAATACATGGTTTTTACTTTTGCATTGGTTTCCAACAGATCTTATTGCAGGTTCACTTGTTAATCTGATAATTTTATTTGTAAAAATTGGGGTTGCTATAGAGAACACAGTTAAGTGGTACAGCAAAGTTTCATTAATAAACATCTATATCATTTCACCTTTGTTAGATTTCTAACCAGTGGATTCTTTATCAGCTTGAGTATTAATTCATATTTAACTACGATTGCTTATTCTTCACAGATTTGAGGGGCAGGAGCCTGTCCCACCTGCTTTAGGTTAACAATCACAAGGGCTAACACTTCGCCCACTCATTTACTATAGTCAATTCACAATCATTATTATATATCATTAACCTTTTTTTTTTTTAACAGAATTTATTTTAGATGCTCCGTATTCAGTGACCAAAACAGATGGTTGTGACGCCCAACCCTAACTAGCTAGGGTTTGGACAATATGAAGTATATATTGTTACTGTATTTTTTACTTTCGCATTATTGTGATTTTTGTTTCAATTTTCACTTTTAGTGGTGGACTCTGAGACATGGACAGAAGGGTAACCTTTATGTTTTAAAATTTACGTTCTTTCCATGTCAGTTTCAGACTTAACGTAAAATTTAATAAATGTTTGTTGTATCATGTTATTATCATGGCCTCTGTATCTCAAATTACATAATAAAAAAAAAAAAAAGCTTAGTTTAGATTAGATTCCCATCCAATCAAAACTGCAGGAAAAAAAGCCATGATAGCTATGATAGTAAATAGATTCTGGCTACAAACTTAACCTAGTTTGAGAAAGAAAACCACTATAAACACCACAGACTGAGCACTGCAGCTGCTCATGACTCCCCCTAATGGCTGGGAGGGCCTCTGTTGATACAAATGACATATTTTGCATTTGTAGGACGTTTTAAAATATTTGAATGTAAAATATGACACGTAGTCCCTTTAAACTTGACAACTTGCTCAAGGCATCATAGCACTAGTTGGTTACACGAGGTGAGAAGTCATTACTCTGGATTTTTACAGTTGTTCCGTGACCTTTGTGCTGTTTCCTGAGGAGGAAAGCTTTGTGCTGACAACAACAGCTCTACCTTTGTCTGAAAAAATATAGCGTGCCCTTGGAGGAGGCCAGCGTGGGGCAGTGCCAAGCCACAGCGTGTATCCGCCTATCTCCCTCATTATACTTTAATCACAGTTTCCCTCGCCGAGAACGTAGGGGGAGGCTACGCTTTCTCACCCCCAGCAATTTAAGTGAAAGAAAAAGTGCCTACTTGTTCGTCTCCTTTCTCTGTAGCAGAGGACAGTGCAGATGCAGAGCAGGGCGAGCAGCAGCAGAGCGGAGAGGGAGGCCGTCAGCGCCAGCGGGACGGTACAGTCATCCTCCTCCTGCACCACCTCTGCGACTAACAGACAGAAGGTCACGTCAACCTGGGAAACGCTGAAGTAATGCTGTTTGTTTTGTGCAACTCAATTAAAGATCCGGCTGCAAATAGTGTCCCGTAGCTTTGTTTAATTTGCCCGTTTTAATTTGTGGCCGAGAGGCTGTTTGTCGAGTGTAAGTGCTTTTAAAAGTCTTACAAGTGCAGCTACAAATGGAACATTACCGAGTCAAAAAAGCGACATTTGTTTTTGAAGCAGTGGGCATAATAAAGTGCAACTTCAGCTCCACTTGACTGACTCATGAATAAGCAGAATGTTGTATTGCAATTTGGTCTAGCAATATAAATAGTGAAAATACTCAGGGCTTTTTATAGACAGATGAGAAAGACTTTGTCAAGTGTAAGTGGAAATGTTTTTAAACTTTTGACCTTCTCTTTATAAAGCTTTGGGTTTGGTCTTTGTTGAGTCCTAGGTTCAATTCTGGGTTATACTGTGTTTTAATCTTGGGTTTAGTTATGGTTTGGACCTAAATTTTGTGCATGTAACTGTTGTAGTTTAGGCCTTGACGCTGACCTCTTTTAGCCCTGGGTTTGGTCCAGGTTTTATTCCGACCTAGGTTATTCTTTAATTAGTTCAAGGTTTAGTCTGGTTTAGTACTTGTGAACTCATAGGGTTATTTTGTTGTGGTAATCTAATGTTGAACATAACGTGCCTAGACCCAGTCACTTTTGTATTAAAGTCAAATGGGTCTGAAACCACTTCTTATTCAAAACAAAATCAATCCTACTTGACCAATCATAACTGTTTATCTAAAATGAGGCTGGTTTTACAAAGTGCTTCTCTGATTGGTGTATGTTTTTCATGACTGCCCCCTGAATTCTTATTGGTTTTCTCTCCAGTTGCCTACAGAGTTAGTTTAATCTGTGTCCCCTTAACTCAAATTGATAGGGACCAGACTAATAGAATAGAAAAAGAATAAGGATGGCCTAATTTGCGACTAACACTTGCTTAATGGGCTGGAGTTGGCTTCTGTATCAAATTTAAAGCACAATGCTGGCTGTCTTATTGGCTCACATGGTAGAGCTTGTACCACATACTCCGGCGACCCAGGATCAGTTCAGTGGTGCTTAAACAGTCACACAGCTTGGTGTTGGTTTAGTCTGGGTTTACTCCTGGTTTCTGCCCTTGTTTATTGCAAGTTCTCTGAATTGCAGTTGGCTACCATTCACACTGGTTTAATGTGGCACTGAACGCAATACAATGTACCCTAACAATACTAAACACATTAGAACATGAAGTGCAGTGAACTACTCTGTCTAATGTCTGTCATCGTTTGCCGTTTCTCACCCACAGTCAGACGGACACTGCTCTGGAGTGGAGTGCTCATGGCCGACACAGAGACCAGACAGTCCACGGCACAGCTGGAGGCGGCCGTCACGCTGAGGTTACTGCTCACACTGAACAGGCTCTGTCCAGACTCTTTGGCGCTGACGTTATAATCATCACTGCTCACCTTCGCGGCATTTCACAAAGACAGACAACATTGGATAGTTACACTCAGTATTCAAATGTTTGTGATTATAATGCATAGGATCTAGTAAAGGTTGAAAAAGGAAAGTAATTATGGGATTGACCAATACAGGAAAACGTCAAAAATATAACCCACAGAATAACCTGTTGTGCTGGAATTGAACTCATATTAAGAGCCATAAAAGCACATCGTCCATTCCAGCACAGGATACATCTACTTACACTAATAAACAGCAAAAATAAATAAATAAATAGAGAAAAGGGAGGCAAAATGCATTCAAACTGTGATAAGAGTAAAACTAGACTCAGAGCAAGAAGTTGAAGGTAAGCTCTAAATTTTGGGTTTGATCTAATGTCTTAGTATTTAAATGCCAAATGTGTTCGTTGTGTTACTTTCTTTAATAAAAGCAAGCAGATGTTGTTGTTGGGGTTTGCCGTGCCTGAGCATGAGGGAAGGTGTTTACAGGAAATGCAGCTTTAACTGTGTAAAGCTAATTTAGCTTTAAAAAAAACACACACACACACAACCAGGTACATACCTTTCTGCCGTTCAGCTGCCATTGTAACGTGGGCTGAGGGTACCATCCTGCTGCTTGACATTCAAACTCCACAGTCTGCCCTTTCAAAGCAAGCTTCGTCTCCCCCAAGACTCTCACACTGCCCTTTTCTGGTTCAAAAAAATAAAAAACACTTTAATATGTTCATTTTTGCCACACATTATTGTAATATCTGCATATAGAAGACAGTCTAAATTAGCATTCACTTGTCTGCACGTACAGGGACTAAAAAGAGCGTTTTTATTTGACATGTTCACTTATAAAAGATTGATTTCATCTTTCATCTATCTCAGTGATTGATCGCATGCCTCAGAGTCTCAGTCGTCTGATGGGAGCAACTCTTTCTTCCCTCCATCACTTTCAGCCAAATCAGCCACTTAAGGCCCTGGGAGATACAGTATCTCATACGTGAAATCCATTGTCTCACACAATGAAAGGGAGTGGATGCAGCAGACAATTGCTATAGACAGAAAGATAATTACAGGAGCTTCGGAGCTTTGTCTCCGCGAATGACATGTCTATGTTGATTTAGCCTCAAATCTTTAGATGTTTTGTGTGCGTTATTGGCCCTTCGCTGTTCTCCGGGAGCTTTTATTTGATGTCATAAACATACCGTCCTATTGTGAGAGTTAGTGCTCCTGATAGCACAGATAGGGCTCTAAAGGAACTGCAGAATAAAGCTTCAAACAGAAGTTGGATTTGTGCTGACTGACGAGCCACGTTAGACGATGACGGCTGATTGATACAAACAGGAAAAGAGCACTCTAACCAATGGGATTGTTGAAGACTGTGGAAGAGGGGCTGTCCAACTGGCAGACTGCAGTCCATATCTGAACCTTAAGAGGATACTACCTGGACAAGATCCCAGTTTACTTTATTACTAATGTGTCTTTAATTATGTCATTAAACTGACAAGTGTAGAACATTGTGTTTCTATATGAAGAGCCAAAGACTTATTACAAGAGTCAGAAGTGGACCTTCTATTTTCTTTTGTTTTTTTATCTAAATCTATTGAGAATCCCTGAATGTTTTGAACTCATTTGACCACCACCACCATTGGTTGTATGCTTATCTAATTGCATTCAGAGGTAGTTTAATCTGTGTCCATTAGTTCCACCCACTGGAATTCAAACTCAAATCTACAGTATGTATCACTGCTTCAAAACATTTTACTTACCAAACATTTTACATTTTAAGTGAAGACACAATAAAACAGTAAGCAAAAGGCATCTGAACATAGTTTTGCAAGCAGAGGATGATGATATTGGATGACCTGTCAGACAGTTAAAATATTAGGGTTTGTATTCATCTGGATTACTGATACTCTGATACTGATACTAACTCTGCAGGTTACAGTTCATTTATAACAAGAAAGGAGTCGTGTCTAAGAAGAATTTCACAAAACGTAATAAAAAATGGAAAAAGTCCTGCACTTTTTTAAGAAGGGTTAGGCTGAACATTTTTGCACAATAACGCAGCTAGGAGGAGCATATGGAAAGATTTTTCAGAACATATCCTGCTGTTTGAGGCTCACATTCAACATGCTAATGGGGATGTCTCACTCCAGGATGCTATCGTAAGCATGCATGGTTGGATTTTATTTCTATAAATCAACGGCTCAGTCACCGCGGGCATTTTTTTCACTCATCTCTGATTTATATCAAAGAGGCCTTTCTTTTCTGCAGCACCATTGCAGATTCTGTTTGTACTCAACAGCCCATGCAGCCATATTGATTCCAATGGTCTGAGTGTGAGCGGGAAAAAGAATAGTGATAGAGTAGCAACCGCACACAAAGTGACTGCTCATATTTACATCACGTTCATATTGGACAATTAACGCAGCTCCGGGAGCAGGGATGAGAGCACATGCTGTACAGTCCAGCGGCCGGGTGTAGATTTACGGCTCCGATCCAACAGTATATTCGGGTCTGCAGTACACAAATCACAGGCAGAGTTGCTGACTGTTAACTGGGCGTGCCAGGATGCACGATTAATTGAAAGGCTGTGTCAGGTCATAGTGATCCTCAGCTCCCACACTGGAGGGTCCGATTCTCCATACACCACTGTTAATGGCTGCATATGTCAGTGCGGATTTGTGGCACTCGCTGCAAGAGATGCTGTCCTCAGAATTTACTGGAGCCAAAGGGTCATTGGTCCTGTTCCATTCGCTTTTTGTAGCAATGTAGCCACTCATCCACTCATTTTTAGCGAGTTTTTTATGAGTTCTCAATTTACTTTGGAGTAACAAGTGAAAAGTTTTACAGGAATTGTGCCATTTAAAGGACTTTAAAGAACCCATATGTAGCTTTAGACCTTGTACCTTTTCAAGACTAGCACTTGGGATAAGATGCTAGCAAGAGACACAGGTTCACTAAGATATCATATAATAATAAACACTAGTTTGTTTGTTTTTTTGTTGTTTTTTATATATATTTAACAACTTGTTGAAATGTGTGGTAATATACTGTATCTACTCACTGTCTTTAGTAGGGTGACAATATGTCCCTATATGACCCGGGACAATCCCGATTTTAAGGCCCCTGTCCCATGTCTTGGCGGATATCTACAAAAACACTGAAATGTCCTGATTTTGCCCTCTTCCTTGATAAAGGCAAAGCAAAACATTGTGCTTGAAACTAATTTTTCTGTAGACTCTCTGTATGTTAATCACAGAGTTACCATGGTGATGACAATATTAAAGAATTGAAAAAGATCAACAGTGTTCCTCAGATTTGTAGCTTGAGAATGATTGGTTCTTAAACATGAGACTATTGCTAAGTTGTCCATCTCCAGCGTTCACAGTTTGACCTGTCATCAGCCGAAAAGAAAGGCATTATTTACAAATGAGCTCCAGGAACAACACAACTGTCTAAGAAAAGCTCCTGGGAAAGAATAAATTGTGTTTTGCAGACTTTGTAAGAGTGAATTTTCTGTCAAACACAGTAAAAGTTTTTAAAAAATTAACACTAATTAATACAATCAGTTCACTTTTTTATTGTTTACTGGTGCTGTATTGATTTCTGGTGACATTATTTTTCATTTGTTAATGTACTGTCGTAGTAAAACTTTGCAGTAAAACTAAAGTGTCCTGATTTTTTGGTTTGAAAATGTGGTCACCCTGCTGTACGGTTCCTGTCAGGGGTTTGAGAAGAGGAAAAAGAAAGTGTTTTTTGGTGTAAGATGAAAAGTGTGTGCAAGTGCAAGACATGGTTTACGTGTAATGAATAATTACTTTGTTAAGGGTTCGTCTGTCTGCCCCTTGCCCAAACATGTTTCACACACTCACAAAGTTATGAGTTTGTGTTCATTTTAACCCTTAAAAACTAACTCCAACGTTGAGTATATCTTTACAATGACCAAAGCCAGGGTGTGTGTGCGCCCTAAATATCCATATGTGCATTACATGTAGACTACAAGTTACCTTCTTTTCTTTTCCATTAACTGTAAGATAAATAGAATGTTGACAGCAATGTAATTTTAGAACTTAATTGATATATTTCACGGTTTTGTTATTGGAGTATAAGGCCTGTGATGTCTCTTTGAGGTGTTCTTGCTCTGGCAACACATAATTCTCTACCATCAATTGAAGTTTTAAGGGTAAGCTGTTAAATAATTAATTCAAGCACACATTATTTAAATCATAAAGTATTTTATATGTTTATTGACATGTCCTAACCTGGGTAAAACAGTGCAGTGAAAGCAAATATTCCTAACCACACATCATCTGCTAAATGCTAACCCTATTTATTCACCAGACAGTCCCTTGAACTAATCCATATGGAAATTCACACGTTGCCTTTTAAACCGAAGCTATCGATTTAACTAGCTCCCGGACTGTTTTGGGTTTTCGGCTGTAATTACTAAAGGGGAATTCCCTCTTGTAAATATACACTTCCCACTGCGGTGCTCTCCAGCTCCAGATAACAACTCCATCCAAACTTCAGGACTCTGCTGATTCTTATCGAGCCCTGACTCTGCCTAAGTCCTCTGCCGGTTTTCACAGAGCGTACCTAGATTATAGCTGAGGTGAAGAGAGGGGAAACCGCAGCCTGTAAATCCTCCTCTACGGCCTGTTGTGACTGGTGTGGAGTCTAGCACTTTCCACCTGGTATTTATAACTCGGGGGCCGATCAATTCCCATCGTCCAAACCCACCCGAGACACCCCCCGCGCTGTCATTAACAATGTCAAAGAGGCCATCAAACACTCACCGTAGAGACCCTAATGATTTGCTACTCATCACTGATCCCTTAGGCACAGCTTTTACCAAAACACTAAAAACTTTTCTCTTATTGATCCCTCCGCCGTAATGTCATAAATCAGAGGCGGTTCATTAAGATGTGTGCCTTGGACGCTGAGGCAGAACATTATGCGATATTATCAGAGTTTGGGTGGATAGAACGCTAGCTTTAAAGTGTTTTTTGAAAGTAAAATGTGTGTTTCTTCATCTGAATCCTTGTGAAAAATCCCTGAGAGAAACTACCTGCCAAAGACTTAAAAATGTATGCAGGAGAAGTATTTCTGTCCCATCTGTTACAAGTGTATTAGTTGCGCTGCTTTATTGTAAAACCTAGTAGGAAAGGAATGTTTATGGATTGAAAGCATCACCACTCATTTGACCTTTGATCCCTTTGGCACGTGACCTTAAAAACAAATATATTGAGCGATAACTCAGTCGAAATTGTGGCAAGGATAACCATGAAACAGTCAAAGTTTAATGGCTACAATATTTCTCAGGTCAGAAATATCCGAAGACACATTTTGCAGCAACTAATTTAGAGACTAATGTAAAACATAGAGGCTAATCCAAAGGCGAAAGGCAGTAACTAGGTTCAAGATGGTCAATTACAACAATCCCAGCTGCAGAGAACAGGAGATCTTTCAATAAGTACAGTTCCATGCACACTGGACAGTTCACAAGTCTTATTCTACTCATCTAATCCATGTCAATGCATGTCTAAGTGACACGAGGATATATTCTGGTGACTTTCTTCCCTCCGAAAACAACAAACTTCTACAAGAAAAGGGCACTCAGTTGTCAAATTGGGAGCACGTCTATGTTCCCACAGCCTAATCCTAGCCTAACCCAGCTTAATGTTCCCTAACCCAGAATAAGGGGATTGTGGGTAATATTGAGAACGTGGCTTGTGATTGAGAAGGTTGCAAGTGCTAGTAATGGGACAGAGGCAGAGATCATTCATGTTAGCGCCCTTACCCGCATTTCAGAACAGTAGTTTTAGCATAATCCTGCTTCTAGACACGCAAAAAATATCTTAGAAGTGTCGGAAAATAGTGCCTAAATTTGGAAAAAAAATAAATAAATAAAAAATGAGGGAACATAGGGGAGAGAGTTTCACAAATCGTCTTTGTCAGCGTTCACAGTACTGCATCTGTAAAGACAGATTCTGGTGAAATGCAATTAGACTTTTACATTTTCAGGAACACTGTTGTTGTGCTCAATTGCATCTGACATAAATGCTAGCCCCCTGAGACTTGAGAGGCTTTGTTCCCAAACTTATATTTTGTTGCTCTTTACCCTTTAATTGCACAAAAACAACAGCTGAGATGTTTGGAAAGTCACAGTGGGGGGATTGTGGGTAATAGCCTTCAGTAAATTCTGGTCAGCTGCATGAGGGGGGCAATTCAAGTGCAGTTGAAAAAGTCGGGTCAGTCGGGTGATTGTGCACTTGAGGGGCACAAGTTCTATTATTGGGACAGAGACCGCTACAAATACCCACACTACGTACACAACGTACAGACCTTGAACAAACAGACTTGCTGTTTTCTTGTCGACGTCCTGGAGGTCACAGGTCACTTCCCCCTGGTGTTGCCTCTGCGTGTTCTTCAGGACTAACACCCAGCCGTCCCCCTGAGGCGTCGAGATTTTCTCAGCTGTTACATTGGGGTTGGAGGATGGCACGATGGCGCTCTGCTGGGGGATGGTGAGTACTGTTTTTCCATTCAGCTGCCATATCATAGCTCCCCACTGAGGCTGGGTGGTGCTGCAGGTGAAGCGGGTTTCCTCCCCTCTTAGCACTGTCAGGGTTTCAGGAAGCAGCGTCATCCGAGCTCCCTCCGCTAAAAGAACAGAATCAGAATTAACATCCAATCAGTCTCAACGAGTGCATCATATTAGTTTTTCACAATTGCAAAGACACATTTCCTGAAACTTAAAACCCATTTCTCTATACTTCTAAAATTAAAACTCAGTCTAAAGCTAACATTGTTGTGATATTTTGCGTTCTCTCGTCAAAACTAACACACAGAGAACAGACACAACACACTATAGCGCAAAACACTAAACACAATTGTCAGAATATCATCAGAAACAAAATGACAAAACTGAGTCAAGCTTAACAAAACAAACTAAAGTTATTAAAATAGATGCAGCTTCATTTTTTTGTCAAGTCAAAAACACTCAACAACCAGGAGAGTTTACAGTATTCTCTACAGTAAATCCTCAACATCATGTCTTTTGGTGAAAATTAGTTGTACTCACATTCACACAGTTACTGTATAGGTTTCTGTTTACAATTACAGCAGCACACAACCCCTTTTACTGACACAAATCTTCAGCAACTAATACAAAGAATGAGTAAGAAAGTCTATTCACAAATGCAAAGCCTCTATTTTGTGCATAAAATGTCATCACTACTGTCATCTAAATCATCTTACTGTATCACTTGCACATTTAAAAATCTATTTGTTGTCCATAGTCCTCGTCCTCAAAGACCCTAGAAGTTTCAGCTCACGTATGTCTCAGAACTGTCTTTATATTGGCTTCAGTTCTTTAGCAACAGCAAGTGTTTTAAGCTTTGAGTGGCTGTGTGTTAGTGGAAACAGAAGTGTGTTAATTAACTTCTGCCTCCTGTCATTATCGTTTTGACTCATAGGAGCCTAAGAAAGTCAAATGTGCTTTATTGAGTGAGAATGTGTTCTGTGTTTTGACAGAAGACTGAGCAGTTTGATGAATGTGTTTAAGAAGTTGTCCGTTCGATTCAGAGAATGGCAGCTAAATTTGCCAAAAATAGTGATGCCAGTCATATTACCCAATAAATGAAGGGTGTGCACATTTATATACTTTACGGTTACAGTGTTAGTCAGCCGTAACCTAGATGGTTTGAGATATTGTTTTGAGCCCGGGCCCCATAAATCCAGTTCTGACCCTCTTTGATCTTGCAGCAAAATGGTCGCCAGGTCATGGCCTTGTTCCAAACAAACCTTCCCTGTCATCCATTTGATTGAAAAGAAAAACTAAAAAAAATCTTGATATTTCTGCTGCACAAGCTTTTTAATATTTTATGAGGATTCTTGTTCTCTAAATCTCATAATGTTTTTTGCTACATTATGAGATTTATAGTTATAGTTTAAGTTAAACTATTTCAAATCTGTCCAAATCCATCTTTAACCTGTATAAAAGGTGTTTTTTCCTTGTAGGCTATGTTTCATGAATGTTTTGGAATGTTGTAAAGTATCATTTTGTAATGTATAGGTCACGGCAGAATCGCTGTGTCATTTTTTTCATTAGGCAATTGCAAAATGCATTGTTTAGTGAAGTAGCCGACTTTGTGATTCACAAGGCAGATTAAGTCATGTTATTTGCTGTTAACCATTAAATTTATTGTGTTTTTTAGCCAACTTTCTCAACTTTTCAGCCACTGGAAGCCCTGTTAAGACGTTTTTTAACTCTCATATGAAGTAGCGCTGCTTTAAGCTCTCGGATCCCTCTATAATCCCAGGCCATCGGAGGACACTTTGACACTCTCTCCTCGAACATGAAAGGCACACAGAGACTAACAGATGAAATGTTGGAAAGATTAAAGGATACAGGCGCACCTTAGAGCTACAAAGATAGACTGTGACAGTACCACTCCTTAAATCTGTTCTTGCTGTATCTGCCCACATTGAGACGGTGTTTAAAACGGCGGCAAAACGGATTAGAAGACGCAAAACAGTGAGATCCAGAGAGAAATAAATATTAATGCAAATGTGAAATATGCATTATAGTTTGTCTGCTGTATTCTGACTGGTCTATAACTTGGTTGTGTTGTGCATTACCCTCTCAATCCAGCGTGTGGAGCCATAAATTATGCATCTGTTTAGGAGATATGGCATTTAGAGAAGTGCAGACTAATGAATGTAATATGCTAAGATTCCCTAATGGGAAGGTGAAGCGGTGACTACGAAGTCCTCTTACCACTGGCTACATCTTACACTTAACTAGATAGATTTGGCTAGGAATTAATTAGGAGTTGTTAATAGATCATTAGCCCCTCTAATGAGATGGTCTGGGTTTAATAGAAAAGGCTGTTGCTGCGGCCGTGTCGAGGCACATCGATGCACTGGATGTGACCGTGAAAACAAGTACATTACAGGCCCCAGTGACACCTCCTCCATCAAACACACTGCTATGTTTGTTCGCAGCTGAACCCTCACCTTGGACTGTGCAGCAGAGCAGCAGCACAAAAAGAGAAAAGGCGTCCATTTTTTTTTATCAGTCACTCCATTGTTCAGTCCTGGGAAAACATATAGGAGACAAAATTACTTTTTTATAAACATGGCTGTTGAGATTAATTTTCAACAGTTTTTGGTTCTGTGACTAATTAAGTGCTTAATAGTGCTGTGGTGAAAGAAAAGGTTGATAAAAGGTGCACTGTGTAAAATGTGCAACAAAATGGAACACATCAGTCAAAACCGTGTCTTCAATAGGGTATAACCACATCAAAATTATACTTCTTGGGTTTTTCTGTCGAGGAGAAAATGTCCATTTAAAGCTCCATAGAACCTATGACCTTCTGTTTCCTGTTCCCACGGCTGCCCAGAGAGGACAAACTAAGCCCAGAGTGCATTTAAGTTTCTTTTTTTGAACATGGAATCTTGCTTTGTGACTTTTTAATTCTTTTTTGGTTTCATATCACCTGACCAATTCCTACTGAATTTGCTCAGAGACAACTGCAAGGCTACTCTAGATGCGAAAGGTAAGGTTGAAGGTGCAATCTGCAATCTTGCCACCTCAAGGTAACAATTGTAGAGTTCTGTAGATGTTAGTCCATCTTAAGATTTACAAATAATTCATACCAACATTCAAATCAATCTTGACCTTGCATTCATACGACTCCATGACCACAACCCACAAAATAACGGTGCAAGAGACCCACGACCCCCCACTGTCCCCTGAGAAAGTTAGCATACAAATGCTGCACACAAGCACAAGGCCTATATAAAACAGGCATAGCAACAATACAAAGAACACAATCTAACAACCATATTAATTAAGTAATAAAAGAGCGGTGAATACATCAGTGAAAGGAGTCCCATTAACACATTATGCAGGAACAGAACAAAAGCATAAACATAAAACATTAAACATGTCAAATTTGCATGTTTTTTTTAGATAAACTACAGTTATGAGTAAGATATGCTATTCATTATTTTATAAATAATAAAATGTCATTCTTATTATTTATTCAACTCTTGTTATTTATGTTTCCTCATCAATTGGCCTACATTTTATATTTACTGTATATTTCCAAGGGTTTTGATTTCAGTAACATTTTAAATTACCTACACACTGCAGTAGTAAAACAAACAAAAAAACCCCCCAACAATTAACTTATGTTATTAATACATACAATTATACATGAGATTAAGACAAAAGCACAAATAACTATAAATAACCGAACAGGGATTATTGATGGAGGAGTAATTCTTCGAAAACAATTAACTAAGTAGTTTGTAGTTATTATAAAGTTATATGAACCTTTTTCACCCTAAATAAAACACAGTAAGACTCCTGTTTACCACTGAAGCTGGCCAACGTACAAACAATGTAGTTTTGACAAAAGGAGTTCAAGTGGTACTACATACTACAGAAAAGCAGATCTCAAAAATTATCAGGCGACCTTAATTCAGTATTGTTTGTTGTTCCAGTAATTGTTTTACTAGACCAAAAGCACTTTGCATTGAGTCAATAATATGTAGCTTCCCATTCATCATTGTTGCACAGTCTATTCTATCTACTCTTACATTCATTTACAACCATTTTTCTATCACAGGGGAAGCAGCATCTTTCACTTGTTGGTGCACGTCTTACCTCTTTGCGATGTCTCTGTGGATGAGCGGCGGAAACATGTCAGCGATGCCACTTTACTGCCTGCTGCTCGGCCATGTCACCCAAAACTGTCCTGTTAAATATTACCAAACTCACTGGGAACTTTGCCTCGTGATGTAAACACACTCCATGAGTCAGACGGCAAACAATGGCCCCTGTACAACTCCCTCCTTCACTTTTCATCCAAACTCAGAAGACTCTAAATATAAACATCATTTCTCAACTGTCATTCTTCATTTTCAAAGTCTTGCATAATTTTAGTATTTGACATGTGATGTACGAGTCTTGCCAAAACATTGTTCTGAAACATTTAATGATTAGACTTTAATGATTAATTCCCCTCTTCTCTATTCACACACAAGTGGGGTTTTTTTACTTTCTGCTCCACTGACCAACATAAAAGCTCAAAACAAAACAGAGCAATTATTTTTGTTACCAGTCTACTTTATTCCAATTACCATAACAATCCAATTCTTAGTCAGGTTTCTTCGTTGTACAAAGTGCATTGATTGGACGGCAGTATTGGCAGCGTGTTTCAGGAGTGGTGTTGTACAAGTACAGTCCTTCTGTTTGTGCCTTATTAATGCAGTTACACATTAACGAGTAAACATTACATTCAAATAAAACACAAGAGTTCACTAAAAGAGACTTCTGGATACTAGAGAGTGAAGTACGGAAGCCTTGAGTTGTCATAAGTTCATACATTTAATTTTTGCAATTTCAAATTATAATATGTTGTGTTGAAACTGTTTGTGCTTCTCTTTCAGCAGTGTTCAGTTTGTCTGCTCTTGGTTGTTTAATGAAGTGTTTCATTTGGCTCATGCCATCCATGTTGAGTGGAATGAGCCATAAAAACAGTATTATACAACAGCCCAGAGCAGACAAAGTGAGCACAGCTGGAGGAGAAGCACATTCCTTTTTCAGTCCAATCTTTACAATGAATGCCAACCTTTACAAATCAGGTACGTCGCAAAATTAGCAGCTACATCATCATCTTTTTGTAAAATTGCATTTGTCATTGGTACTTAATAATGACTTTTGTTTTTAAATTGTTACTTCCTTTATACATGTTTGAAATAAATAAATGACATAAAAAAATGAACTGGGCAAGTGATTTAAATCGAGAAGTGAGTGCCCCTGATCTATGTCCACTGGGTTTGTTCAAAGATTATGGCATGTCCCTGCAGGGTTACCGTAGGTGATGAAGAGAGGGCTGTGATTCTGATAACAACATAACTAATCTGAATAAAAAGTTTTGCACAACTTTGCTCGTCTCTCATGAATAACTTTTTCCAAACACTAAAAACATGGGAAATAAAATGTATGACTGTATGACAGCTTAGGACTCCCATCTTAGACAGAGGTCACTAGTGGGTTACATGTTTAGACAAGGTGACTCTTAGTGTTATAAAATCTCTACGTAAAACAAAATAATGCACATTAAAAAAAAATGACTCAATGAAGACACCACTAGTCTCTGCACATTCCATTAGTTCTACAGCATGTTCAAGCAAAATATAAAAATTAAGTCAACAATGCAGTCAGAAGGGAAAGAAGTGGTAAATGTGGACTTCTTTTCATTTCGCACATCTCTCGACCAACTGTATCCAGTGGGCTCCAGCAAATGGGATGACGAGGGGCAGTCAGATGGGCGGGGTCAAAGGTCATGGAGAGATCCTTCGGGCTGCGACAGAAGAAGAAGAGTACACCAGGTCACGCTCATGCACACACATCTCCCAATCGCTTCTAGTGGCAGAAGCAGCCGCCACCGCTGTTTTTTGCCCCTGCCACCCAGCGCGCCCGCCACTCCGAAGGCACATGTGAGGCTCACTTAGCAGCTTCCCCTAACGCGCTGTGACAGAGGCTCGGAGTCATGGCAGGAAGTGGGACAGGAGCACCAACATACCAGAACTACAGCTAAAAGACAAGCTTTGAAGATTAGGACTATTATCGTCACTGTCATCACTGGTGCTTGCCTCAGAGGCCCAAAAAACATGGATATTTTGTGATGTTTTTTTGTTGGGATGCACCATGTTTGTGCCCTGAACCTGCTTGGAGACTAACGTGGAGTCTCTGGTAAATAAGCCACTGTGTTTGGTGTGCTCTTTTCAAAGTACAAAGAAACACAAAGCAAGGACATGCCTACGCAAGGTGAACCTGATTTATACGCCCCATACACTGTAATAACGACTGGGCCTGCTGCGTTTTTGCATTTACAGATAAAGCATAGAAGCAGAGTGTTATTGTGTGTTGTTAAAATACAACAGCATGTGATTGAAAAGCAGGGTCAAAGAGCTACACAAAAGCCCAACACTTACCTGAATACAGCGTTATCTTTTTAATTAATCTGCTTACATAAATGCTAGGCGTAAAGGCAAACACAGAAAGGACAGGTATGCAGTTGTGTCTGCTGCATTGTGTTACACTGCCATCCAGTGGTGGAGTAAAGCACTACAACAACACAGTGCACTACACTGTGATTTCTATAATCAATAAAAAAATCTTCAACCTACAACCTTACAACCAGTAACCTATCTAAAATATACAAGTCCATCCATTTTCCTTAACACTGTGCTTTCTATGATAAATGTATGGTTATTTTGCATATCTTTAAATGAATACTATGCAGGAGATATTGTAATTAGGGAATCTCTCTTTTCAAATTGGATTTTAAATTAACTTTACCCAAAAGGGCTGTGCAAAATATCACAAATTTACCATTATCGCAATCAACAATAAAATATCCGTATAGCAAGAAACTACTTGAATTGCAATAATGTTATGTTATGGTCTACCACATGACACTGATTTACATTTTGCCAATGTCAAATAATTCTCCAATCAGAAAAAAAAAAAAAATCTAACTGTTGAAACTGTGACCTGATTCAATCCTAAATTTAGCTCGAGTTTATTCTTTGTTCTGGTTTGATTAATAAACTTTAGTCCAGAGCTACAGAAGCACATACATAAAGGCAGTACGAGTGAAATAAAGGCAGATGCTACAGTATGCAGAAATATATTTTTCTTCTCTTTCCACATTGTTGTAGAAGGCTTTACTGTATGTGTATAATAAGGCTGCTTATTTGTCTATTTGAAAACCCAGCACAGTATGCCTTTCACTGCATCTAAATCAGTTTTTAGTGTGAGTGTGTTACCTGGGCAGTAGTAAGTCAACATCACAAATGCCTCCTGGCACCATCTACTCGGCCGCTTCCTCCTGTTCACACAAAGGTAAGAAAAAGTAGTCTATGGATTCTTGTAGCATGATTTGGTCAAACTGAAGGAGTCATTTCAGCAGTGGGTGCGGTGTATGTTCGGTGAAGACACCATGAAAACAACATGTCTCTTGTTACGGTTTGTCTTTAGACTCTTCACTACCAACTCGAAACAGTTTAGAATTTAGTTTGTTGAAATGGTTGTGTGACTAACTTCACTTTCAAGTTTCTGTTACTTAAAAGGTCACTTTTCAACGACACAGAAGAGTGAGCTGTGAAGTGTAAGTAGCTGGGAGGTGAGAGGAATTTAGTTGTAATGAGGGGTGGTTAAAAATGGAATAGGAGTCAGCTGAAAGAGGAGCAGTTGGTAGTTAAGACAGCAGTGGTCAGGCACTAATGACACATTTCTGTACATCCTCAGCTGACATTTTAAGAGAAACTGGAACTAAGTGGAATAAAAATGCCACTTAAAGGTGCAATGTGTAAAATATTGTAGTAAGTTGATTAACATGGCATAAACTGGTCAAAAGTATATAAGTAATAGTGTATAACTGCTTCAAACAACACATTTAAGTAAATGGAACCTAGTGAAAGGAGCAATCAGTTCCATTAATTTTGATTCTACAACAGCTCAGAGCGGACAAACTGAGCACTAGGGTTAAGGATGTTTCATATTCAATAATTTTTTTTTTGTTTTGTCCGTTTTTGCCTTTATTTGATAAGATAGTGGGTGCAGGAGCAGGGTGAGAGAGAAGGGAATGACACTGGGTAAATGACCCGAGCAGGAATTGAACCCGGGTCTCCCAGGTATATCGTATGCCACAGGTGAGCCACCGAGGCACCTCAAACTAATAACAAATTGTTTTTTAATCAAAATTGTTAACCTATTTTCACTCTGCTTGTTCACTCACAATAGCATGTCCCTGCAAGGCTACCATAGGAGCTCATAGGCTACAGAAAGGAGGGGCCTAAGTTGTGGAATTACAGAAATTTACACACAGACATAACCACAACAAATAAGTGTTCAATCTCATCCTCTTCGAAACTTGATACATACCAAAAAAGACAAAAGTCTACAGACTATATATAATATATCCCTGCCTGGCCTTATATACATACATGCAACAAAAGCAAACCGAAAAACCTGTTCCACTTATGCTCAAGTGCACACAGGCAAATAGACAGGAACAAAAAACAATTTCAACATAACGGTAACTCAACTTATGGCTTTGATAACGCTTTGAACGCTCACTTCAACTTAGCACAACAAGAAAATACTGTCATTTCTGACTCAACAATAACAGACAGGACCGTGTCTCATTCCTTTACAGTGCATACAAGATGCAAACTGAAATGGGGAGAGATGACAGACTGGACATATAATCGAAATAATATCATATCACCATGCACCAAAATCCCCACAGCAGTGATTTCACACCATGCTCAAGAGATTCTGCCATCCCACCTCTTGTACTTCTCCTTCTTCTTCCTCCTACAGAAGATAAAATCAGTTGAAGAAAGAATACAAAAACTACACATGTGGGTCCGTTAGTGACTGGGATTACACAATCAAAATCCACCTGAGATTGAAATAACTGTGTGACACTTATCATGCTGTACACCACCAGGCATCTACATGGAAAAGAATAGGAAGTCCATGCAGCATGAAGATAGAAAGAGGTAAGAGTGAATTAAAAAAAAAAACAGAAAGAAGAAAGGTCCAAATCAACAAGAACCTCTCAGCCAGGTTCGTCTACCTGTAAAAAAGAATGAGAAAATGGATGGAGACGAAGTAAGGAGAAAAATGCAAAGCAAAGCAGGCAGTAACTGGAATGTTTTGAAACACCTGAAGGCCTTTTCACACAGTGCTGGAAATGAGCTCCAGTAGAATCTTATATGTAATTTGACATAGACCAAAAAGCTGGCATTATTAGCAACACAGCTTCTTCGTCCTACCACTCTTGCTTCATGAATTGTATTTATAATCTACACTGCATTAAACACAAGCAGAACCTGTTCCTCAAATACCGAGGCTCTAAATTTAAGGAAATTGAAACCCTATGAATTGAAAAACTATGAATTCAGTGTTCTGACAGTTGGGAATGAACCAGAAACAGTTAAATGTTTACTGCAGCAGCTGTACCTCCAGGCTCTCGCTGCTAAACACTGGGATTTACTCAAGCAGCTACACAACAGGATTTATTTTATTATATATTAATTATTAACAATTCATCCAAATCTCCAAAAGTCTGCTTCTCAAATTAGACACGACTTTAAGGCACTTTGATGACATCATTGTTTAAATAGCGGATGCCACTATTCTGGACCAGCACTGTGGACACGTGCATCTCAAAGGAGTAACTTGTACCAAATCGTCCTGTACTGACCAGTGGAAACAAGGCTCTGCAGTAGGTCGTGACTCCATCTAGTGGTAGGTAGTGATATAACCACATAGGATGGCACTTGTTCATTCCAGAATATTACAGGTAAATATTACATAGCCCTAACTAACTAAATTAGAATCTGGAAAAAGCTGAACAGGACTGTGTGAAAAGATTTGATTTTTGTATTGAACATACATACAAATATTGGTTTGTGATTTTTTGTAAATGCAATCAGGGATGCAATACAGACCTGTAACAAAAGTCAATGCATGTAATGCAAGTAATAAAGAAATATACACATACAAAAAACATACTCAGGGGTATTTCTTCAAATCATAATACACAATATACAGATGCATATTATTCAGTTTTTAAGAAAATAATTTGATGGTTCCACCTGAGCACATATATGTTTGTATTTGCTTACTTATAACAAAAAATATAGGTAAGCAAATGCAAATGTATGCTATAAACACAATAAATGCAAAATTGCATAATTTATTATATTATTATATTGTATATTATATTACACTGTAATTTCATAAACAATTTCTAAAGGTGTCACTAGAGTATTTCATTTTATATTACAAAAAAAATCATTTTGGGGGAAATTTTGCTTTGTATATAACATTTACATTGAACTAAAGCAGATGAGTAAATAAAGAGAGCACATACTCGAGGCAAGCCCTCATGCAGTGTAAACATGTTCATACATGTGATCCGCTCTAAGAAAACTATGTACACACTGCTGATATAATCAGGGTAAAAACAGCTCTATTAATAGCCTAATAGCCTTGTAAAGAAAAATGGATTAAAGCCTGCTAAACTATGATTGGAGAAATGGCTTAAAAGTAAAGAATAAGTGAGAAAATATCTGAAAAAGAAATAAAGAAATAAAATAAATGCTCAGATGAATCTACCTCAAGCTCTCGAAGCTCTTCTTCCTCCTGAGGGGCAGACAGATAGCAGGTCAGCGAGCTGTAAGGGCAAATGAGCACCGCAGGCATGCACTAGAGAGAAGTCTATTTAGTTCTAATGAAAGTATAGGGAGTGTGAGGATGTCAGGAAGCAGCAACATAACTGGGAAGAAATGAGAGCTTGTTAGCAACCAGGAAGAAAAGAAGTGATGGAGGAGGAAGATGAGGTAATGTGAGGGTGAAGTGAAAGTTGGGAGGCATGACCGAAGTATAGAGAGAACAGAGAGGAGTGGAAAGATCAAGGTAGAGTAGCCCCAACCCAAAATGAGTTGTCTGCACCAGCAAACCCATAAACTCCAAGACTACACAAGGGAAGAGGCCTTCACCCACGCAGTTACCTCTGACTGCAACTCCTCTTCCTCCTGCAGGGAGCAAACCAAGAGATGGAAAAAAGGGCAAATAAAAGGTTAAAAGCCATAATGTACTGTCAGTAAAAGGAGGGACAATTGATTTGTTATTAAACCCCAATAAAAATTCCTGCTTATGTATAAATGTTTTACAATGTATAGAGGTCTACTGTTATTACTATTAATCGGTTAAATGCTGTGGTGTGACTTTGGTACATACTGTACAATGCCTTTCCATCACAAGAGCTGCTTTGTGTAGACAGTAGCACACACATGTTAAAAGGGTCACCTACAGTTAAACAGTGCAAACTACAGATGGAGATAAGAGTTTAAAAATCCCACGCTGACATCTACAGAGAAAAATGTAGGTGGTTAGTACTGTCAGAAATGGGTATCATCACAGTGGAATGGGTGCATTACTGAAAACTACAACCGGAATATACTGCAAAGATGTGTATTTTTAAGGAATGAGTATATAACATTTACGAGACTCATTTGAAAACATCACGTAAAGCCCCGCCCCTAACTAAAAAGACCCTAACTAAAGATTTGTTCAACTGTCACAATGGGCCAGTTTACATTAAGACCTTTTTTTCCCTATTGGACAATCATCTGTAGCCACTGTTAGTTGTACTCTTCTGCCTAAAGTAACTCTGATACTGACTTTACACCATTTAGGGAGAAACTTTTACTGTGTCACTGCTACTTTTGCCATTTTCTTGATAATAGTAACTGATTTATGTGAACTGCTTCAACAATGGTCACATACTATGCAGTGATAATGCCAAATGTGATCTCTGATGTGCTCTGACACTGTAACGGTATTATGGAGGTGTAATATTATGTATAATGTATGTTCTTACCTCTCCTTCCTGTTTAAAAGGAAAGTGCAAAAATTGAATCAGTTGATGCTGTGCGATATGCCTATTTCACATAATGTAATAGTTTGAGTGCTTACCTGCACTTCCTCATCTGCATGGGCCGGCTAAAAGAGAGAACAGAAAAGAGAGAGTTACAAAGTGCACAAAGCAAACAGGCCAGCAGTTCTTACAGACGGAAAAAGGAATGTGTCTGGGTTTCTACAAATAAACCAGGACGGTAAATGAAATAGATACATGGTTTAAAGTAGAATGGATAAGGTGGAAAAACAGACAGCAAAATGCAGATGAAGAGCATTAATGTACAGATGGGTAAAATAAGACAGAGAACAGAAATGTTGCATGTGTTAGTAAAATTCATTCAAGGACTACAATAGAAGCAGATACAACCATTTAATAATATTTGAAAGTATTAGAAAGAAACATTTGAGGAATGATGAGAAGATGCTGCAGCAATAAACATTGAAGCAAGGAAGGAAAAGACAGAATGACAAAGAAATATAGTTAGGATAATAGGATAGTTACATAAATAACTGATAGCTAGTAGTAATGTAGTTACATTCAAACCATTCAAAGAGAGGAAATAAACATAAGAAGATGGGAAAGATCCAAGTGACAAAACTTTGGGATAGTTCAAAACAACAAGGGATGGTTCAAAATAACTTTGATTTGTCATTTCAAAATATAGGCCTATTTTTATTTTTACTATACTATACTACACTACACTAGACTGTACTGTAATGCACTGCAATATACTACACTATCCTGTAATATAATACACTAATACTAGACTCTACTGTACTATAATACTACTACTGTACTTCTAGTATCATACTAGACTTAACTATACTAGACTGCACTGTACTATACTACACTAGGCTACCCAGTACTTTACTATACCGCACTTTACTATACTACATTGTACTAGACAGCAGTATACTATACTACACTACACTATACTAGACAGCCCTAGACTACACTAATACCAGATTGCAGTGTACTATACCACACAATACTACACTTGCTACACTAAACTACACAGTGCTACACTACAGGAGACTATATTAGTCTGCACTATACTATATACTAGAATGTATTGCAATATACTGTACTATGCTGATACTGCACTGTACTAAACCACACTATACTATAGTACAGTATGCTATGCTACACTAACTACACGAACTACACTGGACTACACTATACCATACTAGACTACATTGTACAATGTGGTGTGGTTTAGTACAATGCCACACTATACTAGACTGTACTGCACTATACTGTTTTACACATTGTTAAACTATACTGTACTGTACTGTACTAGTATAGTATATAGTGCTAATATGGGTAAAGGTCAACAATAATTACCATTCATTTCATAATATTCATGTCGGAAAAAAACTGTCTGCTTAAATAAACACACTATATAATATGTATGTATGTATGTATGGATCAGCACCACAAGATAAACAACCAATGTTCAACGATACTGAAGGGAGAGCAAAATTGGTTAAAGGAATGTTGGGAGACGTGTATTAGTAAAATTCATGCAGAGAAGGTGGCATCAACAGGAGGCAGACTCAGAACTCTGAGGAAAAATAAGATAAGAGTGAAGGGGAAGCAGAACCGTTGAAGGAGTGATGTGGGAGACATTCAAAAACCATTCAAAAGAGGGATGGAGAGGCAAGAGGAAACATGGAATGGGATTACGGTAAGGTGGCAATTACTGTGTCTTCTGTGGCCTCCTCTGTTTGTTCTTCTGCATCTTCCTCAGCTTCATCTTCTGCAGTTTCTCCTTCTGCTGCTACCTCCTCCTCTTCACCAACCTCACCTCCCTCCTCCTCATCAGCTGCCTCTTCCTCCTCTCCGTTTGCTTTTCCATTGCGTTCCTCCACTGGCACCTCCTTATTGTGATGAGGAAACAACAAGTCGTAAGAACAGAAAACTGTCAAGGATAAAGCAATAGATTTATGAAGGATAAAGTCCCAAACAGCAGAGTAGTGGGGGTAAAGAAGAGATGGTAATAGTTAATCTTGCCAAAAAATAAAAAGTGGAATGGAATAAAACGTGGAATAGTAACAGTTTGATGTGAATTTTCTACTATCATTATAACATGGTGCAAAAGAAATGAATGAAAAATGAATTATGAATTAATAATTTAATAATAAATAAATTGAATAGGTATGGCTAGGCAGTAAAATAATTACTCAATATGTTGAAATTAGTTATCAAACTATTATTTTTGGACTTCATCATAATCATAATCATAATCATCATATCTATTGTTGAACCCTGTTAAGCGTTGACAGAAGGGTTTTAAACAAAAAAGTGGAAAGCCACAGGAGCCTCACTGGAACCAAATGTACGATTAATGTGAAAAGAGGATGCAGTGTACACTGTGGGAAACCATATTGCACATGGCAAACCAAACTTAAAGCAACATTACATAACTTTTTAGGACTTGCATGTTACATTTCAAAATTAATCTTTGATATGTTCTGAAAAGAAGGGAGTGATATCTTGTGATGTTTCTCTTAAGCTCGCTGTTCTGTGTCAGGGGATCATCAAAATTATACTGAGGCTATATTTACATAATGTTGCTTTAAATGATTATAACAATGACTATTTAAATACTGAAATATTGTGATTTATTGTCATAACATGCAACAAAAAGGTTAATAAATGAAATAACTGGAAAACTGTTAGGGAAAAATGGAAAGGAAATTGACTGTAAAGAGAGAACACTGAAAGTAAGAAAGGTGTTACTGTTGAATCATCTGGGGAGCCATCTGCATTACTTTCTTCTGCATGGGTCCCATTTTCCACTATGTGTGACTTGTCCGCTTTTTCTGCTTCCTGTGTCAAGAAAATTCAGTTAGATGTAGATTTATCATGAGGCTACACAACAGCAGTGGATCACCCGCCAGTAATGTTTATCTAAGTGGATATGGAGATAGATGCTCCTAAAGCCAGTATAGTATCATATAAACCATAAAACTCAGTGAGAGCTGAAGTAATGGTAAAAGATTCTGTGTTGGATAAAGCATACATAAGAATACATTTTTTGTTGTTTTTTTTTGCTTTGTGAACAAACTATATGATGTTAATGTTAACAAACCATGCAAAGCTAATGTAACAATCAAGTCCAGCTATACAGTATATATATTGATGGACAACTAAAAAAGTAAATGCATAATGGCATAATGATAACATAATGATTGTGTGAAACATACTGATTTGTTTTTTGTGTTGGTCAGTTTCACTTCTGCATCAGTTTTGTTACTGGCCACTGGTTCCTCAGTTTACTAATCTACTGGCTGCAATGGCTACAATTCATTGCAGTGTTTGTAGCAAAAAAAAAATCTATACAGAATCATACAATAATTATTGCAACAGTTTAGTTGGACATATTTGGTTCATATCAGAAAAGAGCAAAAAAGATATATAACCTTTGACCCTGGAGGAGGTGGGAGCCCAAGGAAAGCATACACCGAGTTGTCTTCTTTGGCATCAAAGAATGTCTCATAGTCCTGCAGAGAGAAAAAAAAAGCTGTAGTAAATGCATGAAACTAGACAGGCAGTAGTAAAAACATTGTTATACATTTAAGTTTAGTTAGTTAACAAATGCAGGTAAAGTTCCACTACCTGATTTTCTTTTTGCCGCCCCTGTCTCAGATTCCACTCACCTGAAAAAGCAGCCTAGGGACCTCTCCTGCTTTGTTTTTATTTAAAAAAATTAAATCGGACCAATTATTATCCCACAAAATACTAATACATTACACTAAACTGAAGTTTAGCGTTAGCTTAGCTGCGACTTCAGCATTAGAACGGTAATCATCTCCTCTTTGTTAAACTTCATGTGACTGAATTGACAGAATTTATCTTTGTTTTATGTTGCCTCCCTTTTCTCTGTTGATGCTTTTCTTTTTTGAGCTGTTTCTCTGTGTTAAAAGACATACTCAGCGCTGAAAATACACTTTGTCAACACCTGAATGAATATGAACACATGAAACTTCTGGGAATGTCAGATGACAAGCTGGTGTAAACCAATGGGAGCTCTCCTTTTTTGAGCATGTGACTTTGCAAGCATGTGATTGGCCAATGTTTTCCCTTACCTGGAATATCTATCCGAAATAGAGGTTCTCTTCTATTAAATCTAAATCTCTTAAAATAAACTGTAGATAGCATCATCAAGCCTGTTTTTTCACAAATGACTTTTGCGATATACTATTTGTGGTTAAAACCATTTTCACAACTAGAAGAAAAAATATCAGGTACAGTCTGTTTAATAATTATCCTACTACTTTGTTATTTAAAAACTCACCCCACAGTAGCTGTCCTCATTGAAGATCTGAGGAGGAAGAGGGATGCCGTTGGCAGGTTTCTTGTCCTGGGGGACATTCTGCCTCATCCACATGCGGTTGTCCTCATTGCAAGCTATGTCCAGCGGAGTGTAGTCCACTTTGAGAGCCTCCAAAAAGCCCACCACATCTTGTTGCTTCTTCTTAATCTTAACATTGAATAAATTCAGATAATTCGACAGTTGATACAAACTATATTGCAATCAAAATCCAAAGAATGAATGGACTCTTAAAAAGCTGTGGGATTCAACATGTGATTTCAAAGAAGCAGCACAGCAAACAAAATTAATTTCATAACATTCATATAGGTAGATAGGTACGTGTTCATATAAAACTTAAAATGGCATAGATCCATAACAGCATAAAGGCAGTACTTTGAAAGATGGTACTTAATGTCAAGCGTTTGAAAAACACTAATCTAGAAGCCATTAATTAGCTTAACATACAGAATCCTACTTGCTAAAATTGACTAAAACTAAAATGTTGTCACGTTATGCACATTTTTTCCAATTCAATTCAACTTTAAAAATCCCTTCAGAATTCAGAAATCAAATCTTGTGGGGTTCTGCCCTGCAGCTCACTGATCTCAGATGTTGTTCAAAAACCCACTGCAGGGGGTGGTCCATGTTGTTCAGTATAGCACCCATCCTCTTGTGTCTGTTTCTCCAGTATTTCAACCAGAATTTCCAAACTAATATTCAGCCCTTCCTATTAGTTTTTCAAGACAACTGTCATCTCTTTTTCTGAGAAGAAGAACGGACTAGTTTCCATCTGATGAAAGGACTCCCTCTTGCTGTGACCCGAAGAGCCACCATGACACCTCAGATTAGCTATGCCAAAAGTAGCTTTAGAAATTTAAGACACATTCCCATCTTACCACACTGACGGGTTTTTAAAATCAGTTACAAAGCATCTCGGGAAAAATACACAGCAAAATAGTGGTAAAATACGAGTGAAAAGAGGGTGTGCAGTGTCGCTATAACGGGGTCCGTGGGACTAAAAAGAAACTTGGGAGCCCCGTTTCTAGAAAGCTCTGCGCGTGAAGCACATCAAGCAGAGACTTTTACCGTAAAGCACAGTAAAAACACGACTTGTATTGAAATACAACGAGACGAATAATAAAATTGAATGACGTTAATCTCGAGGACTTTTGACGCTATTGAGAAGTTTCGAACTGTTCAAATTGGTCTAAACTGGAACAGAGAACATAGTTACGGACTCTTACCGCTGTGGATCCCGATGAAGTGGCGAGAAATACTTTGATAACCATTTTGTCACAATTTATTTCGTAGACTGGGTGCAACAAGTGGGTTCTTAAAGGAGAAGGCTGCCTCTTCTATTATTAGTGCACAACCAGGGCTGAGACATAGCACTGGGGACATGCACACGGATGCACACACACACAAACACGCACGGCCTCAGTCTATTTTTGTCACCGGGCTGCATCAGTACAGGGTTGGCTGGTTTGGCCCCTAGTGGCTCTGGAGCGCACGCACTGATTGGCAC
Source organism: Rhyacichthys aspro (assembly GCA_036850595.1). NCBI lineage: Eukaryota > Metazoa > Chordata > Actinopteri > Gobiiformes > Rhyacichthyidae > Rhyacichthys > Rhyacichthys aspro. Next base: position 18,159,927 of record CM072160.1, read on the forward strand.
CTTCAGCTGTCTGTCTGCCCCGGACACAGGCAACAGGAGGTTCAGGACCTGGCCGAGTTCATATATGGGTAGAAATAGCACTGACCACACTATAGGCTCAGAGGTTTTGGTTTCAAACTAAAGAACACTGGTTATCGTTTGCTTCTGAAATGTTTTTAAAATGTCCAACCTCAGATTTTGTCTAATAAATGTTAAGCCTTCTTCAAATTACAAGCTGGCAAATGGATTCAACTTGACTTTCAACGTGACTTTTGGGGTATTACCTTTAAGACTGTGGTGATGATACTCTAACAACTCACTTACATTTACATTTATCCTATGTAGAAATACCAGCTAACTACATGTGACATACAATGTCAACATTTATTGGATTTTTGTAAAACCCTTATTCCTAGACAAATGCCAAGCATCACAGTAAGTTTTGGGCCATTCAGTGTGTCAGTTGCTTTGAACAAATGATGTGACTGAAAAACAACACAAAGCCCATTGTTACTACCAAAAGTGTTTTAATAAATAAAGGTATTAATTAAAGTATTAATAAAAGTCAGTTTCTTCATTTCCAAAACACTGCATCTTAAAATTATACTTGAAGTATTGCAATTAACTTAGATTATCGAAACAAAATGAACACATTTCACCAGCATGACATTACTTTTTGCAACATGAAAAGGCTAACAGCAAAATGCACTGCATTCTTGTTTGGCCAGAACAACAAAAAAAACATTTTATTAACACAATATGGAGCAATAAGTTATAGCAATAGCGCAATAGTGCAGTCTAGCTGACAGCATGGAGACCCAGTGTGACTACTTTGTTGCAAACCACCAACCAGCATGTGATACCCACACCACCTAAAAGAGGAATAGAAATCCTGTCAGTGAACGGAATAAAAACATGAGCTGAAATATTTTTTTTTCTCTCTCTCTCTATATATATATGGGACTAATTACCTGCCACTCCAGTGGGGAAGGCCACAAGACGCTCCACGGGAGCAATCCACCGACTTGGGACCACAGTGACTGGATCAGAGTAATATTTCCATATCAGGGAGATCATCAGAGCAGCCTGGAAACAATAAACAAATATTAAAATGGTTTTACCAGCTCCTACTGTAATTCATGTTTACATTTCTCTCTGCTATTAGAAAGTATTATTAAGAGATATAAAAAAAAATTGTTTAACCCCTTTAGACTGAACTAATGCTTTTAAATAACTGAAGTAGTATTTATAAACAATAATTACAATCAAATTGACTGATTGATTTTACATAAAAGTTCATTTACCTGTAGAATATAAAAAACAATGTTCACAACCCACTTCATCTTGGCTTGTTGTGCTGTTCTTGATTTCACTAGAAAACAGAAAAAGATTCTAATTTTAGGTAAAGTTGTTACAAAATTATTGACTAAAACTTTAGTTACAACAATATGTAACAAAAATGTATGAACTACCGATGAGCTATGCAACCGTGTCATTCTGAAACATCACAAGATAATCCTAAAGTGGAGGATGTCAAGCACCAAGCAAGGACACCTGCTGCTGGCAAATGTCCACTCTTGTACATTAATCAAAAGCACTTTTCTTTGTGCGTCAACCCTGGAGATCTACATGTAGTGAAAAAGCTGACAAGCACACATGCTGTCGGTAAAGCTGCTTTCTGCAAATTCTGATGACTTTTTGTGTCAGTAACAGATAACCCACTCTGTCCTCTCACCATGTGTTTTCAGTCGGTCTGTCATCTTGTTGATTTTGCGTTCCAGGCGAGCGTATCTGGCAAATTCATCCATCATACTTATGGCTGACTGCTCCCTCTTCATCTCCTGGATTTCAGCTCTCATTTCACTTTCCTGCTCAGCATCCTTCTGCACCATTTTGGACAGCTTCAGGGACAAAGAAAGAAAGATAATTATGACAGTTGTTTCAGTTCAACTCACAGATGCCTTGAGCCATTTGACATCTATAAAACAACATAATATGAATAATTTCCAAGCGAATTTCTGTAAAAATGTCCAGTAATCACATCCAGGTTGTTTTTGTTTTTTCAGTGCCAAATAGATGTGCTGTATTCTGTGAGCTGTTATTGGCTGAGAGGTAAATACTCAAAAACGCCGTTTTCACGTAAACCAATTGGTAAAAATGTGAAATTTATACACTGATGGCTGTTGAAGATACATTCATTCTCCAGGTGTGTGTAATTTAAAAGGAGGAACAACTGCATTTCTCATGAAAGTCCAGCATATTACGCTAACCTATTTCTTTGCTGCATTCATCTTGGCTATCAGAGCAGTTTTTAGCTCTTACATATGGCACTGACCATACAATTTACTCTCAGTGGTAATAACTAAAAAGGTTTCTGGGGAAAACCACACCCTCTTGTTGTAGCAATACATCCGCAGCAGTCTGTACAGTGTGTACGATTAGCTTGTAAACGTTTTCAGACCAAAGGCTAGCAGCTAGCATTACAGTAAAGCAGTGTGCTAGCCCTGTCCTAGCTCACAAAGCACTTCTGACTAAATAAAATCACATGACACTCAAACACAGCAACGCATTCTCGTCAAACAGTCTACATGTTGAAGCAAACGGTCCCACTTACAAAAGAAGATATGGAGGGAAGGAGTGTTTTCATAAGGTTGCACAAAAAAACCGAGCACAGCACAAGGAACCAAGCATATCCCGCCGCCATGTTTGTTTCTCCGCCCCGACAAGCCTCCTTGATCCAATGATCCTTCTGCTGGGGCACTCTCATTCATTGTTACATAATCAGTGTGTCATTAAACTTACACTGCTAATTAATTAGCTCTGACGATGATTAAGTTATGATTAAAACGATCCTGGCTGTTATAAATTAAAAAGTTGATGTAATATATCCGCCACGCCACATGTAACCTAAGAAATTACAAACACGCTTCTGCTTATTCACATTAGCATTTCAGATTTGTTGCAGAGTGGACCTGAACTAAACACTCTGGGGTAAAAAACTAAGTGAGAGTTGGCCAGATTTGGTGATTGGCGTGTGCTCCTGCCCACACAGGTGTGTTGTTTTAGTTTGAAAACGTGTGGCCCCGACCGCAAAGCCAATCAGCGAGGTCCGGGGGCGGGTGGTGGCTCTTCCTGCTGGGTTGGTAGGATAAGGGATAAAATATACCGAGAGGGGATCCAATCCGGTTTGAGCTAGTTCTGGTACTGCTCGGACGTTTATGTGAAGTTCCACAGAGTCCTCAGGAGGTGCTTTATGCTGAGGTGCAGGCTTTCATAGGCATTACATTCAGTTTCTTCATAGCAACCGAAGGCTCCATTGTCCCCTTTTCATTTGCCTCACAACCTGAGCAACAATGCCAAGAAAGAAAGTAAGTTAAACGTGTATAAGGCTACTTTAACGTTACAGTACATACAGTAAATGCTCTGTAGATGTAAAGATAACTGCATGCGTTACATTTAGTAGCCCATTCTTTTATTTTATATCTGGAATTAGCTGTATTGTAAAATTTGGCGTGTTTGGAGCATACGACATTAGGCTGCAGTCCACCTTTGCCGTGCTCAGGTCTGTTGATACAGAAAAGTGGCGCCTTTTTACTTAGTGCAGCGCAGCACACGCTACACTGCAAATTTCCCCCTGTTTCCAAGTGACTGTTTTGTAGCTAATTTTTGCTAGCTAACTTATAGCCTATGCGGTTAAATGCTTAGTGGCTGTCGTTTAAACACACAGTGGCCACACTATGCTTTATAACAAAGGGGTGTAACCACTGTCGATGTACAGGTTGCAATTTCGTGGATTACCTACCTTTCTTTTCTTGATTAGTTCTACGACTGAGATTTGCATTATTGAGGTTGTGCATGTTACAGCTTGTGCAGCAGTTCTTGTTAAAATCTTATTTGTGTATGAGAAGCCCAGGGGGTTAATATTTGCCCTCCAACCTCGCCTACCTTCGAGGTGTACAGGCTTTTCTTCAACATAATCACGACAGCTTACATATTTCAGAGAATAAAGCGGCGCTTCTGGTTCAAATAAAATGTATTAAAGTGTTTTTGCAGTTATCTCTGGTATTTGTTGCCATTGGGAGCCTAACGCACATGATGTACAACTGTACAAACATGATAGGCTATGTGAACTTAACTATAGGCTATGTTCCGTTGTTAATAATGACTAAAACCTATGTGACCATATGGCTGGAATAAAGTTTATTTTTTATTATATTAAAAATCAATTTTCTATGTCACACTCCCTTCCTTCCTTAGAGATTGTACAATTTCTTTGTGACTTAAGGGAAGGGAGAGGTGCCCATCCCCCCTTTGCATCACACACCCACTTTAACTCACTGTTGTACGGGACTTTATTTAGTTCATTTATGTTCTCTCTTGTTCTTTTTTTATTAGTCTACCGGTGAGGCTGATGCAACTACAGAGGTATGTATTAAACATTAATGGACATTTTTTTTTGCTCTGTGAGGCACAATGAACAACTGTCACTCAAATGAACATTTTGTCCTAATTATTGTCAGTAGAAGTAAAATGGCTTGTTTGAAGCATTATTGTTTTTTAATATAGTTTGGTGTAGCAACATCATAATTCTATAAAATATGTACTTTGTTATTTCCACATCAGAGAGTAAAACATTGGTATATTTTAGTCTGTAGTCTATGTTTGTGTGGTCACTGTTTTTGGATCACTGATGCCTCTAGAGGGCGCCAGTGTGACACACTAAAGTTGTAGATCTTTCCTCTGTCTTCCATGATACCTTTTTAGTGACAGGTAACAGAAACGTAATGGTGACCATTATAACAGTTCAGGGATACTAGAATCTATATCCAGAGATTTAATTTTCTACTCTGCTGGTATCACATGTTGTACCCTTTCCCTTAAGTTTTATTATTGTATTATGTAATTTAATAACAAATGTAATTTCTTTTAGCCACGAAGAAAGTCTGCTAGATTGTCAGAGGTAAGTAGCAGTCAATTTTCTCATCAGTAAAATCTCTAGTTTATTTCGGTATATAATTCATAATCATGTTTTTGTTGCAGAAACAAACAGACCCTCTACCAGAGCCAGAAAAGAAAAAGGTAATAAAAAAACCTACTTCTCACTACTTCATTACTGTATTGAACATTCTTTTGATAATTGTGTTATTACTTGTGATAGACACCTGCCAAAGCCAAAAAGGTAAAAGAAACAAAGGCCAAGCCAGAGGAGAAGGAAGAAGAACCCCAGGTTGAGGAGGAAGAAGAAGCCCCTGCCCCTGCAGAAAACGGAGAGACCAAAGCTGATGAGGTACATTTGCCAAATCTTCACTCTTTAATTGATATATGCACAGCTGGAATAGTTTATACAACCAAGCAATTTTTTGCAGGCTGCACCAGCAGATGAAGCTGAAAAGGAGGATGCAGCTGAGGAGGATGCAGCTGAGGAAGACAAAGCAGCAGAGTAACACCTTAATGTCACTTGCCACCTTCTACCTTCTTTATAGACAACACAGAGAACATCTATTTTCTTAAAACAACAGTGTTTTTAGGGACGTTTTAACAACTACAAATTCGATTTTTGTGGTTTCAGTGAAGGGAAAGTTTTGTCTGTGTTGGGATTATTTCTTTATTGTCTCTCTCTTCTAGCTTTGTGGCCTTAGGTTTTAGTTTTCTTTCTTATCAGGAATCTGTCACTGAACTGGGAAACCTGGTCGAGGGCATTCCAGAGGTGTTGTAACCTGTACTGTTTTGATTTTAATACATACGTACATCACAATACTAATGCGTTTTATAGGATGATTGAAAGGTGAACAGTCATGTTGTATGCTTATACTAATTTTTACATAGCATTTTGTTTAAATGTGTCTAGTACAACTGGAGGTTGGGTTTCATATCTTTGTATCTTTTTTTTTTATAATTTTTTTGTCAGCATTATAAGAATATGCACAGGTGCTGTGAAACAAATATTTTCTTTGCATTCAATAATGGTACATTTAAGAATGGTTTAAAAACTGCATGTTCTGAACTGTGCCTAAATTGTATTAGTCAATCGTGTCAGTGCTTATCCTTTAAGGATGATTGTATTTAGGGATTTCCTCTGGTTTTGGGATTTCTCTACAAATGTACAATTTCAAATAAAAATGTTAAACAGTAAAACTTTGAAATTAATGGTATAAGATACCGATTAAAACAAATAATTGAGGTATTCTGTTTTTTGTTTAGTTTCAACATGCTTTATTTTATATCAAACTATTTTCCATTTATTTACATTATTAAAATGGCCTGGAGGAAACAATTTCGCACGTTAAAAGTTTCACTTTGGCTTAGCTTATTGTTATCTATTGCAGACATTTGACTTGACTGTACAGTTCAGGCAGATAAAATATTTTTCTGCTGAACATTTTTTGAATGATAGTTGTATGTAATATAGTGTCTCCCTTTCTTGAACATTGTTAATTATAAATCAATCCCACAAAAAATAAAATTAAAAAACACATTATCGATGACGTCATGTGCAGAACTTGCGACCTTGTCAGTTAAAAGGGGCCGACAGGGTTATTTCACTGGGGCATTAAAACAATTTTTCACAATTTTTATTGTGTATTTTTCAACCTTGGGGTTTAGATAAAAGCATTTGTATAAAATAAAAATGCACTTAACACAGAGGACATCGTATTAGAGTCTTTTGTTACGGGAGCGCTTCTCCCCTCCCCCTTTTTCCTGTGTTCACTCCGCTGTGGCGGAAGTAAGTCGTATCGCTGAGGCCTCATCCTTCCAATGGCGACTGCAAACAGGCTGAATAGAAAGCGGGAGCAACTGTGGAGGGGGCCAGAGCACTGGAACCGAAATTAATTAAATATATCATATTCTACAGAGCCATAAAGTTAGAATCAAATCTATTTCACTTTTCCAAATCACGGCCGATTCAATGGCCAAAAATCGGAACATTTCGCTCCTTGAATCGGGTAAGCCGCAGAAGTAAACCCAATTGTAGCTCAATGTAGTACGTTGCCGCTTGTGTTGATTGATTTCCCAACTGCTTTTGGCACTAATTAATCACTCATTGTTAAATTTCAGAGCTGTATTACCTAATATCTCGTTTTCTAACAACGGGTCCATGTCGAAGAGCAGCTGAGGTGAGCTGGCGTGTCTTGACTGGCACAGTGTCTTGTATTTCAAAATAGTTGACTAGAATGATAATAGCGTTTATGCAGACAATATCATCTGAGGCATCCCTTTTCGTTCTCTATAGGTCCTGGCAAGTGAATTAGAGGAATATCAGGTCTGTATCCGTGTTGTCTTTGCTGCTTGTTATCTGCTAGCTGCTATCCATATGTGTCGGTTGAGTGTGGACATAAAACTTGTTTGACTCAGTCGACTTTTAACACCGCTGGACGTCTCACTCTTTTGACATCACTTGGGTTTAACTAGCTTTATGTTAGCGCCGGTGTTTCTATGGTGGCTTTACCTATTTCTGTTTTCGGCAGCTCTTACCCGGGAGATTGGATTGGCAGGGAAATGAGCACCCAAGATCTTATGAAGATGTGGTGAGTTTAAACTTCACATGTGTTAAGTTGACTGTCTGTGTTTGGTATTGTCTTGTGACAGCCGTGCTCCACGCTCTGTACTTGTTTACGGTCTTTGTTCTTTTTCCTGTTTCACTGTGGCCTTTCCGTAAGTTGTTATGACTCACAAAAACACGCTGTTCCACCACGAGTTATTATTTCGAGCGACGACTGCAAATATATTGGAACAGAAATCGGTATTTTTGATAGAAGGTTTAATATTATTTAGCCCGACAGTTGGACTGCGGATAGGGTGGGTAGTAAGCTCCTCGCTCTGTCGAGACAGCAGCTCTGGCCAATCAGACGCCGCGATACGCTGTCACTGCGCTATTTTGCTTGTGAACCGCGCTCTGATTGGTCCATAAAAAGAGAGTGTTTTGCATAAGAAGCCACGCCTCTTGTGATACGAGTTCAGAAACATGAAAACACCAAATGCTCTGCCAGCTTGAAAGCTTTGTTGCTGCAAGTTGTTTTGTTCACGCACTCTCTATTGTCTAACTAAGAGCAAGACCCTTAATAAGAATAATTATAATGAAATAAAAAATATATCATTATAGCAAATCAATTGTCAGATTTTATATTTAGTCACATAACTTTATTTTTCACCGTTGTACTACATTTGCCATCACAGGTTGCAGCCAACAGACATATTGCTCCAGACCATTTGCTTAAGATATGTAAGCAGATTGGACCGATTCTTGACAAAGATGTGCCATCATGTGTCCCAGGTGTACATTCACTACTGGGCTCCGGAAAGCAGTCAATGCTCAGGACTGCAAAAGGTGATTGTTTTGTCTTTTTGTATAAATAATAAATATACACAACCAATTACTTTTTAAGGTTGGTAACTATTGTCTTTTCTCAAGCTTTTTTAACATGCATGTTTTTTTTCTGTGCTATGTTTCAGACTACGAGAATGTGCGGTTTAGCGCTTCATCATATGCAGCCCTACACAGGGGGCGACCACCAGAGAGGCCTTTGAACTGCAGAAAACCTCCACCTCTAGGTAAGTGCAAGATCCCTCTGTTATGTGAATTTATAAATGTGCAGATATTGCTTGTATTTGGTGTATTTGGTTCATTCCCTCCTATTAATCCACCATTGCGCATCAACAGTGAAGGTTCACAGAGGGAGAGAGCTGACGGGAGTCCAGCGATTCAGCTCTATCAACCCCGTCTGCAACTATGAGCACATGCGTCTGCATCGGCGGATCCTTGGGCATCTGTCTGCAGTGTACTGTATTGCATTTGATCGCAGTGGTCTCAGGATCTTTACAGTACGATAATATCTTCTATCACAAATTTCTCTACTCACCTCAGTCTTTTTGAACCCTTGAATGTTATATGAGTGAGGGCATTTATGTTCTCTGTTATTGTCTGTATTGTATGTATGCTTGCTCTGCACTGTCACATCATTACAGTAATTATTTTTTGTCCATTTTTAGGGCTCCGATGACTGTTTAGTAAAGATTTGGTCTTCATTTGATGGAAGGCTGCATTCGACATTGAGAGGACACTCTGCTGAAATTACAGATTTGGCAGTAAATTACGAAAACACGCTTATTGCGGCAGGAAGCTGTGACAAGACCATCCGTGTGTGGTGCCTTCGTACCTGTGCCCCTGTGGCTGTGCTGCAGGGCCACAGTGGATCAATTACCTCCCTACAGGTACAGCACTCTCTTTATTGGGCCATATAGACCAGAATATCAGTCCTTTTAACATGTTATTCTGGGCCTAGAGGAATTCATGCCTGATCTCAGGATTTTTTTTTTCCCTAGTTCTCGCCATTTGCCAAGGGCTCAAAACGTTACATGCTGTCCACTGGGACTGATGCTACAGTCTGCTTCTGGCAGTGGGATGTAAACAATATCAACTTTAGGTGAGTTCAGCTTTTACATTGTTCTTGTACAAAAAGCTTCTATAAAAAGTGTAATAAGACAATGAAGACACCATATAGTATGTAGGACTTTCAAGCCACCACCCTTTCAAGACTAAGCGCTGCTGAAGTTTTTCCAAAGGTGATATTTCTTAGAGAATCTGTGTCACACTAAGCATATTTTTTAGAGAATCTGTGTCACGATGCAGAGTTTTAATACTAAGTAGAAACGTAGCACAAGCAGAGTCTGTACTCCTTAATTTACTTGTAAAAGGACAGAATCTTTAATGGTTATTTTTGCACCAACTTCTGCCTAGGCTGAAGTTTGTTTTGAAATAAGGAAATAAGCAGTTAAAATGGACGTCTTGCTCACTAGCACTAGTTAGAGACCTTTCACCAGAAAATGAGGGCTGTTCTCAACTCCTTGTTGCACATATTCAATTCAGGTTAATGAACAAGTGACTTGTAGTTTAGCTTTCTTTCTTTTTGCACCTGAGGTATGCTAAAGCTACCAAGCGGCTAGCAACATCCTAAACAAGTAAACCGTATATTTCAAGCATAGGGCCAAATAGACTCTCTACCATATTGCTATAGATTGCGATTACCGTATGTAACCATAAGAGAGGTCCCTGTGTGCGCAATTATTTTGTTTTACAGTAAAATTCAAAACACTGAACTATTAAAAAAACACAAATGACAAAACCTGATTGTGACATGCAATGTCGCAGCCTGTAAGTGGCCTGGAGAAAATGTCAGCTCTGTTAGAAAAGTAACTGTATACCTACAGCAAACACTTAGAGACAAGTAAGACTGGTTGACAATTTGGCACTTTGCTGTCCTGGCTGTTGTGTGTTTTAGAGCACCCACTCTGTACAACTCTTTACACATTGTTAGATTCACTTCAAATCATCTGGAAGACATAGTGCAGTTTTAAAATAACTTGGCCTTTTCTCTGACTGTAGTCATCCTTCAACCATATAATGTTAGAATATGCATAAAGAATGTATTTATTTTTGCTCTTTATTTTTATTTCAAGTGATCGGCCACATAAATTCACAGAAAGGCCGAGGCCAGGCGTTCAGACTGTGTGCTCCTCCTTCAGTCCAGGTAAATAATTCAACACTTTTTTTTGTGCAAAGACTTAATGCTTCAACAGCAGTTACTAAACCTTGTGTGTTCAAAAGCTTAATCAAATCAAATCTTTCAGGTGGAATGTTCTTAGCAACAGGAAGCACAGACGACGTCATCCGAATATATTACTTGGGAAGTGGCAATCCAGAAAAAATATCTGAACTTCATGAACATACGGTGAGGGCTTTTTTATTTCGCTGAATCTGACATCGAATCTTGTGCAATATTCTTCTACTTGACATTTACAATTTGTGCTCTCTTTGTAGGATAAAGTCGATAGCATTCAGTTTTGCCATTCAAGCGAAAGGTGCGCTCTAATTTAAACCAATCTCTAGTGTTAATGTTGTTTTTGCATTGGGAAGTAGTAATACAGATTTTTGCTGTGTTCTCAGATTTGTGAGCGGGAGTCGCGATGGAACAGCAAGGATCTGGAAGCTGCATAATCGACAGCAGTGGAGATGCATCTTGCTCAACATGTCTGCCACTCTCCCAGGGTTTGTTGATGAGTTGAAGTGTATATATTTTTGATCAATTTACATCACATGAGAATATACTTAAGCTTTATTTCCAAATTGTATCATTCATGTAAGATATGTTTTTACAGGCATGAAAAAGATGCTAAGTATGTGTATTTTATTGTGCAGCTCTGAACCAGTGAATGAAGAAGAAAGCTACTTCAAACCCAAAGTCACCATGGTAGCGTGGGATCGCCATGACAATACAGTTATCACAGCCATTAACAACCATCTCCTCAAAGTGTGGAACTCCTACACAGGACAGCTGCTACATATCCTTAAAGTAAGTGAACACAACACTTCTTTGTCTAATATACAGAATATCCAAGAACTTCACAACAATCCCAGTCAACGAAATAAGAACCTAACTCTGATATTGTTTCTAGGGCCATGAGGCTGAGGTGTTTGTCCTGGAACCACATCCCTTTGACCCTAGGATTATCCTGTCTGCTGGCCATGATGGGAATGTCTTCATATGGGACCTGCAGCACGGGATAAATATCCAGCACTACTTCAATATGGTACATGCACAACATTGTTTTTTTTACCTTTTTTTTTTTTTTTTTGGTGATATTTGCTCAGTGCTCAGTTTGTTTTCTCTGGGCACTTGTAGAAACAATGATTATTGGCTCCTTCCATTAGGTTCTATGGTGCTTTAAAATACCTTTTTCCAACATAGACAAATGCAAACAATGTTATTTTGAGGTTATTATTAACAGGAAACAAATTTAAGCCAATGTTTTCCAGATGTTTTGTCAGGGGGCAAAAGACATAAAGATTTGTGATCTTATTCCCTGGTCTTTTCAAAATTACTTTGGTCATTTTTTTGTGTTTTGGGTCATTTTGGGTCATTTTTTTTTTTATCTCCTAATGATATTTTAGTTATTTGTATCATAGCTTTGTACCTCTTTCAGTGTAATACTTTTCATTATTTGAATGTCAATCCTGACCATAACCAATTCCCAAAGTAGCTTAAATGGTTATAGAATATTCTGGGGGGACTTTGGGAACCACAATGTTAAACTATATACTACAAAGCATTTTTTGTAGCTAATGACTTTCTGTTTCTTGGATTTATGTGCTCCTTTCACACAGATCGAGGGCCAGGGCCATGGAGCGGTTTTTGACTGCAAATTCACCCCCGACGGCCAACGTTTCGCCTGCACAGACTCCCATGGCCATCTGCTCATCTTTGGCTTTGGCAGTTCCAAGCCCTATGACAAGGCAAGAATAAGACTCATTCAGGATTAAAGGAGCCCACTGATCACTGTCAGAGATAAAGTAACTGTGTTATTTCTGCTCCACAGCTTCCAGACCAGGTGTTCTTTCACACGGACTACAGACCTCTGATCCGGGACGCCAATGGTTTTGTACTGGATGAACAGACACAGCAGGCTCCACATCTCATGCCCCCGCCCTTCTTGGTGGATGTAGATGGGAACCCCCACCCACCAAGGTAAAGATATTTTTATCCATGAAGCTTAAAAACACAAAATGCATGATTTTTAGCCACACCACACACTATCTTCTTCACTTCCATTTAATTCAACTTTATTAATCCCCAATTCATTTGTTAGGTCTCTAAATAAATTATAAAGCAAATGAGTTGACTTCCACAGATTGATTGATTGTACAGTCTTATTGTGGTCAGGAAGAAGGAGTTCTGTGGCATTCTGTCCAGCAGCTCACTGATCTCAGACGTCAACTGGCTGCTCTCTGTTGTTCAAAAACTCAGTGCAGGGGATGGTCCATGTTGTTCAGTATAGCAACTGTCCTGTTGTGTGTTGCTCCACTGCTTCCACCAGAGTCTCCAAACAAATTCCTAAAATTGAACCAGCCCTTTTTATTAGTTTTTTATGTCGCCTACATTCTTTTTCTAAGACTGCCCTCCTAACTGACTGCAGCATAAAAAAAACGAATTATCCATTACATTTGCTGCAAGTTATTGTTTACATGAACCTTAGCCGAGTAAGACGGCCAGATCCACAGAATGCAGGTCCCCCTTTAGACCACAATGATAGCACAAGCACCAAAGTCTCCGATAACATAGAATAAGGACGTTTATGCTGAAGGCATGCAGGCAGTTGAGATGAACACTTTGATATTGACTTATATTGGAAGTTAACTCTTGTGAAATAGCTCCATCCATGTGAAAGGTCATTTTTGTTTTTAGTGCTCACCATGAGAGGAAAGCTACGCCTATCTTCTTTTATGCTTATAGGAGGCAAAAGCCATGTTTACTTTGGTTATCAGCTTTATAAAAATTTTAACCTGGAGCAGTTTAAGTTCCAGGTAGAGGATAGAAATGTGTTCCACTGACCAATCAGCAACATGAAACAAGTAGCCGGTGTCAAGAAGGAATGCTGAAAATGGGTTTTATGGTTTGCATTATGTTGAGATCAACTGAGTAATAAACTCTGTGATATTTCTTTTAATGCAGCATTTAAAACGTAGACTCTGTTGGTTGTTAATCTTTAGCTAAATTGGGTGTATGTATATTCATTTAGTCTGGTGCTGTTTGTTTTGCACCAGTTAAGTTTAATTTCTTGTTTTTCCTCATGTTAACTCTCTCCTACATGTCGCTGTGATTGGTCGTTTTGCACCAACTCCGCCTGTTTCACAGGAAGCACACTCAGCTCCACAAAGAAACAGGGTTAACTCAACAAGATGATAACCCACTTTGTGATACCACTTACCCAGATCTGATTGTTAGGTTTTGTCTAACTGGGAGGAGAGACACTACTACCTAGCTGCAAACTGTCAAAAACGGATATAAACAGTAAAATGCAACCAGGAGAGCCAGGAGATATCTTCTGTGTGAGCATTAATTTAGATTTTTGATAATAATTCAAGATGTTATATGATAACAGTCACTGGCTTTAAAAATCTATTAAAGCTAAAGCACAGTTGTACACAGAAAAGGAGATGGAACGAGAAACTGCTGCCACAAGTACAACCAGGTCTCAACAGGACAAGTGTTAGGCGTTTTATTATTGGTAATGAAACATTGGTGTGAAGTTTCTCTGAACTGTGTGTCTGCCCTCATTGATGGTGTTAGGGTTGTAAACATAAAATAACAGGCTTTTATGCTGGTGTTTGGCGCCAGTGTGATCTGGGCTTAAAAGAAATTAACAGCCATTTGCCATTGATAATATATATGTAAATGAACTTTTTATTTCTAACTTTATTCAGGTATCAGCGTTTGGTCCCAGGCCGAGAGAACATTGCTGCTGAACACCTAGTTCCCCAGCTGGGATATGTTGCCACAAGTAAGAAATTAAATCAGTTCCCACTTATGGTCTTTTTTACCCATATCTCCTTATGCTCTTTATGTTCATGATGCCTGTTACTTTCAGGTGACGGGGAGGTGGTTGAGCAGGTGATCAGCCAGCAGACTTCAGATCCAGAAGAGATATCAGCAAGACGTAGCAGTCTCCTGGATGAGGCTATCCGCCAGCTCCAGCAACAACAAGATGGACAAAACCAGGCTGGCACCGAAGCACAGGGGGCAGGAGTAGCACAAGGGCAAGCTAGCGGCGAGGGTCAACCGTTGCCGCCAGCGCCGAGCACTCCCCGCCGAGGTATCACTCTGTGGATTTGGCTGCCATTCTTAAATCTACTCATTGTTCACAAGTTTAACAAGTTATTTGTCCTTGCAGTGTCAGTCAACGATCGAGCAGATGTGCAGTCGCCCCCAAATGTGGGTTTACGGCGCAGTGGTCAAGTGGAGGGTGTTCGACAGATGCACCAGAATGCTCCTCGCAGCCAGATGGCCACGGAGAGGGACCTTCAGGCTTGGAGACGGAGGGTGGTGGTGCCTGAACTTCCACGGAGCAGCTACAGGTAAAGAAATGTACATAAACCAGGCTTAGGGCTTGACAAACAAAAAAGACCACTGTTATTAGAGTTCATGTCTTTTCCAGGGACCAGGAGGAAGTCAGAACTGTTAAAGGAGATGAAGAGGTTGCTCTGTTTGTGGCAAAGAAAAGACGCATCATGTACAGCAGCTGTCGAGTCAGTATCTCTTTCTTGCTTCAGCTTTAGTCTTGATGTTTTTATAGTATATGTGACATGTTCACTGTTCTACATTCGGGAACATTTGGCTCAGTAGTAGTATAACATAATCATGTTTTATCCATTCATTACTCCCAGTCTTTGTAAGTAAGACAGTCCCATCTGTCCACACAGGATGACTCAGACGAGGAGCCCCCTACCACCAATAAAAGAACGCACGGTCGCAGTGACTCTCTGGAGTTTCTCGACTTGTCTTGTGAAGAAGGAGAGGAGACGGCCAGCTCGGAAGCACACTCTGAGGTATCGCAATCACCACTACGTAACTTTTCAGCCTGTATACCGATGAAAAGACTAAAACAGACAATTGCTGTGGCAAAACTCACACAAGACTGTTAAGTTTATAAATATCCTTGCTGTAATGTAAATTAGGATTGATGTCACATGTTTTGGCTAGATATGTGATGTCATGAGATGGTAATGTGCCAATGTCACAATCACAGTGGAGTATCTTTGATAAGAGGTGCACTTTCTTTAAAAGGAGGGTTAGTCTCATTGTTTCTTGTCAATAAGCTTTCAAAATGAATTTAATACTATTTTTTAATACTAGCAGAGAGCTTTCAAATTAAAATGTGTTTTATTGTCTCTCCCAAGGACAATGAACTGGATGGCAGTGACCTGGATACATCCAATGATGAGGAGTGGAATAGTGACAGCTCAAGGTATAAACATTCTTCGAACTGACAGTAATGTGACAGAAATGTGTCTGACTAAATTAAGTATATTCAGACACATTGATCTGCGAAAAAAGAGAATTTGAGTTACAGTTTTTAATCTGATGGGTATTCTGTGAAGCCAGTTCACTTTTTTTGGTAAGTTTTTTTAATCAGTTGCATAGAAGGCACTCACTATAGTTAGTGAATTTCTTAGTTACTATGAATATTTCATGGTGCAAAGGTTAGCTTGGTCCAGAGCAGACTTACATTCATTCTTAGCTCAAACATTACCTGAACCAGTGGCCAAAATATCCATTTGTTAGTGAAGTTATTATCACCATAGAAGTGTTTTCAATAATAAACACTAGAGAATAAATTAAATGTTTAGCCTCCTAAAAACTGAGAGCACCTTATCCCCTTGTGGGGCCCCAATCAGAGTACAAAAACTAATTTATATTCACCACAATCTATTAACTTTGAATATAAATACTACTCTTACTTGAACAGCCACACGTCCAGCGAGTATTCAGATTGGACGGCCGACGCTGGAATAAACCTGCAGCCCTCCACTCCTCTGTCCTCACGAAAGCGTGTACGGCGCCAGCTCAGCAGCTCCGAAGAGGAGAACGAGGAAGAGGAGAACGAGGAGGAGGAGGAAAAGCAACAACACAGCGACGAAGAAGAAAGCCCTCGGAAGAAAAGCAAAAGCAAAGGGAAGAAAGTTAATACCAAGTCCCCAAGGGTAAGTTCTTATACGTAGTTCATAAACTGGCACTACATTATTTAATACTCTAAAATACTTACTCATCTATCATGTTTGATTTAGCGACCAAAGCCCAGACCATCCATCAACAGGGAAGTGTCCAATGAGTTCAGACCATCTCAATGGATCACTGATGTCGTTCCCAGGAAGTCTCCTTTTGTTCCCCAAATGGGTGATGAGGTACGCAAAGACAATAGATTAAAAGGTCATCTCTGAATTTCTTGCCAAATATAATTAGCTCTGTGTCTCTGTTAGGTAATCTACTTTCGCCAAGGACACGAGGCCTATGTTGAAGCAGTGAGCCGGCATGAACTCTATCCCATAAATTTAGAAAAACAGCCTTGGAAGAAAATGGAGCTGCGGGTAAGACGATAAGATGGGTTCATATCAGTTTAACAGGGCGTTACCATTGGTTAGATAACGTGTTAAGTATAATGGCTTCTTCAACTTTTCATTCATTGTTGGCTGTGAATGGCTGATTTCAGGATCAAGAGTTTGTGAAGATTACAGGAATCAAATATGAAGTGTGCCCACCGACACTTTGCTGCCTGAAGTTAACAATTATTGACACTGGGACCGGCAAAATCACAGACAAGTCTTTTTCTATCAAGTAAGCAGCTTTTTTTGCTGGTTTAATGGTTGACTTTTTATTTCAACCTTTACATATAATAAAAATGCATTTTTTTCCCCCAAAGGTATCATGACATGCCAGATGTGATCGATTTCTTGGTGCTGCGTCAGAGTTACGATGAGGCACTTCGGAGAAACTGGCAGCCAAGTAAGAGAGCACCACAATTTAAGTTGGAGAATGTCTTAATGCAGAGATATTCCTGCTGTCAATCCAAGTGTATGCTTCGCGACACATACTCCTTCATAGATTTAGCAGATTTGCCCACATGCTGCTGGGTACAAAGCCTGTTACTCATCCACTCCTCCAGAGGGCACCCCAGCGATAAGTTTTCACATGATGTATGACACCAAGGAACTACTTCCTGGTTAGAGCTGTCACTGTTCAAGAGTAAACATTGTAATTTACATTGATTTATTTAGTTACTGTTGTTTAGATTATTCCGATGCGCAATACTTCTACCCACGAATGTGCTCTGATCTGTCATATTTGTCACATGAGCACATTAACATAACCATTATTGTAGCGGCCATATGGATTGATGTCCTGCGTTCTCGTACTCAAACAGCAAGTATATCCCTAACTATATCTGCCTCTACCTGAATAAATTGCTTTTCTAAGTAAGTAAATGTAGTAATAGACAGTCTTCTATTAGGTTCTATTAAAATTGCCTTGTTGCTTCAAATCAAGCACTCAAGACTGAAGGGAAGAGCTTTAGCCTTAACCTAAGTTTTTGGCACTGCAGTGTTTAACCTAAGTTTAACCTAAGTTTTCTAATTAGTGAAAGGGCCTTTGCTGTTGCTGCACCTCGGCTATTGAACAGTCTTCTTCTCAACATTAGAGCGGCCCAGTCCCTCAGTGTTTTTAAATCCTCACTAATGAGCCATTTGTTTGCACTGACTTTTTAACACAAGTTGAACTGGACTTTGACTATCTTTTTATCCATTTTATTACTTCTTGTTTTCACGTCGTGTTTGATTTGGGGTTTTTTTTACTACTACATTACTGTTTTAATTGCACTTTACTGAGTCTGTAAAGCACTTTGGGCAGCAATGGTTGTTGACATAATTAAAATATGGCTATATATGGTTAGTACTTCCAGCTTAATAATAATCAGTAGAATTAAAAAATAAAATGCAACATATTTTATTTGTTCAGTCACTAACTGCTTGTAGTCTGTTGTACATAAACATCACCAAGATTACTTTTTTGTGCAGTTGCTTATTTGTGGCATTGACTGTATTCAGTTTTGTCTTTGTCATCTTATTTGGAGAAATCCAATTTCATTTCATTCTTTATTATTTTATGCTGCACACAAAGTTGCATCATATCTGTTCCTGTTACTTTGGTGGAACTTATTAGTGAGCCTTCTTATGGCTCTGAATGTAAAACAGCTTTCTTATTAAAACGCCAGAGGCCATGCAGACTGACAAAGAAAGTGATGTTTGTCATTTTTTGTGTGTGTGTTGCAGACGACAGGTTTCGCTCGGTGATAGATGACGCTTGGTGGTTTGGGACCATTGTCTGTCAAGAGCCCTATCAGCCGGAATACCCCGACAGCCTCTTTCAGTGCTTCCAAGTCAGGTAGGTAAACGGGCACTGTCTGGAGAGCCTGACGTTAATGCTGTGAAGGTGTCTGCAACGTAATTTATTCTTGGTAATTATCGCAACCTCATAACATTATCTTTCATTACCACCAGATGGGACAACGGGGAGACTGAGAAGCTGAGTCCTTGGGATGTAGAACCCATTTCTGATGAAGGTAAATAGTTTTGCTGTTTTATTTTTTATTGAGATTTTCTACAGTGTTTCATACATGTGATGGCATTGCTTGTTGCCTATTGAACACTTGTGTCTTTGTTGTGCAGCCCAGCAGCCCGAGACCGAAGGTGGTGGCATCCCTGTGACGGCGGAGGAGATGAGCGAGCTCATGTACAAGCCTCTGCCTGGAGAGTGGGGCGAGAGGAGCAGGGATGAGGAGTGTGAACGCATCATAGTGGGCATCAGTCAGCTCACCACTGTCGGTGCGTGTACATACAGAGCATCTTTAACTTCTGTAATAAGCACATGTCATTCATATGTTTTTATGTATATTCATCTACCATTTGTTTCACAGAAATCACAGCGCCCTTCTCTGGTCCTGTTGACCTCATCCAGTATCCCACCTACTGCACTGTGATTGCCTACCCCACTGATCTTGGCACTATCAGACTGCGGCTTATGAATAGATTCTATAGGCAAGTGCTATACCAACAGTCCTATTTACTTGTTTTAGTAAATATTACCTATTCCACACATGTACAACTTGTGTATTTATTTAATTCTACAGGCGCCTCTCTGCACTAATCTGGGACGCAAGGTATATTGCACACAATGCGCGCACTTTCAATGAGCCAAGGAGCAAAATAGCCCACTCAGCAAAAATCATCACCAATGTTCTACTGAAATTTGTCAAGTAAGTTCCAAATCAGTAATGGAGCACAGTCAGTTCTTCAATAGGAAATGTCTCACAGTAGAGCTTCTCTACTGTGCGTATGCGTATGTGCAAGTGTTATTTTATGTATGGTGTATGTTCTTTGCTTAGGTTGGTGTTGTTTTTTTCTTGTGTATGTTGTATGCTATGTTACATGTTGTGACAGACTGTGGAAACAAATTTTCCTATGGGACAATAAGTCTATCTATCTCACATTCCTTCATTTTTCTTTCACAGTAACCCAAGCTGCTCAGATATTATGGAGATTTACAATGCTGTGGAAGAGATGGATGTTGATGACGATGAAGTAAGTTTGAGCATTTCCTGTCAAATTGCGCAAACCAACGATTGAGTTCATAATATATAATAATGTTCACAGGAGGAGGACACAGAGGCACCAGGAACCTCTTCTGGACACCGACTGCGTCAGGTAAATTTATAAAAATGCTGAGGAGAGAACATCAAATAGTGACATGATGGGACCGACCAAGCGACTTGTGACTATTTCCTCATTTCTACTTCCTGTTCGTAGCGCTCTGCAGAAGTTGTGCCAGATCGAGACGCCTGGAAGGAGCAGTGCAAGAATCTGCTGGACTACATATTTCAGTGCGAGGACTCTGAGCCGTTCAGGCAGCCTGTGGATCCTGAAAACTATCCAGTAAGAAGGCATTGAATATGTTTATGTTACACCATGAGACTACTTCAAATGATTGCCTCAGAAAGACTGTAATTGGACTTGGAAATAGATCTAAACTTGTGAGCTGTAACAGCTTAGTCAAGGTGTCATTTAAGTAAACAAATTAGGAAAAACACAAATAGCACTGCTTTGAATAATACTTTTTTAGACTGATTATTTAAAGTTCATGCCACTCTAGTGCTGGCTAACTTGTTAGTCGGTTGTTTTGGTTTGACTTATAATTCTGTGTTCATGTGCTCCTTGAAAGGCAGAGTTTCCAAGTTAAGAAGTTTCTTGTGTTCATGTGAATTTACCTTGGAAAGTAACATTTCTTTTTGCAGATGACTCCATAATTTTTTTTCGAATTTAGGTTTAATGTTAGCTCTTCTTTCCTTTTTATTAAAGGCTGAATGCTACTAAAAACCTAGACCTTGAATTTAGCATCAGCCTGGGGGGAGCACTCAGGACTGAATAGTTAGTCTGTCTTGTTCATGTAAACTCAGGTAAAGACAGAAGTCCCCTTAGACTTACTAATCAACTATGACTGACTAAGCTGTGCATGTGATGTGACTGTACTTACTGTAATATAATCTTCTGTGATGTTTTGTGCTTGTCCAGGACTACCATGACATCATTGACACACCAATGGATTTTGGCACAGTCAAGAGGACTTTGGAGCAAGACCGCTATGAAAACCCCATAGAACTCTGCAAAGATGCCCGCTTAATATTTGCCAACGCAAAAGCTTACACGCCCAATAAACGCTCCAAGGTACTGCATTTAGTCACAATGACAGGCCTCTGATGCTAAAATCAGTTTGTCATGTTTAAAACAATTTTTTCATTCTTAGATTTACAGCATGACCTTGCGGCTCTCTGCCTTCTTCGAAACGCAAATCCGAACTATCATATCAGAGTATAAAACGGCTGTGAAGAGCAGCGAGAGGCTTCGTCGCAGCCAAAGGTTCCGGAAGAAGATGCAGCAGCCAGATCAGCCTTCTACCACCAACACAAAGTTAGTTGTTATAAAAAGAGGTTTACATTTCAAGATATAGGTTTGTGTGTTTGTAGAAAAAGTAGTTACTGATGTTTTGTTTTCCTCAGTCAAAAAAGGGGTGCTGTCAAAACTCAGGAAAAAGTGGAGATGACATCAGTGACCAAATCTACCTCAGCCAAAGTGTCTGTTCCAGAGAGGGCCCGCAGGAGTCGGAGCAGCAGCTCAGGGCACAGCTCCTCAGAGGATGACTCCAAAGCTGCATCATCATCGCCAGGTAGACAGAACAATAAAAATACGTAAAGGCTGGTTCTTATTCACAAAGTTGTTCCTCTGGAATTATAGTTTTTTTTCTGTTGTTTCAGAGTCTGAAAGTGAGAGTGAAGCCAGTGAGTCAGAGGATGACAAATGTCAGAGTTCCTCAAGACAACAAAGCAACAAAGCAAGAGTTACCAGAAGCAACAATTCTAAACAGAGGAGAAAAGGTCAGGGGTTATCCATGTACATTTATGCTACATGTGAGTTTAATGTGGCTTGAAAAATACAAAAACAAAATTGTTATATCTTATAGTTGCTAGCGACAGTGATGATGACAATGAAGAGGAGAAGGAATTAGATAGTGACAAAGAGGAAGAGGATGAAGAAATGTCCTCCCGGTCTTCAAGTCGTTACACAAGCAGATCAAAAAACAGCAGAAGTACAAGACTCACCAGAAACAGTGCTGCTGCGGACAGGAAGAGGACAGGTCAGTTAACCTGGAATATCCACTATTTGAATAATAAAGGCTCTGATAACGAAATTGTACATAGAAATGTGGTGAGCACATTTCAACAACCATAAGGAGACTAACAGTTATTTCATGGATCAGTGAAGAGCAAGTGTTGTCTGGGCAAAGATTTCCTTTGTTCAAACGAGTAAAAGCCATTGGGTCTAGTGCCACTGCCACAAGACACTCCAATGTTCAATGTTCAAAACAAAATTTTACTGCACTCTTGTTAAAGCAAATAAAATGAACAATTCCTGAATTAATGAAAAAAACCTTTGAAGTCACATAGTCTGACCCCAATCAGAACCAGATGGTCCAAATCAATATTTTTCAGACCAGGCTTTGTAGATCTTGAGTACCTGTCTGCTGCTTCGTGTTGTATGCTGTATTTCAGTGGAGATTATTTCTAGTCTGTCAATGTGAAGACTATCACAACCAGCCAGTGTCTTTACCAGTCCTGCTTTCCCTTGTTTCCAGAGAGAGCAGAGATGAACGGTCACAGCAGCAGGTCGTCACTCCGGGAGAGACGCCAGCGCAGTGACTCAGACAGAGCCACGTCCCCAGGCTCTGACGAGGAAGAGGAAAAATCAGTCCGCAGATCTTTAAAGAGAAAGACAGCGCGGGCAGCTGTAAATAAGATCAAACTCCTTGAAGCCTCAGAGGAAGAGGAGGAGGATGAAGATAAACCGAGGAGGAGTAGCAGCCGTCTTCGACACTCGGCTTGTTCTAACAAACGAGCGGCTGTGATCCAGAGCAGCTCTGAATCTGAAGAAGGTAGGAAAATGTATATTCATGTTTAATAGGTTTTAAACAAAACAAAATCACTTTTTACACATTTTTGTTATAGATTCTCACAATACAAAGAAAACAGTTAGTGAATCCAGTGAAGAGGAGGATGGCAACTATAGCAATGCTTCATCATCTTGCAATAACCAGAAAGGAGACATGAGGTGCACTAAACAGGAGACTAGAAGGGACACAAAAACTACAAATAATGGTAAATAAAACAATGTTATTGCCATGCATTTAATACTGTGTGACTGAGGTTAACTGATGTCTTCTCTCTTTGATCTGCAGATATTTTGTCCAATGGACATAGTGCTAAACATTGCTCTGAAGAAGAGGAATCTACTGAAGAGAGCTCTGGTGAAGCTGATAAGGGACGGTCCACGGTATCTCAGAAACCCATAAGAAGAGCAGCAGCTGCTGCTGCCAAGAAAAGTAATATTTCAAGTGATGAAGAAGAGCATGGTGAAGAGGACAGGAGGTCACGGCACAGTGCTTCTGTAAGCTCTAATAAAGAGGACAAAAATCACACTTCCTTCAAACATGTACATCAAAATGGAAGAAATGTGGATGAATGTGTTTCTAAGAAAAGCCAAGTCCAACAAAGATCGGCCTCATCCACTAAACGGGATGTTGCAGATTCAGAAGAGCTGAGTGACACTCCAAAGACATCCAGCACACGCGCAAAAAAACGGACAAAAGACAGTAGTCACTCAAGCGAGGAATTTGAGCCTGATACAAATCCACGGAGGCAAACAAGAAACAAGAGTAAATCTAAACGACCTCGAGATGACACCTCTGCTTCTGAGAGTTCTGACCAGGAATACAAACCCAAAAGGAAGTCGAGAAGGAAAGGCTCCACTGGTTCATCAGAGGAATCTGATCTTTCCAAAAACACATCAAGCAGAAGGCCAAGACTTAGGACCCTACCAAAAAAGAAATACACCAGTGACAACTCTCTTTCTGAAGACTCTACTGCTAAGAGCCAGATCAAACGGAGAAACACTTCAGCCACAGCATCTCGGGAAAACAGGTATCAGAGACGAGAATCCAATAGAATCTCATCTAATGGAACCAGAGACCAGCCATCTTCTAAAAGAAAACGCATTTACACTTCAGACTCAGAGGAGGGAGAGCAGAATGGAGAAGACCCTGTGCTCAAGGAAAATAAAAATAGCAGGTCCAATTCCTCAAAGTATCCTAAAAGGAAGCTGAAATCACAGGGTAGCGACAGCAATGAGGAAGACTCTAGTTCTCAGTCTGAATTCAGCAAAGAAGAGGAGGACGCTGGTCGTTCTGGAAGAGAGAGGAAGAATATAAAGCGGCCAAACCACAAAAAGAGAACGGAAAGCTACAGCAGCAGCAGTCACAGCTCCGACTCAGAAAGTGAACAGTCTTCTTCAGCCTCTGAAAACTCATCTGCCAGCTCAGGGTCCCACAGCAGTCCAAAGAGGCGGGGTCACAGACGGTCACGGAGGACCTCCAGCCGCCAGCTCAGGCAGCGCCGCACTGCCGCTGCCTCAGAGGAGGAGGAAGAAGAAAGCGACGAGTCGTACGGCAAACGACGGAATCCATGTGTAAACACCCGCAACAGGGGAAAGAGGACGGTGAATTATCATGACAGTGAATGAAGGACTTTGCAGCTTTAGGCTTTAGACATTAACTGGAGACCTTAAAGACACTTGATGGCCACATTATGGTAGTAGCACTGGAGTCCTTGAGAGAAAATGCTGTGAATCTGTTTCATTCAGGGATATTTATATTTTCTATGAAAAACTTGTTTATCGATGGAATACACATTCAAGCATTTGAACTGCTGGCTTTCACAAGGATAGAGTGAATGCCCATCTCCCGTACAGCTTGTGATTTGGCCAGCTAACCATTCTGGGGAATCTTGTCAGCTTGGGTGCTATCTAATATACCTCTGTTTAATCAAGCATATTGCTGGCTTGCACTAAAATAACACTGTACTGAGGTATTTCATACACTAGTTTTGCATTAGAAACTCAGGGGTCAGCTAAGTTTACTGTAGTCTCTAACATGCAGTTGGGTTTTTTTTTCTTGGAGGTATAAGACAATTCCAGGTTGGCAAATGTCCACGCACATTCACTGGGACAAAAACAAATGCACGGAACGGCGTTTGACTACAGCACTCCTTTGTAGATCCACACACTTAAAGCTTGACTGTATTGAACTGATATGAGCCAAATGAATAGAAGTTTTCCCCCAATAACATTTCGTTTTAGTTATTTTTTTTTCTATTCTAGTGAATTGATGTAAATATGTGATTGAAATGATATTGTTGGCAAGGTGTGGCGATCAGTCAGTAGCAAAGCGTTTATTTAAATTTCTATTTTGTCTTTTCTTTTTTTCTACATTAATTTCATTGTCTTGCCATATGTCACACATTGGTACCCTTTTGCTCAGTACAAATATCCCAAAGTACTTGTGCAAAATTTTGTGATTTCTCATATTGGGAAGACTTTATTGTCCTGTGTTACCAACATCCAGTATTAAATTCTTTTTTTCAGAGTTGACTTTAAATATGTTGCCAGTCACATTGTTTAGTTTTTGGTTTTTGGGGGAGGTTTCTTAATACAGTCGCTTTTTGGCAATTTGCTTAATGTTTTTCATACTACATGTTTAATAAAACAGATTTCACAGGAACAACTGTTGATGCAATGTGGTTGTGGAGTGCAATGATTTTTTTTTTAAATAAAACATTAGTCCACAGTGATACTTGTGTATTGTTTGAGTTCAAGTACTTTAAAAAAAAAAAAAAAAGTTTCATTTATATGTTGGTTGTGCTCTTATAGATACAGAACTCCCATTTCATATTTTTTCATCACATAAAAACCTAAGTTCATATATCCTATTGAGACATTAAAAATAACTGTTAAATCTAACAATAGCATTCGCTTAATAGACCGTTAAGTTGTTCAGTACGGACACACTTAATAATGCTCGTGTAAATATTTATATATAAGTATATCATTATTTTATCTAGTCATTACAATACTTACGAGTGCTACTTTCAATATTCATTGACAAAATTGAGGTTGGTTTATTTGGGAGGCGCTTGTTTATGACGTTTAAGTCTGACGCTCAGTAGTGCGACCGTGACCTACACATTTTCCTTGCTTCTCGCACTTTCGACACAAATGTTTCTCGGGAAAGCAAAATGTTTTGAAAGAAAAATTTTATAAAACCATTATATCAATACCAATATCATACAAAAATTATCAGTATCTCGTTATGTATATGATTGTGACCTTAAATAATATCTAGCATTTTATTGATATTCCTAACGAAAATACCTGCTCCGACAGTTAACAGCCGTGAGCGTGCATGTGAGCTGTTATGGGGTTGACAGGTACGCTTCAGCCTCCTAAATAGAAAAGAAGAAGTAGAACTGTTGTTTTTTTTTAATTCAGTGTCTAAGCTTATGTAGCCATGTACTGTGTGTGCCCCAAAAGCATTTAATGCTAAGTAAACCACCGGTGGCACTACTTAGGACAGATAGTTCTGTTCTAAAATGTCTGCGGGTAAAAGGTTGCTGTGCCTTGTCAAGCACAGAAGTTTATTATGGACGCAAGTTCGGAGAAATGTCACGACATGGTCACCTGTCGGAGCTGCTTTCAATGCCAAACCTCACAGAAGACTGGACCTGTTCGAGGAAAAAGTGGTTTGTGTTGCTCTTTGAAGTTGTATGGCTAAAGGTGCCACTCAAACAAAATACACTTGCTTTTACTGTTTAGTTCTTATGCCTCTGCAGGGTTTGTTTGGAGTGCCAGAGCTGAACTGTCCTGCAGGCTTTCAGCTCGCCACTAAAGATGCTCTGAAGAACACAGAGCGGCTGCTGAGGAAAGCTTGTACCTGTCCACCAGGGGTCGACACAGTGGAGTCTTTTGATCAGCTCTCTGATGGTCTGTGTAAGGTGGCTGACCTGGTAAGTTCACCCAACCTGTTTTTACCAGACATTAATGAATCAAAAGCATTCAGAGTTTTACCTGCATAGAGTTAAGGATAAAAAGTCAAAGCTTAACATGACTAAAAAGGTTTATATACACAAAATACAATAAATTCTGCTCATGCTTTCAGAAAATAGGCTATTGCACATACTTCGGTATATTTTAACTAAAGTAGACATGCCTATTGTTATCAGTTGGCAAACATATAAGATAAAAGAAAGTTTACTACAATATGTGAAAGTGTATATTTTCTTTCTATTTTCAGGCTGACTTTGTAAAAGTTGCACACCCCGACCCGGCTTTCAGAGAAGCTGCAGAGAGGACATGTGTAGAGATTGGCACCGTAGTTGAGAAGTAAGAAGCAGAAGAGTCTGCTAATTATATGCACGTAAACCACTGTACATCTAACCAAATTACCAGATGATAATGTTTATTCATTATTGTGTTTATTTTCAGGCTAAACACTAATGTTGAGTTATGTCAGAGCCTAAAAAAGTTGCTGGACAACTCTGATATTGTCGCTAAGTTGGACCCCGATACAAGGTAAGTTTAGATTTTCCCTGCTGTAAAGAAACGGATCATTTGTATGCTTTAGTACTGGAACTAAAGAATGTATGTATAATTTATCTGCTCTCCTATGTCCCTTGCAAAAAAAATAATATTGAGTCTTTTATAGTTTTTTTTTTTTTTACATCTTGTCTTTGTAGGAGAGTGGCTGAATTGTTCATGTTTGACTTTGAAATCAGTGGAATTCATCTGGATGACAAACTGGTATGTCGAGATTATGCAATTATAAGTATACACATATTCAGTTTTATTCATTAACAACAAACTACCCATTAAGCATATGTTAAATATGAGGTGTGATATATGTCCTTTTATTCAGAGGAAAGAGGCAGTTGCTCTTCATGTGAAGCTTTTGGACCTAAACAATGAGTTTCTGGTCGGTTCCCACATGCCCAACAGAATTGCCAGAACTGCAATCCCTGAGCATCTGCACCTTCACTTTGCAAATGAAGGAAGCTTCATCCAGGTCGGGGGTTTACATGCAGATTCCCCTGATGACTTGGTATGTATCTTTGACTTTTGTCACCAGAACCATTTTTCAGTATCGACCAGCAGGGTGTGCTGTTGTTCTATAAGTACATGCAGGGACGCCTTTTCAAAGCCAATAGAAATAAATAAATAGAAATAAAGCATTGGGTGCAAGGTCCACACATTTTGATAACTTTTTTAAATTAACAAATGTATGTATTTAGTCTCTTCTGCTTTTTCAGTTTTTCTGATCTTGTTTTTCCCTTATTTACCATTGTTAGGTGCGAGAGATTGCCTACCGGATTTACCTCTATCCAAATGCAGACTTGATGGAGTGTCTGGAAGAGCTGCTGAAATGTAGATATAAACTGGCCAAACTGGTGGGTTATGAGTCGTTCGGACACCGGGCGCTGAAGGGAACTATGGCTAAAACACCAGGTTTCTATCTTTTCTTCTATTTCAGCTAAAATACAATTCATAAGGCAACACAGAGACACTAATGTCGACTTATTTTGTTGTCTTTTTCAGAGACGGTCATGAGTTTTCTCCAGTTATTAACAGAGAAACTGTCACACAGGTAGAGCTCATTTTTATAAGGATTCTGCTAAAGGTGCAATGTATACTTTTTGGCATTATCTAGTGGCAACATTGCAGATTGCAATTCCACACCTCCTATCTATAGTGCCGTTGCGGTGACATGTTGTCGTATATGAACAAAGCCTCCAAAAAAAAGCTAAAATGACAAGTTTTCTTCTAAAAAATGAAAAAATGTCTGAAAAATTACCTCTAGTTCTGTAGAATGTTCACAGGATTTGCATTCTCAGTGCATGTGGGATATGAAGCTTCATTACCATGCCCTCCAATGCGCTAATATGAACACTGTGTATTTGAATATGTAAGTAGCATATCCAAACAGTTAAAAGTAGAGTAAAAAAGCAGGCTTCTACGCTAAATGCACTCTATTCTCGGATTTGTAGTGTGTGAGAGTCTTTTCATGTGTGTTTCGTCTTGTAAAATCTGTTTTGTGTTTGCATTCTCTTCCTGTTTTCCATGCCCTTACTAGTATCCCTCTCAAAGTCCAAAAATATGCACGTCAGGTGAAAAGAGAGACTTTAAATTACCCACAGGTATGAACGTAAGCCTGTTAACCTGGCAGCCTGTCCAGGGTGTTCCCCTGCCTTCAGCCAAATGCATGCTGGGATAGGCTATAGCCCCTTTTGACCCTGACTGGATCGGTAAAGACTGGAACAAATGCCTTTAGCCTATTAGCTCCTGATTCTTTTTTTTTTTTTGTCTTTTGTCTTTTGTTATTTCACAGAACGGAGAAAGACTTTAAAATGATGAGGGATATGAAGAAAAAACTTAATCCTCGTAATTCTGTGAGTGGTTTTGACACATTTCTTTTAAGTTCTCAATAATAGTAGCCTTTACAAGTATTCTTATTTCCTAGGAGCTCATGCCATGGGACCATCCGTTCCTGAGTGGCGTCTTGCGTGCGGAAAGGTGAGGCATTGTTATCTCATAAGACTTATTTTTCAGCTGGTTGTTATTCGATAAAGTCACGGCTATCCGTATCTCTGCGCTGACGTTTGTAATTCCATATTCCACAACGGCGCGAGCTGTTATTGCGGCCTGGCTCTTTCTCATATGTCCCCTGGTACAAAAGGGTGTTAAGGGAGAAGCATGGGAGTTGTGTGTGTGTGCGCTGTGCCTCAGTCCTTTACAGCTCAGGACATTTTAATCTGACATTATCAACTTCATCTGACGTAGGGACTCTAACGCTTTGTCTGTTTTGACTTTCCTGCTACATTTAATCCCCACAGTATTTATTGTTTTAGTATTGTTGGATTTGAAATCAAGGAACAGTTCACTATTACTATGAGTGAATGAAGGATTACTTTCAGAAAAAGATATTGCATGGTTGAGAGGGCTGGTTCAACTATAGGAATTAGTTTGGAGACTCAGGTTGAAGAAGTAGAGAGATAGATACACAACACAATGGATGCTATAGTGAAAAACATGGACCATCCCCTGCATTGGGCTTTTGAACAACAGAGAGCAGCCAGTGGACGTTTGAGATCAATGAGCTGCAAATAGTTGAATTTATGGATAGTTGTCAGCACATTCCCAAAAAGTGACAAAGGCAATGACACAATAATGGTTCAACAATGAGTCTAAACTTTGCACTGTTGTAAAGATGCACCTGTGAATATGTGACTATAAACACCCAACACCTAAAACATGAAACTACTGATTTGTGATGCATAGAGGATATTTCCACAGTATATTATGCTAATTGACTTGCAAGTACCTCTTATGGAACACACACATTTGCTGTAATAGTAATAATATTTAAATTGCAGAATAATATTTGTTATTTGTTAGGATGGCATATTTTCTCTGGCCCCTTTATCAGTCAAAAAATGTACCTTGAATATGGCTGTATGCATCTTTTAAAAAAGTGTTGTGATCTTAGCAGGAAATTCTTCTTATCGTATTTTTACTGCAGACATTATAGACCCCTCAAGTACTGTTTGGATGCAAATGTGTACTTTTTGACTGTATCTAGTGGTGACATTACAAATGTACTTACCACACCCCTGATTTCCCCTGCAGGGACACGCTGTGGTGTTTGAACAGACTTTGTAAAAATGGCCCTGAGTTTGCTTTAGAAATGTAAAAAAAACTAAATCCATTTATTTTATAAAAGACCATTAACCTGAAGGCAAGATTGTGGGTTCAAAGAATGTACTTTCTTTCCCATCAGTGCTTTTTTCCCCACATTTGTAGTTATAGGACATAATTGAACTAAAAGCTGCTTCTTCTGTGTTTTGTGGAACTTAAATTTGGTCAAGATTGACAAATGTGTTATTTGATGCAATTATACACTTTTGAAAATCTATTAACTGACTATATATATATATGCTTTCAAATATTTCCAAGCTGCTTTTCCAAATGCATTCAAGATTACACATCTGCAGCTGTGCTATTTGTCTGTCTCTATAGTTACCTTTTTACGATCTGCTTTGTGTCTCACCTACTCACCGCTGCATTATCCACAAATTACAATTAAAGCTGTATCAAGCAAAGTTGAAGCCATGTGTGAACACGACACGGAAACGCCTCTGTCTTCCCAGCTCTTTTTTTTCCGGCTGAATCAGAATCTGAAATTCTTTTGGAGCTGCTCTTCTCCAAGTGCATTTAAGTTTACACATCTCCAGCTGTGCTATCCGTCTGTCTCTATAGTTACCTTTTTACAAGCTGATGTTTGTCTAGCTTACTCACTGCCACATGATCCCTGCTCTTCAGTGAGTAGCAATTTAAACTGGAGCCCGTTCAAACCGTATTACAATCAGCTACATGGTATTTCTTCATGTACACTGTGCCAGTAACTGTCAAGAATCAAAGTTGTATAATACAAACAAATTTGATCGAGTTGTGTATTTTGACAGATACTGTTTATGTTTTGAGTGGCAACAGTTTTTTTCATCCTGGCATTTTTTTTTTTTTTTTTGGGGGGCAGGTACAACATAGAACCCAGTTTGTACAGTCCGTACCTATCTTTGGGCGCCTGTATGGAGGGCCTGAATAACCTCTTCTCTCAGTTGTATGGCGTCTCGCTCATGTCAGAGCACCCCAGAGCTGGAGAGGTCTGGAGTGAGGACGTCCGCAAACTGGTGAGCGCTACGTTTGACGTGTATTTCCTAAAGTGTCACTGTGTCAGCGATTCTGTTTTAATGGAATATTTGTAGAAGGCTTTTTGTGCCCTACTTCAAACCAAAGGTTGTTGGACCTCAGGTGAAATATAGGACAGTAGATCAGTATTTCAAAGTGCACGTATTAAGTTACTGCCTTTGTGTTTGATGTGGGTTAATCTGTGTGTGTGTCTCTTCTAGGCTGTGGTACATGAGACAGAAGGATTACTGGGATACATCTACTGTGACTTCTTTCACCGCCAAGATAAACCTCATCAGGTGTGTATCTACTTTTTACGAGACTTCAGACTTTATCAGTCATCTAATCTATAATATATTGCTGCCCCTTATTTGATTTACAATAAGTGTTTTTTGTTTTTGTTTTTTTCTTTAATCCAATCAGCACTACTCTCGATGTGCCCAAATGATCATTGGCTAATATACAGTTTGAGTTTAGCTTGGCCAAAGTTCTTGTACAGGGCACCAGTAGCTAAAGGCGTGGTTACACTAAGTACAGTACAGTCACCAGTCAACCGCTAGAGGATGACCTGAAGAAGATGAGATATAAATCATATTTAAAGCTGTTACAATAAAGACTAGAGTAAATCCTCCTTTGTAGTGATGCAAGAGGCTTGAGGTAAAACTGTATGTTGCTGCAACAAACTATAGAAGATTAAGATTGATTGTGGTTTATTTCCAGTTTTTTTTAACTTTAAATTCAGAAGCACTAGTTTTACCTTGTGCAGCAGCTGGATTGTCCAAAGATTTGTGAGCTCACAATCTTAACAAAAATCCATCTTGGACTGCAACCAAAGTCCGTGCCCCGACTGGCTGTGATTTGGTCAATGATGTGGCAGTACTCGTGTTGTAGGTATGAAGATATAGCGTCTGTTTTACAGTTACTAACGTAAACAACATGGAATTGCTCTGATTGGATAAAACTGGTTACTCAAGATGATAAATCTAATCACCGACCACATATTAATTTAAAGTACCTGCCCTTTGCAAACACTTTCTGTGGTAGATGGTACTGTGTCATAGACGGAGCACTGGTTTCCTACAAGACATGCTTCGCTGGAGAAAACACAGCCATTTTGGGTTTTTCGTTTAATTTTTGCTCCAACAATTATGGTCTATTGCTTAGTCATCTGCTACTCTTTTACCATACACCACTGTTGGAACCAAAAGCCAGGGGTTACCAAAGCATGGAATGGTCAAATACTGCTCCTGTGGAAGCAAAGCTATAAACCATGTTCTCCTCTGTAACCATGACAATTCATCATCCTTCACTTATAGAGGTTGTAGACTCTTCCTCTGGTAACTACTCCACATCAGGCTGCTCTCACTTCTGTTATGCTGGCAGCCATGAAGGCTCTACCAGCAGAAGTGCTATCTACCAGATAACAGGAGTACATAACCAACAGTACATCTTAGTGTGCCATCATGACACCAGTGCTTTACAGAAGATGTTATTACGTGTGTCTCCTTTTCAGACGACACGTAGATACCCGCAAGAGTTTCTCAGTAAACTAAGCACTGGACTAGATCAGGTCAGATAAATATTATCAAAGTTTAGTTTTATGCAGACTTTGGCCCTACGTGAAGACGCAGGTTTAGACTAGATTGAAAGTGTGTTAAAGAAGGAAAGAGACAAACTCTGAACTTTTGATTTCACAGAGAGTTTTCTGAACATTGAGTCTGTTACTCTGTGAACCTAACCCAGAGTTTTCCTCCTCTTGCCTGATTAGATGTTCTGATTTGAATGTACTGGCAAAAGATAAAAGTGAAACAAAGTTAGTGATTAGTCATTAAGTGGTCATTTTATATATTTGTAATCTACATTTGCACTGCCTCCTCATTAATGCATTATCGGCTTCACCATTCTAATTCAAGCATGTAGATAATACGGATTCAATTAATATTAGTTGAATTCATTTTTATTTTGTATTAGACACTTCAAAGACATATTAAATGTTTGTTAGAAAGTGGAATGTTAATACATACAGAGTATGTTTTATTTATATACTACTTAGCCTGTTGAGCTACTACTTTTTATTACTTTTTCATTTTTCAAATTGATTAGACCTTTCATATCTGCATATATCACATGACTCATTAGTCTCTTTCATTTTATTGTTTTTTGTTTTTTTTTCTGGCTTCACTGATAATAGCTGTCCTCAATTGAACTTCAAGTGAAAGTGACAAACTCAGAGCAGAATGAAATGTTTTCTAAAACAGGAAACTCTGATTGGGCCTTGTATGATAACCTTTTGTTCAGATTTAAGCACTCTGCTTTGTGAAAAAGCATCTTAATCACTGACCAAAACATAACAATTACTTTGGTGTATATTTATCCACTTGAAGCTAAAGCAGAAGAGTGTACATGCTAGGCCAGCACAATATTTATCTAGCAAAATTTCTATGACAAAGAATGCCTTGTATCACAAAAACGTTATGGTCTTCCATATGATTTACCTTTTGTCTCAAAATCCTCGTCCAAACAGAGCCTTAAATCAAACTGTGGTGCAGCTAAATAAAAAGTCCTGGTTTAGACCTGATTAATTTCTTCATTTAGTCCTAGTGTAGACCTATTTAATCTCGATTTAGTCCTGGTTCAGGCTTTAATATTGATGAGTGGAAGTTAGTCCAGTATTTTCTGGATCAAATTGAATTAATCATTTTTACTACGTCAAAGAGTATTCAAATATCGCAGTGCATATTGTTATTGCAATATTCTAAATAGATATCAAATGTTTTTCTAATATTGCGCAGCCATAGTACATGAATATATTTCCACATTGATCATTTGTCCAGTCTAACTTTCTCTTCTCCACAGGACTGTCACTTCACGATCCGCGGTGGGCGCCGGTGCCAGGAAACAGGCCAATACCAGCTGCCCGTGGTGGTCCTGATGCTGAGTCTACCCCACCCCACCAGGACCGCTCCCACCCTGCTCACTCCTGGAATGATGGAGAACCTTTTCCACGAGATGGGACACGCCATGCACTCCATGCTGGGACGCACTCGCTACCAGCACGTTACAGGTCAGAAGAGTGTTAAACCCATGGTAAAAGCTAATTCTCAACGATTAAGCAATGGGCGATGGCTGTATCTGAAAATGTTTAGTGTGCAAATCCAAAATGTCAACAGGCAGCGTTATCCTATTGAATTGAAAATAATACACAGAACTGTTGACGTAGAAGCCCCAAGGAACAATTTGGATTAGATCTGGCTGTCAAAGTTGCCATTTGATACAGCTGACTCAGGTCAGGTCAAGTTGTGTAATAGGTGTTCTGTAATGCTTCACTATTCATAGTAATTATACTACTGTTTAACTCAAGATCTGTGTGTAATTAGGCAACTTGAGTGGCTTTAGATGACACACTGTACCAGTTTTCTTATATTGTTACACTGAAATGTACAACAATGGTCAAGCAATGTAATATATAACAATATATTGACTTAACAGATGCAGAAGTGGGTTATTTGTAGGGATGGGAATTGATAAGATTTTATCAATATCAATGCCATTGACGATCCTGCTTATCGATCTGATTCTTTCCCAATCCTCTTATCAATTCCTGATAGCTCTGTGTGGAAAAAAGTCATCCTATACGCTTTTTCGGCTACAAACAAGGGGTTTTAACTTAATGTAGCGTATGTTTAATAACTTACATAATACAACACAATAACACAAATTGTATATAATAAGGAAAGAAACTAAATTATTAATATGATTTAGAAAATAAAATAAAAATCTGTAAAAAAAAAACAAGCATACAAGTCAAAAAATCTTCTTCCTAATATAGAATTAAAACTATTCTCTATTTAGAAAAAATGGGATAACATTAGATAACATTCACAAAACTGGTTTGCGATGAAATATGTTTGAACCAAATGTGAGAAAACATGAATGATTCTAATGGTTTCATCCTGCCTGAGCCTGTCATCATCTAAAATGGATATTGCAAGATATTTGTATTTGTGTTTTTGTAGAATATACCTGTTATTTGTAATACACTTGTGATATTTAACATTACATTACTCTGTTCAGCGGAGGTTACGGTGCTGCTGCTTGGGCAGTTGTACGCAGCGGATCGAAAACTCAGCATTCCTGTACTCTAGTACCATGGGTTGATCTTTAAGCATGTTGCTTGTATTTGCACCCTTTCACAAATAACAGCCTTGCAGTTATTTCAAACGACATCATTTTCATCTCATTTAGTAAAATAAAGCCATGCTTTAGAACGTTTGATGATGATTCCCTCCGGCGCCCCAATTGTTTTGACGCCATGATGCACAAATGAGTGGGTGCTACGGTGCTCATTAAAGGAAAAAGGGACAGTTGTAAGTTCTTGGACTGCATACATACATACATACAACATACAACTGGGACTTGGAGAAGGAGCGTTGATGAGAGGAATCATTAACGTCGAGGGCATACAATTCAGATGGATAGTAAAATTTAGAACCGGTTCTCAAGTGGAACTGGTTTTCAATTCCCACCCCTAGTTATTTGATTTCTTGTCAGGTTTGGGGATTGTACTGCACAGACTGTAACAGGAAATGCCCCAAGGCACTGTATTTGCTCCATTCCTGTTCACTTTTTACTCTACAGACTTTAAAGTGATATTCTGGGGCTTTTAAAATAGTGTTAAATGTGGTTTGTAGTGAATCTATTACCTGTAAAAGATGTATATCTCTGTGCTCTGAGTCAAATTAATAAATGCGGAATGATTGTTGGGTCGGAACGAACTAGTATGTCTGGAACAAGGTCCAGTTTGGTTGTTCTGTGATAGCTTGGACTTTTGGACCGAAAGCAGTAAGTCACAGGCAATTGAACGCATGAAAAAAAGCAAACGGAGGAAACAGATATCAGTCAAACAACAAAAGAAAGACAGATTGTGTTTTATGTTTTGTGCAGCAGATATTATGTAACAATAAGTGAGTTCTTTTTGCAGACCTTGGTGTGGACTTTCAGTTGTGAAAACGCCCCAAAGCAAACACAATATCTCTCCAGAACAATTAAATTAAAATGTCCAGAAGATATCTGTACCTGTATCTACACTCTACTGATTTGACCTCCTCAGATACTGTCATAAGAGTAGTTTCTTACTGAAGTGTGACTTTTTCTCCTCTATTTTCTCTTTATAACACTTGGAGAAAGTAAAGCAAACAGTGTAGGCACAAAATCAATTTTCTTACATCCTTTATTGCATTATACTGTATTATTTTATTGTGGCATTATATCAAACTGCTCTTCTTTAGGAACCAGATGTGCTACCGACTTTGCCGAGGTCCCTTCGATCCTCATGGAGTATTTTGCCACAGACTACAGAGTCATCAGTCAGTTTGCACGCCACTATGAAACTGGACAGGTACGAATGATTTCAATCTGACAGGAAGCACACATCAGTATACCACATGTCATGAAATAGTACGGTGTTATCTAAACATAATAAATGCAATGCTGCCAAATATTTTGTGTGTTTCTTTTCTCAGCCTCTGCCGGAGAGTATGGTGGCTCGACTGTGTGAGTCAAAGAAGGTGTGCGGCGCTGCAGACACTCAGCTGCAGGTACAGGAAACATACACTTGGACTAAAATGTGGATTTAATTCAGTTCAGCTTTATTGATATAGCGCCAGTTCACGACAAAAAGTAATCTCAAGGCAATTACAAAAACTGTATAAAAAATACCCGTTTAGAACATTTTTTTAAGGAGAATATAACAGAGGAGAGACAAAAGAGACAAGTCCGAGATAAAATAAGTAACAGAGCTTACATCAGAGCCTTGGGTGTGTATCCTGTCTTGTGTTAAAAGACTTAAGAGACATAGAAGAAGAATATTTTTAATATTTGGAAGAGAAGAGAAAAGATTAGGCAATCAGTTAATTAAGAATGGTAATTTACACAACAGAAAGTGAAGTGGTCGCTGTTTATCCTTATGTATATTGTTTTATCTGTGGCTTATATACAGTGAAATCCAAATTTCTGTCTCAAAACATGACAAAGGCAGAAGTAAATGGGCAGAGAAGCAGAGAAGCAACCAATGAAAAGCCGCTTTAGTTTTGTACATGAACCGTTAAAGTGAAAATTTATCTTATGCAAGTCAATGAAAAGAAAACATAACTTCCTCAAAATTATAATTAGCCCAATCCACTCAATTAGTTATTAGCAATTCTGTCCCCAGGTGAAGACTGCGCTTCCCACACATCTTGAATCTTCATGAAACACCCCATCGTCCCTTTCTTTTTGTCATGTCATGTGATATTTATGCTAACACAAACGCTAAAATGATAACCTGCTAATGTCAGAGTCATTACAAACACTCTTTTCTGGGAATTTTT
The DNA here is from genome assembly GCA_036850595.1 of Rhyacichthys aspro. Taxonomy (NCBI): domain Eukaryota; kingdom Metazoa; phylum Chordata; class Actinopteri; order Gobiiformes; family Rhyacichthyidae; genus Rhyacichthys; species Rhyacichthys aspro. Next base: position 18,197,832 of record CM072160.1, read on the forward strand.
GTAAAAAGCATGAAAATGGATTGAAATACACAGTCTCAGGGGGCCTCAGTGCTGCAGCTGTAGAACTTTAACAACTAAAAATTGAGATTCACCAACTGAAAGCTTAGAAGTAGCTACAGCATCTTTATCTTCATGTTAGATGATTGTCTAATTTCAGCAATTAAGAGAAGAAGTAATTATAATTTCTATGTGCTTATCTAAAACTTACAATCTAGATGTATCTATAAACCAACAGACAAATCTCCTCATAGTTTGACTTTTGTTTCTGTACAGATTTTCTATGCCGTATTGGACCAGATCTACCACGGCGCTCCTCAGGACCGCTCCACCACAGAAATCCTCAAAGAAATGCAGCAGAAGTTCTACGGCCTGCCTTATATTCCCAATACGGTATGTTCCCTAACTCGCACAACACAACCCTCGGTCTTTTGAATTGTTTCACTTTTACGTCAACTTTAATTGCAGAGAAAATCATGTCTTCTTTGAGATTACTTTTAAAGATTTCTGAGCCGCGATTAGAGGATTAAAGCCATTTTCGAGGCTCAAAGCAGAGGAATACTTTGAATGAGATCTCCCTGGGGGAAATATTTGAAACTCTTCATCCCGGTCCTTTAATAAAAAACAAAAAGAGCGGACTTTTCCCCCTACTTTTGCAGCTGCGGACGAGAGGATGAGGCCAGGAGGGATGAGGGGAATCCAAAATACACTCATAACTTGGTCAGGATTGGCCTTCGTAGAGCATTAACTGTGGGCTATAATTATGTGGCTGCCATCAGGAATAGAGATTATACAAGTGCTGTGTTCGATTCTCTGCACTAGAGCAGGCTTTCTCAAACTTTTCTCACTCAGGACCACTTCATCAAACATTTGTGTCTCCAAATACCAACTCCTCATTTGCGAAATACTGCTTATTGTCAGCTGCAGAGTAAGGACCAACTGCTATCCATTTCAACGGCCTAAACAAGGACTCAATGGGGGCTAAGTCTGTGGTTAAACCCGGACTAAAGCCAGAGCTACAACGCTATTTTTAAACGAATGGTCCAAACAGGTCTAAAGTGATTTTAGTTGTATTTAACTGAAGTTGGTTTGACTTAAACGGCCACATGAGATGACTACAGTTCACCAAGACAAAGCTACAAGAAGTAGTGTTATATAAAGAATAAAAACGGATTGCCAGAACTCTTATCATATCTTTGTTAGGCACGGAAACTCTGCAATTTGTCTGCCAGTTTATGTTCCCGCCACAAACGAACTCGTGGACTCAGTAGGATTCATTAGTACACACCAGAGTTCACTGGACTACTTTCACACCTGCTCAAACAAACTGCACGCGAACTGGACTTGAGTTTGTTTTTATCTGACCAAACTTGTTAGGTGTGAAAGTACCCTTTAGTCAGTATTTGAAAGGTTTAAAAGGTTTTAGTTAGGCCTTAACAGGTTTTAAGTGGGTTTACATAGACTTGCAAATTTTTAAGGGATTTTCGTTGGACATAGAAGATAGAAGGTTTAAAGTGAAAAAATTTGTTATGAACAAAAGGAGCTCCTTCTGATGGACAATAATGGAGCTGCAATATAATAAAAAAAAAAAATACAAAAAATACTCACTAAAGCCCGAGTACAGTGGTGGTCCTTAAACCACAGTTTGAGAACCACTTTTGCGGTTTATGTTATAGATGTATTTTCCCACTGTCTTAAGTCACTCTTCTTCGAATGTTCAACCCCCACTAAAAGCTCTAACAGACACTTTTGGGCAGAAACAAACCGCAGCACGATTGTTTTCTGAACTTGACTCAGAGTAATTGAGAATAGGATCATGTTGAATCACAGAAAGCGAAAACCGATTTGTTTGAGGCCGAATCTTGTTAAACGTCTTTTTATTCTCGCTCTCTCTCATGGAAACACATCTCAGGAGAAGTTTCCACTGTAAAAAGAGAACACTGGAGTGGCTAATGGGTTTACCGAGAGCCACAGATTATAAACATCAGGGCGATGCTGACATATGTGTAGTTTATAGAGAGGGGCTATCGGGTGCTGCTGCGTGCCGAGAGCAGGGATCAGCTGTGTGTAACGCAGAACACATGCTCGCCCTTGAGCCGAAGATAATATTTGGAAATAAACGGCACAGAGTAAGACGTTCAGCTCGCTCTGTTGACATTCTCTTAATCTGCGATTCTTGGCTCGTTTACAGCCGTGTGTTTACCTCTTTTCAGTTTTCTTTCAGTACCTTGTTGCACATACTTAGGACAGTTTGGAATGAATAGTACATGTATCTCTCTGACATGTGACCCTCTCTCACAAAAACAACATAAATCATTTGAAGTGAGGAAAAGGGGCTACAACAAAGAATTCAAAAAATAATGGCATGTTGTGACAAGAGTTATGCATGAAACACTGCTAAAAAGGATTTTTCTCAGAAGCTCAAACTATTTTTTTGTCACACAAATCTACTGCAACTTAAAGGTGCAGTATATAAAATTCTGCAGGATACAGGTGAACAAAATGGAGTGTATCAAACATTGTACAGAGCAGACAAACTAAGCCCAGAACAGACAAACATAAAGTCAAAACATCAACTTTTTCATCAATTTCTACTGGGTTTGTTCATTGACAACAGCACAGACCTGCATGCCTACTGTATTTGCTTACTGGCTGTAGAAAGGAGGGATTGGAGGTGTTGAATAGCAATCTGCAGTTTCACCACCATATACTGCCAAAAGTACAAACAGCACATAATTTATATTATTTATAAAATATTTCCTTTTCAGTATCAACATTGTTCTTGTTTCATTGCTGTGTTCAGTCGACAGAGCACATTCAGAGCCAAAATTATTTACCTTTATTTAAGGGAGTGCCGAAAGGAGTCTTGTCAAGTCTTCAAATACATACCATTCAGTGCACGGTTGTGGAGATAACACCACAGAGTTGTAGTCTTCTCTGTCAAATAAAATTATTCATTCTGCACTTGAAAATGAATGAAAAATGAAAATTAAAACTAGACTAAATATATGAAAATAATACAGACATCAGTGGTATGTTGGTATTATTTTCATGTATTTGTAAAGATGTTATCCCCACATAGCTCCACATAAAGTCCTCAGTAATTCACAAAAGTTTATCAGGATGGAAGATGAGCTGCCTGGATCCACTTTAAGTCTAACTAATTAAAACTGGAGTAGGCAAATGTTGCCATAATGTATTATCAGTATATTAGAGGTGAGACAATTTATCGTATGTATGATTATGAGAACGTTTCCTCTTGTGATATATAATCATGATACAAATACAGGTATCAAGATACTTGTTATTAATATCATGATTTATAGTAAATTAATATTTGCAGAATTACTGAAGTACTGTGTGGTACCATGTGATTCCCACCCCTTACATAAATAACATAATACTAGTAGCAAGTAGAATACAGGTTATGCATTTGGGTTTCGTTATCAGGCTTTTACTTGTGCATCTCTCAAAACTTTAGCTAATGTCGTGTTCTTGCCAGACTATTGATTGAGAACCATTTTAATGACCTATGGATTTCTCTCTGTGGTTTCAAAATGCATTTCAAATCAACGTAAGACACAACTTTTACCAATGCTTAATTTGTAAATCAACAGAAGAATGCAGTTTGAAAAATTTTCTCCGAGGGTTGCAGGATTACAGTCACCGGACCACACCTTGTCAAAATAAGAGAGGTCCTGGACCTTTCTCCGGCAGGATCTGTCTCAAATGAAGTGCTGACTTTAGCGAGAATATTCAGCAGAAATTTGAATTGTCTTTTATCGACAAGGACAATAATTAAATTCTACCCACTGCACGCCAAAGAAATACTAGTCCTGTTATGTCTCAAACTGAAAAATAGGGAAAATCTATTATCAAAGTCTACCAAAATTAACTTCAAAGAAAAAAAATAAGATTGTGGTGGTCTCTATGCCCTGTTAATTTAGAACTTTTATGGATGTTGTTTGTGCTGACTTTACAACATTCAAAGCCTTTAGAAAAGCAGTAACATTTGGGATCCATTTGAACAGTTTACCTCCACAGTAGTTAGTTCTGAAAAGCCCTAAAGACTTACTCGTGCACTGAAGCATACAGGTCATTCTGTAGCCTGTACATATGTTAGTGCTTTTTAATCCACTCAGCGGACAATCATTTGACTTGCCAGCGAAGTGTTAATCATTAGCCCGTTTGAAGTTTTTTATTTGGAGGAGGAGGGAGGCGTCTCTGTTACAACTCCCTTTAACCGCGGCAGCTGTTTCCAAGCAGTCGGATGTTTGCCAGCTGAAATTCCCTAGAGCACCCCCCCTCCCATTTTGCAGAGATCATAAAAGAGCTCATCTTTATAGATACGGAGAGAGGGGCCCCTGAAGGCAACCTACACAGAAGAGAAGAGAGAATAAAAAGGGGGCTTTCTGCCGTTCAGGAATTTCCGTATTTTGTCCTTTCAGCTCGGTTTGTTTTAAAGGATTGTCAGAGGAAAGCTGCATTTACAATATAATGACCACCACAAAGACAATGAAAGAAGTTTAAAGATAAAAGCCATGTTTGCTCTCCCTTTGAAATAGCAATTAGGTTGTTTGATTCAAAAACTCCTCTAGGCAAAGTCCTCTGAAAATAGTTAATATATTATGCACAAAGACCTACTCTTTTGTAGCTTTTATAAGAAAAAACTGAAGTCATGTCTTCAAGTTGCAGCTACAATAGTGCCGCTAACACAGTTGTATCAATATGTTTTGTTTTCTGTGTAAAAAGGGCACTAGAGGCTGTATTCTGACTTCTTTTGCAGGCATGGCAGTTGAGATTCAGCCACCTCATCGGCTACGGCGCCAAATACTACTCCTACCTCATGTCCCGGGCCGTGGCGTCAATGGTGTGGAAGCAGTGCTTTGTCCAGGACCCTTTGAACAGGTAGGACGGCAGAGGGAACTCTTTTTCTATCCAGCACTTCATTGTTTGACTTCAAGCCTTGTTTCCATCAAACAGTAGAGGGGAGTTTAGTTCAGTGAAGCCCAGTGTGGTCCTCCAGCCCCTGATCTTGCTAGTACTAAAGGTAATTTTATATTATTGAACGTGCAATGGCTGGTGGTGCAAAGTTGATGTGCATCATGTAAATTAAAAAACAAAATCTTTCAATATTAGTGTTGCAGCATTCTGATGACACACACCAATGAAACCACCAAGTTGGGTACTGGATTTGAACCCAAGTTCCTGAGTTCTGTTTCTGTTTCGAGCAGTTTATGTGTATTTTTCAACTCAGGAAAGCATTTTTCTACATTTTCAAGGACCATGTTAGTGCAGCCATAGCTACATAGTGTCATCATACCAATGTTTCTACATGTTTCTATATACAAATATAAAGTACATTTGAATCAGGCTTTTCAGGCTGGTCAGTCAACAACTAAATCAAAGATGTAAATTAAGTTCTTTTAAGCATGTTGCCTGTTGCCAATTCCACCAGTATCCAATCGAAGTATAGCAGTGGCCCAGGTTAGATACCCCATAGACTGTAATATTAAAAAGAGACATCTGGTGTGTTGCAGGGCACCTACAACTTCCACAATAGTCAGATTTTGTAGTATTTATTGTCTCTATTCTTATCATGGACATTTTCTCTGTTACTTTATCTTTTTAAATGTTTTATGGCTAATTATACCCTCAAATTACTGCTAAGCCACAACAAATACACGTATTTCACCACAATTGATGTGAAGTTTTTCTTCTTAAGTGGCATTGAAGTTCTCCCTTGGGCCAAAAAACAAATTATCTACATTTGAAGTACAGAAGTCGTCTTGAGCCTGGAGACTAAAAAAGGGTCAGAATCAATTCAAGTCCAAATCTGAGTCACCTAAAGGAGCTATAAAGGTCCTTTTAACTGGGATTGACACATGCCTATTACCTATCATTTAATTTGTTCTATTTCAGGGTAAGATTAGATTTTTGCTCAAACTTTCTAAAGTTTTTTTGGGGGGTGGCATAATCAAAAAATACAAAAGGTACTAAACTATTCATTCTATAAATTGACAAAATGACAAAAATGGGGGTTTGGCCTCTGAAATGATTCTTATTTACTTTTTTGACCCCTCACCATTTTGAGTTGAGACACCACTACTCTAAAAGCTTCCTTTATTCTTGGCTTATGGCTGTTTACTACAAGAGCAAGACGAGCTTTGTTTGTGTAAAGATTGATTCTCATTAATTCCCTTGAGAAAGTGTTAGCTCCACCTTTTCATACCCACCTAACCGTCTTGTTACCTAACATACGAGTGCTGACAGTAGGGCAGTATAATATGCTTATTTTCACACCCTTTTCAAAAGAGAAATACACCTAAAAGTAGATTTGGCAAGAGTAAACCTTTCCGTACTGTTTGGTAGAGACAGGGCTTGAGTGTTGGTGGCACATGAAAGACACCGGGCGAACCTGTTTTGCGTTTAGCGCCTGAGACAGATGTGTGCTGACAGGCCGCCTTCCCCTGGATACTGTTTAAGTCTGCAGCCTGACACTGAACATGACGCTAATACGAAACGCATGTCGACTTGGCAGATGTCTGCACTTCTTCACAGACACACACCAGCAGACCCTGCCTTATCGTCGACCATGTTTGCCCCTGGACACAACGCACAGGCCTTGTTTTGAAAAGTGAATCCTCAGAGACTCCTTTACGCTGCAGGGCTTTTCTCACTTTCTGTGCACTATTTTGTGTCTAGTCTGGCTTTGATTGAAGGTGAAGGTGCCTCTGCTCAGTTGTGAGGTGTCTGTTTGCTGTCACCTGCGAAGAGACAGAGCAGCAGGAGTCTTGGCCCTGGGCTCCGTGTCGAGTCTGGTGGTATGGGAGTATGACAGGGCTGTGTACAGGTGTTGGGTAACCTTATCTCTGTCTCCTCTGTGTCTGGCGCAGGGAAATGGGGGAGCGTTACCGGCGGGAGATGCTGGCCCACGGAGGAGCCAAGGAGCCCATGTTGATGGTGGAAGGTAACACGCACAGTCAGGATATGGAAATGTGAAGCTGCAGACATTTTACACAAAGTAAATAGAAGGGCAGGAATTATAACATAGGTTTTTATGCTGACTCAATGTAATCGGTGCGAATGGAGTACAGTGCGCAAAACTTACTGAGGCTGGTCTGTCATCCGTCACCTTTCCCTGCGCTTGCCTGGCCAAGTTCAGAAATGGGGCGGCCCCTGCCTGACTTATTCCCAATTCAATTTAACCTTATTAATCCCAATAATTAAAACGCAAATAAATTGATTCAGACTTCCACCTAGAATAGATTGATTGATTGATTGATTGATTGATTGTACGGTCTTATGGCAGACAGAAAAAAAAGAGTTCTAGCTGCTAGCTGCTATTAAAGCTAGCTTCTCTCTGTTGTTAAAAATCTCAATGCAGTGGACAGTCCATGTTGTTCAGTATAGTGTCTGTTCTGTTGTGTGTCTGTTGCTCCACTGCTTCAAACAGAGTCTTCAAACTTATACCTATAATTGAACCAGCCCTCTGTATTCGTTTTTTACGGCACCTACGATCTCTTTTTCTGAGACCACCCCATAACATACTACAACATAGAAAACTGAATTAGCCATCACTGCATGATAAAACATCGGTTTAAATGAGTTATTAGCGACGTAGAATCTTCACAGACAGTAGATCAACATATTACACATACGTACATATTATATAATAGTGTCGTTTGTTTACTTTCTGCAAGAAATCAGATTATTCCTCATATAATGCAAATTTATTTGATTCTACGCCAATGGGCCTTTAGAAAAATATGGAGTGTAATGTATCTGTACAAATTCCTAATCTGTGTATTTCACAGTTTACTTGTTTTGTTTACACATGAGGGATGTTTTTGAGTGTGCAGCCCTCAGCCAATCACAGCTTGAAGAAGTAAGGAAACTTTGACAGGGGCTAAAGTTCATTTCAAAGCAAGAATGAAACCTGGATTTGACTTTGGTTCACTGCTGAGCATTAAAAAAGAGAACAGGTCATGTTTACTTTGCAAAAAAAAAATGCTTAGTATGGCTGTAATGTGAAATAGGGTAATTTCGATCTAAGTTTCCTTCAGTTAAGCAAAGATAAGGTAAGCACAATGGGACTCTTTTCTCTGGAGCGTTGTTTTAACCTGTTTCCAAACTTAATCTTCAGCAGAACCTCAACTGAACTTACTGAACCATTAAGCAAACAATATTGACATACAATCTGTCATTTAACTATAAGAAAACTAGAAATTATATATTTGATTGCTTTTCAAATTTACCCTATCTTTATAGAGGCCTAAGAGTTAGATGTTTTGGCAAATCTTCACAAAATAACAATTTGCGTCATGTAGCTGTTGTACTCTAGAAGACAAGCACGGACAGACAGATAATATAATTTAAATGTAGCTCTCTGCTGAAACGAAGACTGACACATTGTACTTCATGTTTTGCTTCATGCTTGATGTTTTGTTATCGGGGTATTTCCCAGTGTGTCTGTATTAGTTGATGCGCACTTCCTTTAATCCTCCCATCACTTCCTCCTGGGGCAGGTCTGGACAGGACAGGACAGCAGAAGAAGAGGCAGGGAGTAGAGTCGGACTGACAGCTTAAACCAGGGCTGCACCAGACTCTCGAGTTACAGCCACCGGCAGCTCAAATCATTCTTATTAGATCTATGTCCAATGAACTCTGTGTGCTTTTATGGCTCTGTTTGAGTGAGAGCTGCTGTAATTACAAGCCCAGAGAGTGAATAGGATATTGTGAGCGCCCTGAATCGTCTTTCCCAGTCTTCACTTATGTCATAGTACTTGATTCAGCTTGGCCTCATCTCAGTCTTGGTTACAGAGGAGTCTGAATTTTTAATCTATATATCACCTGATTTAACAGTTCCAATAGAAAATCTTATATTTAATGCAACCAGTACTCATCATTTGACTCACTCTGTTTATATTGCACTGCCAATAACCATAGCAACAAGTAATAAATCTTTTCTTGCACTTCTTCATATTGTTGGCAAAGTGCCATTGTGAAAGTAGGTAAAATCATGTAGCTCATATCTCCAGATGAATTAACCCTTACAAAACCACCAGGGTTGTCACTGTAACAACATCAATATTTGGTGCAACTCAAAATCCATTTCTTTGGTAAAAAATAGAGTGAGCACTGATATTGAGTTCTGTTTCGAATATTGTCAGCACCGGGGCATTTGTCCTGTGTGATACAAGGATCATTCAATGTGAGAAACATTGAGAGTTGCGCCATATCATCTGATTGAAAGGCTGCATCGTGAAGGGAAAGCTTTTTTCTACTAACACCGCAGGACTTGCAGGCGGAAGTGGCTCTGGCGGTAGAGCACGTCATCCAATAACCAGAGGGTTGGCAGTTCGATCCCTGCTTCACCCAACTTGCCTCTCTGGTGGTGGTTGGAGAGGCCGTTAGTGCCGTTGGTATGGCTGCCAGTGCAGTGCCCCAGAGCAGCTGCGGCTACAGAGGTAGCTTATCATCACCAGTTTGTGACTGTGGGGTAAATGAATAATGGAAAAGTGCTTCGAGTCCCTTGAAAAAAGCACTATATTAATCAAATCCATTATCATTACCTGGAACTTTTATCTTTGGAGTTTACCGTTGTACTGTATTGATCCTTTAATTATCTCAGACTGTTGCCTGTTTCTCTATTTTTATATTTTTTGAGCTGTTTTGCTCTATAGGTGTATTTTGCAAGGGAACCACCCATTTCCCTGGTTTATTTCCTTTGTCCTTTGTTGTCTGTTGTTGTCAGTGTTAATTAATGGGAGCGCTACTTTTTACCAGAAGCGAGCTGTGATTGGCCAAAATCCCGCTGTGGGCCAGTCATTCTAATCTATTCAAATCCTTAATTATAAAAGCCTAGATCACATCTTAAGATGTCATTTTTTCACAGTTGATTCCTGTTGCATTGTTGCACAGTTAATTAAACTGTGAAACTAAATGCAACAGTAAAAAAAGGGTAATGGATTTTTAAGGCACTGAAGCAAAATCAGCATTGCACTCGTTCTTTGTGCTCCATTTTTTGCACTTAATGTGTGTTTTAGTACACACAGAGCAATCTATTTAATAAAGATTGAAGATAGCTGGCTTGGCTGGTATTATGGATGTCCAAATACTACTTTTTCTAAAGATATACATTTAGAATTTAATACTTGGTACAGATACGTGAACTTAAATATTATTAACCATACATGGATTTTGGTACTTTGTGTTTTATTTGATAGATCTTGTCAGCTCTAGGTCTTGGAAACAGAATTGCTGGAAACACTTTATTTGCTTCTATTTGCTACAATTTCACTTTTTCTTTAGAAGTTACTTGTTTTGATGGCCACTCTGTAATTTATAGCAGTGTGATGAAAGCAGAAGTTTCAAACTGAGCCAGGACATGTGCTCAATCATTCAACTGTTCTCTATTGTTTGCCGTGGGGTTGATCGGTTCATCGCAGCCATCTTGAATCCCTATTACCAAAAGGAAAGGAAAAACTTTTTAATGTAAGAAGAGCCTTTGTCTGTTGTAGCATTTAAGACAAGGACATATAAGTCTTGAATGTTTTTCTATCAGTTGCTGTGAGTAATATTTCTGTCCTCTTTGTTAGAGAAAGAGCACGAGGGCATATGGGGAACCGGAGCGGGTCCAGTCAGGCTAATCACGGGCCACAGTTGTTATCTGAATGGCTGGCTTGCTGCCGCTAGATGTTCCCAGTGTTGAAACATAAACCAGGGCATGAAATCCAGAAAGCACTGATTCAGGGAGAGGAGTGAATGTGCCGGAGTGAAGGAGAGGGTAAAAGGTGATGGAGTGAATGAGGTGAACCTGGACGCCTGCGACAGAGAGAGCTTTCATGGACTTAGTGTGTTCCCATAGACTCCTGCGCTGGGGAGAAAACAGAAACTTCTACATTAGTACAATAGTTAATCCTCAGGTGGACTGTGCCAGGGAATGTATAGAAAGGGCTATGATATTTAGACGACTTCTTTGGATGCAGAATTGTTTGTACAGAGGCAAACTGAGCTCTTGGCAGTGTCCTAGTCTGAGTACAGACATAAGAGAGAAAATGAAATAATTGAATTTGCTGCGCTGTGCTCCTGACCTGGATAAGATAAATGGAGCTTTTGATCTGGTGGTTTGGTCCGGTGCAGATTTGTGAACCTCATCGTTCATCTGTGCTCTTTTTTAACAAGAATTTTCTCCTCAAACCTACAAACAAACCATATTTGTACAGTGTTTCTCTAATAGCAGTGGTGGAATGTAACAAAGTAAAAATACTTAGTTACTGTACTTACAATTTTCAAGTATCTGTACTTAACTTAAGTAGATTTAAAAAAAAGGGTACTTTGACTTTTAGTTCACTACATTTTAGACCAAATATCTGTAGTACATTTTTACATTGGCTTTACAAGTATAAGTAAGTTTTTAAATGGTTGTAAAAGGGCAACGCCTTCAATTAAATGTGAAAGTGGTACATAAATATTTACCTTAACCCTGTAACACCATTAATGAGTCTTCAGTCATTCTTAATTATCATCCAACTTTTGTATTAATAAATTAAATCAATTTTATATTGATTAGTTGTTGAAGCTGAGTCAAATACTTTTACTTTTATACTCTAAGTATATTTAAAAGCAAGTACTTTAATACTTTCACTTAAGTAATCATTTTAATATCATACTTTTACTTGAGTACATTTCTGCTTATTAAGTAGAGGAACTGAGTACTTCCTCCACCACTGTCTAATTGCCCCTTGTGGACTTTAACATTTAAGATGCTCAGAGAGGCCTGTGTTAAATGTAGTTCTCGGGTTGTTTAGTGTTTCTTTGAGCATTGCAGTCTGACTTTGGGGTGAGTTTCCTAAGACGTCCACTTTGGGGAAGATTGACAAGATTGTCTTCAGTGCTTTCCATTTGTGATTAATCTTTTCACTGTAAACTCCACTTGTTTAGGAAATGGTTTATTTAAACCTTTACACATTGATTTAACGTTTGCTTCTCTAAGACCACTTCTTATGCCTCACCCCTATTTTCCTTTACGCAAATTGTAGTCTTGTGCACTCAGTATAGTTTTTACAAAGGTCCATTGTCGTTATCTTCGTCTCGTCAGTCCAATTGTGAGAGTTAATGTATCTCTGTCTGAACACGAACAGGGGAATTAAAGAAGACACAGCCTTTAATTAGGAGCAGACACGACTGGTGATATAATTTCAATTTCTGCCGGGACATTTATGTTGGTAGAGGAAATGTCTCCGTCTTGATTTACTGATAGTCATTTCCCTTTTGATGACTCTGGCATTGTAAAGAAAATAATTGAAAGTGCTGAAGCATTTGAAGACACGTCTGTCGTCAGGGCAGACACTGGTGGTAATTTGTCACGGCTTTTACTTTGATGACTGAAGGGACGCTTGCGGAAAATGATTTAGAAGCGTTTAAGGCAGATAAATAAACACAATAGACATGCAAAGTACAGATAGTATGTTTAAGTATCCTTTACACTTCTACAGAGTGTTTCTTTGAGCAGGCCTACTTTTGTGTCTTTGTTTTGAAGCTTACTCACCAAAGAAGCTCCCGGTGCTGTGTTTGTCATCGCCCTTGTCTCGGCTGCTTTCGGGGCCTGTCTTAAGTGTGATTTGTAGAAGAAGCTTCCTGAACTTCAAAAGCGGTAATTACAGAGGCTCTGCTTTGGAGTCTGTGCTTTGCCTGCAGCTCTTGCTCAGGTGACGTGTTGTGAATGGTTATGTGCACAAGCTAAACAACACAGGAGTTAACAGTTCGGATTCAGAATATAGCTTCTATCGGTGTCATTCAGTATTTTGAAACTAAAACCAGGCCAAAGGGATTTGCCCAATAGCTTCAGGCTGAGTCGCAATGTTCTCCTGGATTCTCGTCCCCAGAGCTGTCATCTTAAAAGCTCAGAGCCACAAAGGTCATTTGATCGATAGACATCTCCCACCACCCTGTAAACAAATAAACAAGTCATTCTGTCCATGCAGAATCCCACCAGGACGATCTTAAATTGCAGTGATTTGGGGCAAGCTTTTTTTCTAGCTCTGGATAAATAAAGCAGTGGGTCTGTCCATTGGAATTTAAAGTTTGGGTTTTGACCCTGTCTCAAATAACACTCACCCTCAAAAGCAGCGTAGGAACCTCTCCTGCTTCTCCTAAATTCAAAAAAATAAATCCGGACCCATTTTTGCTCCACAAAATACCAATACATTTTACCGAACTGAAGTTTAGAGTTCAGTGTTAGCTTAGCTGTGACTTCAGCGTCAGCACAGCAATTATCTCCGCCTCGTTAAACATTATGTGATTGAATTGACAGTATTTATCGGCATTTTGTGTTGCCTCCCTTTTCTCTGTTGATGCTTTTCTTTTTTGAGCTCTTTCTCTGTGTTAAAACACATAATCAGCTCTGAAAATACACTTTATCAGCAGCTATGAAACTTCCTGGAATGTCACATGACAAGCCAGTGTTGACCAACAGGAGTGCTCTTTTTTCGAGCATTTGATTGGCCAAGGTTTCCGTTTCTGAATAGAGGTTCTCATGTATTAAAATCCCTTATTATAACAGAAGATAGCATCATAAAGCCTGTTTTTTTTTTTTCACAAATTATCACTTTTATAAAATACTGTTTTCCTTCAAACTCCAGTTCCTGGATCTTGGAAAATCATTTCTTCAAAAGAGTGGGAATCCTGAAAAGTAACCTCGTTCAAATGTTTAGCTGCTAACCTATTCCTGTTGTATTTAACTGTACACTAAATCAGTATTGGCGATATTGTTGATGCTGATTCAATCTATATTTGTATATACTGTATCTTTATTCCATTTTTATAGTTTATATTTTTCCGTTCCTGTGGTATTTATAGTCAACTAAACAAAGAGTATCGAAGAAAGATATTTGCTTATTGGGCATAGGATGATTTTCAATCTAGATTCACATAAAAATAAGTTCTACATATAGATAATAATGAAACTGCTGTTCCCTCAAAACAGTCACACATTCTCGTTGGACTGCCTTTAACATTGTGCTGTTGTGTCATTGTTTTATCTTTCGTTCTTCTTATGAATTATAGTGGAGCTACAGTAAGCACTAGGAACCATGGGTAATCACTTCATAGCCAGTCTATTTACTCACACACTGTCTATTTACTTACTTGCCAGGTTCAGTAGATGTCCACTTTTACGTTGATGTTCTTTGTAGTTCCCACTCACCTGGTTCCATACAGCGGTGGAGACCTCAAGGTGACTGTAATGGGTAGAAGGCTCACTCCTCAATGGCCGTGTCAGTGCTATTATGAATGGAAATGGAAACTCTTAAATAGGAGATGACTCACAGCGTAAAGCCTCTGTCCTACGGCTCTCCCAACAATGGACACAAAGCACAGCCTATGTTTAGTTTGGCTCTGCTCTTTCCTCTGTCTGTAGCCAACAGTCTACAGTTCTGACCACTGTAACACTATCGAGCTGCAGACAGGACAGCAGCATTGAAAAGATGATTCAAGGTTTCAAACTGCACCAAAAGATGCCATCGGTCATTCTTTCACTGTAATCCATTTGGAGCACAACTTCAAGACTGTGATCAATAGGCATGTTTTTACTTCCGTCCTTGTCTCTCTGTGTCAAACAGTTACGCTAACTTGCAGTAAAAAAGTATTATTAAATAACTACTGTGCCTTGCACCTTGAGCTGGATGGACTGAGTGGCCTTTTGGTTGAATGAGTAAATGAGCTACTGTCTAAACTCAGAAGTCACCAGATGGTCAAATATTTGTGCAGCTAATCTGAAATTATGAGTTCAAATCATGATAGGCCGTTGTCCAAAACACTAGACTATACATATAATCAAGTGGCCATAGAATGAATAGAGGTGGGTACATGAGCTTCTTCAAGGAAAAAAACATTAAAATTTTAAATTTGTAAAGTAAGGGTAAGATATTTACAAATAGCACTATCGATTGCATGGTCACCTCACAACAAGAGGATCCTGAGTTTGATCCTATACCTTTCTGTGTGGAGCCTGCCAACACTGTTAAAAACCTAGAAGCACTAGAACAAGATGTAGAACTAGAACTAGCTGTAGCTGTAGTAATAGTTGCAATAGTTGGAGCATTTCAACTTATTTTTAACTATTCACTTGACTGAATAATTTTGTTCCCCTAACAAAATAGTACCTTTTACTTGAGTATACAGTATATGTGTTACATTTCCAATTTTCATCATCAGCAATGTGTATGCTAATCTGGTCAAGCTAAGCTCAGTTTCCCAGTCTTTGATGATGAAGCACAGGTCCTAAAACCATCAGTGTATACCTCTGGCTTGTCTGTGTGGTGTGATTTGGCATTTTCTACAAGTCCAGCAAAACACAGTCCATAAGCAATATATTGCAATTTTCTTTTATTGTTATCGCAATATGCTTGTTGTCACAATTTACATATTGCAAAGAAGCACTTTAATTACTACAACCGACTTTTTTTCTGTCAGAATCATTGTCCAAACAAAGCCTTAAATCAAACTTTGCGTCGAAATGAAAAAGTCTTGGTTTAGACTTAATAAATTCCTATATAAAGTCCCAGTTTAGACCTGTTTAGTCTTCATTTAGACTTTAAGGTTAAATGTCTAAAATTAATTTAGGTCCTGCTTTGACAAACAGAAGTTAGTCCAGAGCTTTGTACTTCTTTCTTCTTGACTTTTTACTCTGCCAAAAAGCACTTAAATATCACAGGTCATATCAGTATTGGAATATTTAAAATGTATACATATCACGTTTTTCCAATATCGTGCAGCCCCTTTAAAGCCTCAAGTAACTATAGCCTTTAACTGACAGCACGCAAGTAGTCGGTCAGTTGCCATTTGCCTAAATAATCTTGGTTTTGCAAAAATTGTGATTTTCATTAGAGCAGCTAAATTTTGAGCCCCTTGCTAATGTTCTCTACCGCTCACTGACAGCACACAAGTACTCAGTCAATTGCCCTTTGCCAAATATGTCTTGTCAATGGCAATTTTGTGTGGTTAATGTTGTTCATTGTGGTCTTCCTGTATTCCGTTGTCAAAACACACAAGCAGCTCTTGTCATTTTTAGTCGAAGGGTCTTTTTGTGGTTACATTTGGGAAAAAGTTTATCATATAACATACATATAAACCTTATCTCTTTCCGTTGTTGTAGTGTCTGTGTGTTTCGTGGTCCCCAGCCCCGCCTCCCCCTGTGTATCCCTCTGTACGAGCAGCTTCTCACATCAGATCCTCCTCCACGCTCTTGTTATGACTTCAGGGTTATCTGTGCATTCCTCTCCCACTCTCTCAGGGATAGGGGCTGAGAAAGAACCTCGCTCTGCGATCGCGTATCCCCTTCCTCCAGGTGTTGACGCGACCGGCCGCTGGCGATGAGAACCCGAGGCGCGGCGTTATTGTTTACCTGACGGACCCGCCGTACGATCACACAGCCTCTACTCTCATCGCTGGGGTCGTGTCAGCGCTGCTTGTTTAACACGGTAACCCTTCCCCTCCAGACATGAGAGCTCCCTGTGGACGCGCTCTCAGGAAATGACATCTATTAGAGGAAGTGCTGTGGCTGCTGCAGATGGTGAACACACACAGTTCCAATGGGTTAAGCCTCAGGTCCATCTCTTCGCTTGCTGTAAACTCAACAAGTATCCGCATGTTAGTGTCGATATGGATCTGTTACGGGCCAGAGCATTTGGTAGCATTTATTCTAAAAGTAGCTAAGTCTCAATCTCATGTTGAAAACTAGATGTGGCACTTGGCAAATAAATAATATGTAATAAATAATATCAATATTAACTTTAGACAAGATAAATAAGTTATATACTCCAGTTGGCAGAAGATTAGTAGTTGGCAAAATACATAATAGAATACTACATAATTATTTTGATAATTAAATTATTAAAAAGATTGGCCTGTACATTCCTCAACAGAAAGGTAAGCTAAATGTATTTCCAAATGGTGAAAAAATAATGGGATTTTTTAAGATGGCTGAAATAGGTTGGTCCCTAGTTGCATTATTGTTGTGTTTCAGCTTCAATACAGCATCAGTCCCACTGCCAGCAGCTCCACATCCTGACAACAGATCTTCTCTTTAACTGCAACATGCCCTGGACATGACAATTGGTTGTTGACATACAATGAAAGCTTGGGCCATGTTACCATTATACTTTAAGTACATTAAAAGTGACTTAAATGTGAACTGAAGTTCAGCTAATGTCATCTCTCTAAGGCCATGTTATTTGATATAACACTGTACTCTTAAGGTGTCTCTCAAAATGTTTTTGTGGCACATTTTGATATATTGACCTCAATTTCCTTGATATCAAATCCCATGCTGTAGAGTTCATAACTTTAAAGAATACCATAAGCTTCAATGGACGTCACAACCGAAACAGTCCTTGAGCTTTTAATTATGGCTATCATTTAATGCTTAGGTATGATGGCTTTCATGTGGCTGCCATATTCCCAGGGAACTGGGGGCCTTGCGGTTTTGGTACCCCTATATGTGGGTATCAACTTGTAGCCGAGGGGCAGGGTGCGACTGGTGGGTAAGAGGAGATGATAATCCCCGCCGTGGAGCTGGTCTAGAAGTTCAGGCTAGCATTGAACAGCTAAGCCTCTTGAAAATGGCAGCACCAATCACTTCCTCCTATTTGCATCAGTGTCATTTTGTACCAATTTGTGGATCATTTGTAAAACTGTTTGTGTCTGTTTTCAATCTTTCCTGTGTAGATGTGTGTGTGTGCGTGTGCGCACACACGTTTGGAGGTGACCTGAAAAAGAATGGGAGGGGGGGAGTGGCTATTTACATTGGCAGCCACACAAGGGGAAATGAACTGACTTCAAAGCAGTGGCGCAGCTGAATTGTAAAGCAAGCGAGGGACTCCTCCACGCATGAGCTGGCAAACAGGCTCTGAAAAACACACAGACGTTCCCAGGGCTCGCTCACAGCCGACCACAGGCCTCACAGTCACATTTGCTCTGCGGCGTTAGTCCATCTGGTGTAATGACTGTGTTTAAGCTCCATAACATACTGTAAGAATGTGACGTTACACGTAACACGTCCATTACACATTAATAAACAACATTGCATTTAATCTAGGATGTGGCTACAGAGTTCTTGAAAGAAAAACGTTTGCATGTGGAACTTGGAAACTTAGTAGCTAGCTTATATGTTATCAAGTAAGTAAGAACTTAAGCCACCATATAAGTTAGTATGTAAGTTATAATGCAACTTAGCAGAGAAGTTAACATGCTATCAAGCAAGTTAGTATTTAAGTTGCCATACAAGTTAGCATGTAAGTTGATATACAAGTTAGCATGTAGCTGTTAAGATATTATGTAAATTAACATGTACTTAAGCAGATCAGATATCACGTAAGATACTGTATCATCTAAGTCAGCATATAGCTAAGTTAGCATATAAGTTAATATGTGATCATGTACATTTGCATGTAAGTTATAATAGAAGTTAGCATGTAGCATAACGTTGTTATGTAAGTTATGGTGCATACATGTGGTCCTCAGAACTTGAAGTTGAAAAATACACATAAATGCCTAGTACAACAAATGTTTTTGTCCATATAGGCTTATTTAGACCATATACTAAGTTATTTATTTATTTACATACGATATTTAAAGCTTTCAACATACTTTATATTAACATCTTATGTTTTGAATAGGCTGCCTTCTCTTGAACCGCTGCTAATAGGCTAATAATTGCTACTTTACTGTATTAACTCATTTTAAAATAACATTGGCACATTTTTGACGTTACGTCCATCTTCCTTGTTGTTATGGTTTAGAATGTTTCAACTTTTGATCTGAACTCATGTGAACACACCGAGGTCTGAAGAACATCTTCCCAACTCAGATACTCAGAGTTTCCGAGGACAACGTGAAGGGGGCATGAATTTTTGCTCTAGTGCTTCAATAAGCTGTAATTAGATAAACCGATTTAAAGAAGTGTATAGATAAACTAAATAAAACTCAGCTATTTTGACTTTTTGTACCAACTTTATCAACCTTATCTAGTCGGTTGAGGGCTTCCATTAGAATAAACTGGTGTTATGGAAAAGGCAGCTAATTTATCACACTGTTTGACAGAATTTTCCATGTATGCCAGCACCACTTCAGAACTGCTCTCTTGTGTTTGTGCCACAGGGATGCTCCAGAGACAACCGACAATCGAAGACTTCGTGGACGCACTGGTGTCTGAGCTCAACCCCAACTTCGAGACCTTCATTATGGACTCTGAAAGCTGAAGTTGAAGCTGGAGAACACTGGGCCTAAGGACTGTTAGCATTTTAACTTTGGACTGTGCAGACCTATGTGCGCAGGCCTGCCTTAAGGTCACATTGACTTTCTGGTGTATTATTCTGACTGCAGTATTCAATACAGCTGAATTTGAATATTTCTTCTACAGACTACAAACAGACAATTAGGGATGTCGCAAAACCACATTTGAGTATGAGAACTTCAATATAAGCATTTGCGGATACCTTTTAGTACAGTATTCAAATTGTAGCACTTCATATTTATAAAGCCATAAACTGATTTCAAAAGTATGTGAATTTTTTTACATAGCTCTTGTTTTGAAGAAGCCATCTTTATTTCAGTCAACTCAATATGGCAATGCTACTTTGTAACATTGTATTTAACTCATTGCTCATTACTTTAGCCTTTTGCCCTAAAATCATTCTTAGAATTCCAGTGAACAAACATGTCTATTAACTTTCCAACAGCTGAACTGATTTGATGTAACAATTTTCAGCTCACTGAGTAGCAGAACATTGTTTTTTCCTGATCAAATCAGCGTGTGAAAGGATCACTAATCTGCTCTTCCTGTCATGTGACCCTTGTTTAGGCTCTCGATTAATACCGCTCCATGTGTTTTGTCTGTCGGGAGACTGCTGCGGGACAACAAAGCCAACATTTTATCCCCAAACATGTGTAATTGTTGCAAAAACCATACAAAAGTTTTGAAAGCCATCACATGTTGTTCCTTATGATCTATTATCATGCTAATTTTATTAAATACATTTCAAATGTAAAGCTGGTGTAACTCGGTTCACAGCAGCCTCTGGGCCTCACTGCTTTATGGTTATTGCACAGTCTGCTCCCATTCGCATCTGTTTCAACACATTCGGGCAGTAATTATCAGCCGACTCTTGGCCATGAAAGCTCAATGATGTCTTTGCTTGCCTCGCATGGATCCTATATGAGACCTGAGGCAGGCGGCGAGGAGCTTGACATGGAGGAATAAACACGCGATCAGAAAATAAACTGGGTGGTTCTAACCACAGAGGCTGCAGCACAGGAGAGTGCCTCTTCAACTTTTATTGTTTTCATACATTTGATTAAATTAATATTTTTAATCCTCCTCAGGCGATGTGTGTAGATGATAAATTAATCTACGTGTTACATACTAATACCTTTTTTAGCAAAGTGATATGATGTAATTAAGATAAAATGACTTAATGAAAAGCAATTCGGTACACCCTCACTTTAGATAAAAACCTGGGGCAACATTAATATTGCTATTTCTGTCAGGAGAACCGTATTGAATATGATTAGGCACTGTTGCAATATAGTCAGCAATTTTAGTAGTCCCGAATTACACAACACATGTTATCAGGTGTTATATTTCCAAAACAGTCCAGTGTGGTCTAGTGGGACCATTTTTATAATCCATTGTTGTGACTGTCGGTCTGTATTTTGTGATCCAACAGTAGACCATCAGTAAACCACTCCCTGTGAGGTAATATAAAACTCAACTCTCTAACCAATGGAGCTTAGAATTGACTAATGGTGCATTCATGTGGTCCTTGGACACTAAAAGGGGTACAGTCTTCACTATCCTGCTCCACCAGGCTGCAGCTTTGGACCTTTTAATAGGACCCGTTACCAAAAACACCAATAACTTATGTCATTTAGGTTGTTTATTTACAAATATGATTTTAAGTGAAAGTACTATCACTAAAGAAGTAAACATACCTTTAGTCTTCTCTATGTTACAAAAAATATTATAATAACCTATATACTATCTTACAGTATCTACAACATCGTTTAACACATTCCATGTCTTTTAAGTGTTTTGTGTCAAGATTGTCTTCAATGTGCAACATAATGAATTTCAACAACATTCTTCACACCTCGAATGTTAAAACTTTACACACAAAAGCTTCATCACACCAGCTGCTACAGTTCAGCGGTTCATGTTCTTCTAAAAGTGAAGATGCAGGACATTCTCAAAGCAAAGCAGAGCCCACGCGGCGCTCCTCACTTCATTCTTTTTTCACCTTTTAGGCCGAGTTCACAGTCTGTTGCGTTGCTGTTTTTTTTTCCCTCACAGTGTCTCTGTTGGCCCAATATGTACATGTTCCGTTTAGGCCTGTGACGGGGGCCTCCGAGGTCAGCGGCAGGCATTTCAAAGGCGCTCAAGAGTGGCTGCTGTGATCTGTGTGGGGACGAGCCGGTAATCTGAAACGGGATCTGACCGCTGCCGTCGGTGGTTCAAGGGTGGAACACGAGCCAAAGACATCCCTGTCATCCTGGAATGAGAGCAGGAAGAGGAACCCAGACGCAGATTAGTGCTGTATCCACCCAGAGCCAACCAGGGCAGGGCTGGCTACATCAAAGTGCTGCTGGCATTTGTTATAAGCACATATGTGGGCTTTAACTGAGTTTAACTAAAGTTAGTGGCCCCATTGTGACCAGTAAAGTGGGTCTAAAGAGGTGTATTTCTGTGAATTTTATATTTACTAATATGATTTAAAAAACAGAATGTCAAATATCACAAGTCATATAACAAAATTAAAACTATATACCACACTTTTGCTATGATCTGTTTGCAAAAGTCACAGTCAACTCAGTAAGCTAAAAGAAATGACAATAGTTGTTCTGAAAGAGTTTTTTTTTTTTTTTAACTTATTAATAACCTTAACATACATGGAAAATGTTATATCTGATGATCAGATATTATGGTTTAGAACACTGTCTTAAACAAGTCAATCATTCTTAGCCTGTAAAAAGTAAAACATTCATGGGTTATTCAAGTGGAGCTTCTTCTTAAAGGCAGCAAACTTTTGACCTTATCTAATAAATAATACTGTGGGGGTAAAATAGTAAACTGGTTAAAGAGTCAGACTCCCCAAGTCATCAAAATTTGAATAGAAGTCTTTTGTATCATGATGTGGTTTCATATTAGTTAAAACGTTCCATTACTTAAAACAGAATATTTAAAAACCAAGAAAGTCATCATTTTTGTCAACTGGTCGACATTTGTGTCATGGTCTACTATGAACTGCAGTTGTTGATTACAAACAACATCAACAGGCAGCATGGTATAAAACTGTAAAATGTCTATATATATATTCTGCCTCTAATTTTGATGGTTGTTAGACATGAGATCAGTGGAATGATGCCTGTCTCACTGACTCAGTTCCCTCAGCTGGACAGAAACCTGATGATTTCTCACAAGAGATTAGTGATTGACACCTTCATGGCTCAAAAAAAGGGAGCAGAAATAAGCCAATACACTGGACCATGGTGGAGTCATATTTGTACAAAAATGACCCTACTTTTTCAGCTGATGTTCTTTTTTCCAAACTTGCCGCTTGGATAGTCTCCACTTGACAATTGACGTGTATTATGTAAATATGATGCTGCTGTTGTAACATCACAGAGAGTCTACTGGCTAAAGGTTACTCAGTGCCACTTTAAATATTACAAAAAAATCTGTTAATCACTGAAGTTGTAGATGTGGATGGAACGTGATGTCATTGTATTTAGTATCATTGATTTCTAAAAATGGTGGCTTTTTGCATGGCAAAGGGAATCAAAAATGATTCTATCTACTACTGCTTCCCATTGACAAAACCAATAACCGATAAATGACAATATACTGACTGGCTCTAGACACCAAGGCCTGCTCTTATGTTCATTTAAAGTTGCTCCTGAAGTATGTTTTTTTTTCACTAGTTTAAAGTCACACTTAAGATTAAATTGAACATACAGGATTTTTTTCCCTTGAGCTGAAATCTTTTGTTCAAATCTTACCTTCCTGAAGTGCACTTGTCACAGCTTCATGTCTGATATTTTCCGCTGACTCCTCAATCGACTCATGTCCGTCACCCTCCTCCCCTTCTCCCCCCACCTCCAGTTTTTCTGCAGGGTTTGTGTTGGTCTGCGGCGCTCCGTCACACTCTGGACTCTCTCCTGACTCGGGATTCATCGGGATGCGCTCGTCCTCCATGTTTGTGTTTCTAACGGGACACGAGGTGACAGTTGGTGCCGCTGTTAATCGCAATAAATCTTTCTTTTTTTTTTCCGCAGCCACGCCTTTTTGTGTATTTTTTTATTTGGTGTGTGATGTGCATTTTCAGCACTTCAAAGGCAGTAATTAACCACATTTAATTTTGTCTTCAGCACCCTGAACAGAAGTTCCAGCACTGCCCCAGAGGCAAATACTGTAGTGATTCAGGTAGCAACTGCCTGTGATTCCCAGGTTCAGTGTAGGTGTAGCAATTACTAGTTAAAGGGAGTGAAAGGCCCTTTAATCATCTTGTTTTTCTCTGTCTATAAGCACAACATTCCTCGTTTTATAATGTTTGTATGAAACCACATGTTGTGCGTATTGATTTATTTCAAATGCGTGTGGGAGTGTTTACCCTGTGCATGTCGCTTCGTTTGGTGAGTTATGTATTATGCTTTAAGTACTGCCAGCTGGATCACTGTGGTTTCAATGTTACATTTCATAAAGATTAAAAGAGAAAGAAATATGTAAAGTGTCTTTCTGTGCAGTTAACATTAGACCACGTTTAACCAAAGCAGTAATGGGAGAGCTCTGTATTCAATAATGTTCAATAAAACACTTCCTACAATCATTGTGCTACTGTAGAGTGAAATACAGCTCACTTCATGCTAGTCTCTGCTTGCTCCGCCATTGTTTGAGCCCCTGTGAATGCAGCCTATTTGTTCAGTTAACTGGGCACCAGATAGCAGAAGTGAGTCTGTTTGTCGCAAAGCACAGGGACTAACCACCACCACGTTACTGATATAGAGCTGTTCTATCAAAAATATAAATATTTCTCTATTTACTCAACAGCCAACATTTCAATGAAAGGATACAACCACATTTGTAAATGAAATGAGTGTTTGTATGTGTGTGTGCACTTACTCTTCACTGAGGCTCATGTTTGACTGGAAGGGACTGTTGTTTTGGCTGCGGCCCAGACTGCAGCTCTCTTCACAGCACAAGGACGGGATCAGATGCACCGGTCCTGCAACACAAACACACAATATAGAACTAAAGGCTAACTATAGCTCTAAACTAAACAAAAGCACTGCAGAATGCTAAGACAAATGTGGTATACACTGACTAAATGCAGATTTCCTGGATGCCAAAGTACTGATGCATATGAGTCTGAAGTTACCGCAGTTGTGTCCAGGGCCCAGGTGACACTGGCAGCAGGGTCTCTGCTGGAAGTCATGGAGCCAGCGAGGGTCCAGACAGGACAGCTCCGCCCCACTGTACGGATAGTCCTGAGACCTGAGGGAGGCTGCTGCACAAGCACAAGGGACACTTGTGAGACATTACTGAACAAAGAACAGGATTCACAGTCTAGTGTAAGGTGACTAGAGGGAGTTATTCCCAGGAAATGAGCTCGGCATCATCCAAGTTCTCAAATACCTTTAAATTAAGGTAGGAGCACATGTTTTTGGAGCATGGTGCCATAGTTGGAGCTGTTTGAGCCTCAGACAGCCTTTTACCAAAGCAGTCAAGCATAAAAAAATATAATTCTTTTAAGAGGGTTCAGGAGAAGCTCAAGTAAAGGGTGTGGCATGTTTAGTCAAAAGACACACTATGGCTTCAATGAAACAATAAGAAGAGCATTTAAGTGGCAACACCTATCTACTGCACCTATCTTTCATCAAGTTTCAGGTGTGTTTGTGTTCTCCATATCACGCCTCAGGGCACTGACACACTTTTATACCTTTGGCCTAAAAAAGCTGCTCCTTCTCATGTTATGGGTGCGAACATTTGATAATGGTTTTTAGCACATGATTAAGTATTTAGTAGAAAGTAATAAAAAAAACAATGCATTTCCTCAGCATTACCTACGCTGCAGAGTGACTTACCACTGGGCTTCTTTTCCAGCAGCTGTCTCTTGCAGTAAATGACACAGAGCACGAGCAGAGCCAGCAGGACGGTGGCCAGGGCACTGCAGATGACCGCAGCCAGAGCCATGTCCCGGGGGCTGGTCACCATCGGGGGCAGCGGCACCAGGTTGACCCGTCCACTGCCTGCAGCACAGCAGAGACAGAGACACAGGTGGAACGCATGTTGGGAACATGACTCGACTGTTGGACTTCACACACAGAGTGGAGTCAGTGTGCCATCAGAGTGAAAACTTTAAACCTACAATGTGCTATATGTCTGTGGAATACTGTAATAACAGCATGACTTGTAATGTCTCAATTTCAACTTGTGCAATTCTAAATATATAAAGAAATACAATAACCACTGGTTACTTTTTTCTCTCCAACCTTTCTTTAATGACAGATGTATTATTTTGACAAGCAAAGCACAAATGTCTAAAGAATACTTAAGAATATGTTCTGGATGACAACTGTATTACTGTTGTATTGTATTATTGTATTTCAAGCTGTATTTCCTAATATGGACACTGTGTTAGTTATTATGGCAATTTATATTCCAACCACCAAATACAGAGCTTATGAGTGAATAATATATTTACACTATATCATAACATTGTTTATGAGCCAATACACTGTGATGTTTTATTACATTGTACTTAGAACAAATAATATTTCATATCACATGGGTGATTGATTAGAAGGATTTGTACATTAGCACATTAGCACGATTAGCACGATTAGCCTGCAAGACAGCTGTGAGGCAGGCATCAATGTCCATTTATGAAGGCGAGAGGGTAAACGTTTCCCCAATTAGCTGGCAATACCCCATGGTGTACTCCACCTCACTCCCTAAGCAAATGGGAAAGTCTTCATTCACAATAGCTCCCATATTGCATCTTCCTTGATAAACAGACTTATAGATAGCTGCAACTCAGTGGCTGACTTGTTTGTACATACCACATAACCAGAGGGAGCTGGGTTCGACTCCCGGCTTGGCTTGGTGTCATGTTTTATTGCATCACTCTCTGCTAACAGCTGGTGCTCACACCAAATGACTTTGGGACTTTGCATTTGATTTGCATTATATTAAATGAATATGAAAAATGCCACTGGAAAAAGAGGATAGTGTATGCTTGATGTGTTTTATGTAAAGTATCTATAATGGTTTCTTACTCAAACAGCCTTATATTTAAAGGTTATAATTAATGTTGCTATGGTGTCACCAAACTTTTGCAAACCATTATCTTTTGATTACAATCTAACAACAATATCACTTACTAACATCAGTATGGATGTTTCTCACCTATAATTACAACTCATATGATTCCAAAACTGTTTAACCAATGAGAATGGAGCAACCTAAGATGAACAATTCCTTTTTGCCTTGAGCTAGTCATCTCACGGCTGAGGCCTAATGAAATAAGCAGAGAAGTTCAAAGAGAAACCGTCTGCTGTGATGCCTCCTCCAAGCAGACGATGATTTACAGACACTTTTTGCCCCTGCCTCCGGGCTTGCTGCGTGCTAGTCCTACAGCTTTGACATAAACACACCAACGTGCTCGTCAGGCTTTTAAAATAGGACATAACTTCACTTGAGTCTGCGTTTTCACAACTGTGGTTGTGAATTGTCTACAATTTTCATGATTAAAATTCTCTCTCCGCTTTAGAACAAATGTCACGTCACTGTCTAACACGCCCACAAGACCCTTTTGCACACACACTGTCATGTTAAGACTTTTGGCCTAAAGAATGCAGCTCATTATACAAGTTCCCACAAATACAGAACAGCGGGATTTAATACGGATTAAAGCTAAAGATCATTTCCAATGAAGTTAATGGGTTGTGTTGTATTTTTTAAATAAAAACATCTTATCTTATCTTATCTTAAACCACCACTCAGTCTGACATGTTAAATAAAAAGTAGCAAAACTGAAAAAAGATGATTGAAGCTTTTGATAAGTTTAAAATAAAAATTTTCATTTGAGACTAAAGCAAACACAAATGTCATGTTTAATAGTTCAGACGTCCACTGGCTGCTCTCTGAAATTCAAAAACCCAATGCCGGGAATAGTCCATGTTGTTAAGTATAGTATCCGCCCTGTTGTGTGTCTGTTTCTCCACTGCCTCAACCAGAGGCTCCAAACTAATACCTATAGTTCAAGCAGCCCTCTCTCACTCCTGCAATTTCTTTTTCTTCAAATTTACCAGCAACAACTTTAGGTAGTGGCTTCCTGTATGACTTTGCCTGTCTCTTCCATCGTTATGTAAGAATTTTTGACCACTCTTCTTTACAACATTACTTTCAATTAGTTTGAGGTCTAGACTTTTACAATCCAATAATTATTAGTATACTTTACTTTTTTGCCTGACTTTACTCAGCATAGGCCGAAATACCGAAGTAATAAGTCATAATGCTTACCTACAGATGTTCATCACATTCAAACCACTGACAGTAGTAGCTTTGTGAGAAATCTGTGGAACATATGTATCATGTGACTCGTCTGTCATAACTCTTTTAGCTGAACAAGTCATTTTTTAAAACTGTCTAGCACAGTGACTAGTTAAGGAAAAAGATTTCTCTGATGAATATGCCTTTAAGTGTAATAAATGACCATCTCAGAGAACGTTTTAACTGCTGTTTGCTTTTCAGTTCATCCATCATGAAAGGGAACTGGATTCAGCATTTTAAATCCAAGTGCTCTTTGTTATGTAATGTAAACATTACACAGCTTTGGGCAGTTTTTTTTTTCACAAAGATCCGGGATGGGGGTATTTTAAAATTCCTTTTGGAAGGAAATAAGAAGCAAATGTCAAAGCAGCTAGAAAAAACTTGTTGGCTGTCACGATTGCAGTACAGATAACCTATTGTAAAACTGGCCAGAGAGAACAAACAGAGCACTGCAAGAGGAGAAGCACATTATTGTTTCTATTTGAGCATACATTCTTGCATGAGTGTAAGGCATTTATGAACTGACTTGATTTACCATGAGACCTATTTCTACTTTGGTCACAGAAAACATGTCCTTGCAGGGCTACCATAGCTGTTCACATGCCCTAAGAAGGAGGCGTGAGAACACAGCACAGTCATTGGAGTGTAAAGGACTATTAAACCAGTTGTTATCTTGGCCAGTCTTGATTCAAAAACTTGACACTCTACATCTGAGATAAAGACAAGACCAAATAAAAATGCATGTAATAAGACAACAGTTCTTACATATTTCAATACATCCCTTATAAGTTTGAGAAATTGTTGTACAAGTTATATACAAAAGAAGTTAGTATATACCTTAAATAATCTGTAAAAATAATCTGTTTATTTTATTTTATATGCACTATTGGTTCATTACTGTAGCACTAATGTATACATTCAACACCTGAGCATTGTATTTACTATTGACTGTCATTGTCAAGGTCAAACCGACTTGTGCGCATCAACTGTCCCACTCCAGACAAAGGCAGTGTGTTATCTGAGGCACAGCAGCTGCAGCAAACACGCATAAACACTGGCTCATTGAAGCCACCTCACCTGCTGATACTATCTTCAACCACAGCAGGCCAATAAACCGCAGCCTTTCATAGACGCCTCGCCTGTTGACTTTATGGAATGCCACATAGTCCAAATACAGGTCACACTGCTTTACACCTCCAAAGGATCTTTAACTTTGGTCTAGACAAAAGGCTATAAGAGAATCTTTAGGAGAAGAGAGCTCTGGGCCACCTTCAACTCTGAGAAAAGAAAAAACTCTCCGGCTGCACCCATTCAAATATAGTTCAGCACTTTCTTTCAGCTATTACATGTTGGGACATCTATATCTTAATTCAGCATGAATGATTTATCAGGTGCCATGTGAATGCAACCATTTATATAGACTTTTGGCTTTGAAACTATTGCAAATTCTACTAAAATGCCACAGCATACAGCATTTTTATTTACATATTTTGCATGCTGTTTTTTTCAAATGATTTATATTAAAACAAAAGCTTAACACCTCAAGTGTTTGTGGTTAAACATTTAACAGTCAATTACATAATTATATTGAGGCAACACTAAATATTATTGTGGTTTAATAGTGCAATAACTTGATTCTGCTAATAAACTGTTCTGCAGTCACAAGACTTATTTTCTGTCTGAACTGCTGACAACAGCTTGCTGGCAACAGAATGAAAAAAACACTGTGACTTAAAATCTCTGTGGTGAGAACAGATTTTTGGAATGATTCAAAATGCAGCAATTTCTTTCATGTTTGAGAGGGTGAAATTAGGTCATTTTATTAAGAAATGATACTTGACAGACTTTGTGATCTTGCCAGATCTTTAAGCACCTCATAAAAAGTGTATAGCATCATATACAGATTATTTGGTTCGTCTATAGGTATTAGTTTAGAGAAGCAGTGGAGCAACAAACAAACAGCACAACGGATGCTATACTGAACAACGTGGACCATCCCCAGCATTGGGTTTTTGAACAACACAGAGCAGACAGTGGACTTCTGAGATCAGTTAGCTGCAGGACAGAACACCACAAGAACTCCCTCTACCAGACTGCAATAAGACTGTAAAATCAAGCAGTCTATGGAAGATTAAGACTGAATCAATTCATTTGCTTTTTAATTTATTTGAAGAGACCTGACAATTTAAATTTCCCTTGGAGATTAATAAAGTGCTGAACTGAATTAAATGAATGTCAAAACTAATGACACAAAGCTACTTCTACATAACTTATATATCTCTAGATGCAATGACTAACATAGGCCACACAGACCTGCCCTGTGTGTATGTATAATTCATGTATTCACATCTGTAAGCCGGAGTATGTTAGGAGCTCTCCAGATGTTATCCTGACGGTGAGAAACTCCAGCAGATGAAACACATTAATGAGGCTGAAGAATCCATAAAACACAATCTCATTTTTACTCTGCTCCAAAGAGCCACTGGGGAAAAGGCAATGGAAGAAAGGAGGGGTGCTTAAGATTTACAATTCACCCCCCTGACGCTGCCTGCCTCCCCCGCACAGCTGCACCACTGCCCCGGGCCAGTGTGGCCTATTAGAATGATCTGCCCTTTAAGTTTTCACCACCCTGCTCATGATAACACTGGAGGGAGGGCGCAGGACTTTCAAACATTTGGAAATGCTCCACTGACAGCCTCTGTTGGAGCTGACTACCAGCTATGTTCTCAGACACAATGGCCATTTTGTTTCCTCGGCCTCCTTCGGTATCAAAAAGGGGAAGCAGCACAGATGGACAAACAAGCAGACAGAGGCAGTTGTCTCAAGGCCAAAAATTAAACAAGCAACCTTTAACAATAGTTGATATGAATATTAACCATGTTAAAAGTAAAAAAAGACATTGCTACTGATATGTTCATTGAGGGCTACATAATATTACACTTAATTTTTTTAAAGCGTGGTTTGAATAGATGTATTTGAAAAAACAAATTATTCCTTACAGTAGATAATTGTCGGTGCACTTCCAACTTTTGGAAGCAGACATGAGCAACACCACAGAGACTAAATCATGTACTACTGTAAATGAAGTCAATAAATTTTTACAAAAAATATTAATTAGAAATTGCTGAATTTTTGGTTCAGGTGGTCATTTGAGGTGATTGTACTGAAGAGTGCTTTGATAGACGCAATACACACCTGCACTGATATTATATATTAGTAGAAGTGATGTTTGTAGTTATACAAGTTTCAGAAGCTTTGTTACCTACTCTAGGGTGTTTCAAAGTGTTTCATAACAAAATATTGGAAGAAAACTTGCAATATGTAACATGCTTAATCCAACAACGTTCATTTTGTCTTCATTAATACTATCCATGACTCATTTCTTTAATAAAGAAATGACTCATAATGTTCTGTTGTTATCTGTTTTGCTGTATGTAATAAATATGAAAGGAAATACATGGCTCTATATTAATTTATACCTAGTTCACAAAGCACAACAATGATTTCATGGTATATTGTGCAGCTCCAAATCATTTTACTTAAAGACACTAGCCATAGCCAATACCAATCTAACAGTCAATCTGCCAAATGCTTTAGTAAATGCAAACCTACACTGCCATCAGGATTTTACGGTCAATTACAAACAGTACAAGTTCAGACCTATTTAGTTTGTTTAGAATTTTGAAATCCTAGTGTTGTGCTTAGATGCTACTTACTCCTTGTACATACGAGCTGGAATAAACATGACAATTTTGAACATACTCTTTTGTGCATAATGAGAAAAAACACAAAAAATGGTTCTTTCAGGACCATTCTGTTACACAAAAAAAACCTTTCTGCTTTCAATTTTGTCTTCAAAATATCAATGGAGGTTTGTGTTCGAGCAAGTTTTTTCCCATTTAATCCAAACACACTTCCAAATAGAATGAAAAGCTCTACGCTAATCCTGTGTTTGTATAGTTAGTGGTATCCATTGTGGCTTTTCAACTACTCCTCTTGTAAATCCCACTTTTTTATTCCTACTTATGCCATAGTTTGTGGGTGAATGAATGGTAGGCTCCACCCACTAAAGGCTGTGGTTCTGGTTACACTGCGGACCCTGTGCTGGCATGTTTCAGGCACTATTGTGGCACTACTGTTTGGAGTTTTGGTTCTTGAAGCTCTTGGCCTGTAGTTCAATAGTTAACTGTATTTGCGCTGTTTGCTTTCAGACTACAGCATCTTTATTGTTTTATTTAAAAAACACAAAATGCCTATTGTAAGATGCACTCAATTGACATTATAAATAAAAACTGTCTCAATGATTCCTGGCTAACGTAATAAAGAAAAACTCATGTTTTTAATTATAAATTATTATAAAATATGTCAATATTCAGTAATATAGTCTCTCTGCTTTACATTTTCTAGTTTTCTTTTACATAATCAAAAGCAACAAAAAAACAAATAGGCTCAGTAGCCATACGTTTGTTTTTTTTAGTTCAACAGGTTAGGTTTGTTATCAGAGTTTGAGTTTATTGTATGTTTTGTTTGAGGATAATGAGCCACTATGAAGGGCAAAACAATCATAAAACTACAAAATCCAAAGATGTTGCTTACTTCTCCTTTAAAAAAGTAGAATTGTGCTTACAGTGTGGTTCATATGGAGGTGGTGGGTCTCCACAGGGGATGCACTCCATGTCTTGGAAACCACTTAATTTTGTTTTTCGGTAGTATCTGTTGAACATACAAAATGTCAGTATAAGGCTGGTTAATTATTTTGAGTGCTTATGCCCATCCCAGTGTTTCGGGAAAATGTCTCTCACCCAGGCAGGCAGTCCCCACACACGGCGTTGCTAGTGGTGGAGCAGTTGCCCTTTTGAAAACGGTTGATGAGTCCACAGTCCAGGCAGGGCTTGCACTTCTGCAGACTCCGGTCCTCTTTAAAGCGACTGCTCCGGCAGGGCACGCACTGGGCATCCTCTCCATAACCAAAGCCACATTCCTGAAGGGATTAACGGGAAAAATACACCGGGTAAGAGGTGGGGTCGCTGGTTTGGGGAGATGTGCAGCTGGTGAAAAGGGGGCTTGAATGCGGACTACGAGGGGTCTGGAATTAAAGAATGATCTTGGCTCACGGGATCAGTGGGGAACAATGGGCTGCCTCTTTGGAGAGTCCATCTTACACTGGCAATAATCTGCCTGACTCTCTCAGTATGAAAGAGTGGCCTTCCGCAACAAGACCCAGAAAGGCCAGCAATTTGAATAATAAAGCCCTTCGGGGACACCCACTGTTGTATTATTGCAAGTTTATTGCTGAGTTTTTGTTTGACTACCTCTCGAAGCAGACTCACTGAGTGTCCCGGTGATTGAGAGGCCTGCTTGCAAAGGAAACGCTTCAAGAAGGGAGCTGAGATTATGGAGGAGTAGAGAAGGGAAATAAGATGAATACTCTTTTTGTGCTGCACAATTGAAAGTGCACTTAAAAAGCACAGCATCACACTCCCCTGAGACTGATCTAAATGCTAAACCACACTGGGAAGATCTGCTTTTCTGCATTAGGCAAAACTCTGAAAATGAAAAACGCTTTATGGAATACTTTAAGAGAAAAATTGCCTTCCAAGGGCTGCACAGTATATCACAAATCTATCATCATTCCAATGTCAGCATACATAATACACATACCAATAGTGTTAATCTATGGGGCAGATATTCCCATTGTGCATTTCAAACTAACTGACCAGTCAGATTGTGGTGTGAGTGTCATGTCTCTACAATGCTCAAGAAAGATGTCACGTCATTTGTTTTCATAATGATGTACAGCTCTACTCACTATCTAGATGTGGGTGGTATTTTAAAGATCAACTTTGTACTCTTGTAGAAAGTTGAGGTTGAAAATCTTCCTCTCCTTTCACTTCTGATCCAAGGGGCTTCCTGAATTCCAAACTGAAGTGAAATGTCTTCAAACATAATTCTATGTCCTGATGCCTACCTCTCAACGTTAGTAACCCATGACCTGGGTGACTGAGAGCCTTCACAGCCACGACAGCTGCCTCTAACTTTGTGTAGTTTTGACTGAAAAGTGTGCCATGGTGATATCATAGATTGATCATTTATTATCAGCTCCATGTCAGCTGCCCTTGTGTAGCACACTGTTGCCCCCTCTACAATCTCAAGCCCCTAGTACAGACAGGGAGGGGGGGCTCATATATCTTTAAAGTGAAGGTCAGCTTCAAACAGGGCTTCTCTCTTCTCCTCTCTCCTCACCCGTGTCCCGTTTCACTGCCTGGGCATGCAGTCATGCTGGAATGTGGGCACTAGACTCTGATACGGGGGTTGGCTTTGGGGAATCGGGTTGGCAGGAATTGAAAGGGATGTTACGGACGCAAAGATGTGATCATGTGATGGCACCAAAAAGTCGGGATAGAGAATGAGGAATTCGGTCTTTCCAGCCAAATACGTATGAGCCTGACATTAAAACCTCTTGGGCCAGTCTTGGACCGAGGTGCAAGCTGGACTTTTGCAGCTGTTGTTACGAGCTCTCCATATAAGGCCTTGTTCTCTGCCAGGGCGAAGGAAGACTATGAAAGGGAGAATGCAGAAAAGAAGCTCAGGGAAAGAGAAATGGTGAGAGATGGAGAGCCTGTGGTTCTTGAGTGATAAATGGAAAGGGAAAGGCCAGAGTGAAAACTTCCCACTGCTGCAAGTTGTATTGTAAAAAACAAAGAGAGTTACACAAAGAAAGATGTCAAATTAATACTATCCAGACAGTAATATCTTAAGTTTCAACGTTATTTGACAAATTACTTCTTGGGATAACACAAAAAAATAATTACATTACTTGACATTACTTTTTTCTTCAATATTCTGTCTTTGCCTTGAAAACTTGTGGAAAGTATGAAGCTGCATTTTCAGTTGCTGAAAGGAACAGCAACCGCCAAAAAGCCTCAAAATGTTACCTTATCTGATGCACACACACAAAAATCTGTGGCTAAGAAGCCGGAATCAATGTCATTATCAGCAACAAAGCAAGAACTGAAGCTGACAAACACTAACCATAAAAAGTACTGAAGATCTAGTCAGTGTTTGGCCTGCCCACAGCGATTCTGTGACCCACTTCCACATGAAGTGGACCAGGACCAGTCATCCCTACTAATCCCTACCAGCCCTAGCAAAGCTCTGCTCATGGGGCACCACATGGCAGGATGGGGGCTGATGCCACGTCGACACAAGTGGGCCAGAGCACTTGAACAAAAGGGATAAGCCAACTTCTGCCCTCTGATCTAGCAACATAAACGAGTGATCTCTTTCTTCTTTGTCCAAGCCAACAAAGACACCTTTTATAAACAGGTACTTGCTAAGCAGGATCATTAGTGTTAACTATAAAATAAGACAAGCAGCCGCACGTACTCTCAAACATGACATTACTTTATAAGGAAGGTCTTGTACATTTTAAATCCAAATGGTAAAACTGTCTTGCAAAAACCTTTGTGACCTTTGTGATGTAATGAAAGTGGTTTCACAGTACAAAAACACCTTAAAAAGCAGATGGTTTACATCCTAATGTTCCTGTTATGGGCTGATCTGGTTTGTGTTAGACATCCAAACATAACAGCAGTGTAAAGGAGTGAAGAGGATACAGAGCAGAGAAAAGGGAAAAGAAACGCTACACTCTTACCACATCTTACAAGATATTGACACATCAAAGTAGTGTTCTTGCTTTCTTGCCACTGGCAGTTTTCCAGCAGGCACTGGAGATCGGTTCACTCCCTCTCCTTCATGCTTGACACAACACAACAGACTGAGAGACTTACTATTCATGAAGTGAATGAAGCCAAGAATGAAATATGGTAGACAGAGAAAGAATAAGTGACTGTAATGGCCGTTCCTTCTTTGTGGGTGGTTCCTTTAGCTACATTTAGTGTAGAGGGACTAATTGCTGTTTGTCAGCTTTCCTCAGTGCAGCTTCCAGAGGCAAACTTCCAGAGCAAACTGGGGCACATTCCACTAGGATCTCTATGGCAGCTGCACAGAGGGACTCCAAATGTCTGCTTCGCTCCCAGGAGCAAGTCTCTCTTAAAGAATATCAACAGATTTGAGGACTGTTCATAAGTTGACTGAAAACTTTCCCTGTGTAAAGGCTTAGTCGACATCCTGCTACCTTCACAAAAAGAATGAGGCAGGCCAATTATTAACCAGGACCCCGGGGTGGCTGCAGCATTCATGACTGTTGAGCGGGCAGGGGAGCACAAGGACTACTGAAGCGTATTACCAACCACAGAGTGCATGTCTGTGTGCACTGAGATTAAAGGCAACTGGACTTAAATGCATGTGTGCAACAGATGTCAAGGGTGATACAGTGTTTTTGGGTTGTTGGGTTTTTTTTTCAAAGACGTAGTGAAGTGTAAACTTACCTCAGCACTGTTTCCTACTCTCTTACTCGCACAACACTGACAACTTTTATTTCCCATAAAGCAACCATAATAGCAGTTAACATAAAAAAGCACCTATATGATGCCACACTTAAATGGGACAATAACAATGTCAACAGGAAACAAGACTAAAATGGACTAACGTGACTGACAATTTTCAAGGTTTTTCAGAACACATGGGAACCCTGTTTAAGTATAGAGCAACATTTCCTTGTAAAGCCTTTTCTCACCAACCTTACCTGGCGCTGACTTTACCTGACACTTGTTTGTACAAAGCACATAAAAAAAAAAAAAAAAAAAACCTAAGGTGCTGGATTCAACTGTATTCTCAGCCGACAGAGCAGCAAGCTTAGGCACGGCTGGCTTCAAACGGCAGAGACAATAAGTTGGACAGGGTGCCATGGGAAGAAACAATGGGAGGCATTGAGCTGCAGAAGGTCAAAAGTATGGGTGTGACTGATTAAAGAAAGGGTCAGTGTTCTACAAAAGCTAATAACGGCTTGGCAGGTCGTTCCATGAAAGAGAGGAAGCAATAAATTATGTAGTTTCCTTGCGATACACACTGATGTCCTCTGTTTTCATGAATTCTGCTGTTTGGGGAGGTTTTTCAAAGGACTGGAAATTTTCTATTCAACACTGTTCCAAATAATCTCTTTTTTTCCATTAGGAATGAGTGACATTTTAAACTGTTAGTCATGTCTAACATTTATGAGTATTTTTTTAGAAGCTGTACTTGTAGGACAACTTTCCTAAGACATGTGTTTAGTCACAGAACAGTTTGGTAGTAGCGTTTAAAGCTTTTAATACTGGTCTGGCACACTAACTGGCATTTTGCATAACAGAATGGATTTGTGTAAATGCTTATTTTTATTTTTTGATAATGGTAATCATCTTTATGGTCATTATCTAGCCAGCCAAGTAGTTTTGCAAGGTAACAGTTGCAAAAAAGAATGACTACTACTATCTTTAGACATACTGTAGTGTATAACCCTTACTCTAGTGATCATTTAGATCAGTGGTCCTCAACTGGTCTGATCTTGGGACCCACATTTATCACAGCTGGGGGGAGTTTTTTAACAGAACCATTAACAAAAGTAAATTAAGTACATTTTCAAAAAATAAACAAAAAATAATAATCAATATTTTTACGCTGTCAATTCATTTTGTCTACAACTTAATTGATCGCTGTTACCATGGCAACAATCAGTAAACTCTGTTTTACAAGCAGATCTATAATTAAAAAGTATGTAGCTGAACATTTTAACAATATAATTCCAGACTTTTATTCAATTTTATTTTTTAACCTCTCAAAGAACATGCCTACGACCAGCATTTGAATCCTGACCCACCAGTTGACAATTACCAAAAACTATTATGACTAACTTCCTGGTGGGGTTTAGCATTGTTTGGTCATCATTTCTTTTTATTGTTGTTTTCTTTCCATTAAAGGCATTTGAACTATCACAAACTTTTTTCTTTTTTTTGGCAACCCAAATACAATTTTTGGTGTCAAACTTTAGGGCCTCAGCCCAGTGTTAGGGAACTGCTGCTTTAGTTGACAACTTCTACTTTCTACTAGGTAAAAGTTTTGGCATCTCAACCTACCTCTGGTTATCTTTGCATAAATATCTGCCCTTCTCACAGTTAAAACAGACTTAAGATCCAAGGGTCCCTGGTTCGATCCTGGATTTCAGCAGCTGAGTGGGTGGGAGTTAAAGCAGATATGAGAATGTAAAAGCCACCAACCTTTGAAAGCTCCTGTCCGGCATCACACTGCTTGCAGGGTTTACAGTTCCCAAACCGGTCCTTGTACTCCTGTTCTTTGCAGTCCCTGATCTCCTCCCCGGCCCCCGCAGGAATCTGAGAGGGACAGTAAAGTTTGTGGCAGTTGAAAATTCCTACGTTTCATCACCACTTTTATCCATAAGAGATAAAGCCGAGTTAATCCAGAGCCTAGCATCATATTCGCTCTTATAATAGAGCTCCTGGACTCTTCTTGAGAACAAGTCTGATACTGTTGGGATGAGATAAGATGAAACTTTAATGAGCCCTTTGGGAAATGGCATAGCTGCTGAAGCAGAGTCCAAGTAGAAAACCAATTAAAGGCTATACAGGGTTTGCCAAAAGTAGAAAAAAGAAAAAGATATCAAATTCGATCAACTGGGGCAATTAGGTAGAGAGGGGTAAAATAATATCCACTATGATCAGAAGGAGGGAGTACTGGTAGGTTTATGTGAAGGGTTTACAAGCACCCACACAAGTAGGTTCAGGGTCAAGTTTGAATTTGGTTTCTATTTCACATTTAAAAATTAATAGTAACAAGGAACTTACCAGAGTTGAATACATCACATGTAGTGTTAGCACAAGTGAAATGGTGGGTTGTGAAATGAAGACCATTTTGATGAGCCCACTTTTTGAAATTTATCTGAAAGAAGGAAGAGGAGACTGTTACTATCGATTCATATGAACTTGGGGTCAAATACACAAAACCAAACCTAAGCACACCTTACTTGGAAAGTGAAGAACTGTAATTAACATTTGATTTGATTTAATTCCAATCGTCAAGATGACAGATTTCAGCTTCAGGCTTCACACATCTTAAATTACATCACAGAGAAGCTGTAGCCTGTATCTGCAGGAGTTCAAAATCTAAAAGCCTTTATAGTTCATCAACGCTAAAATGAATATTCAACTAAAACTTACGTGTTCTCCAGGTGAGACGAAAGCAAAAAAGTCAAGTTAAACAGATCTTCCTCTCGACACTGTTAAACGCGAACTATCATGACATATTTTAATAGCTAGCATACATTTAAAACGGCTGTCTAATATCTGTCGCTCAAGCTAAGCCTACACAGGGAGCTCGTCCGTAAGTAGTTAACACACCTACCTGCGAGAAATGATCGAGTAGCCCGTGTGAACGTTGTTTTTAGTCGAAAGCAGACCGGTGAGAGGTGTGCTGTGGTTCTCGCACCGGTCTGCTCTGTTCACCATGTCAGTGCTGCTCCCCGACTCCGACAGGCACACACGGACCAGCGGCTCGAGGACAAACTCAGCGCCGAGATCAAAGGCGGAGGGAGAAGGGGCGGGGCCTAAGTGCCTCTGAAGCGCGTGGATCTGATCCGTGATCAGCCACAGCGAACATCAAAGAGTCCCCACAGAGCTGCTCCTACACCGCCCCTAGCCCGAGCTATGGAAGCCTACAGGGAACTGAACATTTGATTTATACACCTACCCTGTGTCAAAAGCAGTGGAATGTAGTCTAGGAGGGTTTTATTCCGGTTTTGACCACCCCCGTCAAACAATTTCAAACAATCCCAAAATTGCAGCAAACATTTAGGTCTACATTGATACAAGGCTGATGCTTTATTAGCATCAACGCTAATGTGTCTATAAGTTAAGCCTCTCCTGTATATATATTATGGCTGACAATATGCAGTTTGGGGAGTTTTAGAAGTTCTTAAGTGCCTTTTAATTTCAAATGCAACAAATCAATTGTGTTGCTAGCCATGTTCTACAGAGATGCTAAAGGTTGCCATCCACCCTGTTACCAAATTTCAGGGCCCCACATTTAGTAGACTGTACCTGATATGTTTTCTTCTAGTTGGGAAAAGGGTTTAAACCCCAAATACTATATTGTTAAAAGAAAAAAATGTCGGAAAAAACAGGCTTTATGATGCCACCGACTGTTTATTATATAATAAGGGATTGTAATAGATGAGAACCTCTATTCAGGAACTGAAAACCTTGGCCAATCACATGCTTGCAAAATCACACACTCGAAAAATGAGCACTCCCATGAGACAGGGACAGCAAAAAGAAAATCTCATCTCCCATGAGACAGGGACAGCTCTCATGGGAGTG
The DNA here is from genome assembly GCA_036850595.1 of Rhyacichthys aspro. Classification (NCBI taxonomy): domain Eukaryota; kingdom Metazoa; phylum Chordata; class Actinopteri; order Gobiiformes; family Rhyacichthyidae; genus Rhyacichthys; species Rhyacichthys aspro. The sequence goes on from CM072160.1 coordinate 18,237,708, forward strand.
CTCCTTTTTCGAGCGTTTGATTTTGCAACCATACACACCCCTATCAATGGACTTTACTGTACTTTTGAGAGTGTGGAGGAGAAGTGACAGGAAGAGCAGGATATTATTGTATAATTGCATCATATCAATCAGCAATCATGTAGTCTTTAGTTTTTATGAAACAGTTGCTGTATCCAGTAAAATGGTATTGCTATTACTTCATCTCCCAAAGGTTGTGAACAACTGATCGGAGTGCTTTTTTTAACCCACCCATCCATCACCACTAGCCTCCACTATATGTTTCACTCATTCAGTCACTTTTACATGCTTAAAAAACTAAAAACCTACAAGCAACAGTGTATGCTATATAGCTGCACCTTCTTAACCCACATAGGTTATGCAACATTGAGCCTGTCCATTGTTCACAAGTGAATTTAATGGTTTTAAAAGAAACAATTTACATCTGCTAAAGCACTCTCAGCATTGTTATTGTCTGAATAATCCATAGTAGGGGGGCATATTTTTGAAGGCAGTTGTCCCGTCAAGAGCTCATCACCACACCAATTGGAACTTTAATAATCATAAACTCTGATATCTTTCCCTGGACAACAGAGGCTTGCATATTTTATCCAGCAGGTTTTTTTTTTCCTCATGGCACAGTCTTTTTGTCTGAGAGCAGGTTTCCTCAAACATATTGATTCCCTTTGATTTAAAAGTGTGTATAATAATGTATTTTAACCCAAGTTTGTTAATCTGAATATATGTACAATAGTCTGTTAGCTATATAATGCAGGGTATCATTATCACCTTTCCTGATAAACAAGGCTGCTGTGTGGACGCCTGAACTAAACCAGAGACAAAAGTTCAAAAGCACAGCAGTAAAAGTGGCCAATTACTGACATGTCTGGGCATGTTCAGGATCAATTCCAGAGGATCTCTGAGTTCATTTTGTTAATACAGACAGTTCTTTAAACTTTTCCTTACAGAGAACAATCATTGTGTGTTTTCAAGTTGCCCACTGAAAAAGTCAATTCTGAGATTAACAAACATAACTCTTGGACAATAGAAAACATTAGTCATGTGTTTATAACCCAGCTTTAGAAGAGGAACGTTAATTCATGTAATTCCCATACATTTCACTATAATTACTTCTTCTATTACTAGTATTATTGTGACAAAGGTCAAGACCAAATCACTTCACGTGATAAACCCTCATCTCTGATATAAGCCACCTACAGTAGCTTTGTCACTGAAATCCTCCAATAGGGATTCCCCTTACTGAGCTAAATACTTGAGTTTGGTGTTGTCTCTATCTAGTGGTTCCAAAAAGATACTACAACGGAACCCTCCAAAAAGACAAATCATTCTAAACCCCTTATTATTGAGTATGAAACATTGAGACTAGGAGGAATATCACTCTCCACTGTGTTATTTGTAGCCTAGTTTCATAGACTAATAGTGGTCCATGTTAAGTTTCTGTTAGAGTCTGGACTATTCCACAGTTGCTGGTGTCCCACAGGAGTGCATTGCTCTGTCGCTGCCTCTTTAAGAGAACTGTGCGTAAAATCCTGCGGTATTAAACTGTCAAGAGGTGACGGCATCTGAATACTCACTAACAACTCAGATTTTATATTCGTTTGTTACTAAGAAAGAATAGCCCTCCTCCGTGTGGTGACGCAGGGGACAGTGCGCAGAGGCTGGTCTGACGCTGCAGACAGAGATGCTGGCCTGATGCTGTCAGACTGCTGCTGGTGTCCTCCTCATGAGAGAGTTCTCTTTCACACTCTCTCTCTCCAATGCGGCATTATGGATGTGCTATGAAGCCAATGGACAACTACTACAGACACTTTGAAGACTAGAAAACATTTTTATTGGGTTAAACTCATCTCTTGGAAAAGAATCACATAAAGCCACCACACTGCATTGTGGTAAGTTCGACTTCTTTATAACATGCATGCATCACGCATAGAGTGCTATATTTCTATTTGAACAGTTGTTTATTTTGGATCATCTTGATTGGAACAAGTCTCCTACACCGCACTTTTACCAAAATCTCTTAATGGGGTTGTAAGATTGCAGGAAGTCCTTGACTTTGGTGGTGGTCACGTTTCTACGCATCTTGCGCATCAAACGTTTACGCTTCTACAAAGGTTGGCTAGTTATTAGGCCCATGTTATTAGCCCTTTATTATTAAATCCGAAATATCCTAAAAGGGAGCATCCATAGTCTATGTCTGTAATAAATCTAGTGTCAAAAAATGTATTTCCAAGTCAAGTGCAGTCGCTGTTTTGTGCGTATCTAGGCCTGCACACTGTCACACAGTCAAATCCAAGAAAACTCAAGGCGGCGTTGTGAAACTCTTTGAAATGAAGACTATTTTTGCTACTTTAAAAAAAATCTATTAATAGCTGTAATTTTTCATTTTTTGCAAACTACAGTCGAAGGTTCTGCACGTTTTGCAACCGACAGCAATATTTTTAACTCCAGTTACATGATGAGGCCTTTTTATTACAATTCTTGCACCTGGTAGTTGCACCAAGAGCAGTAGAATGTAGAATGAGTGAGTCCTCTTTACCTTTTCATAATCTCTGCAGGTCGTTTCTCATTGCTAAAAATCTAAATATCTAGAGCTCAGATTTACTGAATAGGCCTCACTTTTAACACCGTTATCAAAGTCGTAGTGAGTCCAACAGCTCCTTTTATATATGTAAATTTTTAATAATATATTTCTTTGGTTTAGGAATCTTAAAGGTTAAAGTACGCATGCGTACAATAAAGCGTCCTCGCAGTTTTGGTATTAACTTTATCATGGCAGTCTAAAAACCAAACATGACCAAAAATATACCCCTTACTTATCACTCATTAATCATGTAACGTACAGTATTAGCTTAAATTTGCATTCGCAGTGGAGTTAAATAACCATAGCGCAAAGCCGCTCTGTGGCTGCAGGGGTTTATTGTCCCGAGGAAGTGAGTAGGAGTGAGACCTCTCGCCTCTCTGCACCTTTGCCATCGCGCTCGGGGTAATTCATTATTATTAGAACATCGCCTTTGAAGGAGTCAGCGTGATGTTGCATGGACACTACTATGTCACCTGCTATTGTTGATGTTGTTCTTTCTAGGAACAGCGCACACCGTGAAATGTATCAGCGTTTTGAAGAGACCGTAGAGGCTGCGCACCGGACAGATACAAGTGAGTGGGGTTTGCGGGACAGCGGCGGGATAACGCTCCTAAAGAAGCTAATAAAAACCCCGGCGTTAGCGTTATGCGGCTTGAAAGAAACACTTTTAAGTCATGGCAATAAGTGACATTTACGTGTAATTGTCAGTAGTTAAGTCTACACCACTGTGTTTGGTTTGCATTAAGCATTTAAGTTTAAAAATAAAGACAGGTGCTGGGAGGATAATAACGGTTTTCTTGTTTTGCTTTAGCCGTTTTCCGGGAGGTGTATCCATGCGCGCAGTGCAGAAGATAGTCCCTTGAATGTGGAGGCTGCTCGGGCACAAAGTTGCAGCAAGATGGCCAAATGTCCAGACCCGTGGTGAGTTTGATGTGTCATGACCATTACTATTCATATTCATTTGACATTAAACATATAAATATCACAATAAGAACTACCGCTACTAACAACGCCACTTATGATGGATCTATCCACCTTAACAACATCAGTAAATAACCATGGCTGTTTTTCCTGTAGGTTTATCCTAGATGTCAAAATGTAATAATCTTTGTGCAAGCTGCCACACCCACTTCAGCTTCACTGTAGAATTGGCTGCATGGCTCTGCTGCTGCTGCTGAATGAGCAACAATATTTAGCTTAACTGGTGTTTTTGTAGTGGCTGTTTCTTGGAGATTCTCCTTTACAGAAGTAAAATGCCACGGTGTCTTTTAATAGCTTTACACTATTTTACTTGTGGAGATAATATACTGTGAAATGAAGGAAAATCAACCACAAAATTGCATTAAGAGCTGTTATTGTTTAATATGTCAGGAGTATTGAAGCTTACGTAATTTTGTTGAGAAATGCAAGGTAATGTTCGGTAAATGCAGTCTAATACTTTTGTCTGTGGTACTAATGGGCCTTTTACAGATGGCACGGATGAGGTGTACATTCTCATATTACTTTCAGTTTCAACTATTGATCAATACCCAATGTAACCAAAATGCCTCTGTCCTTTAGACAGTTCAGAGGTTCAAATTTGACATCTCCTTTACAAACCAAAAGACTGTTTGATCAATAATATTAAAGACGAGGTTACTTAATACTAATCAATACTACTAGTGTTGCAATGTTGCTTCTACATTTCGAGCTGGAATGATCACAGTGTTAAAATATTATATACAAACCTCTAAAATGTAAATAAAAACATTGCTCATGAAACCTTGTTTATTTTATTTAGTTTTTAAATAGAACATAAACAACATATCAGGTGTTGAAACTGTGACTCTGATTTTACTATTTTATGAAGAATAATAGTATAATGATTTTGAATTTGATGCAATACACCTCAAAAAAGACAGGGGCAACAAAATGGTGGGGAAAAAAACAGCTGGAGGAGTTTTGTGCACCTCATTATTTTCAATGGCAACAGGTCAGTAACATGACTGAGTATAACAGGACCATTTTACAGAAGTAGATGGGTAGAGGTTCAACAGTCTGCAAGTTAAAGCTGTATCCTGCTAAGAAGAAACGCAGACAAAACCCATGCTTCACATTTTGATTAATTTGACCATAGAACATTTTTTTCTGTCCATTGTTGGTCCAGAGAAGACAGATTTTGGGTTTGGATAATAAATAAAGCTTTGTATGTATTTTTAAGGTTTCCATGGGTGACCGTGGTCCACGAGTACATCGGCCCGAAGTCCTACCAGGTGTCTCCCTGCGCATCTGTTCGAGATGTGAAGCAACTGCTTTACGAGGAGACAAACCTGCCTGTAAAAGAGCAACGACTGAGCCACAATGGAAAAGTGGTGAGTTTAGTCGGAAAGTTGGAACATACTGACGTACACCGCTTGCATAAAGAATCTAATCCTGGGTGATCTTGTGTCGTATCTGCAGGACAAATGAAGTGAACTAAAATATCAACAGTAGCCTCATTGTCTGATGTTCTGTGTAATTCTGTGCCTAATCATCTTGTCTGAAATAAGGACTGTAAATTAGGAGCATTTTAAAGCATACTGTAGTGTGATTTTGTGAGTGTGCTGAGGGTACGGCTTTTGACTTGACTCGAGGTGACCCCGTGGATCAGGGCGCGTTTGATTGAAACCAGCAGGTGGTGGTCAGTTCTCGGGAGCCCCCTCCCCGATCTCATGGACAGAAACACACAGCCAGCCCCGCCTAAATAAACAACTGTTAAAAGTAGCCATCTAAAACAAAAGCACATTGTGTCCAGTCCATGTTTGAGTCTACTTATTTATCAGTTTTTAGTATTCCAAATTGCCTTCCAGCTCAGTGAATAAAAAAGGACAGCATTTTATTGCAGGCACTGTGCCAGAGACTGTATTTAGCAGAAAAAAAACATTGTGCTTTTTTTGGGAGACAGAGAGAGGAATGTTTACTTCTGTCTGCGTCTGTCTTGAGTTTGTCATTGTAAATGTCATCTAATGAGAAAATACTTTTAACTGGCAACTATTTGTCTCTATTTGAGCTTGGAGAAGTAGACGGGGATAGAAGAGACTAAGTGATATATTGTAAATAAGAGGAAATGGAAAAAATCTAATCCTAGATACTAAAAAAATCAAATTGTAATTTGTTTTTCTGACAGATGACTCACATTTTGTTAGGTGTTCAGATAAAGAAGGGCATCTCATGTCACTTTTATCATATTACTCAATGTATGTCTTAATAACTGTGCACTTTTAAAAAAAAAAGGAAGGGGTTGGGGGGGGGTTTTTTTTTTTTGTTTTTTGTGTGTGCATTTTTCTCCTTCCTTTGGCTCGGTTGCCAACTCGTGCTTGGGCTTTTAATTGGGACTTTCATTCCCTCGTGCTTGGGCTTTTTAAATGGGACTAATATTGTTTGGACCTAGTTATAACACTCAAGGTTCCTGTAGACCTGTTGTTGTTTTTTTTAAACCTACCGTCACGAACCTGGGTGTGAAAACTGACTGTGATTTTAAACTTGACATTTCAACAGATTAGAGCAGTGGTGAAGTCCAGGTTTCTTTCAGTTGAGGCAGCTGGCCAAAAGTTTAATCTCTCTCTGCGTCTCTTTGAAATTTTAATCCACGCTTTTATCACTCGTTTCAATTATTGCAGTGCACTTTATGTTGGGATTAGCTTGGTGTCACTAGCAGGTTTGCAGTTGGTTTTTGTTTTTGTTGTTCGTCTACAGCTGTAAGAACCTTAAAGCCCATATTCAGGTCTGCAAAAAAACAGACCTAAAAGACCTCAAATGAACTATCTGATGAAAGGGTCACCCTGAATTAAACAAACGATTATTGTAGTGTGTGCTGATCACGAGGCTGATGATGACCATGAAGCTTGTGCTCAGCTCTCCTGGCAGCACCTTTGTGTGCACAGACTGCTGAGTGCAGCGGGTCACAGAGTCACCTTGAAAAGTCCCACACAGCAGCAGCAGCAGTGGTAGCAGCATTGTGCTAACTCTGGCTTGCTGCTGCATTGATTCTAAAGCACTCAACATCAAAAGTCAATCTACAGTAATATTATAAAAGTTGTTACAGAAGGCATTTTTCTGTTTTCAGTAAAATGTTTATAGTTTATCACATTTTCCTTTCTTTACGCAGCTGGATGACAGTTTGCAAATCGGAGCCCTGCTGCCTTCAAGAAGCCTAGGAGTGTCTTTTAAACTGGAGGGTAGAGGACTTAAAGGAGGAGGTTAGTTAAAAATCTCAACATACAAATATCAAAGAAATGACAGAGACTAACAGAGCTGTGTGTTTTTCAGGTAGGTTCGGGCAGACAACACCGCCGCTAGTTGAATTCCTGAAGGATATTTTGAGGAGGTACCCTGAAGGTGGACAGATTCTGAAAGTAAGTGTCTTTATCACAGAAATAACATTTAGGCTACTTTTTTTTTATCACACAGAGCCAAAATTGTACAAGCGTAATAGAAGGTTAATATATTGTTTTTATGTATTTTCCTGTTTCTAAGGAGCTGATCCAAAATGCTGAGGATGCAGGAGCCACAGAAGTCAGGTTTATGTATGATGAGACAGAGTATGGGGTGGAGTCCCTGTGGTCACCGGCCATGGCTCAGAACCAAGGTGAATGCTCCATGAAACTGGCTTTACTAGATAAAGAAGATGGTAGACTCATTAGGGATGCACTGATCTGATACTAGTATATGATAGTGGCACTCGAGCTGGAGCGGGTGTCTGTTAATGGTGTTAATGCATAGAGCTGATCTATGTCAACACAATTGAACATGATGACAATTGAAGTATTTTTGACATTACATTCATGTTTCAACTACAGCTCCTTAAAAGCAGAGTGTGTTTTATTTTTTGCTTCTCTGCAGACACAAGGGACTTATGCTTATTATTAGGTTAAACAGTGAAGTCATACAGTTATGTGTTTTGTGATGTAAGAGCTGGATAAAGTCGACTGTGGGATCAAAAACATAAACTCAGCAGCTCAAGACCCCGCTATCGTCCCACAGTACAATGACATCAGATTGCTATGAGGTATTGGAAGATTTTAAAAGCATCCGGAGCAGTATCTAAACGCTGGATCTCAACATCCTTATCAATAATAGCAAGCCTTATATTACATTACATTGTATCCAGTGACGTGACATGAAATTGTATTGCAGGTACAGCCCTCTATGTCTATAATGACGCTGTGTTCACGGTGGAAGACTGGAACGGGATTCAAGAGATTGCAAGAAGCAGGAAACGAGAAGATCCTTTGAAAGTTGGGAGATTTGGAATCGGCTTCAACTCTGTGTACCACATTACGGGTGAGCACAGTCAGAGTAACAATAGAACTATGCAGGAGACCCTTGTACAGTTTGTAAACGACATGAGCTGCATGCACGTATTAGCCACAGATGTTTCACAGGCTGCAATACACAGGTATAGTCACAAAAAATGCAAATTCTGTAAAAACAAGTAACCAAGCAACTACTGAGTGGGTTGATAACATTAGCAAGTGGCTTTATATTTAGCTTGTTTAGATAAATAACCCCATGAGGCACTCAGAGTCATACCCTGATGTTTTTAGGACCCGTGCTTCTACATAAAAGACTGTTCATTTATGATCTAACCAACAACATAGGCATGCTCCTTGCAAAAGCTACAAATGGAGGAAATGGATTACACAAAATCACGCATACATGCAGCTCACATACAGTACAGGTCATGAAAAATACATAAAGGCTGTAGCTTTGTAGCATTCTTGGTTTGTCTACAAATGTAAAACAACACAGCAGCCAACTTACTTGAGTAGAACTAAAAGCCAAAGGATAATATTAACAATTAAAATGAAACACACTGGAGAAGATGTCTGCCTAAAAATGTAGTGTTGTTAAACTTGAATTATCATATAAATTAACTTGAAATACCACTGATTTGTGCAGTGAGTATATATAAGATGGCACTACTTACACAATTATGAAGCTGTGGCAGTTTATATTGTCTGTACAAAAGCAAAATTATGTTGAAGCTGTTTTTTCTCTCTGTTTCAGATGTTCCTAGTATTTTCAGTGGAGACCAGATCGCCATGCTAGATCCACATCAGACACTGTTTGGGGTCAATGAGTCCGGTCAGTGTTGGAACCTCAAGACAGACATCAAGGAGATTACAGAGCTAGCTGACCAGTTTGCCCCATACATCGGGATGTTTGGGAGTTCTGAAAAAACAATTAAGGATGGCAACTTCCCTGGAACGCTCTTTCGCTTCCCACTTCGCATGAAACCCTCACAGCTCAGTGGCAACATTTACAACAAAGAGAAGGTTCTGGAGCTTTTTGAGTCGTTCAAAGCAGATGCAGACACTGTACTACTCTTCCTCAAGAGCGTTCAGAAGATATCCTTGCATGTGCGTGAGTCAGATGGAACGGAGCGCGTGCTGTATCAGGTTACAGCTACAGAGAACACTGATGATAAACTGGAAAGGCCTGAATCACTCAAGATTTTAGGAGAAGCCACAGACAATTATGGAAATGGTGTCCCAAGTTCTACCATTACATGTGTCACATACCAGGTCAACATAGAGACCCAGGATGAAACTGCTAAAGAGAATCAGAGGACGACGTGGCTGGTGTGTAATGGGGTTGGAGGAAGAGGAATGTGTGCTGAACTGGATTCTCTTGCAGATGACTTAAAGTTTATGCCCACAATTGGCATCGCCATGCCACTTGGTTTTGTGGACAAAGAGGATGAAGGTGCAACATCAGGTTTCTCAGGACGAGCCTTTTGCTTCCTCCCTCTTCCCCCCGGTGAGGAGAGTGAGACAGGACTGCCTGTTCATGTGAGCGGCTTCTTTGGCCTTACAGACAACCGGAGGAGTATCAAATGGCGGGAGGTGGACCAATGGAGGGACCCAGCTGCTTTGTGGAATGAGCTACTCATAATGACCATCATACCCAAGGCTTACTTTACCCTCATCACTGAGGCTGTCAAAAGGGTACAGACTATAAAGGACCAAGACTTTCCTTTATCTCCGAGGGGAACTTATGCCGCCTGGCCAGATCCTAAACAGGTGAAATCCCGCTGGAAACCCATCCTCCAGCCTCTGTTTAATGAACTGCTGCAGCAGCAAGTCATCTATTCCCTGAGTGAGAGCTGGGTCAGGGTGGACCAGGTTGTTTTCTCTGAGCTAGACAACGATAAAGACATTTCAGAGACTGTGATTAACTACCTCCAAAGCTCAGGGATGCAGGTGGCAAAGGTGCCTGCCTCTGTTGACTCTGTTTTAGCTGCCTACACAACTGAAGCCACTGAAGTAAAGAAAGCAACTCCAGCATTGCTGCGGCAGGCCATTAGGAAGTCCAAACACAAAGGCTCATCAGAGGAAAAACTGTTACTGCTTGAGTTTGCACTTAGTGACGCTAATTACAGTGATCTCATCGGGCTGGAGCTTCTGCCTTTGCAAGACGAGTCATTCACTACATTTTCATCTTCAGTCAGTGACAAAGATGCCATTTACATTGCATCAGATGAGTACCCCAGGTATGAATACAGACAAAACATTGGATTCATTTTGGCATATTTTTTTCTTTGAAAATTCATGTAAATACACTCCTGTATGTTATTAATGTAACAAAAATGTAATTGTCAAGTGATTAAAAGACAAGTATCAGTACATTGAATGCATCCTACTTCTAATAAGATATTTTGTGTTTCTTTGTGCTTGGTTTGAAGGTCCCTGTACCCAGGACTTGAAGGCCGGTTTGTCTCCGAAAACATTAAATCTTCAGTTATGGACAGACTCAAGAAAGCAGCCAAAAGTAGAGGTAATTGTAAATCATGTCCATCTGTTTGTTCATTGTATTTGTTTCTAATCATATCCAAATGTTCATATTCAGCTGATTATTAGGTGATAGTTTATGCTATATATAAGATATATAGAATTTTAAAAACATCTGCATACATCTCAACTCTGAATTATGTCACTTGAATTTCAGCGCAGCAATACCTTTGGGGGTGCTCTGGTAGGTCTTTAAATGTATGACTCATGTTATGAACTTTATTAACCCAGACTAATATGCAGTTGTCAAAGTTTTTCACTGTAAATGCATTTCAGTGTAGGTTTGACAATTAACATGTTTTTAGCATGATATACATCTAACCTCGATTCACTGTTAACGGGCGGACTACTTTCTGTGCATCTTGTTGTATGTTGTTATCATTTTGTTAAGGACACTGTGGTTACACTGTGGTTTTGCTAATAATTATTATCTAAATAATTTGTTTCAGGGTTGTTACAAGCATAATTAAATGATTTTAAAGGCCACCCTTCTTTGTTATTTTCTGTCACAGGAAGGCCCTGTACACAGCTACAAGTACTGACCCCTGAGAGATCAGCTCGACTCATTAAAGAGATCCTGTCAAAAGCCTGGCCAACCAGAGACTTCTCTGTTCAGTGGGAGCCGGGAAACCAAGAGCTGCGGCATCCAACAATATCCTGGCTGAAGATGGTTTGGAAACATTTGTACATCAAATTTGCTGATGAGCTAAGTACCTTTGAAGATATGCCGTTGATCCCACTTGTGCCACTTTGTGAAACCACAAACACAACCACACTGCTACGCCTCAAAACTCCATCTCCCATTGTTCATGTCAATGAAGAAGAGGCTCCCATCTCTGAATCCCTCCTGGACATCATGGAAAAGTTGGGAATCAAAGTCATTAAAAAGCTTGATTCATGTTTAAAGCACCCTTTGCTAAAAAATTATATTCATCCTTCCTCTCCCAGTGTGCTGCTGCAAGTCATGGACAGACTATCAACACAACGATTAGCCAGCCTTGTATCCTCTTTCTCCGTTAAAGAGAAAATTGCACTTCGAAACTTCCTTGCAGGACTATCTGATATCACAGAGAGGGAAAAACATACACTGTTGGAGCTTTCCATTTTTGAGAAAGTTGGGACCTGCTCCGAAGGTGCCTCCAAATACACATCACTGAGAGGAGCCAGAGCGTTACATCACAGAGCCAAGTACCCACCAGATGTGAAAATATCCATTAACCTTGTTAGTTGCCGTGATGAGGAATCTATCCGCCTTATAAAGATGATGAATGTGGAGCAGGTGAAAACAACAGAATGTCTGAAGGTTATTGTTCAGGATATTGAAAAGGGATATTATGAAACTGATGAGATAAACCAAATCATGCTGTGGGCACTTAAACATCTGGCATTTCTCAAGAATGAAAACTCCGCTGTCATTGCATGGCTTTCCAAAGTTAAATTTATCCAGCTTCCATGCGGAAAATCAGTCGCAGCTTCAGATCTATTTGACCCAGGGCTGGAGATTCTGCAGAATCTGTTCTACATGGAGGAAAAAACAAAGTTCCCTCCAAGTACTTATACATCATCTCCTGACATTCTGCATTCACTCCGACAACTGGGCCTAAGAAATGAGGTGCAACTCAGTGAAAAAGATGTGCTCCATGTTGCAAAGAAAATAGAGGAGTTACAAAGCAAGAAAGAGCCTAAATGGGAAGCTGTTATCAGAAAAGCTAAAACACTGTTGCAAATTCTCATCAGACAAACCAAACTGGTCAAATCAGCTGAAATTCAGGCTTCACTACTTAAACTAAAATGGGTACCTGTTTGCAAAGAAAGACCCCCAACATACCCCAAATCGTTAGCTTGGGTTGGAGACCATTTAAATATCAGTTCTTTGTCTGAGATGTGCGACATTTCCCATGCAGTACTAGTGGGCTCTTCTGTAGCGCTGGTCGAACACACGTCTGCAGGTATGAAGAAGTCACTTAAACTAAAACTAGATCCTCAAGTTGACCAAGTTTTACAGCATTTGAAAGCCGTGAACGACTGGCACAAATCACAAGCATTCTCAACCGAAGACTGGTACCAGTTCCAGCAGATTCTCTTTGAGATTTATGGCTTCATGCAAGCTCATCTTGAAGACGCACGAGAAGCAATGAAGTCGCTTTCATTTGACTGGGTGTGGACTGGAAAGACATTTTCATCACCAGGCCAAACTGTCCTCAAGCCTCTTCCTGAACTAGATCTGCAGCCCTATCTGTACTCATTACCAAAGACAATCAGAAAGTTTCACAAGCTTTTCAAGTTTTGTGGTTCAATTGAAGAAGTCATTCCAAGTCATGTGTTTGATGTAATTGGCAGTATTCAGAAAAGTTGTGGAGAAGACTTGACAAAAGAAGAAAGCAAACACAATATTCTACTATTGATCAACATTCTCAGGTGGTTGTACAACAATCAGATACCTGTAGACACTGACATGCACGTGCCTATTCTTTGTTATAAGAACCCAAACAAATTAGCCATGAAGGCTATTCATGAATGCACATACTGTGACATCAAAGTAGATGATCTAAACGACTTACTTGAAGATGCATCAGAGCCTATAACTTTAGTCCATGATGACATCCCCATGAAAACTGCAGAGTGGTTGAAGGTACCATGTTTAAGCACAAGGTTGATCAATCCAGAAAACCTTGGTTTTGAACAATCAGGCCAACGAGAACCACTAACAGTGAGAATAAAGAATATTCTCGAGGAATATCCTTCTGTCGCTGATATTTTTAAGGAGCTACTTCAGAATGCAGATGATGCAAGCGCAACTGAGTGCAGTTTCCTCATCGACATGCGAAAGAACATGGACATCCGTGAGAATCTTCTTGACCCTGGAATGATTGTCAGCCACGGACCCTCGCTGTGGTCTTTCAACAACTCGGTCTTCACAGATACCGACTTCCTGAACATCACACGGTTGGGGGGGTCGATTAAAAGATGTGAAGCAGACAAGGTTGGAAAATTTGGATTGGGATTCAACTCTGTCTATCACGTCACAGATATTCCCATAATCATGAGCAGAGAATTTATGATTATGTTCGATCCAAATATCAATCACATCAGCAAGCACATCAGAGATCCGTCTAATCCAGGGATCAAAATTAACTGGAGCAAACAGCAAAAGAGGTTGAGAAAGTTTCCAAACCAATTCAAACCTTTCATTAATGTCTTTAATTGCCAGCTACCTCTCGCCCAGGACTCCCCTTACAAATTCAACGGTACACTCTTCAGACTACCTTTCAGAACAGAGCAGGAAGCCTCCGTCAGCGAAATCAGCACCTTGTATTACAACACCACAGACATCTATTCCTTGGTTGATGAGTTCAGCCTCTGTGGCCATCGTTTTATTCTGTTCACTCAACATGTTGGAAGCATGGTCTTAAAATACCTCAAGTATGAAGAACCGAATCCAGCTGCAGCTCAAGATGTGGTAACTATCAACAAAAGTGTCTGGTCATCCAAAGCCTCATATGGCCCTTTAAGTATCCTTAAATCAGCTGCAAAGGTCATGAAAAAGGCTGCCAACACCAACAAGGTACCAGCTGACTTTCCAAAGTCTGGTTGCATTATACGCGTTGTGGTTGAGGAGTTTCATAACGTCTTTAAGCGCATTGTGGATCTTCACTCCCCTTTGTTCAGAGGTCCAGAGGAAGATCCGAATCAGTACTTTGAGATGGCTGCTAAAGGTATTCAGACAAGACGCCTCACGGACGAAATGCCCCAAAAAGCAGTTGAAGTCACCAACTGGCTCATCTGCTCTTGTATGGATATCAGTGAAGCTCTCAAATTTTCTCTCAGTGACAGTGGGAAAAGACTGGGATTAGTGCCGTGTGGCGGGGTGGCCATTTTGCTTTCAGAGGAAGAAAATCGCGTATGGACAGTGAAGACCAGCACTACGCCAATCGGAGAGGTGTTTTGCTATTTGCCTCTCAGAATCAAAACCGGTTTGCCAGTTCATATCAACGGCTGCTTTGCTGTTACATCAAACCGCAAAGAAATTTGGAAAACTGACACGAAAGGACAGTGGAATTCTGTGTTTATGAGACATGTTATCGTACAGGCTTACTTGTCTGCTCTAACAATGCTACGGATAATGGCCGAAAACGGAGAACTGCTCAACTACAACTACTACGCAGTGTGGCCAGATCCAAGCCAGGTGCACGATGACTTCACACTGATCAGCCAGGGAGTCTACCAGGAAATTGCCAAAGGTGGGGACAGTGAGCAGGCAAAAGTGTTCTCAGATGGAAAAATATGGGTGTCTATAAAATCTGTTAGATTTCTCGATGATGCCCTACTTTGCAGACAAGACATCGGCCCATCCGCTTTTAAGATATTCTTGAAGTACCTAAAGAAAAGTGGGTCGCAAAACCTGTATGCTGTTGAGCTGCCTGACTGGGTGAAGGAGGGATTTGAGGATGCTGGATGCAAAGGGAAGCTAATGGAAAACACCCTGACTGAAAAGCATTTTTTTACAGATGTGTTTTTCCCTCATATACAGGAAATCGACGAAGAGCTCCGAAATCCATTGATGCAATATGTCCTTAATGAGAAACTGGAAGATTTCGCATCGGTCCTTAGAGTCACTCCTTGTATTCCATGTTCGGGCCCCAATAAGGAGCTTGTTCTGCCTTCCAGACTCATTCATCCAGAGGGAAGAGTTGCTAAGCTCTACAACGCTGATGATGGGAGATTTCCTGAAGGAACAACAAAAGACTACCTCAACCCAGTGTGTTTGGTGAAACTTGTGCAGTTGGGCATGGTGAAAGACGATCTGTCATGGGAAGACATTACTGAACGCACAGAGTCCGTCAGTGAGCTCAATGAAAGCAACCACATGGCCGCATGTGTTCGTAGCAGCATACTGCTTAGCCTCATCGATGAGAAACTGAAAGTGGGTGACCTAGGAGACAGCGAGCTTTTAGAGAAGCTACAGAACACTAAGTTTCTTCCTTTCCTAACAAGACCAGCAGGGTTCTCACTACCATGGCACGGGAATGACTTTTCTCCAACTACTATGTTTTCTTCTCGAGAGCTCTTCACAACTGAACATCAGGATACAGTATGTTTAATCAAACCTATCCTGAATGAGAACTCGCCGTCTTTCAAAGGCTGTGGTGCAATGTCGCTGGCTGTAAAAGATTGCCTTGGTCTAATAAGAAAGCCCTCAGTTGGACTCGTCATCAGTCAACTCCAGAAGTTATCCCATTTTTTTGATGGTGTCACACTGTATCAAGAAAACATAACAAACGCCTGCTACAAATATCTACACGAAGAGATGTTGCAGGATGAGATGGCAAAGGTGCAAATCACTGAGGAACTCAAAGCATTTAACTCCATCCTGGTGGAAAACACGTATGTAAATCCCTCCAAGGTTGCATTCTACTTAAATTTCGATGCTGCCCCATATCTATACCAGCTGCCTAACAAATACAGAAACAGCTGTCGTGAGCTCTTTGAAAATGTTGGAGTACAGCCCAGCTTCACGGTAGAGGATTTCTCTGCGGTTCTCGAAATCATAAAGCAACAATGCGGGCGGAAATCACTCACAGAAGAGAACTTCCAGCTAAGTCGCAGGATTATTAGTGAAGGCATATGGAGTTTGATCAGGGACAAAAATCAAGAGTACTGCCAGGCAAATTATGGTGGAATCCTTTTACCTGACTCCAGTCTAACATTACAGCCATCGAAGTCACTGTGCTACAATGACTGCCCTTGGATAAAGGTACGAGACTCCTCTGTAAAGTACTGTCACGCGGATATTCCAAGAGAGGTTGCAGTTAAACTTGGTGCAGTCCCAAAACGCCACAAAGCCTTGGAGAGATACGCTTCGAATGTGTGCTTCAGTACTCTCGGAAGCGAGTTTGGGCAAAAAGAAAAGCTGACAAGCAGAATTAAAAGTATCCTAAATGCTTACCCGTCTGAGAAAGAAATGCTTAAAGAGTTGCTTCAAAACGCAGATGATGCCAAAGCCACTGAGATTTACTTCATTTTTGATCCGAGAACACACCCCACAGATAGAATATTTGATGATAAATGGATTCCGATGCAAGGCCCAGCGCTTTGTGTTTATAACAACCAGCCTTTCACAGAGGATGACATCAGAGGAATACAGAACCTGGGGAGAGGCACAAAGGAGGCCAATCCAGGCAAAACTGGTCAATATGGCATCGGCTTCAACTCTGTTTATCACATCACCGACTGCCCCTCCTTCATCTCAAATAATGACATTTTGTGCATCTTTGACCCACATGCTCAATATGCTCCCGGTGCCACATCTGTGAGTCCTGGGAGGATGTTTAGAGATTTAGACTCTGACTTCAGCTCACAATTTTCAGATGTTCTCAATCTGTACCTGGGGGCTCATTTTAAGTTAGAACGCTGCACAATGTTTCGATTTCCTATTCGCTCTACAGAGATGGCGAGGATGTCAGAGATCAGTTCTGTTCCAGCATCAGACAGAATGGTCCAGAACCTACTTGATAAGCTGAAAACAGATGGTGCGGAGCTTCTCATGTTTCTGAACCACATGGAGAAAATATCAATCTGTACAATTGAAAGCTCAACTGGAGAGCTAAAAGTCCTCTATTCAGTGACGGCTAAAATAACTGACGGAGATCGGTTAAAAAGAAAACAGTTTCATGCTTCAGTGATTGATAGTGTGACCAAAAAGAAGCAGCTCTCTGCTATCCCAGCCCAACAGATAACCTACACTATGGACATAGAGGATACTGACGGTACCTTGACAACATGGATGATATGCAACCGATCTGGCTTCCCTGACATTGAAAACGTCTCAAAAAGTGTCATCTCAGCCCACAAAAACGAGGATATAACACTGTTTCCTCGAGGAGGTGTAGCTGCCTGTGTGAGCCACAACTACAAAAAGACCCACAGGGCTTTTTGTTTTCTGCCTCTTTCCCTAGAAACTGGCTTACCGTTTCATGTGAACGGACATTTTGCACTAGACTCTGCACGAAGAAACTTGTGGCGAGATGACAATGGTGTAGGAGTAAGGAGTGATTGGAATAACAACCTAATGACTTCACTCATAGCCCCGGCATGTGTAGAACTCCTGATCCAGTTGAAGCGACGGTTATTCCCAGGCCCTGATCCCACAATAACCATAATACAAGGAACACCACTTCATGCTGTTAAAGACTCTCTACGTAAATATCTGTTTTTCTTTCCAGTTAACAGAATCGACATACAGCCAGACTGGTACTGCCTCGTTAAAGCGGTGTATCAGTGTATTCACGCCGAGCAGAAGCGACTGCTGCCTGTCCTCAGGGCGCCACAAGGAGACAACTCTGACATGCACACTGTCATTTACATTTCGTGGGTGAATACCGCTCCTGTTAACAAAGGCAGGGCGTTTTTTGACAACCTGCTACAAGATGAGCTCCAGCACCTGAAAAACACAGAGCACAACATCACCTCAAGAAAATCCGTAGCTGAAAATGTCTACAGACTCAAAACATTGCTTTTGGATATCGGTTTCAATCTTGTTTACAGCTGTGATGAATCTGCTAATCTTTACCTCGGTTTGGAAGATGCAGGAATACCAGTGGTGTATGTCACTCCGAAAGATGTGCGTAACTTTCTCCACACGTTCTCAGCCCCAGACACTTCTTGCCAAGTTGGAAAACTCCCCTGCCGTCTTCAACAGTCAACCTATAAGCTCATTCATCATGTAAAACTTCTTGTAGACTACTGCTTCAAAGACATCGAGGACGAAGACTTCAAAATCGAGGGTTTGCCTTTGTTGGTAACAATGGACAACATGCTACAAGTGTTTGATGTAAAAAAAACAAAGTTTCTCACAGGGCACCATGAGCTAATTTCATCAAGAAAAGAAATGTTTATGAGTGCGATGTATATCAAGTACAGTGACATTCTACTAAAGACAGGGGCTGCAAAGACATTCGACATCAGCAGCTTTGGTGAGCTCCTGGGTTCTGTTCTCCCCAGAGAATATCGAACTAAAGCTCCAGTGAGATGGAGAGACTCCTTTCAGAGTGAGTCCTGGCTAAAGAATGTGTGGAACTTCATCAGTGAGAATATTGCTGTGAAGGAGGACCAGGAGGAAATGAAACCCAGTTTTGACACAGTCGTGGACATTCTCAAAGACTGGGCTCTGCTCCCTGGCGTCAAATTCATGGCCAGAGAAAGACTTGTCATCCCTGAGCACGATTTGCTCTTACCTCTCAGTTTGATGAACATAGCCATTTTCCCACAAGGCCAAAATGACAAGGTCTTCCACACGCTGATGAAAGCAGGGTGCATTCAGCTAGCCATCAACAAAATCTGTGCCAAAGAGAATCCCATATTGCCATTTCTGGCACAACACACAGCAAACACTGAAAATCCATCAAGTGTTCTAAAAGCTCTCGAGTACATGATACAGACAAGTGCATTCAAAGCAACAAACCTCACTGACAAAGACTTTGAGGCCCTGCTCCTGTATTTCAACTGCAACCTTGCTAACCTAACACAACAAGACATCCCAAGCCTGAAACTTCTCCCATGCTTTAAATCAGTCAGTGGGAGATATATCAACATCGCAAACTGTGTTTCAAACTATGTTCTTGCAAGAAACATCCCTACTGCTGACATAGACAAGTGGGCTCACAATGTTTCTTATGGCTTTCTTGCTGACAACCCACAACTGAAAGAGCTCTACATCTTCCTGGGCTGTACGCCAATTGATGACTTGGAAATCTACCTTCAGCATCTACTGCCAAAGTTTGAGACTCTTTCCTACTCTGCAAAAGTTGAACACATTGTTTATTTAAAAGACCGCCTCTTGTCTATGGAGGAATCATGCGAAATGAAGGATCAGCTTTACGAAAAATTGGAAGGACTGTCGTTTATTTATGACAGCTCAACCCGACTTAGGCCTGCCAAATTTTTCTATGACAAGACAGAAGAAGTTTTCCAAGTTATGCTTCCCCAAAAGTCCTTCATACCAAATGATTTTTTCAAAAAAGTAGAACAAGTGTCCAAACCTAAAAACGGAGCAGTGCTGTTACCCTCTTGGATAACCTTTCTGAGGAACATAGGTCTGAAGCATGAGGTTTCACATCAGCAGGTGCTGCAGTTTGCGAAAGAAGTCAGCATCAAATCCCAAACCGAAAACTGGGCCAAAGAAAAGGTTCAAACCACTGTTGACATTCTCCTAAACCACATTTTCAAAGAGAGAGTTGATCTATTCAAAGGCACCTTTCTCAAAGAGCTTTCAGTGATACCATTCCTGTGTCCAGAGAGAGCCCCAAAAGAACTGGTCAAGCTGCACCCACAGTACCAAGAGATGGGTGGCACACTTCCTCTGATCCGATTCAGCAGCTCTCAAGTGAACCCCAAATTCAAGCAGACGGATATCATTAACTTGCTTTGGACGTCTTGCCCCATTCTACCTGAAAAAGCAACACCGTCATGTATTAAGGATCAGGAGGGGAGCACTATCACTGGACAGGAACAGCTCGACCAAGTACTAAACATGCTGGGTGTCAGCCTAGACCCACCCTTGGAAAAAGTAATCACCAACTGCAAGAACATTTGCACCGTATCCAACCCAGATGATGAAATGGTGAAAACCCGGAACAAGGTTTTGAGATCCACATACGAGTTCCTAAGCGCAGATAAAAAGGATTTCCGTTTCCATCTTCGCGGAGTTCCTTTTGTCATTGTTGAAGACGGCTGGAAATTGCTGAAACCTGAAGAAGTTGTCATCAATTTGGACAATGAATCAGACTTTAAGCCTTACTTGTACAAATTACCTCTGGAGCTAGGCACTTTTCATCAGCTGTTTAAACTTCTCGGAACTGAAGACGTGGTATCGACCAAACAGTATGTGGAAGTGCTCTGGCGTATTTTCAGAAGCTCAGAAGGCAAACAGCTGGATCCAAACGAAATGAGAACAGTGAAGAGGGCTGTTTCGGGACTCTTTAAATCTCTTCATAATGATCCAGTTGAAATTCGCAAAGATCTAGAGAACCTCCGAGATTTGATATTTTACCTGCCCAGTCACGATGGACGATTGGTCAAGTCCAGCGGCTTGGTCTTTGACGATGCTCCGCACTATAAAAGCAGAATACAGGGTAATGTAGGTGTCCAAATGCTAGTGGACATGAGCCAGTGCTACCTGGGCAAAGATCATGCTTTCCATACGAAGCTAATAATGCTTCTTCCACAGAAACTAAGGCCAAGATTGCTAAGCAGCATCCTTGAAGAGCAGCTTGACGAGGACTCTCCAAAAATGTGCCAGTTTGGTGCGCTTTGTTCACTCCAAGGCCGCCTCCAGTTGTTGCTCTCGTCAGAACAGTTCATCACAGGACTCATTCGGATAATGAAACACGAAAATGACAACGCCTACTTAGTCAACGAGGATAAAGCCATACGTCTCTGCAAAGCACTTTGTGAAGGACTCAAAGTGTCTTGTTTCGAGAAACTCCAGACTACATTAAGAGTAAAAGGTTGCCCACCGATCCCACACAGCCGCAGCGAAACTCTAGCTTTCCTAAAAAGATATGGCACAACTGTCATTCATCTTTACATCCAGCATTCAGATAGCAAAGACATCAATTTTCTCCTCGCACTGGCTATGACTCTGAAGTCTGCCACTGATAATTTGATTTCGGACACGTCTTATTTGATCGCCATGCTGGGTTGCAATGACATTTACAGGATTACAGAGAAGCTGGACAATCTCGGGGTAAAGTACGACTCAACTGAGCCATCCAAACTGGAGCTGCCCCTTCCTGGAACTCCCATACCCGCAGAGATACATCACACCTTGCTAATGGATCCAATGAACGTATTTTATCCAGGGGAATATGTTGGCTACCTGGTAGATTCAGAAGGAGGAGACATATACGGGTCATATCAGCCAACCTACACGTACGCCATCATTGTACAGGAAGTAGAGAAAGAAGAAGAGGCGAATACTAGTTTCCTTGGGAGGTATTTCCAAATTGACATTGGTTACAGTGAGTACAAAATTGTCAGTTCCCTCGACTTGTACAAATTCTCAAGACAAGACGAGAGCA
The DNA here is from genome assembly GCA_036850595.1 of Rhyacichthys aspro. Lineage (NCBI taxonomy): Eukaryota > Metazoa > Chordata > Actinopteri > Gobiiformes > Rhyacichthyidae > Rhyacichthys > Rhyacichthys aspro. The sequence continues at coordinate 18,259,196 of CM072160.1, forward strand.
CTCAAGCAAAAGACACCGGTTCCCCGTCAACGCCTACAAGCCCGGACACTCGCTCTTCACATCTGCGGATGATGCCTCCCATTTTTACAGGCAAGGAAAACCTGAGACCTCCACCTCAGAAACAATCGCCAAAAAAGATAAAGCTTCATGCATTGCCTGAGATTCTTAAAGAAGTGACCTTAGTCGTTGAGCAGGCATGGAAGCTTCCGGAAACAGAGAGAAAGAAGATCATCCGCCGATTGTACCTCAAGTGGCATCCCGACAAAAATGCTGACAATCTGGACGTCGCTACAGAGGTCTTCAAACATCTGCAAAATGAAATCAGCCGCATGGAGAAGCAGTCTTTGGCCGACCAACAAAATGCAGATAGAGCTTCTAGAAGATCCTATTCTTCGTCATCAACACGCTTCCAGTCGGAGAAGTTCTCGTTTCAAAGATTTTACTCCACGTGGAACCAAGAAGCAACCAGCCATAGATCGGAAAGACAACAGTTCAGGGAGCATAACCAGAGCTATGCAGGGTCTTCACATTCTCACCGCTTCTTTGTGCCCCCGACCTTCAAGACAGTCGGAAACCCAGTGGAAGCCCGCAGGTGGCTAAGGCAAGCTCGAGCCAACTACTCCGCCGCTCGGAATGATCTTCACAAAAACGCCAACGAGTGGGTTTGTTTTAAATGCTACCTGGCCACCAAGCTGGCGCTGATAGCTGCCGACTACGCGGTGAGAGGGAAGTCGGATAAAGACGTGAAGCCGACAGCGTTGGCGCAGAAAGTGGAGGAATATAACGCCCAGTTGGCAGGGCTCGCCAGTGATGTTCAGATATTGGACGGTTACGGTGTGGACAGTCTCAGAACCCGCTACCCAGATCTCCTGCCGTTTCCACAGATCCCCAACGACCGGTTTACATCTGAAGTAGCGATGAGAGTGATGGAGTGTACAGCACGGATAATAATAAAGCTTGAAACGTTTGTGCAGCAAAAAGTATAATTTTGTTTAATGTAAGAGAAAATAGGTCACTGTAATATGCATAAGTCCTTATTCTATTAAGGACTGTGGCAAAGTGCAATACAGATTTTGAAGTTTGATTAACAACATACAGCTGCCAGCATATGGTACTACTGCAACTTGTCATGGTGCTGTGATACATGCACAGTGCATACATTTCTGGCTCCCATAAATAAAACGCTGTCTCTTGTAGATTTGCTGAATAGAACAAGGCTGTATGCTGTACATACAAATGCCTCAGCAATATGTTTTGTTTACCAAAGTCCCCACACTGATTTTAATCAAAAAATATATGCTGCTTTTTTTACTTTTAACTTTTATATAAAATTATTTTCTTGCAACAGAAATGGCTTTAAAGATGCTTGTGATAAAGAATAAGAATTTAAAAGTCTGGTACCTCTCTGAACCACGTCATGCAAAGTGTCCCAGTTGTCTCCTAATGCACTCATGTTTGTACGTTTTCTTTGTATTTTTATTGCTCATTTCAATTTGTACATGGTTACAAACCGCAAGCACTTTTTTAACTTCGTCATGTATTCACAGGGGTAGCGTTCATGAGTGGAAAGCCAAAACTGTGAATGTATTCTAATATTTTATTCATGTTTTTGTTACTGTTACATGACTCTTGTTTTAGAAATGCAGTTCTAGGTATATTAACAGATTTGCAAGAATGAAGCAATGTTTAATACAGTTCTACATAATTGCATTATTTAATTGCTTTACTATATCCTGTATCCTTTTTTGAAGGGCTTTTCCTACATTCATAAACCATGTTTATTGGAAATGTGCTTGATGGCATTAAATACACCTCTTATGGAGGTGTGTCAGCTGGACATTATTGTGAACTGTATTCTATCTGAGAGAACTGTCACATCTTTGTACACTGAATGAACTGTTGCCCTGAAAGGACAAATAAATTCCCATTCGGTAAAAAAACTGACAACTAATTCTAACTGTTACATAATTAATGTCTAAATAATTAACATCAAGATTTTAATCCAGTGAGCATGAAGAGCATTACAAGAGTTTAAGATTTTAGGTGTAGTAGTAAAGTTTGTCCACTAGAGTGCACTAGAGTACAGATAAACATGAATCGAGGAGGAATTCATGGCAAATCTTTTTTTAGGAGAATCATCAACGAACTGAATAGAATAGAAGAATAGCATTCAGTTTATTTTACATACAAAATTAATAAATACACAACTTTTTATCAAAATATGCCAGCACAGAAGTGGATACAGCAAAAACCCATCATACAATATGTTCAAAACATCACTCTCTGAATCACAAATTATTAGTAACCCTCAGGTGTATTCTTTATAGATAGTCAATGTTCTCTGGGCTGTAAATAGGGTAAAATTCATACCTTTTGGCAAGTTGCTGATGCATAATTACATGCTTATGCAAGACTTAAAATACAACTTTGAAATAGAAAAAAATACTACTGAACAGTAGATTGGGATTGTATCTGAATTTGATTAAATTTTCAATCTATGGACAGAGTATGAAATCAAAAGCATAATATATGAATTTTCTCAGCTAAGTAAAAACATGCAAAACAAACACTTCACGCCAAGGGCTTTAGAACCAGGACACAAACTAAAATGAATATTCAAATACTTTTCAATCCTTTATGAAGCTTAATTTACGATTACAAGCCCTTGACATATGCTATTTTTAATTATTGCACCATGATAATATTGCATAGGATGTAAGCTGTTAACCAGCTCCTCATTGCCCAGCCATGATTTTACAGAAGACCTTCAAAGCTCAGGATCATTTGGTTCTTAGTGACTTTTTTTAAAGGGATAGTCCAGTATTTTGTAAATGTTATTCTATTAGGCGCCTGGAGTATGCTATCAATTATCTACTGTAGGGAAGAGTTATCAATCTCAAAATACTGGCCTATCCCTTTCAGCTGAATAGTTAGAAGTCCATGAATGCCTCTAAAAGAAAGCATCCTATGACATTTCCAACATGTACGACAGCAGGCAGTTTCCAAACAGACCTGTGTGTGCCAGGGGCGATTTACTTCTTTCATTCATCCGCCTGAAGTAACCTTGCTTGGCAGAGGGATAGAAACCGTTGTGCTCGTTTCCTCGCAGAAGATGGACCTTCTGAGAGACGGAAAATCAATTACCACGTCCGAGTATATTTAGCACTCTTGGTTCTCGCTGCACGTGGAGGTGACCCCGGCCTTGGACAGGAAAAGTTTGCCGCTGGGACAAACGCACACCTCGAAGAGCCCCTGTGCGTTTCCAGAAACCCCTCCCTCGCTCAGGGGCAGGCTCGGCATGCGCACCGTCTCGGCATCCAAAACCAGCTGCGTGGAAAGAAAGGACGTTTAAAGGAGAACTAAAAGCAGAGTACACAGTGTAGTGGGTGATTGATATTTTCCTTTATTTTCTACACTGCAGGAGGCTGCTATGGGCATCAGACAGAACATCCTGAACACCTGACTACCACAAGGTTCGAACCTACAGCCTTCATTGTGTGAAGCAAAGCACAATCTGAACAGCCTATGATATTTATATTAGATATAAAATTTTTACTATATGACAGCAATCAATGCAAAGGAGGGGTCAATCAATTCCTGTTCTTGTAGTGCCCAGAGAGGACAAACTGAGCACATATTGAGAGGACGCACATTCATTTTTTATATCAACCTTTATACACAAGCAGGCATGTATTTTTTATGAATAAAATGTGTTTTAACAGTGATTTTGTTTAAGTAAACTCATAATCTGATATTTCTACGGTGTTTGTTCATAGATGACAGTTTGTCCCTACTGGGCCACCATAGAATGACCAGGCATGCTAACTTTTTTTTTCTTCTGTATAAAGAATCAATCTGGTCTCAGTGGATTTGAGTTTGGGGTAACACTTTTGAATAAGTTACATGGTAGCTGGGTATTAATAGGTGAGTAATTAATGATTAATTAAGACACTGAAATATAATTTATATGTAGAATTATACATGGATTTATTGTTAAGACTAAAATGTTTATACCAATGTTTAAAACGAAACAGTGATTATTATCGTTGGATTAATGCTTTGTAAATGATGGATTCAAATTTAATCAAGTTGTTACAAATACTCAACTGATGCTCAAGAGTGAGTTATTCTAAAGTGTTGCTGTGTTTGGATTGCATGTCACGCTAACGCTAACCCCTTTTTAGATAAAGCCTTAAAATTGGTCTGACAAGTGGAAATTGATGTGAAGAGAAGGGGTTCCACACCACTTTAATGGGGAAAGTAGTTTTTGTGAAGTGAATAGGAGTGTGACTAGGTGCTCACAGGCTGTAAAAAGAGCTGTAAAGTTGTAATCTGCAATTTTGACACCAGAGGGAGCCAAAAGCTACAAACCCTACATTTAATACTAAGTAAAAGTAAACATCAAAAATTACTCTCATATGGAGGATATGGGCACTTTTTCTTGGTTTTTCTGTCCAACTGATATTCGACTACTTCACAGTGGGTCAGATGTGGTTGGAAAAATCCACAAAGCCTGCGAGTTAGAGCCTGGAAAAGTATGGCATTTTAAAATAGTGTAGGAATCTTGTAAAACACTGCCTCACTCTCTCCACTAATGTTCATTTACACATGACATCACGACGGGAGAGGTCCACTACGCCTACCCAGTGACTAGCACATGAGGAAGATGTAAGAAATAGAAAGTGATACAGTACAAAATTACAAGCGTTTGAAGGGAGTCCACATTCCTGAGGCGACATAACCACTGAACACGGGGTTATTGAGTTCTTTCTATTAACCATGACAGGTTCAGGACATTTCATTTCCCCTAAAGCAAGACGTGGGGATGAGTAGCTGCACCCTGGAACTATAATTATGAAAAGAGTTCATTATTAAGAATAGTCCAGTCTCGGAAATGACTGTAATGGAAGCGCCACAATTATCCGGCGACCAAAGCTCACTATAAACAGTAACATGAACAAAAACCACTACACCACAACAGACAAACCCTGGAAACTACAAAAAGTCCAATCCAAGGGTTCACTCTGGGGTAAATAAGACTCATGTAGTGGAAAGAAAACAGAGGAATTTTTAATAAACAGCCAAGTTTTGCTCCTGTCAAAGTGCACTTGAGTGAAGGGGTTGTACTGTGAGCTCCCAGGTGTGACTCAGAGATTACAGAAGCATGAAGCAGCATCTTTCAGAAAAGCACAAATCCCTCAGGCAAAATATCAGTGAAAAAACAGGGGGGGAAGGCTTTGACTGGTATTTGGCAGATCTCTGACACGAAACAACCAGTGTTTGTCTCACCAGTCCCACAGTCGACTGCAGGAACACATCCATGTTGGAGGCTGCTTCGATGTTGCCCGCCTGGGCTTTGAGGTGGACCCCTTTGGGTGCGTCCATGCTGAGGGAGCGGGTGGGAGACTCCAGGCTAAAACAGAGCAAGAATAATAGAAATGGTGCATTGTCATGGAGGCTAATCATACTGAGACGCTACATAACTACTTCAGACCAGTTAGCATTAGGTGGTTGTGGGGAAGCTTTTAAAAGTTAACACCTTTGCAATGAAGTAAGAAGTAAAGTAAGAATATAATAAAATGTTAAAATTATAGGGTCCCTGGTCATTTTTTTGTTTTCTATTTTATCTTTGCATAACTGGCTCTGTTGATACAAATGGCCTGTAATATAATTTTTTTTTACTTCAAGTCTTTCCTATGCCTTTTAACAGTACAACATGTGTCCCTTCAGCATTTTTTGTGCATTTCAGTTCCTTTCAAAATTTCAATTTTTTAATTTAGTTTTTTCACTGTACTTACAAGAGACTGCACAAAAAAAAAAAAAAAAAAAAAAAATCAGAAATGATCAGAATCAATATTTTTGGAGACTCCCAGACTTTGCTTATAAACCCAATGCTGAGAATAAAAGTCCATACAAGTGTCAGAAATACTCACCGTAGGTCTTTCAAAGGCTCGGACCTGAGCAGAGGCACCTCCACTGAATGTTGGAACAGTGCTCCTTCAGGGCCTGAAGCAGAGAGAAGACATGAAATGACTCATTTAACTATTTCAATGACAGTTATAGCTCTTCACATGAATCAAAATGCACCATGAATTAGGCCTGAGATCCAGTAGTGTCCAACAATAGATTCATTTAAATGCAGTCAAAAAACAATTCTAAAGGAAGCGGGCATCATTCTATTATTAAATATAGATCTGGTGACGCTAGAGTAGAGAGAGCGACAGATTCAAGATGACAGAAACAAGAACAAAGAATAAAAAATGTAGTCCCAGTTTGGTTGGTGTAACAGCTCAAGGAAGATTTGTCATTTGAAGGGATTTGAACAAACAGCTCCTCTGCTGCTGCCCGCTGCTCTCAGTAGATCAAATGACCCTGGGCATAATGAAGCTCTCGGCCCACACTGCCTTCAACATTAATCAGCCGGCGCAGTGTGTGGTCAGCGCCCCGCGACACTAACACAGGACGCTGTAGGGCAGGACGGACAAGACACTGAGCTAGGACTAGGACTTCAGTAAACATGTATACACATGTATTAGTGCCTGAGACTGATTAATACATTTCATTAACACTACTGATTAACAAAGAACAGATCAAACACATCCTTCTTGTTACTTGTTTTGTGTGTTACCTTCTTTCATCATTTTTACATCTTAAATCACATTGAACCAGGTCTGTATATCTGAGGGATTTATTTTTTTACCCTTTGGTTATCAGTTTAAAAGTTTTCATTCTCAAAACTTAACTAAATATTTTTCTTTGGGATTAAGATTTGCCGGAGGATTCCTCCAGTATTACATAAAAAAATAAAAAAAAAACTTTCAAATTTTGGTCAGTATCATTTAAATACATTACATGTATAAAAGATATGACATGAATTTGCACCTCCATATTTTGTTAGTTTCTGGAACCAAGAAGATTTATTTTTCAGACAAACTGTATTCTATGTGGATCCTGGACTCACAATATACTTCCAAATATATCCTTTTATTATTTATTTTATCCTTACAATGCCATCTTTCTTTTACAAGCGTTACACGTAAAGCTGACAAATGTCTCATTGATCATTAGATGCATAAGGATTGGTAAACAGTTACATTTTGTTCTATAAACGCTCAATAAATCTATATTCCACTATGAACTACTAACATTAATTATTCAAACTCTCAGTAAATGCACCAGTGCCTTTGTGACCCACTTGTCTTAGAGATTTGCTGCTCTGCCAAAAGAATGTGATACTAGTACATCACGTCACATCAACTTAATAAGTGAAGATAACTTTAAAGGAACCAGTGTGTACGTTGGGATTTAAGTTGTTTAATAGTCACTGTGTCTTAAAAGCCAGACCAGCCCAGATTAGTTTTATTCTTTGGACTGAATGAAAATTTGCATCTTATCCTAATCTTAAACATCTCTGTCCAACTCTTGACCTGGCCTATTTCAGAGTGAAAAAGGTCTGGAACCCCTCTCATTGAACCCTACTTTGCCAAAATAAATACGACCTGACCAATCAGCTTCATGAGATGCTCCGATTGGATGCATGTTTTCAAATTGTTTTCTTTCCGCTGAATTCTGATTGGTTGAATGTCTAACCAGTTATATTCAGAGGTCTATTTGTTTTGCCACCTGGAAATCAAACTCAAACTGGCTGGGACCAGACTTCTTTCTGGCCAGGCTATCCAACTCTGCCTTTACCACCAAACACTACCTCCTTCTGGACTTTTTGGGACCTCTTCCAATTTATCATAAACAGGTCTTTACTTGGTCTTAATCACTTAATGTCTTGGTCTGTACCATAATACAAACCAGTCAGTCATGGTCTTGGTTACTGCAGTTTGACCACATCAATAATTTGATATTCTTTGCCAAAGTGTTCTGTTATGACAGATGTGGCAATGCATTTATTTTTATTGCTGTCAAAACTATAAAATCCTCAAATAATGTGACTGTAGAGTGACTTTTATATGCCATATATCTAGGGCAATACTTGTCTTAATGACTAACAATTGCTGTGTTTATTAAAAGCAAATGTATGAATAGACTTAAGATGCATCTAAAACTAACACTTCAGATGATCTCTAGTTGAGTTGTGGCGTCTCTGTGCAGGTCTTTTATTCCTGATGTGTGCTGGTCCCATGACTAGAGTTTACAGAGCAGTAATTGATGCATCAGGGTCTGGACAAACTAATGCATGTAGTGAAGACATATGGCTCTGCAGTTATTCAAATGTGCATTTGGTTTACCAGGCACGAAAAGTATTCATTTGTTTAGAGCGTTTGTACTAAAAATGTTACATTATGTTAGATTTCTTTGATGAAAACAGGGTAGCTTCAATAGGAATGATAAATGATGAGTCTCTGCATCAGTCTGTCTCTGGTTGAATTGCTGCACAAATATTTGCCTCCATACAGCTCTGCCCTTGACTCCACATCTGTTCCTAATGTGCTCTTATTCCGACTGTAACCGAGAGCTTTGGGAGCGTTTCCAGGGTTGTTGCAGGTGGGCGCCCGTCGGTGTATATACCTGTGACACGAAGCTTGTCTGGTCCAATAACAGCCTGGTCGCCATCTGCGCTAAACAGCATGTTGTCATTGTGGGAGTTAATGAGCAGATTTCGAGTGTGTGCCTGGGCCTCTTTTGGACCTGCAAACGACAACAAAGACAACACCTGAAGCGCTTTGGCGACGTTAAAATACATTTTCATCTGAGATAAATCTGGGCCCTTCTGTGAGAAAATGTGCAGCATTTAAAGCATGAATGGAACAATAATCACGCTTGGGGGGGTAATAGGAGCGTTTCACCAGAAAAATCAGTTATTAGTTGCCACAAGTATGTTAAATGCAAATTAGCCTTGTGCTTTTTGGGTTTAATTTCACCTTGCATCTGTGTCATTTATTCATTTTTCCTCATTATGAGTGACATGAGAAGCAAATAGCTTGTTTACAGAACATTAGGATGCAGAAAAAAAAAGCCAGTAGCTGGTTTAGTATAAATGGGCACAGGGCTATTGGTGAGAGAAATTCCCACTAATATCACGGAAAGGAGCATAAACAGAACTACAGCAGCAAATCACAGCTACATCTTGGGACATTTTGTAAATATGTAAACACTAATTATTTCTGAGCTTAAGAAATGTGAGGAAGTGGATTTGGTACATAATACAATCCAACCCACTTATTTGTATAGCACATTTTACATACAAATATTCTCCAATGTGCTGAATAATAATAATAATAATAATAATAATAATAATAATAATAATAATAATAATAATAATAATAATAATAATAATAATAATAATAATAATAATAATAATAATAATAATAATAATAATAATAATAATAATAATAATAATAATAATAATAATAATAATAATAATAAAAACCTAGTTAAAGCAAATACCAACTCTAATGCTGGGTTACAAAGCCCCAAATAAAAGTGAGTCTCAAGACAAAGTGGCAGGGCATTCCATAGTTTAAGGGTGACCACAGAGAGGACCTGCTGTCCCCTGGATTTAAGACTGGTCTTTAGCTCAGTCTTAGGAACTACAAGCTGTAGTTGACCCCTTATGAGGATCTCAAGGTTGACATGCGATAGGGCCAATCAAAATAACATTTCATCATCTTTTCTAAAATGAACATGAAGTCAGCCACAACAGGGTGTGAGGGCAGACTGATTGAGAATAAAGAGCATTACATTAGAGTGTTGGACTAAAAGCATGCATGAGCTGTTTGAAAAAAGATTTAAAAAAAGATTCAATTTTAGATAAAAAAATAAAATGATGAAAACCTGATTAAACTGCATTAATCTGCATATGTCAAGTTTAAAATCACCATATAATGTCAAAATTGAGCATTTTCTTGTATAATTTCACTTACAACAGTCATAACAAAACTGGCTCAAACCTGTACCACCCAAAAGAACCAGTGGACTGATCTAAATTATTGGACAACAGTCTGTGAATATCCCTTTGATTCATCCATTATTTTATTATACAAAAAGCTACAATGCTCCCTCATACGAAAATGAAGCTTGTCTATTGGATGTAAATCATACATACATAACATGGTCTGCTCTTTTTAATGTTTGTTAGGAACATACAACAGTCCACACAGATTGAACCCATTTAGTAACATAATATAACCTAACATGAATGTCATCATGGACGTTATCAGGAATATTAATCGTTTTATGTGCATCAACAGTCGGCATGGAGTAATAGCTGTGACCTGGCGGCTGTTGCAGTGTTTTCATGTAGTTTTTAGTTTAGTAGTATTGCAAATGTTACATCATCACAAAGTCAGAGAAGCCTCTAGCCACCACACCCCTCTGAGGAGAGCATTGCTAGAATTTAGTCACATAAACGCCTAATATTGAGAAGCTGAAGTCTGACCAGCTGCTATCTCAACAGTGACTTTCAGAAAGAATTTGAGTGGTTATCTACATATTAAAGATGAAGATGAATCTCCATTTTGTTGCAAGAATTGAGGGACGACAACAAATGAGTCACAAATTCTCTGGCTAAGTTTTACAGCAGTGTTTGTGCTGGGAGTTATGAATTGTACACTGGAGAAAAGCACATTCGCCCAACAAAAATACAACAATGTTTGATGCTGTACCTGGTGTTTCAATTTAACGTAAAGGCAACATACTCCTTTCTTGTCTTGCCTCGTTTAACTAAATGAATAAAGTCACATGCTGCGATATAGTGGAAGTCGCATATACAACCACCCACTGAAGGCAAATGCAAACCTCAACCGTGTTCAAATCACGCAAATGAGTTACACTGATATGGTCCAAAACAGACAGGAACTTATCTGAGGCGGTGTCATCCCAGCCTCCCCTGCATTATCTCTGTGTGAAGTCAATCTAAAGCAGGTAGCGTAGATCTGTGGGTGAGATACCACCTCGGCAGTTACAGCTGGGTGTCGGCGTGCAGTCCTGCCTAACAAGCATTCGGGAGGCTCAGCTTTTTTACGGCTTAATGATCAAGGACACGTAACGGCGCAGTGGAACACGGCAATTAGCTGGGTCGTTTGTTGGCCTTTTAATTATGAGAAAGTGCCTCGCTGCAGCCGTCGGTGGGCCATAAAAGACGCACAAATATGATCCTCTCCAGGCCCCGGGCCCTGTGTGTGATACAGAACGCCGCAGTGGCAACAGTCCACAGAGGAATGTTGCGTTTAATGGGTTTTAAATGGAAATGGCAGAGATTATAAATGGAAGGATGACTTTTGGCAGTGTTAATGCAGGATGAGGAATGGCTGCGGGATGAGTGCATGAATGATTTTACTGTTGCCCTCATACATCAGCGGGGTACTGGTTATGGGTGGGTGCTATCGGTGTCTGTGAGTGGACATATGTTAAGATCTTACCCACAGACGTCCTCCCTGTGACATCGCCGTTTTCATTGCGAGCATTAAGGTGGACGTTTTCTGTTGAATGCGCGAGTAGAGATGAATCCTGAAATATAAAAACGGACAACCCTGTAACGATCCATCAAACCAAATGATGCCTTTAAAGCAATAGTGAAATCATAAAAAAATTGAATGTTTACGATGTTCCTTTCAATCCAATCTTTTTCTCTATGCAAATAGCAATGTTATTAAATTTACAAAACCCATTTTTAACATTACATGTGCATTGTGTTAAATCAAGAAAACACACTGTGCATTTGTCCATCTACAGAGCCCGTAGGAAGAATTCTTACTTCCCATGCCTACTGAGCACTGCTGGAGGAGAAACACACTGATCATTTCTTACACTGTTGTACAAAGGTTTAGGAAATTCAAGAAATACATTGATATTCTTTTTAATTTCTCAAATGTCATCATCTCATAAGCATGCAGGCTGCAGGCTTACTGTAGGTGCTCACATGCTGCAGAAAGGAAGGGTGTTCAGATCTTTCCTACATGTGCACAATGGTACGGCAACACCGCTAGCACAAATATTGAATATCTACGTGATCTATTTCTACCCTCATGATAGCATTTGTTTAATTGGCGTATTACAACATTCCGTTTTTGTGCAGATATCTTTTTAAGCATAAATGTCATTGTTTGCTGTAAGTAGTTACAACATAGAGGGGAACTTTTTTCTCCTTTTTTTCTAGCAATTTAAACAAACGAATGTTGTTTAACAGGGTATGATAACTGACACAAATCAGTCAGCAATGTTAACACTAGATGCTGCAAAAAACACACTGCACCTTTAAGTAGGTAGACGCATTATAGCAACATGCAGTTATTTTGTAGAATATTACAATGCTAATATGACTGTATTAATTCATTTAATTTTGTCCCTCTACAATTTCACGCCGCACCCGATGAGCCAATTACTTTGAAATCAAATCATGAGTATCTGGCATATGGAATTTGATAACATTATTGCATTTTAAGCCATCTTTGGGACATTGACATTGCAAGTGTTAAAATTCCAACAATGACAGTTTTGTGAGTGTGCAGCGAGACTTTACCTTTAGACACAGTATCTAATCATAAAGGAGGAATACATTCTCTCTTTAATTAGGGCTATAAAGTCAGAAAGAATGCTTAAAAATTGCTGCTATGAGCTAGAAAAGCCATAACATGTAAACAACTGCAGAAAAGTGTTCCCATCTGCTGCTAGCAGGCGGGCCATAAACTACTTTCCACCACAATATCCCTGAGGTTAATGGGGAGCTCGCTGCACCACCACGTGCACAGTGTGGGACTGCCAAATCCAGTTTGTTCTGACACATTTTCCCCAAAGAAGTAAAAGCAGTTCGCAGGGACTGTGGAGGGGAAGAAACTGTTTAAGTCTAAGGGATTAGATGTTAACAGGAGGGAAATGTGCACAGATTTCAGAAAGAATTGAACACTTTGAAGGAAAATGGCAGGGAAGTTTAGGAATTACCTCTCTCGAGTGAATCTCGTTAGCGTAAACCGGAAAAAGAAACTCCGACTCTCCCTCTTCTAGCTTGACGCCCTCTGAGTTCACTTGAAGGAGACCCATCCCATCCTGCAGGGAAGAATACCTCATAAATAATCATCCATAACAAACCTCACATGACATGAAAACACAACCAACTTTTATGGTTATATGTAGGTTACGAGGTGAGGATTGTATATTGCTACTTCACACTCTCGCTTGCATTTATGATATATTGCAGAGCTTCTCACAGCAGAGTGGTGGAAGTGTGTATAAAGTGGGAGAGCGTGTGAAGGTTTGCTGTAACTCTTGCTTGAGCATAAATCCACAGTGGCCATCTGGACCTCAGACAGAAAGCTGACAAGACTCGATGAAACAACGGACACATAAAGCATCCTGTTTAGACAGGCAGCCCGCGTCAGTTTATGGAGAAGACAACTCTGCTAATACTAAACAATAAGCAGTACTGGACCAGAGAGGTGGCTCAGAAAGATCAACAAAGAACAAGTGCCGCCACACAGATACAAATTAATGCCACTGAAATGAGCCGTTCAATTGTTCTGGGTTTCAAACGTTCTATTATTGCCGATGGATGGGCCTATTACAGACTTCTATATGGTATAATTGTGACATGTTTTTACTAAATAACTGTAATTAGTGTCACTGCCACTGCTCAGTTTGTTTTCAACAATGAGATCTGCAGCCAGTCTGCAGTCTTTGGGAGCTACACAGGGCAAACACCACTCAAATTTGCTGCAATTCACTCTACATCGCAATAATCACTATGTATAATCTTCAATTAGAGGATTTATTTCATTAATACCAACCTGGAAACCCAAACCACTAAACTGAACCACTCCCTGCCTTTGCTAAAATTTTTAGGTGTTGCTTTTGTAGATGAGCTGAAGGTAAATATTTTACTGAGGCCTATCGAATAACAACAACAATGAGGGTTGGACGTGACAAAAATGGATGTGAATCTAATTTTTCTTCCATTCTATACAAAGAATTAGTCTGGTCCCTGTCAGTTGAAGTTTGATTTCCAGAGGATGGAACAAATGGACTTAAATTATCAAACTTCTGAACACCAACTAATAAACATACAGACAATCAGAATTCAAGGAGCTGTACCAACACACACAGAATAAACTGCCTGAACTGACGCAATCAGAAAAAACCTACAACCAATCAAAGTAAACTAATCAGAAAAACCATCACATAAAGCCCAACCCATTTTGAATAAACTGTTTAAACCGGTGTCAATGGGAGGGATACTTTCCTAAGTAAGTGAATGAGTCTGTCTGGCCAGGCTATGGTAAAAAACTCAATGTACTTCCAGCCAGTGTCCATGTGTTTAGCGGAGAGATGTAAATTAATTTAAATGACCACGCTGCTTTGCTGTCTTTGTCAGTGCTGTAAACCAGAGTTCAAACAATCTCCATCATCTTCAACACTTACTGACTAAAAGTAACAACTGCTGTCGGGAACTGATGTTGTTGTGAACTCCGTTTACATCATTTCTTTACACATGCACCTTTGTCACACCTATATTTAAGTCACATTTTTATCAATTTACATGATCTTTCACTTGACAGTTCATCAGTTTAGATGCTTATCAGGTATATTTTTTCAATTCACATTCACTTTTGTCAATTATTTTTTGATATATCCAGCCCTCATGCATAACAGTTTATACTGATAACCCATGAATAAAAAAGACAGAGTACCGTGTTGAACCACATGACCCTGAGGATCCAGATGGTCAGGGCGAAGTTGACCACTAGGATGACGATGAGCAGCAGGACGAACAGGTAGAGGCAGCGCTTTCTCCAGCCGTAGATACCGATCTTGTAGATGTGGTCGGGCCCCATCCTGGGCGCGCCGCTGCCCGGGCTCGTGGTGACATACTGCTCCCGCACCATCTGCTGCCTTAAAACCAAAACATACACACATCAAACAATACTTTAGAAAAAAAAAAATACGATTGCTGGTTGGTATAACATTATTTGGACCTACAAGCTTAAAACATTGTATGTGTGTGTGTGTACAATATAACTTACTAGTGCTACTCAGGACCGTTTGTTATTTCTGTCCAGTGGTAGTTTATGTCATTCTCTTTTGTTCCAACAAACTTGTCATCTGTTTGAATGGGAATTGCTAAAAATTGCAATCCCACACCTTATTTTCGTGTTCCACCTTTTCTACAGGCTGTAAGGAGCTATGGTAGCCCTGGAAGGACATGCTGTCTATGAACAAACCTAATGGAAAAAGTTAAGGAAATGCGTTCACTTTAGTTGTGAAAATGTCTTGAGCCGACACAGGTTTGTGTGATTGTGTGTTCAAAAGAAAAACATGTCAGTACTTCGACAGTGCTCAGTTTGTCCACTCAAGGCAGTTGTACAAACAGGAAGTAACTGAACATCCACTGGGTTTTAAGGAAGGTTGAAATGTCAATTTTTGCCAAGATAGGCAAATGGAAAGTGTTATTTTGATGTACTTACACACTGCACTGACCCATGTGTTGTTCTGCTACAAATTTCTACACCATGCCTCTTTAACATTCAACAACTTAACATTCTATATATTGTCTGAAGCACCTCAAAATACCCTATATATAATGTACCATCAAACCTACAAGTACTAAGAAGAATTAATAAGTCATATTTTTCTATTTGCCCAATGGTAATGTTGCTGTCTATTGTTCCAACAAATGTCATCTATTTGAGTGGATATTGATTGAAGAAACACCACAGTATCTTGATGGAGGCGATAACTATTAAACCATGTTGTTTAGATTTACAAGATACCCAATACATTTGAATACAAAAATATTATTTTTCTAGTTGTATTATTTAGGGCCGAATACAGCTCAAATGAAAAGGGCTCCTTATGTGAACCCAGGTGTGTAAAGATAAAAAAGCGGTTTTGCATTGTTGTTGCTGCTATAATGGTACAACAGCACAAAAAAGAGGTGTGATATTTTAGGGAGAGACAGGATTTTCCTAAAAAGGCACTGAGGCAAAAACACTTTCCAATGGGTGTAATCTAAAGAGGCCACTTTCCTCTACAACACATCCATCACAGCGAGTTAGTGTTTTCAGTCTATTAACTACATCTCAGCACAATGCCTTGTTCAAATTCTTAAACTGCTGAACTGGTAACAAGTACAGTGAGTGAACTGGCTCAGTGCTCCAAAGGAAAAACTGAGTCCATCTCCAGTTATTTTTCAAGAAGGAAAAATAGTACTTATTAAAGAGTAAGAAAGCTTCCTCTTTGGCTTCACTGCAGCGAGCTATCAGTGACTAAAAACCAAAAAGAATGAGTATCAGCAGATTTCAAGCCACAGCGAGTTACACAACGGCGAAGACAGCAGCAGTAGTTTTCTGTGTTTACAAAAGGGCAGCCTGAGCTCTAAATGCTCCATATCAGAGTTTTTAGAGAGTGTCCCTGTCAGCACATTTGGACCATCTGACACTGGGACAACACAGAACCTCGGGGACGCATTTTACAGCGACTCGAGAAGCATGCTGAGCAGAGCCAAAGACCAAACATTCTCTCGGTTTAGAGCGAAGGAGCGAGTCTCGTTTGATTGATTCATTTGCATTAATAACCAGCCTTGGGGTGCAAGGCAGACTCTTTCACTGAGAAAGCCGCCAGGAGAAAGTGCTGTCAGTTGTAGATTATTGTTACTCAATAAAACCGTGCAAACATGTAGCCTCACAATGGCACGCCACAGCTTCTCCTCAGGCCACAATCTGCTCCCACAGCCCCTAAGTCGTGTTATATCTCTTTTATAGCAGCCATTGTTGTAAATAAACATGTACCTACATTATGTTAGCAGCTGACAGGGGCCAAATGCAGAGTAGATTTACATACTACACAGATGCTGTGTCGTAACGCTACAGTAAAGGCATTTTCCATCATCCTAAAGAAGACACTTTTTCAAACCAAGTGCTAACAAGTCCAGATGTTTGACTAATTTTACTCTCAGGAGATGGTGGTGCAAGCAGGAAAAAAGGCTGGACACAATCTGTTTATTTGAGGCCATAAGTAAACTCCACAGAAATTCTGAAGGAACAACGGCAGGTACAATACTTCAATCAATCAATTTTGTAATACAGGCATTACCTTGAGTGGTGGGGAGTGGATGTTCGTTGGAGTTTCCTTCTTTTCCTTGCTTTCCTTCACTTTTAAATAGCCTATAAATGCCAGTGCACATTTTACCTTCACTTTTAATATATCGATAATTGCCAATTCGGCATCAACGCTTGAATAAACAACAATACGTGATAAATTTGACTCCTCCTGCTGATCTCCAATGTTACTGTCGCTCGGCATGCTGCATAGCACAGCTACTGAGACGGGGCCACGGTGGGCAACTGTCCTATTGCTGCGCTGTTCTGATTTGAATTCCTGTTGCTAACCTGTCTGTGTATGGGTCACTGTCATCCAAAAAACACAGGAGCGATTTCTGTGTTGAAACAAAACTCAGGAATAACACCCAATTTTTTTTGTTAATATTGTCATATTTAATTGAGCTGAGGGGCTGCCATAAACTAGGTGGCTGAAGCAGCAAGTTCAGTCGGCACAAACGTGAACTGTGGTGAACAGACAGGAACAGCTACTCCCAGCTCCACAGTGCTCCGTTTGTGTTTTTTTGGCTTTTGAACAAACCATACACTCATTATTCAAACCCCTGTTCATTTGCCAATAAAGTGACAAAAACAGAGAACTTATTGCAGAATAATCAGAGCTCCTTACCTAACATTGTATGCCTTCTTCTACAAATTTGAGTCTCACTCGTGCACTACTTCCCCTGCTGACTGGTTTTATTATTATAAATGCCTATTTAGCTCACTACAAGTGAGAACACAGCACAGAGTCAAATAATAATGCTACATTACTACAGCTTATAATTAGAAAGTCCACACAAATCGCCTCATTGCAACCCTAACTGCGATTACAACATGTTAAATCAAGCGATTCCTTTTCCCCATAACATCTGCAGGAACATGTTAGCACTATGCACTTTTGGCCAATCAGTGACACGGGTGAACGAACCCCTTGAAGTGTTCATTTTGATGTTAATGGATTTGCTCTAACACAGCATCATTACTTTAAAACGAACACATTAAGCCGGGGAAGAACACAGTCAGAGTAGAAACAGCAGTGGCGGTGGCAGCTTTGAGGGTGGATCTTTACAGGCGTCTTCCAGCTCCTGTTTCAGCGTTACAGGCCGCCCTTGAGCCACAGCCTGATCCTTCCATAGCAACCCAAATAAACAGCCGCCGCACAAGTGCCAGGAATGTTCAACTTATGCTGTCAGTGGGGTCGCCGACAGAGCTATCTTGACAACATACAGATGAGTAATAGCGGTATAACAAAATAGCAAATCTAAAAGGGTTTGTTAGAGTGCTACTGGCCATTTCTCCAATGTCACTACTATAGTGTCCACTGGAAAAGTGTGAGGGCAGGGCTGGACAGGATAACAGCTCACCCAAAATCCTCAGCTTTAATTGAAAATCCAGACTGCAAGACTTTTGAGCTGAATTGGACTTTTCCTCTGCTGGAGGATGTTTGATTTGTAAAGCCAAAAGGGAAAACAGAGGAATTAGTGAGAGGTGAGGAGCGATCGAAAGCTTAAGTTCCTGTCTGTGAGTGTCAGGTCAGAAGTGTCCGTCTTCATGTCTGCACTCTGCTGTGATGCCCTCATGACTAAAAATAGGACACGGCATTGTGGACTAAATTTAAAAAAAGAGCACCACATGAGGACATACAAGACACTGGTGAAAAAAAACTAATACATGTTATGTCAATGGAAGCTTTAACTCTGAGGGGATTTCAAAAATCCAGTCAAAATTACTGTCCATTTATGGTCAAAGTTGTGAGACCAAATATAGGCTATTCTTCCAAATTCCAAATAACTAAGCAGAGCCAAATAACACGTGTTAGCATAAAAGGGAAACTTAAGGGTGCACTAGGAACACTGACTAACAGATGAATTGACAATAAAAGAATGCAAAATGAGAAATGAAGAGGAGTAAAAAGGCAAATTACTTACTTGTGTGCTCTCCTCTGTGTTACAGTGAGCAGAGCTGGTCCGAGCGAGCGTGAATAGCAGCTCCTCAGCCGTCTGTCAGCCACTCAACAGCTGCGTGCCATAAATCCAACATGGCCTAATCGCCACGAGACGGCGCTCCCACCGCCCTGGAATATATCAGCCAAGTGTGAGGGAGAGATAGGAACACGAAAGGAATTAAACGACTGGAAAAAAAACATACAGAATGAATACACGCGGTTGTTTGTCACGCATAACCAGTGAGTCACTTTCCACATCTTCTCCGGTGCAGTCCGGTCTCATTTCAGAGACTTCAGTCATGGCGCCCATCACTAAAGTTAAAGCTGTCCCTTCTGATAGCCCCTCCGCTGTCTCACGCGGCACACGGCACGAGCACCGCTCTCCTCGCAGCTTACGTGATTAAACTTTAATAAAACTAGACTCGTTCCGTCAATGTAGGTCGAAATGTCATTTTTAAAAAGGTCGTGCAGTTATTAATGATCCCACGCAGATGTTTCTAATTATGACTAATTAGACTTTTTCCCGTGTGGGCGTGGCCTAAGTATAATGTCACGTGACTTCGCTGCTTGCACCTGTTAGGGCACACATGTCAAACTCTAGGCCCAGGGGCCAAATGCAGCTCTTTGCAATGTTTTATATGGCCCTTCAATACATTTGGTAGGTTATATTTTTGGGACTTTACAAAAGGCACTAAACTATTCTAAAGATATGTAACAGGTTTTAGTTGGATTTAAACAGGTTTTATTGGAACTTGAACGGTTTTAGTTGAATTTGAACAGGTTTTTTATTGACTTAAACTGTTTTTTATGTAATTTGAAGAGGTTTGATTGGGATTTTAACAGGTTTCAGTTGGATTTGAACAGGTTTTTGATGGATTCAAATAGGTTTCAGTTGGATTTCAATAGGTCTCAGTTGGATTTGTCAGCGTCGTTGGCCCCTGAAATGATAATTATTTACTGTTGCGGCCCCTCACCACTTTGAGTTAAATACCACTTTGTTGGAAGCTAATCAACCATGAAGCTAATGTAATAGACTGTTTAACATTTTTGTAATATGCATAAAAATATGCATAAAATATGCAGAAATTATTAAAATGAACAAAGTATTACAATAATTTTACTTAAATTTTAAGCCTAAATATTTTAAAACTGGACTTCTTTAAAGCTGAACTAGAAATCTTTCTATTCAGAAAGGCTATTATGTGTTGACTCTTTTCTTTCTACCCCTTATCCTAGTTTAACTTTTTAGCACTCTATAAAATAAAGCACTCTATAAATAAAATAAAATAAAATAAAATATATTATTACTATTATAAAACCAAAGTTACAAGTTATATTACCTAATATATAGTTGCACTTGCCTATGCTACCATCTCCTTTCTGTTTTCTGTAAAGGTTGGGCAACTTTGGTGACATCTGGTGGAAAACGTGCATAGTATTACACTATTTTTTAGAGCATGTGAACAGTTATGGAAGCCCTGAAGTAAATAAACCTAGTGGAAATAGGTCTGAGGTTGTTTTAAGTTACAAAATTTGCAAACAAAATATATGTAGTTCATAAATACCTTTGCGCAAGAATGGGTGCTCAGAAAGAAAAGTGTGTGCTTATCCTTCAGCGGTGCTCAGCTTGTCCTCTCTGGGCAGGATTAGGGAGTACTGGAACTAAAATAGTGTTGGAGATGTAACATGTCTATTTTTTCAAAACAGACCAATACAATAGTATTTTTCTTATACACAAGTGAAGACATAGTTTTGACTGACATGTTCCATTTCGTTTAACTATACACTGCACCATTTCACACAATGCACCTTTAAATATAATTTCCTTTGCTCAGTTCTTCAATTGAACAGTGCTGGCAGGCTACTCCCACACTAACCTGGCAGAAGCAAAAGCATAAAATAAAAATACCTATATGCATTTGCTGGGATGTGAGGATGAATTCTTAAAAATATAATCTTCCACAGTTTGGCTCATTTATTAATGCACTTCTCTAAATGTGAAAATACACAGATTTTTCACAGTGGACAGGCTCCACTGAGCCTTTGTGTAGCCAGAGTAAGTCGTATTCTCTCCAAGTGATGCCCAGGGAGCAGGAGGAGAGTGCATCTGTCAGCTGAGAACATCCTTCAGTTTTTGTGCTTGCTTCTGGAGGTACTGCAGTGTAGTGACAAAGGGACTTCTGACAACATTCATCATGGCTCCAGTGATTCTTGCTCCAAGCATGTCATCTTTCATTCACATCAATACTTTTACTGCCCACTGCTTTTACCATAAAGCCTGTTTGTTTAGAAAACATTTCATCCACTTTGAAATAAGACAAACTGGTAAAGCCAGGGTGTCCTTGTAAATTTACTGAAGCATCACCAAGACTATTTACAACTAATAAATCTCATTCCCACAACACTGACTTTTCACCACAGCTTTAACAAAATGTCTCACTAGTCTCTGAACCTAGCTTTTACCGCAGCCACCAGTCATGAGTTAAATTCTAGCATTTCATATTTCCAGAATACTGTCTCTAGGTATGTTAAATAACGGTTCTTTTCAGTCTTCCATACTTTAATAACATCAATTACATCATAGTACTTTGCCTTTTTCTCAGGTTTGCTCAGGTTAAATAGGGCCACTGTCCTATGTTAAAACAGTATGAGAAAACAACCCACATTAAAGTAGACCCATCTAATTTTCCTGCACCTATTGAAGTTGTATGTCCTGGTAAATGTTTTAATAATGGTTAATTTTGTAATGCTAATATTTCTCTTATAGTACCCTTAGTGGGATTTATAAATATTGAATAAGTTTGTGTACTATAATATCAACACTTTACAGACCAAATATACAGCGTACAGAGCAATACCCAATGATACAGTTGTTCACACAATAAAGAACAGGTATTTGTTTTTACATTTTTATTGACCATATCACAAACAGCCCATCACAAAAGAACCTAAGGAAAGACAGAAGCAAAAAGTCTGTAAGTTTCACACCTTCCAATTCATATCAAACACCGTATGTGTGCATTTATACCTACTTATGCCTTCTCTGCTGCTGCCTCCTCGTCTCCTCCCTTGGTGTTTCTTGTGTAGATGAGCTGGGCTCTGTGTTTGGACACCAGTTTGATCATGCCTGGAAGACAAAACATGTTAATAAGCACAAGTCCTATGATATCACACGTGAAGTCCAACAACAGCTCATTCAACCGTAAAGTTTTTCATGAGCTTTGGCAAAAAATTCACTGCATTA
The DNA here is from genome assembly GCA_036850595.1 of Rhyacichthys aspro. Lineage (NCBI taxonomy): Eukaryota > Metazoa > Chordata > Actinopteri > Gobiiformes > Rhyacichthyidae > Rhyacichthys > Rhyacichthys aspro. The sequence goes on from CM072160.1 coordinate 18,281,424, forward strand.
TCCCACAAATTGCAGCTAATGTAAGTTTCTTGCTCAAGATCAATTAAGTTATTACATGGACATAGGGCGATGTCATTGAACCAATGTTCTGTCGACAGAATAATAATACAAAGAATGTCCTACAGAGAGGGCAAACTGTTACTACAAAAGGAAACGCACAAGTTCACCATTCATCAGTTACACTGCTATTACCCGACAGCTAACAGATTTCACAGCACCAGAGCCACCAAAATCTTCAACTGATACAGAACCTTTGCTTTTTTGTGACAGTTTACACAGGACAGTAAACAAGATAATCCATCACAGCCATACTCTATCCTACATCCTCAGAGAACCACTATATCATTTCTTAATAGAAAACTATATTTTGATTAAATATATTTAGACAACGTATAAAAAACTAACTATATCATTAGTGAAGAGTGTTTTGTAACGTGAATTCCAAATGAGGCCATTTCTCAGATTACAAAAATAAAAATGCAAAATTATACAAAATATCCAATTACAATGTTGCAATGTAGGATTAATTTGTAGATTCATCTTAAAACAGGGATGTGAACAGATATGTAGATATATGACCTTTGGAGAGCAGTTCTTGGAGGGCATTTCTTGCCAGGGAACCACGGATCTTCAGCCTCTCAGACACAACGGCAGGGGTGATGAGCTTGTAGTTGGGGACTTCTTTGTACAACTTGTCATAGGTCGCCTTGTCGAAGAGGACCAGGTTATTGAGCTTATCCCTCACTTTTCCCTTGGACCACTTCTGCTCAGACATAAATGGAGAAAACAGGAAGAATTAAGTATTTAGCAATTCAGGAACATTACAAGTGACTCAAGTTAAAGACAGACAGTGTACCTTCTTCTTGGCTTTGCCTCCAGACTTGTTGACTGGGTCCTTGTCCTTCTTGGACTTCCCAGTGTCCTTTTTCTTGTCTTGCTTGGGAGGCTACGGGCAAATGCATATAGTTATTGTTGCGCTGCCAAACTTTTGCATGAGAAGCCTTTTTAGGTATTTCAGAGTCAAAAGTGCCCCATTGTGAACAATAACCTGCAACCCGATGAATAGCCCGGCTTAACGGCATGGACTGGCCCAAAGTGTTACGATCTTTGGATGACATTTAAGTTACCACGCGTAGCAATTAACTATTATTCTGGTGAATTTGCTATATACACACATGACATTGCCATTTGAGTTGACTATGAATACCTGCTCATCACTGTATTGTGTATTAGCCGCACTGTGGAGCACGAAAGCATGGTAGGTTTAGCCATTGAGCTAAGCAATTAGCCAGCTGAAAAATATTTAAGAGTACACTGCTTTTAGATGTTTTTCACAGTAGAGGAATATATGATCACATAATCAGTAATTCCGGATAGTCAAACTTCGCGACAAAGGTCATATTTAAGCCCAATATTGACTATATTTCGGGAAATTGCCAGATTACTATCCTCACCATGTTTCCTCGTCAAGATGTCGGAGCGAAAGGAAGTGCGCCCGTGCAACAGCCCCTTAGACAACCCGTATTTGCGGAAACGGAGCAAAGCTTCATGGGAAATATAGTTTTTTGTCAACGTCAACGTTTGTATTGTTCAAAATCGCTTACACTTTTATTACACAACCTTTTATCGAAAAAAACAAACAAACACGCAATTTAGACTAATAATTTAAACAACGTTACTTGTGAGTAATTTTCTGTGTAGCGTAATTTTCTGTGTAGCGTCATTTTTGGTCACGTGACCCATACTGTCAGCTGGGCATGCGTTGCAAAAATGGTGATCTTTAGTGTTTATGTAGTGAATAAGGCTGGAGGTTTAATTTACCAGTATGACAACTATGTCCCCAGAGCAGAGGCAGAAAAAACCTTTAGCTATCCTTTAGATTTAGTGTTAAAACACCACGATGAGAAAGTAATAGTGTCGTTTGGCCAACGCGATGGAATAAAAGGTAAGAGTCGCTAGCTAAGTGTGCCTGTTAGCTTAATGTCATACAGTCTATCCTCCTAAAAATAAGATAATACTTTATTTACTGGTCTTACAGGATTCTTTTTGGAAATCTAAAATCCTATTCGGAAATACTTCAGTCCTATATTATTTTTAAGACGTTTAAGAAATCACATAGGAAAACACACTTCCACATAACATGGTTTTCCTATTGGATTCTGATCGGATTTTGCAAATTATTTTGGTATCTAATAGGACTATAATAGAAAATTGTAGAATCCTATTGGACGTTTTGACAAGGGGCATCTTCACGTGAATTGCACACATACGTTACATTTCTACACACTCCTTACACTCTACACTTCATTTTATTATGAATTTACAATTGATAAGTATATTCTTTATAGTTATAATCTGTATCAGTATGCACTAAAAAGTCTTTTGCTGTAGTATACTGCCTGATGCCACATTAAACAATATAATGGATAAAAATGACCAACAGAATGACCATTATGTTAAATGTATGTTAAAAATGAATTCAACATTCACTGACTATGTTTATGTGTCTCCAGTTGGCCATGCAGTGCTATCCATTAATGGAGTTGATGTGATGGGCAAAAACACTGCAGATGGAAAGGACATCATCGAATACCTAAAAGATGCCTCAAACTATCCAGTGTCTATCCGTTTTGGACGGGCCCGTCTCAGTTCAAATGAGAAGCTCATGCTGGCATCTATGTTTCATTCGTAAGTCAAGTCCATGTATCACATTATCACTGGGGCAATAGTAAGTGGTGTCATGCATCACTTACACTTGTGTGTTAACAGAAACGGAAAAGAGTAGTTTAAAGTAATGTGCTTGTGTGTTTTCTTTTTAGCTTATTTGCCATAGGTTCACAGTTGTCTCCAGAAGTTGGCAGCTCTGGGATTGAGATGCTAGAAACAGACGTCTTCAAATTGCATTGTTTCCAAACTCTGACAGGTCAGTCTTATGTAACTGTGATCAGAAACATTTGTGACCAAACAGTATAAAAGTCTTTTAAATATAAAGCTGCCATATTCATTATATTTAGAAGTATTACATATATGATCCCTTTTCAGGAATTAAATTTATCGTGCTGGCTGACCCTCGCCAGTCGGGAATTGATGCACTGTTGAGAAAAATTTATGAAGTGTATTCTGATTTTGCACTCAAGAACCCCTTCTATTCTCTGGAAATGCCTATTAGGTAACTGTAACCTATATAAAAAATGATCCCCACATAACTTTTAACGTCTAACCATATTTCACTTCTGTAATTTTCAGGTGTGAGTTGTTTGACCAAAACCTAAAGAGTGCACTGGAGATTGCAGAAAAGGCAGGGAATTTTGGAGCAGGATCATAACCAGGAACGACTTGATATAATACCTCTGAATAACTAGCATGTACATTTTCAGTCCACATGACAGTTGTTTTTTGTTGCTTGATAATGTTAGGCTGCAAAGTGTTTTGTTGTTTTTTTTGTCACAGAAACACTGTAAATACATACGTTTTGTATATGTTTTAATAAACATACTAAAGATATGACATTTTGTCATAAATATATTATTGCATCTGATATAAGTATTCTCCATAAGACTTTGGGAATAATCCTTTAATATATACACATCTCCCATTTATGTTTCTATTTATGAGTAACCACCTAAAAGTAAATAAAGAGTGTGTATGCTGTGCAGCTATTGCATCTAAAAATGCATTTAATTTACAGTAAAATGTTGTCTTTTTGGTACTTGGAATGACAAAGTCACACATGTATGTTTACAGAGAAGTACAATGTTTTCTTGTAGAAAAGTACTATTATATCTATCATTCATTTACATGTCTGTCCTGAGAAAATAACACTGATAGAAAAAAGAAATATTTAAACATAGCTGTGGCCCAGAATGGTCCATTTAAAACTTTTAGTATGAGCTGAAGTGTTTTAGTCTTCTTTCTTGGGCACATGACCCATCTTGGTTCTGATGTTGCGCAGTAGGAAGTATCCAACAGTACAGACGCCACAGATGACCTCTGCTACCCAGAAGGCCGTTTCCCAGCCGTGGTGCTTGGCAATCGTGCTGAATGGTAGCCCAGAGAGGAAGCCACCGACTAAAAGAAAATAGACATTTACATTGTAGTTTAATATGTTCTAATATTAGCTTTTACTGTAGTTATTCACACATAAAGGAATTCACTAACTGTTGGCCATGAGGGAAACAATAGCATGAGATGTGCCACAGTAGTTGGACGGGGCGCTCTCATTAGCGATTACTCCAAATAAGGCAATTGGTCCGTAGGAGGAAAACCCGAATGTGGCGCCCAGAGTGAGTATCCACACCTGAAAAAGCAGATAAAGAATTGTTTAATGACCAGAAAAAAAGTGTACCGTAAATTTATAGTGATGTTATGCAACAAAAACTGATACCTTGGAGCTGTCTGGAGTGACTGTGACTCTGAACAGGTACATGGACATGTACATTCCCGCCATCATGAGAAGAAGAATGAAGTGGCGAGGGTTGCCATAGGTCTTCATGCCTTGCTGTTCAAAAATGAAGACAGATTTTGTTAGTTTGGTAAATACCTCAAAAAAAAGGGAAAAAATGAACTACACTTAGAAGCAAAAGGGCGAAGTATGACAATATTTTGACCTCACTCTGCGAAAGGAATTTAGTCCTAAATGATAAAATAATCAAACACACAGAAGACTGACCTCTTATGTAACAATGTTGAATTACTTATCAAAAATATACTACATCTTTCCACAATTTTAAATTTGAGAAGTCAGATACACCTTTTTGGTTCCAATGTTTTCAGTCAGTTTTGCTCAAAATGCCCCTTGCATTGGAAGATGACTAGTTCCTTTTTTCTTTATGCCAGTCATTACAAATATATAACATGTTGGATATAGTAGATATTAAATATTATAACTCAATATAACAAAACAATGCAGTAATCCAACAGTATGTCACATATAAAACACACATGTAATGACTTATGCTTACTTTAGCCACTGCTTTGTCGGAAAAGTAACCTGCTGCCAAACTGCCCAACAGGCCTCCAACCTCCAGAGCGCTGATGTATGAACTACCTATGAAGAGAAATACTGTCATCCACAACAGTCTGCAATCAAAACCAGACTTTTGTCTATTTTTTTCTATACTATATTTAATCCAGATTTTCTCCTGATTTATTTGGCTAAATGTTGGATCAGGGGTGGATCTTCATCATTTTATTGTTGGGGGAATGTATGCAAGAATGGGGAATATATGCAAGAATGCTTGACCTATATAATTACTATGAACTATAATGTAAGAATTACATTATATATATAGTATAGTATAGTATAGTATAGTATAGAAAGTGTTTCCAAATCTAAATTTGTGCTGACTTATCGTTTATGAACGCAATACCAGGAAATATTAGATGATATCTTTGGTCACTATTGTAATGATATCACGTTTTGGTCTTGAAAAACAGTTGTTGCTGGTACTGTTGAAACTTGCAGAGACAAATATTTTCTGAGGTGGTACTTGGTGCGTTTAAGAACCACTGGACTAAGCCATTATGAATGAAAAAAATCTGGAATGTCTACACCACTTTCCTTACCCATAAGCGTCGACTGGCCCTTGTCCTGAATGAGAAACAGCTGGCCCCAGTCGCTGCACACCGTTTTGACCCCAAACACCACCAGGTAGGACACAGAGAGCAGCCACAGGTACGGAGAGAGCAGGAACTCTGACAGGGTGCATTCACTGGAAGACCCTGGGCAAACAAGAGATAGAATTTCAGATCCATTTTTACCTATATCTTTGTCAGCATTTGACACAATCACAATAAATGAAACTGGGGAAGGCCTTGGTTTGCATTTATTATTTTAAGCTAAAGAAGTACACTGATTTATTAGTTTGCCTGGATCTCAGATAGCAATTACGACACAAGAGCACGTCAGTGGCATGTGAGGGGCACTGGGTACAGAGTCTAAAGAGCCACTGACCTTTAGTCAAGAGGCACATGCTGTACAAAAACACATCTTGCATGCACACACAATACACTGTTATGTTACAACATACATGCTACCTGCACAGTACTGTATGTCTGCTCAGTGACCCTGGCTGTGGAAGGATCCCTTATCATGACCCTGCACATCCTAATATGATGTCCCCCCATTTGGATTATTACACAATGTCCCATTGACGCCGTCTTGGATTTTTCTATTTATTACACTCTGGCCTCTATGGAACCAATCAGTATAAAACTGGTCTTTCCTGTATATACCTGTATCTTCCTCACTTTCGGCTGCTCCCTTCTGGACTCTTCTCTCACACCAATTACCTTCATGTCCTCCTTCACTACATTCATAAATCACCGCGTTTGTCTCCCTTTCTACCATAGTTTTACAACCACAGTGTATCCGTCTCACCTCCTTTGCTCTTCTTAGCTGCTGGCTCTATATTGGGCAGCCCCACGTCTTTGGGCTCGTTCTTGATGACCAGCAGGCACATAAAGGACAACGCCACACAGATCATCCCAGATGCAGACAGTATTGTCCTCCAGCTGCAGCTCTGGGCCAGTACGGAGGCGATGATCGGACCCACGCTGCCAGCCAGATTCATGCTGCAGGAGAGAATGGCCCACCATGTGCCGAACTGAGAGGGTTCAAACCACTGAAAGCAGAGAAGAAAACAATAGAAGAGATTAGAAGGAAAAAGTTTCAATATCAAACAGTAAGTCAGTGATTTCTGTACCACTTCACATTAAGCTTCTTTGTGTGGTTTGAAATGTAGTTTTCAATAAGGTTAGGTCAATTAAGTAAATACTACCAATAAGACAATTCAATTATAGATTCATGAGAAAACTGGACCAAAATTGTGCCTCATAATTATTGATAGAAATGAATATTTATGGCAATTAATACATTATTAAACCAATCCAGGCTTTTTAAAATCCATGTATTGTGTTAAATATAGTAAAGGTAAGTCTATCTTCTTACTGTAACAACAGTGCAATAGCACTATTACAGATTTTCAATTGTAAGAAACAACAGTGCCTCAATTAAAATGCAAAATTATGCTCTGTTTACTACATACATTTATAACTGACCAGAAAGATTTTTTTTTTTTTTTTTTTGATACAGGTCTAGTTAATATCTTCTGTCTTTAACTTGTAATAGTACTATTCCAGATATTCCATTTCAAAGCCCTAAACACACTATGTAACTTTTCAGGCTGTATACCCACTAACTGACCAAAGAAGACAAATGCTGCTGCAGAACTAACATGGGACTGTTAATGTTTTTATAAAAATCCTGATTGTGATATAGATTTGCGTTGATGTTCATCGTCATGTTCATGTTCTGGCGGCTGAGCTACAAATGTGTAAATGGTAACGTGCTCCGCAACTCACTGTTACAGAGTGGATTATCTTGCAAACAAGGAGCACTTTGTTTTTAAAAGAGGGGTTTGTGTCCTTGTTTTATGTCAAGAAGAAACTGTCAAAATGCATTTATTGTTTTAACACTTTCTGGCTCCTTATATTGGGGTAAAAAAATAACATGATATATAATTAATCAAAATGAGACTTGTCTAAAGCAATATTTTAACATACAACATAAAAAAACTTTGGAATTTTGGCACTTATGGCACTTTTCTTATACAGATTTTCATATTTATATTGTTCATGTCTGTTTTGTTTTGACGTTTTTGGTGGTAACTGATGATAGCTCTGAGTGCAAGACAAATGTCCCTTTAGGGACAAAAGGTTTATTCTATCTATTATTTACTATATCTAAGATTGAGAATATTCGTTATCTAGTATTTGGCAATGAGTGGGTCCCCTTGATTTGTTTACTAATGTGATATAAAACCACATTAATACTTTACAAATTACTAATTCCTACTTGCTTACAAATGATTTATAACCTAAATAAAAAAGCGAACAACCAAAGAGAATTTTCTTGTCTCCAACCTGAGAGACTTATTTCTCTCCTGTACCTTCCGTAGCACTCTGCCACACGGAGGCCAGCCCAGGCCCTGTCCCAGACCGTTGAGAAACCACAGGGAGGAGAACACAGCCACAGTGGACGACCACGAGAAGACCACGTTGATGCCTCCCACGAAGAACAGGCCGATGGAGAAGAGCCACCGGGCGCTGAGCTGGTCCGACAGCACGCCGCTGATGAACTTACTGATGGCGTAGGCCAGCGACTGACTGCTGGTGATCAGGCCTAAACAGATGAAATGTTAATTAAACGCATGGACGCACACAATCCTTGTACTGATAGTTTACCCTGAAGCAATATTTTGTCTTCATTGAGATAGATGAAGGGCACTTTTGTTGTCTGTTGCATTTAGGATTGAAAATATTTGTCCCTGAATAAACTAAGCTAGTATCTTCAATCATGTCCCATAAAAGCTTGACCTTTTGTTTTAAGGAAATGCTGTTATATCATATACGAGACTACCATCCTTACTAACTGTTTGGATCCTGTGACTTCCAGCAGAAAACAGTAGATAAAGGTCAATAATTAAAAAAAACCCAATGCATTATATTTGTATAGCTAAACTATGTAATAAGATGATGTATATAAATTGGAGACTTGTCTATTTTACTGTCAGAAAAGGTTGAAAACCAGTGTTCTATTCAATAATGCTTGTTGAACCAAACTGTGTATAGTGTTACAAAGAACTGTATATTGTCTGCTGGCTTTTATATTATTTAAGTAAATTACCAAGAAACACACCCTGTTTACCTGAGCTTAACACGTTTTTATTCTGTCTATTGTATGCTTTACCATAGCTATCCACAAATCAAAGAAATATTTCTTTTCTTGCTTCGAGAGCTTGAGACAGTTCTAGATAGTACACTGTAAAACTATAAACTGTTAAATTTACAGTAAAAATCTGGCAGCTAAGGTTGCCATTTTTTACTGTAAAACACATGTGAAGATAATTTAAGACATGACATGGTAAACACTGGAAATTTCACAGTAAATCCCCCCTTTTTTTAATGGTACACTAAACATGACAACATGGCATATTATGTTGGTGCAGTAAATTTTTGCAAATCCATCTCATTTGATCTTTTACAAAAAATGTAAATACAGTTTGCATACCTTTTATTATAGTTGTTATATTATGATTTTATATACTTATCATTTTATATACTTTATCATAACTACACACAATAATCCGACAGTAGGGAATTTATACATTTGTAATTGTTTAATTTCTAATTGTGTAGACTTTTAAAATGTTAAACCAATTTTTTATTCAGTGTATTTACGACAATGATATACTGTTTCAGCTATTACAGATTTTTACTGCTGCTATTGACAGTATTTTACCAAAAATATGTAACTTTTTAACAGTGTTGTACAGTGTGGTAACTTTACCATTGCAACATACAGTGCGGAATGCTGTATATGTGAAGTGAACCATACCTAGATCATCCTTATCCATCTTTATTTCCTCCATGACTGAAGGCATCACGAAGGAGAACGTCTTCCTGTTGAAGTAGTACAACGTGTAGCCCACAAACATAGCCAGGAATATAGTTCCACGGTAGTATCCATAGCCCGCTGTAGCCATGTCTGCAGATTTTTAGAGTTCAGTCCTATATGAAGAAGAAAAATAAAAATAAAAGACAGGTAAATTTCACAGAAAGAAGGGAGCGAGGTCCTGTGCTGACAGACGTCTGTTGCCTGTGACACTGAACTTTGCTTCAGGATCCACAGTGAGGCAGACGGTTACAAGGAGAGCGGTGTTTGCAATCAGTAAGAGAGGTTAATGGTCAACTTTTCCACTCCAAATCTGATTCAATCTGGTCTGTTACAGGTGCGAGCTGCAGTCTAGGGCTTAAGGCCAAAGAAATAAAATATATGCAAGTTTAAATATTGTAAGATACTGTTTTACTTAGATCCTTGTATGTTTTGTCATCATTTCTTTACTTTTTGCCCTCTGTTGCTATGACCCTATGTTTATCTGAGAGGGTCTGAAGGGAGTCCTGAGAATGATGAGATTAATGATTCACCTTGTGGGCCAATAGTCACTCAGGACCAGGGGGAGGCTGCTTTCCAAATGACTCAGTATCCATGCCTCTTTGTACAGTGACAACAACACAAATATTCACAATATTAAAAGAACTGGATACACTTTCCTGCACTGTACTCCACCTTATTTCTAGGCCTACTACTCTGCTTTTTTAACAGAGAGGAGGGACTATAAGAGCCAGGCATGATGACATCTTTAGTCAAAGATGTCAAATAAATAGCACAACTGTCCTACCTTCACGCCTCAGGAAAGAATGGTAGTCATGCTTCAGAGAGCCAAGATCAATATTCTATTTCAACATTTATGAAACGTGCAGAACATTCATAGTCCGAGATCGCAGGTTCCTTGAAAAAACTAATAGAGAGGGCTGCTCCAAGTATAGGTATTTGTTTGGAGAATCTGGTTGAAGTAGAGGAGCAACACAACAGGGCGGATGCTATACTGAACAACATGTACCATCCCCTGCTTCAACAGAGAGCAGCCAGTGGACTTCTAAGACCATTGAGCTGTAGGATGGAACGCCCCAAGAACTCCTTCTTCCTGACTGCCATAAGATTGTATAATCAATCAGTCTATGGAAGATGAAGACTGAATCAATCATTATTTTTTTAGAGGGGATTAATAAAGTTGAATTAAATATTTGGCTCTGTTCCCACTACATACCTGTATCACACCCTATGATCACACCATGCTGATGCAGTTTAGTGTTTCCAGCCCACAAAAACTGGTCAAGGTGTTAGTTATACGAGCACCTGCCACACATGTCTTCTTGACCAAATAGCCCTGCCAAGAGTGGACACCAGGGCCAAATTCCCCCTGCAAAAGAATGTACTAGCATCAGCTTCCATTACCCAGAGGGGATAATAATGATCATAAACCCATCCATCTATACCACATGTTAGCACAAGATGGTGGGAGGCTTAAAATGAAAAAAACAAACAAACAAACAAACAAACAAAACAAAAAACAATGAAAGATACAGCAGAATACTCAATAAAGTCAAAGATTGCATATTACTTCTAGATTTTATAGTTAGACAGATATAATAAATTGACATTTAATGTATCTGTAACTACTTTTTAACTATGCTTCTTATAGGCAATGCTTTAGCCTTTTATTGAAAAAGAAGGTACCTGATAGCGTTGTTTCTGTGATGCATTTTGGACCCACAGAGAGAACGCCCATAAAACGGAGTCCCACTTTAGCCTTTAGTATTCCTCTTTCTACTTAAGGCTATGCTATAAAAAAGACTTTAACCCCACTCGAAGCAGAATATGCTAAAATATCATATTGGTGCTCTGCCATCCGCAAGTTTATCTAAAAAGGGAGTGAACTTAATAGAAGTTCCCACAGTATGTTACCTGAAGGCATCCGCGCCGATGTGGTCACAAAACCTGAAAGTAAGCAGCAGTAGTTGTAGCTGTCATAGCAGACAAGTTATAGCTGGCTCTTTTTACACATACAAGCTTTAAAACCTTTTTCGATTTTCGCCTTTTTTTAATCTTCCACAACTTCTCTGTGGAGTTTCCTTGTTGCTAGGGCTGCCTCTGAACTGTAAACCCGCCCCTGCTTCATGATGCCCGGGCTGTCAGCACGAGCAGCTGAAGGCAGTGGGCGGGAGTGGAGCGCCCTCTATCGGTTACTTTAAGTGACTGCCCGAAGATTAGTTTACTTAATAAATGAGTACCGGTAGAGGACAGCAAAGCAACGTCCGGCACTGGATGGCTGTCCAAAGAAAAATATTTTTTGGAGTATGGCGTGCTTATAAATGGAGAAGGTTGCTGAACTTCACTGTTTGTATCTGTAGGTTATCAGCTCTGTGTTAGCTCTCCGCCCAGTATGACCTTACGGCGGGAATCCTCTCATAGTATGAGTAGCTTACATGATTAGCTCTATGCTAACAAATTTATGTGACATTATTACGGCCTAAAGTACTAATTTAAAATTGTAGGAACGTGGCCCATATTTTTTTCTTTTATTTTTTTCTTTGTTTTTGTAGACCTTGAAACCTTCTCAGAGTATATGAGTTGAATTTTCTTGGAAAATAAACTATTTTTATTTATGATTATTATTATTATTACAGAAAGGAATTGGTTGAATGACCAATATGGCCTATTTAGATCAATAAATGTTGGCTATTTTTCTTCATGTGTTATATAAAGTTTGGGAAACACTGCTATAGAACATAATACTATATTTTATTATGTAAGACTTAATTCTGCTGTCATTTGACACTTTACAGTAGCCCTTAGCCTTCTTTCCTTTGTTATACTTGGCTTTAATGTTGCTATACATGCAATGATTTCTCCTCCTTCAGAAATGAGGAGCCTTTTTGTTGGTGGAGAGCAACAGGAGATCAGAAAAATGGAGGAAAAATGAACAAATATACTACTTTGGCAATGCACATTTATTAAGTTGTTTCATTCATTTACAAATATCACAGTTAATGGATGTTGTTAATGTTATATGTTAATGTTCATATGTTGCCCATTTCTTCTTAATTTGCCACTCCGATGATGTCCTTGTATTTCCCAGTTAGGCTCTGTGTCCTAATGGTGAGGTCCCTCATCACAGAGAACAGCCCCCTCAGGTGGAAGTGGAAGAGAGCTTCTGCGTCCATGTCCAGCAGCGGCTCGAGGCTGTCACTGACGGCTGCCTTGCGCTCATCCAGGGAAACCAGGCCGCTCTCCACCGTGTTCCTTATCGCCTTAAGCATCAGGTAATTGTGGTAGAGGTCTCGGCAGGACTCCTCGGCTGCCTCACAATCATACAGCTCGTCTGACGGCACATCTCGCAGCAGGCTGGGCAGGAGGATGGTCTGCTCCATGTCCCTGACGGCCGCTCTGTATCTCTTAAGGGCCAGCGACAGGCTGTTTTTGTTGAGTCTGGCCTCGGCTGACTGCATGTTTACTGTTGGATGTTCTCTTCCGTTTGTCCCGGGGTTGTGCTGGGTGGAAGGCAGGGTGCAGTGCAGTGGCCCAGGTGTGCAGACTAAAGATTTATAGCTGGTGGCTGGCTGTTACTGTTGCGTAAGAGCATCATCCGATACATTTAGAAAGCATAGAGGGTATTGGCAGTCAAAGCCTTATCTTTATTTGATTTACATAACAGCTATTTTCAGGTCAGAATTGTGTCCAGACAGTATGAACTAAAGTTACCTGTTGCTAAATGATTAAGCCAACAGGCCATTATGCTGGAATGACCCCAGTTTAAAAGTGACATACAGTTTGGACTGTGCTGAATTTCTGTCCAGACAAGGTCACTTTTTTAGACTCAAGGTTTCTAGTTATTTCTAGTTCTTTTTACAAAATCTAAATATAAACCCGATATTATTGTTATTATTACAGCTTAGGGCTGCACAATATATTGCTATCCTATGATCAGTTGAATCATCATAAATATATCGAATTTTTCAAAAGTCCTTTTACATCTGTCCAAATTTTTGTCTTAAATACAATGCATATGTTCACAAATAAGACAGTGTTTTCAAAAGGAAGTAATCATGGTTCCTTACTGTTACAGAATTTTGGATCTATTGTAAGGTTGTGATGCCCTGAGCCTTGGGCTCTGTCAACAGATAGACTCAGACACCTGCAGGATAACATGTCTCCAACCTCAAGCCTAATCAGCTGAATAACAACTCTTTTGTTATTGTAGTGTTTGCGTATTGACCTTCTATGAGGTTTATAAGCTCAGTCCAATGAAAGCATAGTCAGACTTGAATGTTCAATACTACTCTGTGTTGACTGTTCAACTGTCTCCGGGCCTGTATTTGATGGTAATAAACTTCTCCTGCTTAAGACATCCAGACTCTCTTCAGTCCTTGTATGTGGTCCAATACTTCGAAGCTCTAAGGCAGTAACACAATTCTCTTACACTTACATTTGGACAAATTCCCCAACACCACTGGGTAAAATGAAGGCATAAAACCGTTTGCGTGGCCTTCCAGTCTGGATTGTAATTAACCTCTTCTGACTCTTTGTGTCTTAACTACATCCTGAATACCACATCTATCCAGTTGTTTTCTGATTTCACTTTGTTAGTGGCCATGCTGATGTATTGTTTATGACTACAGGGAAGTTACTTGAAATACTTTGTCTCGATGCATTCAAATTAAGACACTGAGACATATTATATCATGATATTATTGCTAACAGGCCCAATCTATGCTCCAGAGAGGGCTGGTTCAACTAGGTATTAGACTCTGGATGAATTAGTGGAGCAACAGCCACACAACTTGACGGATGCTAACAACATGGACCATCTCCTGCATTGGGCTTTTAAACTACACAGAGCAGCCAGTGGACATCTGAGATCATTGAGATGCCAAAAGACTGTACAACCAATCGGTCTATGGAAGATGCTGTTTAAATCAATTCATGTGAAGAGACCCTACAGTGCAGTCCAACTGAAATAATGAAAAAAACATTCCCTAAATTTCCCTCAGTCTCAGTAATTGCAGAACCTAGAATTGATATTATTGCTACTCAGGGCCAAGTGTAATGTGTTTTTGACAATTCTGTGCAATAGAAACAGGGACCATGTTCCCTAGATGTTAAAAAAAAGACAAGACTACATATTTTAAGCAACACATTGTATTGAATTATAAGGCAACTTTAATTTTAGTCACTTGCCAAAATTGAATCACAAACACTTTTTTACTGCACTACTTGAATCTGTATCCCGAATGATTCATTACAAACATTAGTGGGTTCTTTTGTATGGGGACAATAAGAGCAATAACATGAAACGGAAAATGTCTGTAAATATTGTACAAGTTTAAACAGAAATTCTTAGTGAATGGAAGTGACAGGAATGTGAAAGTAACACTTTTAGAAATTACAAATAATGATAAAGTGATTCCAAAGCTGTCCAAGACATTTGAGCCAGAGTAGCACACTCAGCCCTTCCGCTGTCCTGGACAGTTCTGTAAACCCAGAGACTTGTGCATCATCTCCAGCTCACTTAGCTCCTAATGAATTCAATCAGAGTGGTTTATCTCTCCTCTGCCATGATGTCATTACACCTCAGACAACCCTAACCCTTCACACGGCCTGCTTAAGTATCCCGGACTGGGCAGACGGCGCCAAGCAAGTCGGCCGTTTCCCTCGATACACCTCCTGAAGATCTCCACGACCTCCAACGGGCTTTTCCAACAGGTCACTTTGTCCAAATTAAGATGGGACTCAAGCGTTGGGAGAATGCACAAAAACAGTGTTAAATCTCCACAAAGTTTAGTTCAGTTCAGTTCACAGACTTCCTCTTCTGGCCCTTCAGGATGATTTCCAGCACGTGGGTCAGGTCCATCATCTTGGAGAGCATATCCATGATGTCAGGGTGCTCCTTGGCTCCAGTGATGAACTCCTCCAGCGTCAGTTCACCTGAAGACAAGAAGAACAGGTTTGAGGCACTTACCCTGACACTTGCACTCATTATGAAGCTGATGGTATGGTCAGTAATTCAACCATCTTGGTTTAAATTTAATTAAGAAATGTCAAAAATCTTACATTATCAACCAAATTTCTAGTATTTTGTGCTACGTTCAGAGCAAGGGTCAGCAACTTTTACTACCTAAAAATGAATTTTAGTATGAATTAATTAGTTTTTTCTGTCAAGAGCCAAAAGATAAATAAAAATAAAACTGCAATTATTTCACATATATTTTCACCACACAGATGTACAGAGGTAGGCTATAATCTTTTCATCATCATTTATCATCATTTGGCTTAAAAACAAACAAACAAAAAGAAACCAAAACAGTTCATTACATCTGCACATCTATAATGTGAGATGTAGTTTCAAAAATTAAGAATTTTGCACATGAAATATCCTGAAGTCTTCCAAAGAACATTTTGTTTGTTATAGCCCATGTCACACATCCTTTCATTAATTACCTTTTTATTATCTATTTCAAACTAGACTGCAGGAACCATGTGTTGCAGACCCCTGGTTGATTCCAAATCAAAGTTTACCTTCTCCGTGCACGTCGATCCTCTCGTATATTAGATTCACTATTTCTTCTGGAGGGATGTCGTAAATCCTTGTGATGTCTTGAATTGCCTGGAGGTCGACATAAGAAAAAAAAAAAATCAGTCATTGCTTTATTCTCAATATTTTTAATCCATAGGAATGAGAACCAATTGTAAAATTAAGATACATGTTTTAAAAAGCTATAGGTGAGTTTTATTACTTCCAAATGTTCCCAATAAAAAGAGCATAATTATATTCCTATTTTATTTTTTGTTTATCAAATTCCAATTTCTGAAATTAAAAACTGGTCAGTGATAAAAGGCTGTGAGTGCATGTGTATATAGTTGCATAAGAGATTTTTCATTTGTGTGAGAGACTAAGACTAAAATCATGACACCAGGTCTGATCCAAATGTTTGTATTGTTTTGCTCTTTCTGTGAAGTTGGTGAAATGTTACTTTTTCTCATCTTTTGATTCAAAGCTCTGATACTATACTCTTGGGAAAATTCATGGACTTGAGTTGACATAAGTGGACATCGGTAGTGTATTATCTTCATTCAGAATATGATATTATGAACATTTATGAAAAGTAATGTGGTTGTAATATGTAATATAATCGATGCAACTTTCTCAGTAAAATAGGTTATGTGGGCCGCACCAAATTTAGACCAGGGGTTAGGTAAGAACATGGTGGATTAAGTGTCACGTCTAGTTCAACGGACTGAGACCTAATTCTTCTCTTTCACAGCTAAGCTCAATCTTCCCAGAGCGGCCCTGGGTTGTCACGACACCTTTGACTTTAGTACATTCCAACAAATTCCACTCTACCTTGAATATCGTCTCCATTTCATCCCTGTCAATTTTGCCGTTTCCGTCTTGATCGAAAAGCTTGAAGTACCACTTGAGCTTCTGGTTGATTTCTCCTTTGAGCAGTAAACTGATGGCTGCAATGTATTCAACAAAGTCTATATAGCCGTCCTGGAAAAGAGACAGAAAGTACAAGAGTTAGTGCAATGAATATGGTGTGGTATATTTGCTGGATTTAAAATGGAACCCTTTGAATGAAAATTAAAGTCAGCATTATATTAGAAAAACATGCGATACACGATAACTATTTTGAATATAGCAATAACATTGTGAGCTGCGATATTTGAATGCTCTTTGAGTCAAAAATGTTTAATTACATTTGATTTAGAAAATATAAAGAAATACAAGGTCTGGACTAACTTCCACTTATCAAAGCAGGAGCTAGACCCAGGACTAAATCAAAACAGACCCAAACTAGAACTAAATGTAGGAACGAACCAGGTCGAAACCAGGACTATTTCATTTGGACGCACTACAGTTTAATTTAAATTGCAATATATCGTGCAACCCTATTAATGGTCCTATTGCATGAATGTAAGCCTATATCTTCCTGTACATTTGAGATTTCTGTCTTAAAGGATTCTTTTTTCTGAATTTTCCTTACCCCGTCCATGTCAAAAGTGAAGAAGACTTGGTCTACGTAGCTGCTGGCCTCCTCCGTCATACCCGTCATCTCCAGCATGGCCTTGAGCTCAAACAATGTGATAAGGCCCGATGGAGACTCCCTCATGAATTTGGTGTACCAGTGGTGCATGTCCTCCTCCAGGATGTCGTCCAGGTTGGAGCTGTGGGCCCCCATCGTTGTTCGTTCAGGTTTGTGGTTTTCCTGAATCCCGGGGCAGGTAAGAGCTCAGTGTCCGGGTGCTACAGGACTGACTGAGAGCCTCATGCAAAGGCAGCTCTAATCTTTAAGTCTTGACATGGCCGAAAGAGGAGATAACCCTTTAATGGGATAAGCGCACAAGTCTTCCTAGAAGTGTAGAACTTGGCACAGTCTTTCTTTTGCTTAGAGGAAGAGAGACGGGAGGTGAGTTTCCACGGCAACGCGAATTGGGACAGGTTTTCTGGTCGAGGGCTGAAGTGCACATAAAGCACAAAATCTTTTAAATGTTGACTGCTTCTCACGCATTCATTAATCAGAAACATAAGTTTAATTATATATATATATTTGTGCTAATACTAATTAAGTTTTTTTTCCTCATGCCCCAAAACATAGGATAAAACCTAGCCTCTCGTTAGACATGAAAATAAGTTCTATTAAAAACATTTATAAATGACATAATTATTATATTTTTTTCTAGGTTGTATTTGAAAATATTAAAACAGTTAGGAAATAAAATAATGTTTTACTATTTATTTATTGTATAGTATTTTTTTATTTTAGTGTTATATTTGGAAATATTAAAATATTATATAAATATTTTCTCATTTAGTTTGACTGAGTTACTCCACTGCTTCAACAAGAGTCTCCAAAATAATACCCATAGCTGAGCCAGTCCTTAGTCCTATTAGTATTATCTTATTCAACTATTTTATTGTTCTTATTTTTTTTTATATTAATAATATGTATTTATTCCATTAACGTATCTAACTATGGTAACCATACTTGACCTGATCTGTTTGAGGCTCAAGTTGCGTGTCCAGTCACTCCTGTGGAACTCCTTTGGGAATTACCACCAGGGAGTCCCTTTCACAACGTGTAATCCTTTTTCTATTTTTGTTCTCCATGTTCTCCAGTGTACATAATAAGCCTCTTTTGAAAATACCTAAAGCGCTATGAAATACTATTATTATCCATGTTAATTATAAACATATGTATTTTGGTGCAGAGGGGGATAAACATAGGCTTATAGTGTCATATTGCATAACATTAGGAATAACCTGAGGATGTAAGTAACTTGAGGCAGAGCTTACGCTTCTCACTAATGGCTCATAGGGGCATTGTCATATGGATTTTAAAATAATTTTCTATTCTATAACCCTTACCAAAAAGTTATCCAAATAGTGCATTGCAATGTATGCTCATGCGATGGTTGGGTGACGCCAAGGCCACAGATCATTCATGTTGCTCAAGTGTTTCTATTCCTCTTGGATCCCAAACAGGCCGACCAGGTGGTTTGATTCCAGCCCAGATGATTTTTTTTGTGGCTGTTGGCATCCACTGTGTTGCACAACAAGCTCAGTTCACAGGTTTACAGTGTTAGGAAAGACAGTAAACCCACACTGACAAAATGCCAGTGTTGCTTCATTTTTACTTAACCTTACATAACATTTTCTGTTTCAGTAATGTCCTATCATCGTTCCATGTCACAAATACAAATATCTTTTCTAAACAGTGACTTTAGTTGGGCTCCTTACAAGATAACGATTAAATAAAAGTTACTTATAACAACAAAAGCAAAGGAGGAAAAGGAAGTGGAGATAGGTATTGTTACAGGTATAATAGCAGGTAATAGTTTGGAGACTCTGGTTGAAGCAGTGGAGCAACCGAAACGCAACAAGACATACCCTATACTGAACAACATGGAGCATCCCCTGCATTTAGCTTTTGAACAACAGAGAGCAGCCAGTGGACGCCTGAGGATAGAACGCCACAAGAACTCCTTCTTCCTGACTGCCATAAGACTGTACTATCAATCAAATGGAAGATGAAGTCTGTATCAATTCATTTGCTTTTCAATTTATTTGAAGAGACCCTAACAACTGAATTTCACCTTGGGGATTAATAAAGTGAAAATTAATTGAACTGCCTTTATTACAGCCAGTAAGATTAATATTACTTAATGCTGACCTTTTATCAGACACGACTAATGTAACCATTACCTTTACCTAGCTCAGTTTACACCTAACACTTGATAAAAGCAGTAATTCTTTGACTCTTTGTATTATGTCGCGGAGCAATTTAATTCAGGTTTAGCTAGTGATGGTGACCTATGACTGACCCAGGTATGCTTTTAAATGGCCTAAGGGG
Source organism: Rhyacichthys aspro (assembly GCA_036850595.1). Lineage (NCBI taxonomy): Eukaryota > Metazoa > Chordata > Actinopteri > Gobiiformes > Rhyacichthyidae > Rhyacichthys > Rhyacichthys aspro. The sequence continues at coordinate 18,301,239 of CM072160.1, forward strand.
GTCAGCTGCTTGGTAGTAGTAGAATGCACTTTAAAATAAAGCCCCGATTGCTGCTTATCTTAGCAAATCTGGCTTTAAACGATTAACAGAGCTTAAAATAGGATTGAGACAAAGGCCCACCCGTTACAATTATGGAATGCTATGTGGTTGGTGAGTCTGTCCATCAGCTGAGCAGGCTGGCACTGCATGGCATGGCACCTCGCTGCCAACCCGGTTATATAACACTCTGGGAGCTAGACAGTAGCCCTCAAAAGCAGCTTAGGTCAGCTGAGTCTGCCCAGTCTGGGTAAATACACCCATATGGATATTTACTCTGGGAATCACATCAGACCATTGATGTATGTGTGTGATATCATTGTCAGGTTAAGTTTCATTATGCATAGTTATGTTATAGATATTAATATTGATTGTTGCTTCATAGACCAGCAAGTGACACTGGACACATGATAAAATAAAGCTCCCTAATCCATTGTACCCATTGTCCCTTTGTGAAGGTGGTGGTTTCGTGCTTTAAGTGGAAAAGCTGACTGTTTGCCTCTCAGAAAAACAGCCTAACTACACAATCAGGGAATTAATTCAAGGATTTCCTCCCTTGTGTCATCATGGATTCTTAGTCTAACTTTAGAGACTTAAGTTTCTAAAGTTAGATGACAGAGTAGACATTCTAAACTAGGCCAAAATTTCAAATGTAAACCGTGTTGTTGTTTTTTTTCTTGTTCATATTTTCAACTGTTATATGCTATATTTGACCCAAATAATGTGACTGTATCTTGCCATCTCAAACAGTGTCCAGGGTCAGACAGGTTAGGAATTACTTTTCCACAACTGCTGCCAAAACTCAGCCAGTCTGACGCACCTAATCAATTAGAATTAGATGAATATGGTGTTAGACTGAAATAGCCTAATGATATTACCTGTGTTATTAAGCACAGCATTTGGATACTTGCACTGTTTGGGAAGTAAACACTAATGAGATGGTTCAGTATTTTGTAAATGTGCTTGTATTAGATACTTTTGGAACACTGATGTATTTTGTTTTGTTGATGAACTAAACTATGTACTGCTGAGGTTGGGGCCAGTGAAAATTTAATTTTAAACACTCAACATGTAAAACACTGAGCTACTTCAATGTCCATTAAGATCACATGTTGCTGAGAAATGGTCCTCTCTTTGACCACATTGAGGAGCTTGTACAGGGAGTGTGAAGTTCTAGGGTTGTAAAAATGAAGACAATAACAAAGCATATGATAAAAGAAATTTGGGCCTATACCTTCTGTCTAATACACACTTGCATTATTATTACTTCAAGAGGATTGTTAGTTGCTAAAAAAAAATGTTTGTGAAAGTTCAACAACTCATAGGCACATCTGCCAAGTCCGGTTACCATTAGCAGCCATTCATAACACAAAACCTGTGGCATTGCTCCTATCTGATTTTCCTAACTGAGAGTATCCTGACAATTTTATTCTGTAGGAAATAAGTTACGTATCCCTAAAGATCTCATAAAACCCTTTAACAAAATACTGGTCTAGACTAAGGAAAAGTGAAAGCTTCTTTAACCATGAGCATGGTCTCCCTCTAGTGTTGAAACAGAAAACAACCTCACACAAACAGGGTTAAAAAACAGACAGCTTTATATAATAATTCTAATACATAAAGTGCTGATACTTACAAAAATGTTTATGTACAAGAGTTTTTTTTACAAAAGTCCACAGGAGGCTAATTTTCCCTTTACAGTTATCTTTGGTAATTCTTTTACAATGTTGTTCTCACAAGTGACAGAGGCACGGATATGCAAATATTAACAACAGGCTTTTATATGTTTGCATGTGAAAACACTTGTTGAGCCAAAGACACAAAGTTTGCATTGATACCAAAACTGCTGATATAAAATGTGTACAACCACCTAAAGAATTCACCTTAACATAAAAAAACAAAAGCCCACAAGTGTAAACAGTTATTTAAAGGATATTTTATGAGGAACAGACTGATACTTAACTTGGTAAAGCCCCTTGTGGTTTCAGTTCAGGGACAGAGTGACTCTCCTGTGACATTCAGATGTGTGTGAAATACCTCCACACATACAGAAGTATCCCACATGACTGACAGACACCTTCTCAAAGACAGACCTACTGTGTCACTGCCTGTTTACGTCAACATAGTTAGTGAAGCAGGATCGATGTACGTCAAGTCTGACATATCGGTCTCTTGGTCGAATAGAAACTGTTTCAACACATTGTACACCATCTCCCGGCTCAGGGTGAAGTGTTTCAGCTGATCCTGCTCGGCTTCCGGCATGAGGAAGGTCAGCTTGTACGCCACCGTGACCGAACCGTCCCTGTGGGCAGAGGAAAAAAGAGAAGTTCTCTGTGTGAATCAGAAAATCCTCCTGACTCGTTGAATGAATTGGATTGATGCTTGTGGCAGTGATTTTAGATGGTTAAATGCGCTTACCCGAACTCGTATATCTCGCTTTTGGAGAAGTACCTTCCCAGAGCAGGAGACGTTGTGTAGAGGTCATCCAGCTGGTGGGCGAGGCAAAAAACACACTAGTATCAAATGTTTAGGAAAAGTTTTTACATGACTTTTGCTATTCAAGTACATTGGCTGCTCTGTTTAGTATAAGCAGATGGAGCAAGAATTCTAAACAACATAGCTCTCAAGCCTCCGAGTGTGTTACTTTCCTTACTCTGCATTTGTGTAATGTCTATTTCTATAGTAGAATGCAGTAGAAAGCAGCACCACATAACTATACAGTGTTGCACTCAGTAAATGCTGAATCACATGGGTTACGTCACTGTGATGTCTGAATATGTATTTTATATGTTAGATGTGTGTTAATTTGTGTTGATATGGTGAGATATGAATTCTCAAAAGTATCTGGCCTAGAAAGCTGTTATTTCTGCTTTTTTTGCGGGGGAGCTATGAGGCTACATAAAGAAAAACTTTTGAGTCCATGTACAGTATTTTCTGGTTAAATGCTACATAGTGTTACTTTAATGTGGGTTTTGCAGCTTTAGCGATGTGTATGCTAATCTCCTCAATCAGATTGGGCCTGTTGAGGAAGCTCAGGTCCTAAAACTAACAGTCCTTCGGTCCTCTGTCGCATGTTATTTGGCATTTTATACATATCCATGCATAACATTGTCATAAGCATTTACTGTCTTACAGAGTGTCACCTTAGGTTAGCCTAAATGCTTGTAGCAGAATACCGAGCCACTTACAAAAGTTTCAACCCACTCGCTGACAGCACACACACACAATCAGTAGATTGCCATTTACTGAAATCATATTCTTTATACCAAATTTGTGATTTCTAGTGTCTCTTTATCCACTCTACGTTCCGTTCATGTTGTCTATTCACAGTGAAAGGACCTACTATTCTTCAGTTTGTGGCAGCAAATAAACACACAAGGAAGTTTGAGATATAATTTAAAATAACATTCATCATTTACTTGAGTTTTCTGTTTATCACTTATGCCATGTATCGAAGAAACAGGTGAATTCTCCCCAAACCTTATTTTGAAGCTCTGTGACCAGCACTTGGGTCTCATTGGAGTTAAGGTTGAGAAGCTCGTCTGTAGATTTCTGGTTGGGGAGCCGGAAAGTCCCGCTGAAATACCGGGGAACTTCAAACGTCGAAGGGTCATACTTCTCATCCACATCCTCATGAATTACTGTTCCAAAAAAAGAAAGGCTGACGTAGTAACTTTTGTTTGAAATAGAGAAATACGGTCTCACTTTTTTCCTACCATAGTGTCACAGTACAAAGTATTGCAACATGACTTGACCTTTGACTAACCATGGCCTTAACATGTCAGCATTTCTCACACAATAGAGCTTCTTGAAGATAAAATACTGAAATTATAGCCATATATAGTCCAAGATTGACTATTTCTCTTTTGATAATGTTTAATAAAACTGTTATACTATACCTGTGCACAATGCCAAGGAGATGAAAATAACAGCAATAATCAGGGCAAAGATTAGGATGATGACAGCCCACATAGGAATTTTCTTGTAGACCTTTTGGTTGAGCTGTTCCTTTACTTTGCAAATGGCACTTTTCTGGAGGAATAATGCAAAAAAAGCGTATAAATATGTCAAAAATCACCACATGTGAAATAGGCTTACTGAACCTTTCCAACCTTTGCGTCAGTATATGGTCTCGGAGCTTCAACGTCATTGGCCACTGTGTCTCCATTGGTGGTGCCTGTATTCTGAAGTAGACCATACAAAATATTGAGACTGCAATAATAAATGAACAGTTTAGGATATATTAAACAACCTGAGCAGTTATACGACAAGTCTCAGATTGCCATTTACTGAAATCATCATTTATGTCAAATTTGTGATTCCTAGTGCAATCCTTTGAAAATGTATTGTTGTTCTACTTTCTGTTCATGTTGTCTGATTTCAAAATTTATATTGCAAAAATCACAATATATTTGAAATCTGTCTGGATTAATGCCATCTTTTAATCTTAAGATAAACACTCATAACCATATTTTTTGACTGTATTTGGATATTTATTTAAATGTTTTGTACGACAGCCTACAAATAGCCTATATTAAATATATTTTTACATAGTAATGACGCTGAAAGTAAGAAAATTATGGGTTTAATTTATTTTTCTAATTTATTGAAAAAGTCCAGTGTGACCATTTAGCCTACATACTCTACATGAATTAAACACCAAGCAAGATATCAAAATGGAATCAACAATATTGAGCTCAGACTTTCTTTCATTTTAAGTTTTTAACACCGAAGACATTTATAAGATTGTAAAAATGAGTGACAACATTCCCCAGTGTCTCCTGAGCAAAGTAGGTTAACTAACTGAATAAAAAGGAGCTAACCTGTAGTAACTTGTGTGTTTCTGAAGCATTGACATTCCTCGTTGCCACACCATCTATGTTATCCGCTGCCACATACTGAAAATCAAATATTGATCATCAACATAACTAATACAGAAGTATTAAAGTTGTATTACAGTCAAACTCACTCGATCATTTAAATATGTCGCCCCGTCGTTTCCATTAGTCGCTATAATCTCCAAAGGAATGTCGTGAACGCAGGTTTGATCCATGTTGAGTCTCCAGAGCTACATTAGAGTATTTAATGTTAGCTTGACTCGAGGGCGAACCCGGAACTCCACTCGGGGCTTAATACCGATAGTACACTTTCCCGCGGTCATACGAAGTTTGAATTTCTTAAATTTCCTTCTCTGACGTTTCCTCGGAGGGCTTTAAAGCAGGTTGAAAGACAGTTTCTCCCGAGACAGATCCATTGAGGCGGTGTCCCTGCTCGTCCTGAAGCCGACAGGTGAGTCTCTTCGAGTTTCGGGACAGCTGACGTAGGGAGAAGGTGTTGTCAGAAGGACGCAGTGGATGACATGGCAGGACGAGCTAAAAGTACCTGTTACTGCTTGTGTTTGTTAGCCTTATGGGATTTAGAAAGGGAACCCTACATAAGACGGTTTCATGGCAAAATTAGTAATCATAAAATAATTGTTATATTGTTATAATTAAGTTATTTTATAGCTAGGCATACTATCATTTGGGGTGCATTTAATGTATAAACTTTTATGATTGACGGTATTTCTCTTTCATTTAATACACACAGCTTAATTAAAAAAAGAAAATGGAGTTCCTTGGTGGTTCACCTGGTAGAGCGCATACCACATACTTTAAAGACTTGGGTTCGATTCCTGCTCGGGTCATTTGCCCAATGTCATTCACTCTCTGACTCCTGTCTACTGTCCTATCAAATGAAGGCTAAAAGTAAATCATAATAATAATTAATTATATACCTATTTAAAAATTGGATTATATAATCAAAATTGTCCGACTTTTTTGACTGTTGTTTTAAGATATCCTGTATTTTTTTTTTGTCAAATTGTCCAAGCCCACTTATAACATTGTCCTAGGTGTCCATTGTCGTATGGTAAGTCTAGGTTAGTCTAAATGCTCATGAATGCACCAGAAGATTGACACTCACTAATGTTCTCCACCCACCCACTGACAGCACAGACACACAGTCAGTTGATTGTCATTTACTGAAATCATCATTTATGCCGTTTATTTCTGTTCACGTTGTCTAATTTCAAAATGTATATTGCTAAATAAGTAAATTTGACAAATCAGATTATGTATTGGAAATTGTACAACTGGCCTAATGTCAGTTCATTTAAATTGTTTCAAAGAGAATATTCTGGTAATTGCATTGTGTGTGTGTCAATATTTTGTCAACTATGTTACCCATTAATAAAACCAATATAAACCTATAATGTTTCATGCTTAAGTCCTATTTTCAACCTCAAATGACTCCAGTTTCCTTTTGATGTGAGATCCAAGGACAATGCGGTCATTTTTTACCCCACCTTGTAAATATTGTATAAAGTATTTGTGAGAACACAGGGTATGAATTGATTGTCACCCATGTAACAAACATATTGTTATGAAGTTGTGTTAGATGTTATTTTACAGGCATAGAAAATGTATAACAAGAGGATTTGATTAAGGCCCGCTTTTGAATACAGAGGTCTGCAGTTAGCCAGTTTGTAAAAGTACAATAAAGTTTCTATGCAATACTTTTTAAAATCCATTAATGTTTAATAAAGCCTACACAAAACAGGAATTGTAGACTGTACTGCAGTAAACTTGCTGGATGTCATGCATCTATTTCTGTTACACTTTGACTGTTATATTGGTGACAAAATGTTAGGAGAGAAAATAAATATATTATATACATATATAAATTGGCCCATTGTTCTAAAAGTTTTCATGCATGCACTAAAACATCTTTTTTAGCAAACTTTGGCCTTTTTGAAAAAGGTGTGTGATTGTAGTTCACTTTAAAAAATGTAACTGTTGCAAATGTTTAAATACTGCATATTTATTTAGTGGCCCAACATATCCACATTTGACTGTCACCTGTTTTCATGCCCATTAAGTCTGTAGGGACACATTCAGTAATATTCTTATCAACAACTGTTAAACCAAAAAGCCCAACATGGAAATATAAACTCTTATTTGTGTTTTTATTTACATGTTTAATCCTTTGCATAATTTCAAGGACCTGAGCCGCTCCACAGTGCAGAGATTTAGATATTTTGCAGAGTACACAAAATAAAAGTAGATACATGTAAATACAACAAATTACCAACAGTAAACTAGGAATGCAAAGTACACACAACTGTTTCAGCCTAAAGTGAAAATGATGAAGTATGATGTCAAAATAAATAGCAGCTAGCATTAAATTATATCCTGTGAATGTGACTCTTGTCGAAGAAGAGTACTCTGGACAATGATCTCAGTAAAAAGTGTTTGTTTTAAAATAAACTTAAGCCTGACTATACAGACTGATGAAGAAAGCAGCTGCATGATTTTAATGATTGTGCCAGTGTTTGTCGACCTGTTCAAGAAACGGCCAGGAGATGGCGGTAGATGACGTGAGACAGAAACAGAAAACAATGAAACTCTTGGAAGAATACTCTCAGTAAAAGTACAGAATAACATAAACAATTTCACAGTTCACATTCCTTCTTGGGTTGCCTCCTCAGGCGTCTCTTCTTCCTCCTCTTCTGTTTTTCCCTCTTTCTCTTCAGACTCAGCAGGACAGGGCTCTGAGGGCAGCTGTTCCTCCTCCAAATCCTCCGGGTTTTGGCCTTGTTCTTCTGCTGGCTGCTCCTCCAGACCCACTGTATCTTCGGGATTATTCCTTATCGCCTCTTCCTCTTTCATTTCACAGTCTCTGTCCTTCTCCTCGGCTTCCTCCAGACTAGCCGGTCTAACCGCAGCCTCCTCCGCTGGGCTGTCGAAAACCTGATCGGTGTGCCCGTTTTCATTAGGGCTGGACAGTTCACATGGGGACAGAGTGTTTCCTGCCTCATCCCCGGCCGACCTCCTGTGCTGCCTCGTGGGTGGACGCCTCTTGAATGACAGCCGTGCACGAGTCTGGGGAAAAACAGCAGCTGGGATTTAGACCGTGTTTTAAAACAAGGTGTTAAGCACATAACAGTATGTACTTCTTCAATACTTCGAATTTTAAGATAACAGTTAAAACATGCTTTTGATCCCCTTCAGTGGATCAAACAAACAATGGTGTTGAGGATGCTATACTTGTATCTGCTCCATAGGGCTAACGCTCAACTGGATTAACTACGTTTATGGTTATGTTCTTTGATTTTTCAAGAGTATTCAACACCATCAGAGCAGCTATTCTTAGTAAAAAATGTAAGACAGTGGGTGTGGACCTTTATTACTTGGATAACTTGACAGGTAGACCACACAGTATGTTAGGCTGAGAAACTGTGTCTCAGAGACTGTCATTAGTAGCGCAGCGGCTCCTCAAAGTACTGTTAATATTGACTTTACACACTACAGATTTTAATTATAACTCCTGAGTCCTGCCACATGCAGAAATACTCTGACGATACAGCAATAGAGGCTTGTAAAAATGGACAGAGAGCTTTAATAGATGGAGCCAAGAAAACTGTTTCATTCTAAACACCTCCAAAACCAAAGAGGTTGACTTTAGGCACAATACATCCCCAGTTCAAACTGTGACCATCAGTGGATAAGATATGAACCTATAAATATCTGTGAGTGCATCTGGACAACAAGCTGGACTGGTCCATAAATACAGATGGAAAGGCCAAAGCTGGCTATACTGCAATAGAAAGCTATCGTTTAATGTAAAATAAATAAACTGCTGACTATGTTTTATTATGCATGGCTATGTGATGGCTAGTTAGCTTTTGAGGCTGTTTTACTATTAGGGTATTAGCTATAGGTATTAGTTTGGAGACTCTGGTTAATGTAGTGGGGCAACAGATGGATGCTATACTGAACAACAAGGACCCTACCTTGCATTCGGCTTTTGTAAGTAAGTAAGTTGTAATTAAGCTAACTTTTAGCCCGAAAATATCTATTCTCCCTGTCATTTTGATGGTTCTTAGACATGAGATTGGTAGAATCCTGCCTATCTCACTGACACAGTACCCTCAGCTGGACAGAAACCTCTCCTGTCACCATGGCATGATTGAGGCGCTCTACCACACTACACATAAAACACAGAAAAGAGGCCAATAGACTGGACACTAGCAGAGACATATTTGAACAAAATACAGTTGCACAGAAAGGGATCTGCGCCCTCTGCTGGCTAAAAATTATGCAGGGTTGCTTTAATTGCATTACTTATTTAAATAAACTCTAACAGGATAGCTCATATTGTACCATTTAGTCAGTCACATGAGTCCATCGGCTTCAAAATGTGACAGACTCGAAAAAAAATACCATAACAAGGCCATCTGAGTTTTTCTTATTTCTTATCTAAGTGTCTTAGAATTGTCAGTGTTTGATTTTCTTCAATGTATAGTGTGAGGTTAACAAATTTGCCCTTTTATGGTGTTTGTTAACCATGAAATCCAATCCTAACTCACAAAACAATGCAAAAATGTTTCTCCTTAGCTATCCTATAATTGTTTTTGTCTAACTGCCTTTATCTGTTCTTCATATGCGTGAGTGAGCTGCACTAAAATGTTCTCCGGGACTTTAACTAGGCTAAGGGGATTATATGCTCAATCCCACTAGAAGCAACACTCAGGTGCTACAGGGCCATGATGCTCCAGCTTATCCCGGGGGCTGCTTAAACAGGAAAAGAATCCGAGCGCCCGCTGAGAGAACACGTCAGCGGGGGACAGGGACATGTGTCTGGTTCTGACGTCACAGCTCACTCAACGAATGGCATGAGAAATGCCTTCGGAGCGCTCCATGTGACACTGTGTAACAGCTCATGTATGTCAGTGAACTCAATCAGATACAAAAATCTGACACAGACATGAACATGAGGAAATGTAGATTCACTTTTGTACGGCTACTTATGATCAGCTTGTCCATTTTGTTATCTTGTTGAGGGTTCATGTCAGTTTTTTAATTTGAGACTTTTTAAGACATCTACATTTCTAATTTTGTTTCAACAGCATCATCAAGACCTCATCAAATCTTTACTGAAACATTTATTTTAAGTTTAACTTCCATATACCCAGATACCCCATGAACATTGTAATTTTTTTCTTGCATTATCTGAAGTACATATACTTAGATGGGAGACAACAAAATTAAGACTGATTCTGCTTCTTAAAAGTTAATGTTGTTTCCAAGAGAAAACTCAAATTCAAATTCGCAGAACTATTTTGGGCCTCATGAGTATCATGTTTGCAAAAAAACAAACAAAACCAAACACATTTAGATTCAGATTTAAGACCTATAACTGACTAAGACCATTTTTTATGACCCTGATTTTACCAAATTTAATTTAACACATTTAAAGACTTTTTGAGGACCCACAAGAACCCTGTTGAGTTTTTTATACATGTAATCATAACATAGCCAAATCCACCTTTTAGATTGCCTGACAGCTACACAACAAAACCACTCACCTTTCAATATTAAAGCACTATCTTATCTGTGACATGCTAGCGTAAACATAGCATCAGTCAATAGGGAAGCTTCTAACAGTGTTTTGATAGCACAGATATTGACCCTATATATTTTGTTCAGGTGTACAGTGACAAAATTCAGAATATAAGAGTAGTGTTGTGTGGGTTTATCTGTTTACCTTGTTGAAGCTCGGCAGTGTGGTGCCTTCAGGGGGGCTCTCGAAGCTCACTGGGTCCTCATCTTCGCTGGACTGCTGTGAGGGCCGCAGACCGGGGCTTTGGGGGCTCAGGGGGGAGAGTGGAGTCGGTGGGGACGATGGCGCCGGCTGCAGCTTTACCTCTGGGCTCTTGGGTGAAGGCAGCAAAGCAGTGGGTGACAGAGCTAAGTTGGCCTACGGGGGAGAGGGACATTTTAAAGCATCTACACTAGTCTTTTAATTACAGTTTGTTTCACTAGAGCAGATTAGAATCATTAAGAAGATGGCTGAATGAAGTGCGTGAGATCTGTACTTCAACAAAAATATACATCCTAACACTGCTATCTCATTAATATAAGACATATCTACTTCTATGAGTCTTCATTAACAATATAATAGTAATTCCATAAAATTCAGCCTAATCCTGAGAGTATCCTACCTGCACTGGAGAGAAAAGGAAGAGTGAAAACCGGCAGCCCTTTTGTCCCATGGCTGCCCACTTTGTGAAATGCACACTAAAGGGGTGATTTTCCTGCCTCTCCGTGGGCTGGGAAGCTCATGATCCCATTAGCTTGTTAATCTGAGCCGATTGAGGCCTTAGCAACAGGCCCTTCCCCTTTTTCCTCAACATGCAAACTCTACAAGTAGTGCTAATGACTGACCAGAGGGGGGCGGTAGAGCTTTAAATATCTTACTAATTCTAAGTCTACTTTCATGCTATTATCCATTTATAATACAGAAAACAAAAATGTTGTGAAATACACATACCTGGAGCTTCTCAATGAGTGCAGAGTTCTTCGTCTTCACTTTGAGAGGGTTTGGAGGAGTGATAGTTTTCTGTGGGAAACCAAAAACAGACAAATTTACAGTTACATATACTTTACATTTATGCCAGGTTAGGCTCAAATAGCTGTACCACTGATGAAACAGGGTTTTTTAACACTCTTTACCCTAGAGTCCACTGATAAGTACAGGTTGGGCCAATACTGCTCAATCTGGTACAGAGAACTGCAGTGTTTCTAATTGAAATTTTGAATCTTTTGCTTTTGAAACAGGCCTACAAAACTTAGATGCATTGCCATTAATTAGAATAAAGAATAGAGTAAATCCATGTTTGTAGTTGAAAGAAAGCCCTATATTGTCGAAATAACCAGTAGAAGAATTTCATTGTTTCAGTTTTATTGTTCTTTTTTAACTATAAATGAAGAAAGCTGAAGCAATTTCCTACATTTTAGGGACTTACTGCTTAATGCCATGTGCTTGTGTTTCATGCAATGACAGTGAATGTAATGTTTATATTAAAAAGGAAGTGAGAGCAGTATGAAGCAAATGCTATCTTAAACGTGTAACAGCTGTTGCTAATAACCACTAGCTTGGTATTAAAAAAACATCTAACACTTTGCATTCATTCTTCTTAAAATATGACTATCACAAGAACAAGGCAAACTCTATTTTAGGAACATTTCTATTTTTCCTGACTACACTGTGAAGAAACCAAAGGCCAAAGGGTTACCAAACGCTTTTTCTTTGCACCCGTACTGTTCAAGTGGAAATGAGGCTTAATTACTATAAGTACTAAGTCAAAGGCATAGAGCAAGTCATAAAACAATAATGAACGAGAACATTACTCCACATTTTGACCTCACACTGAGAACTATTAGAACAGAAGTCTGCTTAATAGATAGCATTTTAAAAAGCGAGAAACAACATACATCGGAGTCTTCGTTATTATCTTTTTGAAGCTTCAGGGAGCATGGAGGTCTTCTTCGAAAAGGCACCTAGAAAAGAGTAGATGATAAACACAGCATACAATCGCAGTCAATATTGTAATGTTACTATCGGAAGAGTACTAGGGCTGCACGATATTGTAAAACTATTTGGAATATTGCCATAACGATGAGTTGATAATGTTTAATTAATTCAATTTTATTTCAAAAATGTAAAGAAATACAAGGCTGTGGACTAACCTCCACTCATCAAAGCAGCGGCTAAATCAATATTCAAGACTGAACCAGGACTTAATCAAGACTAAACAGGTCTAAACTAGGACTAAACCAGGACTTTCATTTAGACGCAACATAGTTTGATTTAATGCTCTGTTAGGACAATGATTACATGTCCATCATATTTAAGGTCATAACATTATTGCTATATAACTAGACATTCAATGCGATATGGATATCACGATAATGATATTATGATATCGATAAATTTGTGATATATCGTGCAGCCGTTAAGAGTACATTTGATGAGTATGTCTGCAGTACTGTTCCTTTACAAACACAGACAGAAAGTTCAAACTCTTAAATTATGTTAAGAATGTTACCTCATCATTTGACTTAGGCATTGGGAGAATATGACCTTTGAACCTTCCAGCCAGTTCAGCCACAGATGGTTTGGATGGAGAGTCTTTCTAAAAGGGAAACACAGTAACACGTTTTGACATTTGGCTGTGCTCATTTTGTGCTCATTTTTGCCAAACCGTGTCAAATACGCTAATCTCTTGACTATGTCCCACTTTACCACATGATTTATTTTTAAAAAGGCAAGTAGCTATCTAGCCCACCTCCTGTAGGTTCATATACGTTAAAGACATTCCTGCTGAATAATGGATGTCAAATGAAAGCAGGAATGTAGACAGATTCCTGACATGACCTTGTTTTTTCACTTCCTTGATAAAAACCTCACTCCTTTATGCAGGCATTCTTTGGAATACACCCTTTTAAAAATGTAATAACAGTCACTCCTTAACTATGCATCATTAATAATACATGCTTGATGTGCTCCATGCATGTTGCAGATGTAAAATAAATGTGATGGCTGAACGTTTGAACTCTTTTCTCATGTGCTTTATTCGTTTTTATTAGTCATATTTCTCACTTATTTCCTTGATGTAAAAACATATTCTTAGTACGAATGCTATGATAAAATGCAGCTTCCTTGTCTCCCTTGTAGAAACTAAACAGGTTATTGTGAAATTCAGGGGGCCGTTTATAATGATGGTGCCATGAGCTCTTCTCACTTCTGTATTTACAGCAGATAAATGCAGACGGATTGCAAAACAAAGCAGACAGGTTGAGAAAGCAGGGCCCATTGTGCTCCCCCTCAAAACCACTCAGCTCTGTCCTTACGGGAACTCATCTTTTCTTCTACTGTTGTGGTTCTGCACACAGGAAAAGAAGCCTTGTGTATCGCAGCTGTTCAACATCACAGAGCGCCCTGTGACGGCATGGACCTGTCCTTGCAGCCCCCGTTATCACTTCTTGGCTCTACTTTGGGTCTCTCCTACTATTCCCAAGCTGATTGTTAAACTTCCCTCCACAGTGAAACTCTTTGATGACCATTAGCTCACTCAGCATATCAGTGACCCTGGCTGATTGCGTTAGGAGATGGCTGCAGGATGGAATGTACATGTGAATAGTATACAAACCAAAGTACATGTTTTCAGCGAGTTGGGTGAACGCAACATTTGCTTAGATGTTCACAATCACAGACTTGCATTGTACTGTCATTTCTTGTAGTGATGGGTGGTCAGTTCATTAAAAACACAGATTTTTAGAAGCATTCATCCACTTTAGGAAGAATATAGCACTCACAGCGCAATATCCTTTTATTATTTTAAAACCATTTATTTACTCTATCCAAATATAATATATATGCAATAAAATTATAAATAAAAAGTAAATTATAAAATTACAGCTTTGTGTCAGGAAGAGCTAGATGATTTGTTGTGGTGACCCCAGGAGGGAGCAGATATTGTTGTTCGAGAGTAAAGTTCAATTAAATTCAAAAACAAGGCTCTGGACTTCCACTGGTTTAAATCAAGACTAAACCAAGAGTTAAAGCAGGACTAATCCAAGACTCAGTCAAGAAGTAAACCCTGGCTACACACAAGGACTAAATCTGAATAAAATTTATAATCAGGCAACGACTAAATTGAGTCTAAATCAGGACCCTTTAAAGTTCACTTCTGTCAGTTTGGACTATTTTGACCTGCACACAGTAAATGTCCGTCACAGGAAGGACCATAACATTATGCTGATACAAGCACTTCTTAGAGATATGATAAAATTGCGCCATACTATGCAGCCCCGGTGGATATATATGGTCTTAGTGTTTGGCTGCTAATATACACCTGAGACAGTGCAAATGTGGCTAATACGCTAACATTTATTGCACTTCAAGCTGTTTTTTTGCATTATGTATTCTCAACATACTGTCCAGTGTGTATACTGTCTCACACCAGAAGCAGCCCCCCGTGACCTATTACCATTTTTAAGCAGTAGAAAATACTGATAGGATATTGCTATGATTATAAATGTTCAAAAGCCCTATTAAGCATTACAGTATTGAGCAGCACAAACTCATTACTTCCCTGTAAAAGGCAAAATTGATTTGTTTTTTTTGTTTTTGTGATATTGCTGAGGTGATATTGATTTAAGATCACATTACACAGTCTCACTTCTCATTCTCATTTCTGCGTTGCGTCTATTGACCCTCTAAGTACATGTTCTTCCCTGTTGCCACATTTCCTGGTTGTGCACTCTCAGTTCCCTCCCTCTACAACTACAAAAACATGAATCTTGTATGTTTCACAGATGCACACATTCCACACTTAAATCACTCTCTTATTATTTGCCTTTTTCCCTCTTGTTCTCACCATGACCTCACCGTCTCCACCCAAAATGTACTCCAGCATCAAGCATGGCTCTGTTTAAACCTCCATGTTCTTATCCTTTCTCTTGTGTGATAAATACTGATCGCTGGGGACCACCCACCCATTCACCCACCCTCCATTATTCTGTAACCTCTAATTGTTTAACTCTTTCCTGTCCTTCAAAAAACACTTGCTTCCTTCAGCCCGACTCTAGTCACAACAGTGCAGGCGAAGGGAAGTAAGAAAGGCGATGCTCTAACTGGTGTTTTGGAATATGGAGGTTCAACTCGAGTGTTTCTATTGTGGGAATGCCTGGTATTTTTGGAGCAGTAAAGGAATGTACACATGGCGCTCAAAAGGTGCATTCCCTGGACCTTATGTCTCACAACCAGTGCTTCGTTTGTAAACCTGGATGTCCCAGAACACAGAGTATTTTGGGGGCGTGAGGAAAAAGTCACAGAACACATGAAAGCTGGATAATAGCAATATTTTTAAACTAAACAATGTCCTTTTAACAGACCAATGTGTAATTTCCACAGCCCAAGTTATAGCCAAAAAAGATGAAATTGTAAAAGAATAGTCTAGTTATAGGCCAGTAGAGCTGAGTTTTACAAAGCGCACTTAAACATTGCGTCATGCTGTTAATGGTTTTCCTCTCACTGTCATTTGTCAAACTTAGAGACACATACACATAAAGTTGAGATCTTTACTTTGATTAATATATGAAAGATATTATAACAGCTGCAGCGAGTGACAGTGAGAAAGGATTCTCTGACAGTTTTTAGTGCGTCAACTTACAACACTCTGGTCAGCCTCTGTCCCAATTTAGTTGTGGCATGTTCCAGCCCAAATTAAATCCTCCCCACAACATACAGTCTTTGACAATGTGTAATCCAATTGCTTTAATGTAAATCTTTTCAAGTCAACTTTATAAAACACCAAGGGAAAATTTAGTTGTTAGGTCTCTTCAAAAAAAATTCAGTAATCTCTGATGCCTGCTCTCTGTTGTTCAAAAGCCATATGCAGGGGATGTTGCTCAATATAGAATTCAAGGTTTCAGTGTTATTCCAGTGTTTTCTTAAATGCCCAAGGTGACCTAGACCTGAATAATATGCTATATATGACATATGAGCCAAGCCTGAAATAACCAGCAAGTTTAAGTCAGTATCCATTAATCTCACTCAATAGTTCATTTTCACAGCAAGAGCTTATCTTTAATGAGCTTCATTCTGTATGAAAATAGACTAGATGCAAATACCTTCCTACTCAGGGAACACAAGCCATGCATACAAAATATAGACAGCTATTTTAATCTTTCCAGTGTATAATTATGCTATACGATGGGGCATATGTAAAAGTAAAATTGGTTTCTGGGATTTTAGTCTGCTTGGTTTTCACAATTGTGCGTGTTAACTCAGCTGGGGTCTCTTGAAGAGTGGGAAACTTCAAGAATGAAGAGGACAAACTATTTCTGGGGCTCCAGGCCTGGGAAAAAACCCAGAGCAGGGGAGTCCGGGCCTGGATCTCAGCGGAGCTCTGTAACCCCTCAGCTCCTGTGAGAGAGAGTGTGTGTCCCTTTGGTATGAGTTGGACCACATCTGAAACATACTGTAAAGCTTAAATATACACACACCGAATCAGCATGTTAAAACAAGGAAATGGAGATATAAGAGCCATGTGACTGGATCTGGGAAGGGTCAGTGTCGATCGGAACAAGCCATTAATGGACAGCAGCTTCCCTTCCCTTTCTTTCTTTGTTGCAATTTCAAGTCATTAGCAAAAAAAACAAGAAGATGAAAAGTAGTTACTAAGTTGGCAAAGCACTTCACATGAGTTGAAGTCATGGATAGTGATAGACAGCTTCAACTATAGGTATTAGTTTGGAGACACTGGTTAAAGCAGTGGAGAAACAGACACACAACAGGATGGATACTATACTGAACAACATGGACCATCCCCTGCATTGGGCTTTTGAACTACAGAGAGCAGCCAGTGGACGTCTGAGATCAGTGAGCTGCAGGACGGAACACCGTGGAACTACTTCTTCACGACTGCAATAACACTGTACAATCAAAGAAGACTGAATCAACTAATTTGCTTATTGCAATTCCCCTGATAGTATAAAGTTGAGTTCAATTATCACACCTGGGCAATCATCTAATAAGATCACGATAATGTTTTGGAAAAGAATCACAATCTGAAGCCTGCGTCACAATCAAAATCACTCCAATACTTTTTACTTCAAGATAACTTATAAACACAACACATTGGATTTAATCTACATCTTAATTATAGATCGATTCTAAACATGTTTAGACATTCTTTTAGAGCACAGATCTTGCATTATGATTCAGGGCATTTATGAATTAAACTGATTTTGTTTTAATCTTTAATGTCAAATCACCATCAAACTTATTTCCACTGGGTTTGTTCATCGAGTACAGCATGTCCCTGCAGGGCTACCGTAGGAGGAGTGTTAGGTGTTGAATTGCCGTCCGCACTTTTGCCACCAAAAAGTTAAAAAACTACATACTTTTAGATGGTCATAGTACACAGCTCTATTTTGAATGCACCTGTTTGTAAACAGCTCATAATCGGGTGACGGTCTTTATATCCTAGTAATATAAGAATACAAATAGATGTTGTAAGCCTTTGCCCAGGGCCAGTTCTGAACAGTTCTGTTCATGAATTGTGTGCATCCAAGGCAGGAAAAGCAAAGGTTAATCCAGAGCAGTCTCTTAATTTCCCATTAGTGGATGGAGACACGAGGTTTACTGTATGACCAGCAGATGTGGAAAGAGAACGTAGAGAAACTGACCACACAAAGCTTACTATTGTCTGTCCCTGTGATTCCTATTTCCACAGGGAGAGGAGAAGAAGCACATGACGCGATAGCGAGAATCCAAACATATCTGTCTGACAGAGTGGCGGCAGTCAGTGAGCAACAAGCCTGTGTAATGCACCATGGAGCTGATAAAGAAGTGTGGCCTGAGATTTTCAAGCCTTCCCTTTAATTTCCAATCCACATCGGCACACTAGTGACGCAGTAAACCCGAGATAAATAAAGAGCACCAAAACACAGCTGTTGAGCAAGCCCTTGTACAACACGCTCTCTCGTAAGGATTCAGTTTGAATTGCAGAAACTTTGTTTTCACAAGACGCCCTTGTGCTGCCAAAGGGGAAAACCACCACAGAGCAGCAGCTTTTTTGCCTGCACTTGTTAAGAGCAAGGAGAGCAGACAGGCACCTTCTCACTCTGTCCTCTTCCAGGAAAACTTGATGTACTTTTGGAGCAGCTTCCATCTGAATATCTCACTTTTCCACAGCCTTCTGTACCACTCAGTGTTTTCACATGAGCTAAGTGTAGATGGCATAAGTGGTGCTAAAACGGGCCTCTGTCGCAGGGATGAGGTAAATGGAGTCATCGAAAAGGCACTGCTGCTGTTGCTCCGGGAGTGGCTCGAGACATGGACTAATGCTGTAGGGTGTTGTCAGAAAGACTTGGAGGGGAACTAATGTTTTGTTCCGTGTTTGTAGACGTTCGTAATTAATTGGTGCATAGTGGTCTACACTGCTGTGTCAGCACTTTTCCCCGTGTGCGTAAATAAGAAGAAAGTGAGTATTTGTGATGATATGTAGCTAAACTTACCCCCAGTTGATTATGTTGTTCTCTGTTAGACTGCTAGTTTGGCTGATTTGCTTATTTAGTTGGCTCATTAACCAGGCCGGTCTGCCGATGATTTTGCTAGCGCTATATTTGATCAGTTCCCGTAGCGGCGCAGCTTAAGGTTATAGATAGTAACCCAGGATCTCTGAATTTAGGTTTCTATCTAATGATGTACTTCTATTATATAATAATACTGATTGATTCCTTTGTATTGTTTCTTTCAGACCACACACATACTCACTGTTAACTGGTCTCATCATTAAACATTCTCAAGTCTCTCCAGTTTCCTGATTCTCTGACCGGAATCAAGCGTCTGTACTGACCGCTTTAGCCAGCGTGAAATTCCAAGTTAATGTAGAGGTTCCTACATGAAATTCTGGTCCTTCGAGCCGGATTGAAGTAATATCAACACAGTATGGACGATTCAGCTCCTGTGGAAGAGCTACCAATCAGACCCCATAGAGCAACTCGTCTACCCCAACACCTGATGGACTACGAAGTTGACTACCCAGTGCCCAGCTCATCTCCTCCAAATCCTTTATCCCGCTCTGGAAGCCGACGTAAAGGCAACTCGAGGAGATCCCAAAGCACAGCATCCAGCTTCAGTTCACATTCCAGTAGACACTCTACATACTCTACGGGCTGTTATCCCCACGAATCTCTTTCACCCATGCAAGCTGCAATACTGGAGGAGAATGCCAAACAGCGTGAGCTCGACAACCTCCGCATACAAATGGAAGAGGACTCACAAGCTGAGCGTCAACTCCAACATATACAAGCCCAAGCTAAAGCTGCGCAACTAGCTCAAGAGGAAGCCATCACTGCCAGAGAGGCTCTGAGCAAACGCCTAGAGCAAAGCCGCAGATTGAAGCAGCTAGAGACCGATGTTGAACTAGCCAAATTGGTCACCTCCATGCTTAGTGCCAATAACAACTCAAGCTCATATCAGCCTTCCCCAGCAACAACTGGTCAACCTGCCCCAGTAAGATACCTGGCCTCCACCGTGAACCTTCACCTTGCAGAACTTCAGTCCGGATCATATCCAGAGGATGTCACGTCCTGTCGTCGTCCTGATCCTATGCAATCAGCAACTTCCGTGCATAACTCGGAGCACTCACCAGCAGCAATACCAGTGAGCAACAACACTGTAGCGGCTGTCTCTCCCGCGACTGCACTGCCCATTACAACTCACCAAGCCTCATTGCCCCCACAACAAGGTACTGAGAGACAAGTGACTGAGTTGAACCAGGCAGCACCCACGCCACAGCCAGCCATTACCACAGTCTCTGCTCACTCTACCATGCTGCCTTCAACGTTGCATTACTACACCCAGCTCCCTGTATCGCACCCATGTGGCACTGACACCAATGCAGGGCAACAAGCACAATTCGCCGGTCACAGTCTGGAGCAAACACCAGCCACCTTCTATCGTAGCCAGGCCCAGACAACAGCACCTGCCCCTTATCCTGGTCTACAGCCACAACTCGGAGCAGATATGTTAATCGCCTCAGCTTTTGGTATCCCTAAGCCCATGTTGCCAGTGTTTGAGAGCGGCCGCGAGAGCGACTTTGCCCTTCTGAAGATGGCGTTGGACAGCCTGCTGAATAACCACAGTCACCTCAGTGAGCAATATAAATATCAAGTGCTGCTAAGCCACATAAAGCTGCCAAGTGCTCTTCAGCTAACGAAGGCATATATGCACCATCCAACTCCATATACAGCTGCACTCAACGCACTGCAGGATAAATACGGACAACCAAGACAGCTCATCCAGTCTGAGCTCGGTGCCATTCTGAACTCCCCGGCACTAAGGATGGGTGACGCCAACAGCTTTGACTCCTTTGCCCTGTCCATCCAGTCACTTGTAGGCATGCTGAGAACTCTTGAAGGAGAGAACGGCATTGAACTGATGTGTGGATCACACGTTGACCGCCTGTTGAGCAAGATGCCCCCATCGTATCGTGACAGCTTTGTGGAGTATTGTCTCAACCGTGGGATCCTGCAGTCAGGCTCGGGCCGCACCTATACACTCTCTGATCTAGCTGCCTGGCTACAAGTCAAATCACAAGCCAAACGCATTTCAAGCCGCGCTGCAGCCCTCTACCAAACTGAGCCCAGCAAGCTAACTAAGAACACAAAGAGTTTCATCCCCTACAAGGAACGGTCCACCCCAGTCCTTCTCACGGTCAAGGAAGAGTCATCTTACTCCAAGCCAGCTCGGACCAGGCCAGCCCCAAAGTCACAACCATATTGCCCACGTTGTGACAATAAAGATCACTACCTTAATTCCTGTGACGACTTCAAGAAGCTCACACCTAATCAGATCGTACAGTGGATCAAGGATGGAAATCGGTGCTGGAAATGCGGCCGCAGTCACCCAGTGGAGAACTGTAACCTAAAAAGGCCCTGCAAAGTCTGCAAGGAGCAGCACCTCACCGTACTACATGAATCTGTCTGTGAGACCTCCAAGGCTGTCCTGATTGTGAGCCCGTCACCTACCAAGGTCTACCTCGATCGGCCCAACCGCACACAGCGAGTCATGCTTAAGGTGATAAAGGTCCTCATTCACCATGGTAAACAGTCAATCGAAGCACATGCTATACTGGACGATGGCTCAGAGAGGACCATTGTGCTCTCACCTGTCTTACAATTACTCAAGTTGTCAGGTATCCCAGAGACTCTTCCCATCCAGACAGTACACCAGAACGTGAAACAGTTAGAGGGCCTAACAGTCTCCTTTAAGATCTCTCCTTGGTCCAAGCCAGATGAGAAGTACCTTATATCCAATGCATTCTCTGCTGATGGACTTAGTTTTGCGGAACACAACTACCCTATAGCTGCTCTACAGCATGCTCACAGACACCTAAGAGGCATCCCACTTCTCCCAGTCGACCACGTACAGCCACTGCTCCTGATTGGATCTGACATGTGCCACCTCATCACTCCCATCCAGCCAGTCAGCCGAGGTGTTTCAGATGGACCTATCGCTGTATGTACACGCCTCGGCTGGTGCCTCCAAGGCCCAATGACACCCTTTCAAAGTTCACACAGTCCAACACAATGTCTGCACATCACAACTGCTGAAGCCAATAATGAGTTACTCCAGCACGTGCAACGCTTGTGGCAGCTGGACACTCTACCCTACTGTGAGAAAGCTGTCACCCGGTCAAAGCTCGACCAACAGGCACTCAACCTGCTCCAGACCAATACAGTCAGAGTAGAGACTGGCAGCATTCAGCGCTACGCTACACCACTACTACGACGCTCTCCACTGATCCACCTGAGAGCACCAAAGGAAGCAGCCCTACCAAGTCTTCGAAGCACAGAACGTAGGCTCGCCAAAGACCCTACAAGGGCTGCCATCTACTGCGCGGAGATTCAAAGGTTAGAAACAGCTGGCTATGTGGCGAGGATCTCACATGAGGAAGCATCCAACTCAGCCGAGTCCTGGTACATCCCACATCATATGGTGCATCATAATGGCAAGGATCGGATCGTCTTTAATTGCTCCTTTCAACACAACGGCCAATCACTGAACGAGCAGCTGCTTCCAGGACCAACCCTGGGGCCATCCTTGCTGGGAGTACTCCTGAGATTTCGCCAACACACCATTGCTATCAGCGGTGACATTCGCAGTATGTTTCACCAAGTACTCCTCCTGGCTGCAGATAAACCAATCATGCGCTTCCTGTGGAGAAACATGCAGCGAGACGAAGAGCCGCACATCTATGAATGGCAGGTCCTACCATTCGGGACCACTTGCAGTCCATGCTGTGCAATCTACGCCTTACAGCGCCATGTCCAGGATTCTCCAACCATCCAGTCCGATCTGGCTCAAGTTGTAACCCAAGCATTCTACGTTGATAACTGTCTTTATAGCACATCAGACCCTGCCCATGCTAAGGACGTGGTGGATGGACTGCGGCAACTCCTCGAACAAGGGGGGTTTGAGATCAGACAGTGGGCCAGTAACCTACCTTCAGTCATAGAGCATTTGCCCTCTGAAGCCAGGTCTGTCAGCAGCGAACTGTGGCTGTCCCGTGATACCACTGACCTGGACGAGCCTACGCTTGGGTTACAGTGGAACTGCCTTGATGACACCCTTGGTTACCGACACCGCCCACCAGAGTCTCTTCAACCCACGCTGAGAAACCTGTACAAGACCCTCGCTAGCCAGTATGATCCTCTAGGCTTCATTGTTCCATTCACAACCAGAGCCAAGGTTCTTATACAGGATCTCTGGAGGCAAGACTTAAGCTGGGATGACCCAATAGAACACCATCAGCTCAAAGCGCAATGGCTTTCCTGGGTAGAAGAACTCCCTAACCTCCTTCAAGTGCGGTTTCCCAGGGCTTACACGACACCAAATGCAGATACCTCCACAGTGACCAGGCAGCTCCATGTGTTCTGCGATGCATCGGAAAGGGCATATGGCTCGGTTGCCTATCTGCGAACCACTGACAACAAAGACAATGTCCACATTGCTTTCATCTTAGCTCGTTCCAGGGTAGCTCCCAAAAGGTGTGTCTCTATACCTCGACTGGAACTGAGTGCAGCGTTAACCGGTGCCCAAATTGTCAAGTTGATTCAGACTGAGCTCACCATCCCAATCCACCAAGTCATCTGCTGGTCAGACTCCACCACCGTACTCCACTGGCTACGGTCAGAGTCTTGTCGCTACAAAGTGTTTGTTGGAACGAGGGTGGCAGAAATCCAAACCCTGACAGACCTGAACAGTTGGAGGTATGTTGACTCACCTCGGAACCCTGCAGATCACATCACTAGAGGATTAACGCTGAGTGAGCTGCAATGTCATCACCAGTGGAGAATTGGTCCAGAGTTCCTGTCTGAGAACCCAGAGCAATGGCCAGTTATGCCATGTTCTGCTTCAGAACCTGATCAAAGTGAGCTCAAGAAGAGTGCCTTCATTGGTGTTGTTGCTGTGACACCAAATTCCCAGTTACCTGACCCCAGCCAGTTCTGCTCATGGACAGAACTAGTTAAAGCTGTTGTGCAGTCCCGACACGGGCGGCCCCCGAAGCTAAAGCTGAAGCTTCCGATTACATTGCTGCTGAAAGAGCATTGCTGGTTCAAGCTCAAGCCGAATCCTTTCCTGCCGAGGTAAAGGCCCTGAAGGCACAATGTCAAGTTCCCACGGGCAGCCGGCTTTGTTCCCTCGCTCCGGAGTATGAGGAGGCCAGTGGTCTTATCCGAGTCGGCGGTAGGCTTCGCCGTGCAGTTGACCTTGACGCTGAGACAATTCATCCCATTGTCCTAGACTCCAGACACCCAGTGACTAAGCTCCTGATTAAGGACTGCGATGAAAGACTCCACCATCCAGGTGCAGAACGTGTTCTGGCTGAACTGCGACGCCAGTACTGGGTCCTGAGAGGACGTGAGGCAATCCGTAAGCATCAGTTCACTTGCCCTGAATGTCAGCTTTGGCGTGCTAGGCCCCAAATTCCAAGAATGGCGGATCTTCCATCTGCCAGGCTGCGTCTTCTTAAACCTCCCTTCTACTCAGTCGGCGTGGATTGCTTTGGCCCATTCCTTGTGAAGCTAGGTCGCCGCCATGAGAAGAGGTGGGGTATCCTATTCAAATGCATGACAACCAGATGCCTACATTTAGACCTCCTCGAAAGCCTAGATGCGGATGCATTCCTGCTCTGCTTACGGCGCTTTATAGCACGCAGAGGAAAGCCATTCGAGATACTCTGTGATAACGGCACAAACTTCACTGGTGGCTGTCGTGAATTGCAAGAAGCCTTTAAAGCGATGAGCCCTCAACTACAAGAGCAGCTTGCAGAGCAGAAGATTCAGTTCAGGTTCAATCCTCCCGCTGCTCCACATTTTGGTGGGACTTGGGAGAGGGAGGTCAAGTCCATTAAGGCCCCTCTGAGAGTCATCCTAAAGGGCCAAGTTGTTCCAGAGCCCATTCTGCGAACCCTACTAATCGAAGTAGAAGGTATCCTAAATGCTAAGCCACTGGGGTACGTTTCAGCTGACGTAGCAGATCCTGATCCTATCACCCCCAATATGCTTCTCATGGGTCGCAGAGATTCGTCACTCCCACAAGCTCTGTACGATAGTGAAAACCTGCTAGGGAAGCGTCGATGGAGATTCAGTCAGGTCTTAGCCGATAACTTCTGGTCATCATTTATCCGTCAGTACCTCCCAGGCCTACAAGTTCGACAGAAGTGGAAGACTGAAGCAAAGGAGCTCCACGTCGGTCAGGTGGTCCTTATCATAGATCCCCGTTTTCCACGAGCCTCCTGGCCCATAGGTACGGTGACTGAGACGTTCCCTGCAACAGATGGTCGGGTACGTACAGCAGCAGTTAAGGTGAAGGGCAAGATCTACATCCGTCCGGTCATCAGGCTGATCCCTCTTCCCCAACTGGCTGAGGAAGACGACAGAGCCCCAGGCAGTCTTTCTGGGGATGGACAATTATCCTGACAGACAATTGGGGGCGGCTGTGTCAGAAAGACTTGGAGGGGAACTAATGTTTTGTTCCGTGTTTGTAGACGTTCGTAATTAATTGGTGCATAGTGGTCTACACTGCTGTGTCAGCACTTTTCCCCGTGTGCGTAAATAAGAAGAAAGTGAGTATTTGTGATGATATGTAGCTAAACTTACCCCCAGTTGATTATGTTGTTCTCTGTTAGACTGCTAGTTTGGCTGATTTGCTTATTTAGTTGGCTCATTAACCAGGCCGGTCTGCCGATGATTTTGCTAGCGCTATATTTGATCAGTTCCCGTAGCGGCGCAGCTTAAGGTTATAGATAGTAACCCAGGATCTCTGAATTTAGGTTTCTATCTAATGATGTACTTCTATTATATAATAATACTGATTGATTCCTTTGTATTGTTTCTTTCAGACCACACACATACTCACTGTTAACTGGTCTCATCATTAAACATTCTCAAGTCTCTCCAGTTTCCTGATTCTCTGACCGGAATCAAGCGTCTGTACTGACCGCTTTAGCCAGCGTGAAATTCCAAGTTAATGTAGAGGTTCCTACATGAAAGGTGTGGACACAATTATGAAATGAAATAATGAGTAAAGTTAAGAAAGGTCTAATGAGAAGAACAGAGTGATTCTTAAAAAATACTGTATTAAAGTCAAAGTGAGAGAAAGAGACAGCCATTCCCTAAGATTCCCCTGGTATTTTGAAATGATAACTCCTCCAATGAGGAAACTACCAAAAATGTAAATAGAGACCAACAGCAAGAACTCATTCACGAGGGGATTCTACTTCTCCTGGTATTCTCAGAGTCTGGCCCAGCCCTTGCAGTGACAAGAACCATCTGGCATGAGGATCAGATGGCTGACGTCGAGGCTGGGACCACTCTTTTCACTGAAAGTATGCTGTAGTTCTGCATTCATTCATCCACCCTTCAGAGGCCTTAGACAGCACATCCATCAATATCAAACAATCTGCAGCGTTAGGGAGTGGACTGTAAAGTCTAGTGATGGCGGTTTTATGAATGACGAGTGACAGATGTGAAGAGCCATCATAATCAGAGTGGCCGTGAGACTCAATATCTCTCATGAGACAATGGTATTAAATAGCAATTGGCTGATGTTACTAGCCTAGTAAAATGCTTATTCTGTGTATCTAGAGTATCTATGTGTATCTATGTGTCAAATTATATTTCCACACAAGATGCATTCAGAAATCACATTAAGCCCTTAATAGAACAGCTGTCATTCGGAAAAACTAAAGAGCAGTGCTATGGCCTATTAGTATGTTTTGTATGTACACCCAATGGTGATCAGGAAATATGGTCCTCGGGAACTCGGGAAAACGTTCTTCCGAGTTCAAAAATGCACATGAACGCCTGCTCAACTCAGAACAATAGCTCGGAAACTCGGGATGAGTCGGAGTTGCCCGAAGTTCCATGTTGATGTTATTTTCATCATCAACATGGCAGAGGTAAGCAAACGTTTCAGATATTTAAAATTATTTCATACATGCTTATTTAGGCTATATACTAAGTTTACGTCCAGTACTTATAGGTTTTAACATAGCTTATGTTAACTTCTTATGTTTAGAAGAGGTTACCTTAAAAGGCTAATAATTGCTACTTTCACTATATTAACTCATTTAAAAAATAACATACACATGCTATACACCTTTGTGATTTTCTTCCTTGTTGTTATTGTTTAGAATGTTACAACTTTCGGAGCTGAAATCGTGTAAACACACCGAAGTTGGAAAACAACTTTGTAACTCGGATACTCCAAGTTCCCAAGGACCATATATCCCAAGAGAGTTCTTGTCTCATGTCTTCGTGTTTACAGTTTTTATTCAACCAAGAGCTGTACCAAAATCTCCCTGTGACATAGTCAGCAGAACTGTTTCCATGGGACAGTCCCAGCATCCTGATGCCCTCTTCATCATATCAGGTACTAGTTTAGAGACTCTGGTTGAAGCAGTGGAGCCACAGACACAGAACAGGACGGATGCTATACTGAACAACACGGACCATCCCCTGAGTTTGGCTTCATAACAACAGCCAGTGGACGTCTGAGATCAATAAGCTGCAGGATGAAATGCCACAAGAACTACTTCCTGACTGCAATAAGACTGTACAATCAATCAGTCTGTGGAACTCTTTTTAAAATGTGAGCTATGGGAGTTATGTTATTTTGTGTAATTGATGAGAATATGCTTTAACACTAGCTCCACAGTGCCTTCTTTCTTTTGTTCCCAAACAACAGCAACCTTATGTAAAACTGGCTACGGTTAGCCATTAAATCAATACACAAAAACAACAACTGTTTCCTATGCAGCTGTTTTATCACTAAAGGAAACTGACAATATGCAACTGTGGCAAAAAAATGGGAAATGCTATAGCCGCTCACAGAACTTATTATGTTTGCACAAGTTTCTGCCTAAAAAGGCAATACGAGGATGGCTACTTGCCAAATTTAGAAGGGACTTGTTGAGGAGGAGCTGGCAGTTACTTCTTGATTTGTGAGAAAGTGTGGCATTTTACTTTCACTTCCTCTCGCATCTGCATATCTCAGATCTGAAGACGTTGTTATGTGGCATGATTTGAATGCCACACGATCTGCAGCTGTACCACCAGGTCTTGAACATGACTCTGAATATGACTGATATCTTAAAACATTTTCTTCACAATTGTACTGTTTTTTTGAAGGAGCAGTGTGTCCTCTTGCGCTGATCTCATTATCTTGTAGTTCCTGCCCTAGCTATCTCTGTGGCCCACACCGTGCTGCAGGACAAAACTCGGGGCCTCAAAGCATTGTTTCTGATAGCACAGCGAAAAGACATTGGCAACAAAAAGTTTGAGATTAAAAACGAGGGAAAAAGCAACTAAATCTTCGACAACTGCTGTGGGATTAGGGAGGCTTTATGGAGCCTAAATTGGCCATAAATGAGAAAATATCTAACTAAACACATCTAAACAATTACTTCAGAGGAGAAACTAGCACGGAGGTGTAAATACAGGCAACAAACCAGAAAATAAACTGCTCCCAAATGGGCCCTCTAAAGGATTACGAGATATTTAGGAAAACCATTTACTACTACATTTAAATGATCCGCTAATGCTGCAAAGACTGAATGTGCTTAGTTTTTTCCAAGATAATGGTAAGCTTAAACGGTATTAACAACACAACAACATACTTTCCTTTTTTTATCATTCATATTATAAATACACTAACATGTTGTTAAATTAACATGGACTAGGTGAAACCTCTGAACAAATACAAGGATTAAGCAAAAATGATCAGTTGAATTTTCTGGTTCTGTTTTAAGGTTGACTTCGATGCAATAACATTTTGTCATTTTCAATTGTGTACTGTGGTAGGAAGGGCTTAAGTAAATGAATGGACACATTATGGAGTCAGTATGAGGCTATTTTATCATTTATAATCAGTTTATGTGTCCATTATGTCGAACAAAATTGAGACAAAGAAAAAGATGATACTGCATTTTGTGTTTTCTGTCTTGTCATCTTTTGGAAAAAACTGATGTTGTCAATTGTTCTGCAGAATGTAAAACAAAACCCCAAGAGCAAGCATCAGCAGAATATGGCTTATCAGAATCACATGACAAGTTTGTTAAGATCATGCTCTTTTCTAGAACAAATATGTCAGATGCCTGAATAGCCTTTTAATCGCAAGATTCTGTAGACAATAATTCATAATAAATCATGATATCTGTGAAATGTAGTGCAAAGAAAGCCCTAGTTCGACAAACAATTAGCTTTGTGCATGAATTCCTTGTCCTATAGCTTCATTTTAATGTAATTTGTCTGAGATTAACCAGTATCTGTACTTAAAGCTTTTGCTTAGTTCCTCTTTTGCACATAACTTCCATATTTACATGCACAACAGCCCTCTTCCAGTGAAAAAGAAATATCACAATAATGTAGGAAGAAAATTATATGATAAGGATACTAACAATATATTGTCCCAACTCTAGTTTAAATGTTCCATCCCTTGCTTTACCATGACACTAACTAGACTAGACTCAGCTCCCAGTGGTGAAGCTGCACTGCAGAGAGTGGTTTTAGTGAAAAAAAGAATGGGTTGTGTGACACTTTGTCATTGACATAGCGCTGTAAAGCAGAGGGAAAATACTAACTCATTAGTACATGTCTCCTGGGTACACACTTTTACTGCTTTCTTAACTTTACTATGGATTACATAATAAATGTGCTCACCATATGGTTGGCAAGTCCATGCAAATGCTGACTTTTCCAGCTGTGTCATTTGTTTCCTTTAAAGGAGACCCACCCCCAAGCAACGACCACAACACACACACATTCAGTACAGCCCTCGGGTACCTGCTCACTTACAAACTATGTACAGAAACACTCAAGGGTTTGTCAAGCTAACCATTAGTTCCAACTAAACAAGGACTAACTGTACTAATGTCCACCACTTAAGCTGATCTTGTTGCTCAATGAAAAATAAATTAATGCAAAAGTGTATGTAAATTCTGCCATTGTTTGTTCAAACCTAATTGATGTATGATGCTATCCAACAACACTGCAGCAACATTCAGTCCTAAAACCAATTTAAACATTTACCAGGTTTGTGCTGAGGCAACAAAACCATCTTTTAAAACAAAAAGTTACCGCACATCGCAGATTTTTCTAATATCGTGCAGCAGGTGTAACAAACACATAATGATCACATACATATAAAAAACTTCAACTGTCTTAACTGTGCAAGGATGAACATATTTGAGTGGAAGTAGAACAAGAAACAGGAGAACAACGTTATTCAATGACACAAGTTTTCTCAACTGTGTGATAATCATGACAAGAGTTTCAGAGCAGTGGAATGCATTACCCCATCATAAAACTGAAGAGTATAAAGGGTCACCAAGAGATATACTAAAAAGTGTAGTTACAGGAACATTCTGGTAAAGTTACTGTATACATCTGACAACGCTAGTCTCAAAAGACCTGACTTTAGCTGTAGTGAATGTGTATTAAAATGTATTGTCTATAGTTTTGGACTAAAAAAAATTATTTCCTATCCATAGACAGTCTGGGTCTTAGAGCTGATTGGTACAGCTGTTATGTAGTAATGTTCTTCCTCACGAGCTGTGGGGAAATCTGGGCGTTTCTCCTCCATATTCCACATGACATTATGTATTTGAGAATGAAGCCTGAGTCTAGGAACTTGTTGCTGGGAGGTGGCCCACAAACCTGTGAGCTATGCCTATAGTAAAAAAACACATGTGATGGGCTTTTTATTTGCACTGAGGCATGGCACATGTGCTTAGGATGAGTACGACTGCAGAAACACTTAACGCGGACAAATTCACTAATGGCATTCACTCAGCACAGTTATCTAGATGAACAAACAGCGGTACATGACAGATGTGCTGTCAGCTTCATTTCCTCCCTCTTACACTGTGGTTTCTTGTTATGAAGCTGCAGCCACAAACTCAGGACAGCGCCAAAACAGCATCTGATTCCTTTACACTACTCTAAATGTAACACATGTTAAAAGTAGGTCTCAATCTAACATTTCATGTGCCATGAATCTGTTATCATCTGTAATAAAATGCTCTGGGGCATACGGTTATTACATGGAGAAAAAAAACTATAGTTGAGTATACTAAAACTGTAAAAAGTTAGGTTTAAGTAGTATTGTTTAGTGATATTTATGTGACCTTTTGACTTTCTTCAGTGCAATTTTGTCCATTGCATGTGTTTTTAAAACCTTTGTGTGCAAATGTCTTCCGTTTAGTGTCAGCTTTATGTATTTAATAATAAAAGCTGAATTTAAATAGGTTTTTCCTCAGGGTTCTCTACTTCATGGGCCCTTAGATACTTTTTGAACTTCAAACCACTGAGGCTGCACATATCTGTTGTGTAGACTAAGTAGTTCTCTTATCTTAGAAAACCACCGTTTCACTTGGCTGATGCTTTTGTTTACTTTTACCAAAGACCCATATTTATCCAGTGAAAATGCACGGAGCTAATAGGCAACCAAAACAAATTAGCCTGCTGTTTAGGTCATAATTCTTCACAAACAGCACTTGGTAACTATTAAGACAACCGAGCATCAATGATGTAATATGTGACTCCTAACTACACATGTACAACCATATTTAATGCCAAACCCATCTGTTTCCTAGGTCGAAAAGTACTGGAGTTCAGTGTGTGATACAGTAAAAGCGTTACCTCCATCCTGGGGACTGTGCCAGCGCGGGTGTCCGCCTGCTGTTGCTGTTTTTCGGCCGCTCGGAGCACGGTGCTGCTGCTGCCCGGGAGAGGAGAGAGTGAGCGGCGCGGCGGAGACACACGAGCCGAGTGTTTAAAAGTGGAGCCTCAAGAAGGAGTGGACTAGTTCTTAACGCGCCTCCACTTCCCCCTTCGCTGTCAAGTCACCAAAGCGTAAGACCTTCTGTTAAAACATGTTCAAAATAAAAACAGAATGATTTTGTTTAGGGTTTTTCTTACAGTGAGAAAAGGTGACACAGTAAAAAGTTAGAACTTACCTGTTTAGTATTAGCATTACATGAAAAGCATGCTAGTCCTACCTGAGAGCTATGTAGCTTTATTTTAATATTTAATACCATTCACAAAATATAAGCTTTGTAAATTACGCAAACGTATTTAAATGAAAACATTCGTGCAGTTTAGGTACAAATATAATAGTTTATCATGTATAATTTTTCTGTGAAAGTTTATTTATTAGTGATGTCATCGCGTGTTGACGAAAAACTTAGCTTTATCTGCTGCTCTGAGTGACGGAAATGTTGCCAGATGTGCTGCAAAATACAAATTTACAATTACAACAACATTAGAACACTTTTTGTTGTAATGATAGGTTGTGGGAGGTTTTGATAAAATACTGAGAATCATTATATTCTACAGTTTTAAGCAATAAAGCATGGTGGACAGTGATGTCAAACTAAAAGTAGTGAGGGGCTGCATTACTGAATAAGAATCCTTTCAGTGGCCGGTTATGACACTTTGGGTATCTTTTATTAAATTTATCAGGGTTTGAATGTAAGGTTTAGTCATCATTTGGGTCTTTGTGACATCAGTTTGTTTTCAGCATGAATTTTCTCCTTTCATGCCTCATTTTCACAGAGCATTTTGTAAATTCACTTTAATTTGGGCCACTCTGCCCTCATTTTAAGCCCCATTTTGGCCTCTTAAAATGGTTACCTCTTTTAAGTATTATGCAGTCTATTTGTAGGGTGGCATTCTTCCCTATTATATATCTTTAGAATAGTTTAGTGCCTTTTGTCTTTTTGATTAAAGATCTCCCCAAAAATCACCTACCAAATGTATTGGAGGGGCGAATGAAATGCTGCAAAAAAGGGTTGCAATTGGCCCCTGGCTTTTAGTTTGATGTGTGATTTTGGAGAGTGTTGGTAATCAAATCTGATGCGCCCCCATATTGTCATATAGTTTGATATCTTTTCTTATTTTCATATAAACACATAAAAATACAGAGGGCATTTACATAGAGAAATAATATTTAAACTGTGTGGAACATGATAAATTAATCTTTTCATAAAATCCATAAATAGCACAGATACAAAGGAGTGGATTAAGGATATTAAGTCTAACAACTTTAAACTTTTATTTTGAAGGAAGGTGGTGTCCCATGTTCTCAGTGTCTTGACTGTGAGGTGGAGCTACTACAGCAGAGTAAGTTTGCCTATGAACACATGATGAGTACTCCCCTACAACATTAATTAGCTCTTCTTAGCAAACACTTGGACTGAGATGATATCTATGTATTGATGCTTTCATGGAACAGGCTATGTCCAATTGAGAGAAATATATCTGTGCCCTCCCTACAAGCATTACTGTAGCAGTCTTCTTTTTTCACATGTTCCCTATAGTGTCCACCCACCATATCTTCTCTATAAGTGGTGTACTCTTATGTGGTGTGGGAATGTACTCCCTGTAATTCATTCTTCTGTTTGCAATTTACTAAAAACGTCGCAGCATGGATGTTTTTCTCATTTGTTCCTTGACAAATTCATTTTTTTCCACAATTCATACATACAACAGCTCACATAATGCAGCCATACAAAGTGTTGTTCTGAGATTATCTTGCCTGTAACAACCCTATTGAAGTATCTGAGGCTGGGTGTGATGTTTTGCTAGCTAATTCTGGTCAGCGTTATTTATAGCCCAATATCACACAGTTGCTTCAAGGGCTTTGCAGAATGGACAATGCACAAACCCTTCAAGAACTCTTCCCCCAAACTTCTACCTTTCCCAACAAATAAGCTTTATATGTGGTTATTTTAGTAGTTTCATTCTACTTCAGGGAAATTTCTATTAAGCATTTGAGGTAGAAGTGAATAAATGTGCTTCTGAATTACAGTTAACAGAACTCATTTAGAGAAAGAAACGGGTCATTGACTTTTCAGCAGATCGCACAATTCCTTAAACAAAGGGAAATGTCATTAAAAGCTTTGGAAGACAAGGCAATTAGTGCTTTATAAATGAAGCTTATAATCACTATTAGTGCCATTAGAGGCTGTTCAAAGTGCCGTTTGGTGGGTTTAAGAAAGGCTTTGTGTTTGTTCTTGTTTTACAGGCAACCACAAAGGGACCACGACCCGCTCTTTGTCGAACACGACGGCCAACAAGCGAACAAGATGTGCTGTTTCATGTTTTGGTGAGATAAATGGCTTCACACCTCCAAATACTGTGGGTGATTGCTAGATTCCCAGAGAAGGATGAGCACACAGTTGGCCGGCAGTGGTAAAAGCTTTTGTGAGAGAAAGCCATGTCACCAAAAGGCCACAAGTAGGGAATAAAAGAGCAGTCTGGGTCCCGCAAGTAACCTCCATTTTTGTTCTGCTTCCTGTGGCTACATGAGTAGAAGGCAAAACAGGAAGTGAGTATGTGTTGGTGATAATTTGTGGAAATGGAGGGTGAAGGAAACCTGATAAAGGATTCTTGAAAGGAGGAGTGGAAATGGAAATTAAATAATGTTTAGAGGTTACACTTTAACTTTATGAAACCTGTAAAAGATCTAAGATTAGAATTACAATATATGAACTTGTTACTATTTAGGCCCTTGAATTATTTATTTCACAAAGGCATCTCTCCTTTGTCATTTGTTTGGAGGTCTTCACAAAATGACACAAGGTCTTTCCTGATTGGATACACTTTGCACCCACTTGTGGTGACAGAAAGCATTACCTTCAACCAGATGTGTACTGCAAAGCATAAGGTGAGTTTTCAGAAATGATTGTACCAGTCAGGTAGTGAACATAACTGTCCTTTAGTGTGAAATATGGTAACTTACTCCATATATGCTTGTTGCAACCTGTATATGTACAAGTATAAATTTTTGTTCTGATTATTTCTTACAAGGCTAGATAAAAAAAGCCAATCATGCTAAAGGCAATTCATGCAGTGCAGCAGTACAAACAAAAAAGAGATACAAGAACAGAGAGTTCCCTCCCTAATCACTTACTTGGACACACAAACAAATGCTCATTCGAGACAGGACAGGACTTTTTAGCCCAATGTCACCGCAGAGTCACCTCAAAGGGCAACTCTGAAGAAAAATTAGGAGCAACTTCAGGGAGAGCCACAGAAAAAGGAATCCCAGGTTGGTCAGACCATTCTCTAGGTGCAATCAGGACAGGTAGACGCAAAATACACATACTAATCAGAAATATCTGCAGAATAATTTACAAATTTAGTTTTGTACTGGTACAGTCAACAGGGGGGCATTTCAATTATATACAATAGTTCATACCTTCATAGTTCATTCTCAAACTTTTCATGATGAGAGTGGATTTATTCACTCATTTATTGTAATTAATATGAACATATCTACTAAATTATCTACTAAGCTTGGTCCATTAGCAAATGCCCCCTACATGGCGCTGTCAGTCCAAATGCTAAAAAGAAATTTGACAGTACTGAAGATATAAACATATAGACGTACATTCCTTATGCTGGTATAAACACACAAGCAAGCAACAAACTTCTTTATCCAAAGAATGAGTTAATTATGAGACACATCAGATTTTTATTATACTTCAGACATTTATAGATGTAATGTAAAATCATATCAGACAGACATGATTTTTGTGACAATACAGGTGACAATAGTCATGGAGGAGCCTGTCTCTGGGATATCAGTGAGAAAAAATAAGCAGCTGAGGAGTCGTGCTGTGTGTTTCCTCAGGTGATAGCGGGATGTTGGTGGAATAACCTGCTGCTTCCACTCCTCTAACAGAGATGAATGGCTCACTGAAAAAAAAGTGTCGTGAGGATGAGTCAGCTCTGAGCGACTTCATCTCTTTGTATTTATGAAAAAGGAGGCCTGGTGATTCATGAGTAAGGTCATGATAGCTCTTTTTTAAGGAACGGAAAGTACAAGGCAGACACAAGATGAAAAATCCTGGCTTTATTTTACCTGGTCTAAAAATACACAGCACAAAAAGTATGCTATTTCTATTCACAATGCAACCATGTACAATTTTAAAGATTAAAGTTTATGTAGGTGAAAGCAATAAACTGTGCCACTGCTGACAAGCTAATATTGTTTTTTTTCTGGCCTCAAATGCGCTTAGAGGAGCCATCACTTTGAATATGGTAATACAAAGCTTGTCGGTCGCCAGCGCTGATCTAACTCAGATTCGAGATAATACAATATCACCGTCAAATTACACATGATGGCTGGCACGTACGCAGCTCCCCGACCCCGGGGCTCAGGTGGCCTCGGCGTCTCAGCCACGCACAACAAGTGCCCTATTTTCATACGGAGCAGCTTTTTATCAACGCAATGTTCCATCTATCCACCGCAGAGACAGCCCTGTAAACAGCCACACAGCAGAATGGCAATTTTACAATCTGCACGACTGATAGCCCACAGCTAATAGGTATTTTAATTCTTGAAGGATGAGAACAACATTAAAATGGCGTGTTGACTATACATTAGACACAAATGTAATATCACAGATTAATATAGCTTAAACAACAATTAGGCCGGTCTTTTCAAGCATGGGACATATTAGCCTCCATATCTGTTAAGCAGAACTATTTAATAAGAAGCAGTTGACTGATGATAATTATGAGTGTATGCATGATAAACACTAGTAGAATATAACATGGTTCCTGTTCTTCTCTGGAGATCATTCCCAAGACTTTTACAAGGCGGTGAATAGAAAAGGATGTAGTACCTGCCATGGCTGTAAAAAGGGACAGAAATATAAAGATGGAGCAAAACGCACTGTGAAAAGGAATATAACGAAACTGACAAACAACAATAAACAATCATAAAATATACACAAAGTCAATATTGGGACCTTTTAAAGGTGGAGTGTGTAGGTTTGGAGCCATTTTGGAGCCCTTTGGTGGTGAATGTACAGATTGCAATTATACACTGCAAATTGCCTTTTAGGTCCTGGCTAGAATTACATAGAAAATTTTATGAAATTTTACTTTTTTTTCCTCATTCAAAAAAAAAAAAATCTCAGTAAACTTCATTCACTTCAAGCTAATCATTAACAGATTAAGTTTAAGATTAAGAGTAAAAAGTGATTAATTAGTATGGACAGATGCACAGGAGACGAAAATGCCAATGTAACATGAAAACATGTAATTAGTTCTAATAGTGCTCCAACTCCAACCCACAGCTGCCATGGTTGTTGTCACTGTTACCATGGATATACACTCAGTCATTCTTTATAATCAAATCAAATGTTATCAAAATGAATATAACTAAATTTATGGTCACTACACTGGCTAAGGAGGGTAGTATGGTAGCCCTGGAGGGACATGTTGTATGTGCTCATAAATTCCGTAAAACCCTTTATGCAGTGTGTGCTCCTTAAGAAACATGTCTGTGCTTCATTTCCAGGTGTGCTCAGTTTATCTGCTAAAAGTGTTCAGTTTTAATTGCACTATAATCATAATTTAGATTGACTTACATTTTGTTCAACTGTATAATACAATATTCTGCAAACTGCACATTTAAAACTATTTCCGGTTTTGCAGGACAAATAAAAGCTTTAGTGGCAAACACAGAACACTAAAACAGGACAATGCAAATGGTACATAGTTAAAACAATGTACCTGAAAAGTACAGTTGCTGCATTTTTTTTTTGATTACCACAAAAACAACATCATCATTAAAATCACTCAGTCTGCATTCAAAGTGACTTTGCATTGAAGTGCAGTATAACCTTCAACCTATTTTTGTCAAATATAAACATTAAACCCGTTCCTTTCTCTTTTAGCAGCTCTTTAAAATGCAGACCTCCCTGAAAGTCAAACATGTCTCCCTGTGGACAGCTCTCAGACTCCGGTGAGGCTCTCGTTGAGGGTGGACATGTGTTCGATGACGGAGAGCGGCCTCTGTCCGCGGTGGGTTGGCCTGGATCTCTGGTGCAGCAGGAAGAGGCGTTTGGCGGCAGCACGGTACTTCCTGGACATGAGGTTGTAAACAACGGGGTTGATGGATGCGCTCAGGTAACACAGTACCATAGACGCCATGTTGAAGTTCTGACTGAGCATGGCCGTGTCGTAATCGTCCACCTGGGCGAACAGGTTCCGACCGATGTGGTAGGGCAGCCAGCAGATGATGAAGGCCAGCACTACAACCACTGACAGTACATGAAAGGTAATTAGTCATTTATAGGACCACTACAATGTTATTATTACTTGGCACATTATTACATGGAACAGATGCGTGGTAACCAACAGGATCATCTCTGAATGTTCCATTATAAAGAAAATTAGTGCAAATGATTGTGTGTCTCATAAACATAACTGGTAAAAAACTAATTAATTGCCAGTACATTTCTTTGTTAAATTCACCAACCAAGTCCGTCTGGGAAGGGAAGGCCAAACTTCCCTAATGGGAATATGTGGGAATATGTCTAAGGACAATAATAAAATAATCTTGATGGTGTTAAAATAAAATAGCCAGATGGTGTTAAAATAACTATAGTGGTGGCATGTTACATCATTTTGTACCACTAGATGGAGTGGGGAGCCAACAGTCCCTTGTCCTTTTGTGAACCATAAGTCAGTTAAAAACAAATATAAAGTTTTATCAAAAATTTATTTTAGTATGAAAACAATTAAAAGTTCTTCAAATGGCAATGAAATGTCAGGCGTGCAGAGTTGTTTCTTTATCATCTAGAATGAGAGAAAAAGAACAAGCTGTAGGGAATATCTCAATTCTCTGCTATCAAAATGAGAGCTTTAGGAGGTTCACTTTAAAAATGACAAATTACGGGAAATCTTTCCTAAAAATTAGAAAACATGCAAATCTTGCTCTACCACCATGTGGTGAAACCTTTATTAAGGCTAGTTGACAGTGGCAGTGGGTTATAAACAATACATTTAAATCATGGACGCTGCAGGCAGTATAAAATCTCACCTTGTGAACATTGGTCCAGGTCTAGACTACCATAAGCTATTTTGTTAGCCTGGCCTGCTAGACCCATTGACCTTCTTAGCAAAGTGAAGTGGATTTCTAACTCCTCCTATTGAACAGGACTTCCACCAAGTTTAACAGGACCTAACCACTCATAAGCATTGATCTAAACTGGGATAGGACTTTGGCGATGTTCAAGACTGGAACTACTCCTTAATTCTTTTTGGTTCTGTGTCAGTCCAATTTCATTAAGAGGTAGTTTAATTTTAGTCAGTTTACTCCGCCCCCTGGAA
This sequence comes from Rhyacichthys aspro, assembly GCA_036850595.1. NCBI lineage: Eukaryota > Metazoa > Chordata > Actinopteri > Gobiiformes > Rhyacichthyidae > Rhyacichthys > Rhyacichthys aspro. The sequence goes on from CM072160.1 coordinate 18,340,373, forward strand.
ATCAACAAATCAACCACAACCAGACTAATCATTTATATAGAACAGAAGCAGAAATAGGATGGCTGGCTGGCCCGGCTACCATCTAATATAAGACAACAGCTGCTTTACATTTTGAGTGCATAAAGGCAATAACTAGTATAAATGTGTTTTAACATTTTATAGCAGTATTGTACATAATGTATACCTTAAAAGTGACAATGCTCTCACGACAAGATGTTTTTAGGCCCTGTGGCAAAGGCTTTTTCATTAGACTGAGGCTTACTGGTGTGCAGCAGTATCTTACATCTCCATCAAGGGTCCCAAGACTGCACTTTCTGATTCTTCTTTTGTTTCTTAGTAATACATTGACAAACCTGACATACACACACGCTTTTTAGGATGCTTTAGATAATAAGCATCCTAAAACATATAGCAGTTTTTTTTCAAACCCTTCATATGTAGTCAGAAGCACTGTAAGTATAATGTATGACTGTGGTTTTATCTTAGAGTCATTTATAATAGCGGTGATTAAGAAAATGAGTTTAACTTGAGATCTATGGCCTATGATCAGCAATGACATTTATTAATGACTGGAGACATGTTCAGCAGTGGCAGCCCACACACAAATGCAAACGTATGGAATATGCTTTTTGTTTGAAGTGTGAGTCACCAAGAAACTGTAATCTAAACATTTCATATGCACAATATTTTAAGAAGGGCTTATAGGCATTAATTAGAACCACCAAGTAGATTTGTATTACAGCTTAAACAGAAAAATAAAGCAGATAAAATCATTGTCTATCTACGTAATAAGTGTAGTCATTCATGTCAGTTAAAATTGGAAAAGACTGGCTGTCCATCTCTCATGTTTAAGTTGAAATATTAGTGAATAATGATCTGAGTGACTAAAAGGAAGACGCCTGTTGAGGATGCACAGAGAGAACAGATGTCTCTCTGTTAGTCATAATCAATCATCTGACGTCGACCTATGGGAACAGTCATCATTGAGTGCCGCTTGCATATTAAAAATGCACTGTGGGAACATGTACATTTCCATTACAAATGATTAATGAAGGCCTTCTACGACAATCCAATTTGGAATTCTGCAAATGTAGATACAAATAACAGTGAAGAAGGTCTGCGCAGTGCGTGCTCTGCAAATGAACAGCATTAATATCCTAATTAATGACTGGTGATTAAATATTTGGGCAATTCAGATTGGTCTGGTCATGACATTTTTATTGCAGTACAAGCAGACAGACATTAGATGTCAACAACAAGGCAGAAAAAGTCCTTATTTGATGTACTATATTTACTTTTACCAAACAAAAATCTTAAAAATCATATTTGTCTTGATGATATTGCAGATATGAACAGAGGGGTAGCTGTTATATCACTTTGTACCACTAGATAGAGTGGTGAGCTACTAAATGTGTGTTATCAGTATCATCATCATAAAATGGCTGCCTTTTTTTTTTTTTTTTACCATAAGGCACATTTGTCAAACTCAAGGCCCGGGGCCAAATGCAGCCTTTGCAATGTTTTATGTGGCCTTCCAGTAAATTTAGTAGTTGATATTTTTGCTACTAGGTTTTATAGGATAAGCCAGTTTTTGCTACAAAGATAAATAAAACCTGTTAAGTCCATCAAAATCTGTGAAATCCTAGTAATACCTGTTCAAATCCAACAAAAACCTGTTCAAATCCAACAACACCTGTTCAAATCCAACTAAAACCTGGATAAAATCCAACTAAAATCTTTTCAAATCCAACTAAACCTTGTTTAAAACACATCTAAAACCTGTTCGAATTCAAGTAAAACCTGTTCAAATCCAACAATACCTGTTCAAATCCAATCAAAACCTGGATAAAATCCAACTAAAATATTTTCAAATCCAACTAAACCCTGTTTAAATACACCTAAAACCTGTTAGGAAGAAAAATAATTTGAGTTTGACACCACTGCCATAGGTTACAGTAGAATGTCTTGTCTTTGATGTAAAACAAATACTTACGGAAAAACTAAAAAAAAAAATGATAGAGTGGATTGTAATTCAGAGTTCTGCAACATACTAGATGGACATTTCGGAATATAATTTCTTATATATATATGATCACTTAGTAAAAATAAAAGCATTGATCAGTCACTATAGTAAGATGTGCGTTTAGGTTGAAATACCCTTTGCGTGTAGTAGCAAGTAGTAATGTGGTCTTACATTGATCATTGGCCTTTGAATTTAGTAAAATGAAAATTGCACAGTTACACATTGTCTGTAAAATAGTGGAATTGACTTGTATATGTACTTATATATGAGGTTACATGGAAACAGTACTACCGTGGCTCTCTGTGTATGTGAAACTTTTTTTATTTTTTTTTTAATCCAGAAAACTACAAAAATGGCAGAAGAGGCGTGACATAAATGTAGCTAAATCTGGGATAATGAAGTGAACAGCCAGTATCCCAAAGACAAAAAAGTTTGCAAATATTTCTCACAGTCACCACATGCGCAAAGTTAGTGTTTAAAGGTGTCAGGTATTGTGGAAATATCCGGTTGCGAAAAATCACCTATGGTAGCCTTGGAGGGACATGCTTTTTTCCATAAGCAAACCCTGTCAAAATAGGTCAGATCATGAGTTCACTCTAAATGTAGAAACAAAATCAATTTAGTTCATAAACATCCTAAGCCTTTATGCCATATTATGTTTAAAAAAAGAAACATAAATGAAGTAACTTTTGGGATTTATTTTTGGGTTTTATACCCTTGACCCTAAAATTTTAGTGGTATATTAACATCATTGAATTGAATATAGTATAGCCTTATACCTACACGTTACCAAACGCCAGTATTGTTTCATAGGAATCTCTTTTGTTGCCTACTTCATATCTGTAAGCAGTAGGGTTTGCGAAATGTAATGCACCCACCTAGGATTTTGACAGTTTGCCTGTGCGACCTTTCCCGAGCCAGAGCACAGGGGCCCTGCATGTCGTTCTTGCTTTTCCACAGCTTGCACCCGATGGATCCGTAGAGGAAGATGAGGCAGAGCATGGGGCAGAAGAAGTACGTGGTGGACACCCAGAGCATGATGTGCAGCTGTCCCGAGCTGATGGCGTAGCTGGTGTGCTTACATTGCCCCGTGTTGTAGTCCGGGTGTGTCTCGTTGTCGTACTCGACCCCGACGAGGAAGAGGGTGGGCGCGGCGGACACCAACGCAAAGCCCCACAAGGCGATGATGATGTACTGCACTCTGCGTTTGGTCACTATCACTTTGCTCCTAAACGGGAAGCTAATGGCTATGTAGCGCTCGATGCTCAGGGCTGTGATGTGAAGGATCGTCGCCGAAGTGCACCCCTCGAAGATGTAGTGATAGAAACGGCACACGGCTTCACCGAAAAGCCAGGGTACGTACTTCCACAGACGGTAGAGGTCGAAGGGCAAGCAGAGGAAGATGATGAGATCCGAGACGGCCATGCTGGACAGGTACAGGTTGGTGGTGGTCTTCATGTCTTTGAAGTGCTGGATGATGAGGATGGTCATGGTGTTGCCCATCACCCCCACGACGAAGATGAGGATGCAGATGACGGTGACCGGGATGAGGGTGGAGGTGGGGAACAGGGAGCCCTCATAGTGGTGGTCTTCGGCGGGGTATTGGTCCATCGCACAGGGCTCCGGCTGGGTTCGGCTCCAGGGCATGCCAGGGTCTACACAGCAGGGGTCCTGACAACAGACTGAATGAGAAAACGCCTCATATTACAGCTTTTTAGAGCAGCTATGGTAGCCCTGCAGGGACACACTGTTTACTATTTAAAAAAAAAAAAAAAAAACAGTAGAAAAAAGTCTGACGGTGATTTCAAGTAAAAAAATGAAACTAAATTTAATTCATGAGGCTTTCAGTATGTGCACTAAAAACACATAAGTGTGCTTCTCCCCCAGCAGTGCTCAGTTTGTTCTGTCTGGGCAGTTGTAAAAACAGAAAGTAATGGAGCTTCCACATTGTTCTTGTAAATGTCAGTGTAAAATGCTTTCAAAGTCATTTTTTACCTAAAATCACAGAGGCGTTGTAAACTTTAGCGTTAAACGATTTGCTGTGATTTGAGCCTTCTCTGATCTGATTGGCTTAAATCTAGCTTATATTAGCATAAAACCAATCAGGGGTTAAACTGTAGAGTATAAGGAACATTTAAGGATTCAGTTTGTTGTGGTCATCTTGGAGTTTCTCATTTTTTGGCAGGTTCTGATTGTTTTGCCAGTCTGTTTTTTCTGCACCTATGGTAGTCCTGCAGGGACTTTTTTTTTAAAGATTTTTTTGGGGAGCTTTTTTGGCCTTTTATTAATAGTGAAAGTGTAGTAGTAGCTGGACAGGAAAAGTGGTGAAAGAGATGGCTAGGGGAATGGGGAATGACATTGGGCAAATGACCCAACTGAGACTTGAGCCCGGGTCTCCTGCGTGCTGGATATATGTTCTGTCTGAGCTGCCAGATCACCCCCCAGCCCTGCAGGGACTTGTTGTTTTCTATGAATAAACTCAGCAGAAATAGGTCAAATAAATCAAAAATCAAACTGGGCAGTTGTGGAAAAAAAAAGGAAGTAATAGAGCTTCCACCAGGTTTTGTTAAGTTTGTTAATTTTGTTTTTTTAGACAAACACAAAGATTGTTATTTTGATTATACACTAGTGAAAACCGTTTTGATTAGTGTCTACCATTTATTCCAATAACATTTTGCATATTTAAACTACCGGCTGCCTATTCATATTGAGATTTAGCCCACTTCATTAATTCAAAAAGAAATGGAACAGTTACATTTGCTTTGTATAAATTCACATAAAAGAACATGAGAGACATGAAAAAAGGCTTCAGAATCTAAATAAGACTAAATAGAAAAAAGTTATAAAGTGCAACGAGCCTTACACAATACTGTCCTATATAGGAGTTAGCATCCAATAGCTGCCTAAGTAATATAACATGTTACTTCACTTCACTTGAAAATTATTAATTTCAGATGGAATGCTGTGGATAGATTTTAATGTTTTGTAATTATTTTAATACAAATCTTACACTTTTTTTTTTGTTTTTTTGTTTTGCTTTGAGACAAATTCAGCCATTTTCAATTTGCTTTCTTTACACTTGAAAGAAAAGTTAGTTGTTGTTAGTGAATACAATTGAATATTTAATCATAATCATTGCATCTCAATAGACAACTGTATTATTCTTCACCTTGACATTAAACCATAAATCCATGTGTTGTCATAAATCCATTCCCTTTACCTTTCAGTGATCTTGATGTCCAACCTTCAATGTGTTTCGATGTTCAGCAGTGGTTGAGCCGGTCGTCGGAGCCCAAAAGACAGTGAGGCTCCGGTGAGAGACGAGAGAAGAGGAAGACGAGAGCACCTCCTCCTCCTCAGCAGCACCCTAAGGAGTCAACAGGCGGGTGGGGGGTGGGGGTGAGGGGCTGTCTGTGTGTGCAAGTAATCTCCATAATCAAATAATTGTCAGGACAGACCACAGTAAAACACAGGCCAATGAGATTTCAGGGAAAAGCCTACTCAAGAGACAGAAGGACAACAGTGATTGAAGCGTACATACGACAAATACAGCTCGATTTATGCATTTACACGTTCTTTGGTCTGACATTTTAGAAGCCCACCAGTTTGAGTGCGTTTCCTTTCTCTCAGTTGGATCACTCCACACCGGCACAAACACTTTTTCACAGTTCTCCTCACCTTCGACTTAACTGTCAGCCTTGTTATAACAAACTCAAGCTGTCCTCTGATGACACTGTGTTAGGCATCCACTCTTATCATTTTCTTAAAGCAACAGGGTTTGCACTAAAAATGACTGTGACTAGTTAGTCCATTTAAAGTAAGTGAATATCATCAAAATGACTAATTTGAATGATTTTGAGGCTGTGTTTTCTGATTAAAAAAAAGTTACACACACAAAATTACACAAAATTGTGTATAAAGATAGACACAAGGCACTCGCATATTTCTGAATTTTGTCGTTCTAAATTATTAGGTTGATGAGACATGGTTAACTTCCATGTCACTAATCCATGCTTCAATTTGGAAAAAAAACCCCAAAACAATACTTAATTCTAAAATCTTTCACCAGCTGCATCTGTCTAATGACAAACTAGCAAAAACAAAGCCTAAGACACTAATCGCCCATTTCTTTGGAGCTTATTTTTCGTCCTTTTTTTGTCCCCTTAAAATTACAAAGTTCTATCTGACGTTGATTTCAGAATTAAGTTATTGACATATTCTTATTCTGAGATCAGATCAGTCTTGCCAAACACTAGGTCTTTGGGCAAAAACTTCAAAAAAGTGTAAAAAAAACCTCCCTTTATCAGTCAATGGTCTTTAAAAGTAATCTTAATCTGAATCTAAAGCTCTTTTATAAAACGATATAATCAGTGGTGATATTGGTTGTAATCTCCTCAAATGGAGGGAGCTAATTCTAAACAAATCAAATCTCTTAAAAATAAACTCTTTGTTTTGTATCTAGGAAATCACGCATCAAACAGGATTTACTATTGTATGTGAAATATGACAGTGATAAAGAATATCAGACTTGGTTCATTTGCAGCACACAATTATACAAGGCTATGTGAGCCATTTCTTAACAAATAGTGAACTACCTTAGTATTCATAGTATATTAATCTATAAATTTGGATGTGCTTCATAAATACTTATGTCCATCAGTATTGGATCACTTTGAAGTACTCAATGTTGAAATAGTGGTATTAAGACGTCGCTAAAATAAAGCATTATAATTTCTATTATAATTTCTATTATCTATATCTTCATAAATAATCCTAGACTCCTGGAAGCAGGTTCTGAATTTTGGCAGAAACCAGCTTCCAGACATAAAACGTTACTCATTAGGAAGTCAGCAGATCAGTAAATTTATGAAGTATTTACGTGCCCTGAATATATTCCCTCTATTTACACAGTATTCTATCTTGTGTTTGACAAAGACATACACATTTACTGAATATAGTTTGTGAAATTTGAGTTATTGTAAAATTCTACTTCTTGAGGTGAATTTTCTAGTAATTTTCCAGAGTTCACCCAGAACCGCACAGTTGGCCTCGGAGCAGGTTCTACAGGACTTTCTTGTGTCCAGTGTTAATCCAAAAGCGAGCAGTGTGACCAAAGCTGAACCAAAGCTCTGTCTTATTATTTGAAGAGTCTCGCTGACACAATTGTTTGTCTTTGCGAAGTGACCCACGACCCACTCTTACCACCCCTCCTCTGACGTTTCCTCCTGTCACAGCTTTGGCACAGGAAAAGCTTGTTTGCCCACAGCTTTTTCTCACTCTGTTTGTTTTTTTTTTTTAATAGGTTCCAATCTGTCTTTCAGCAGGAGCCAATGTTTAACCCACAGTTGGCGCCGACCTGAACCGGTGAGTTCACTTTCCTCTCATTAATCACAGCTCTACTGCTTCCATCACTGAGACATTAAAAGATGTTCCTATGAAGACTCAAGCATATAAGGCCTACATAAAACATGCTGCACGCTTTAGTGTTCTTCTAATCATAAACATGACTGAATGCAACATACCACATAGCACTGCCAGGTTTGTTCACTTAAGTAAGTCTATAGTTTATAGATTGGCAACCATTAAAATACGAAACAAATGCCTAAACAGTTTTTCCTTATGATTTCATTGAAAAAATTCGGTCACTTTAAACTGATGTTTCCCAAACAGTGGAACGAGACCAAAAGATGGGTGAGTGTAGATTTGATTTTGGTCGCCACAAACTATTTGTATCATTTAAAAACTCCAGAAGCATGTTTGTGAGAGTTTGATTGAGAGCTTTTTTTTTTTCAACCGAGCTCTTTGTGACCGACTGGTTGAAAATTCCATCTGGTCCTCAATGTTTAGTTCTAGTTAGCCAAAAGGGACCAAAACATGTCAAAACAAAATATTGTCAAGGTGACAAAAGACTGAGCATATACTTTTACTTAATGAAAGCTACACTTTTTTTTTTCAGTATGTACACTTGTATATGTTTATGACTTTTGAAATTTCAGTAAGTGAAGTGTGAGAGTAGGATGGACGGTATTTACATGTATTTTGTCATCATATATGTCTGCTTTTTATACGGCTCCTCATTTTTACATCATCAGAACTTGGGACTCCCCAGTACAAGCTCTTCATTATGGTCATCTGAACCAAAATATGGGGCATTTTTCAGACTACATATATCTTTTATGGACCACACTTATAAATTAAACTTGTAGCAGTGCCGTGATAAATGTTTAAAATCTAATTCACAGGCCTGTGTGCTTAGTTAAACTGGGAGTGGGCTTACAAGTCTCTACTGTAAGTAATAAACATAGATGCTATACTGAACAACATAGACTATCACCTGCACTTGGCTTTTGTCCAGAGAACAGCCAGTGGACATGTATTGGATGAGTCTCTTATTCTGAGATACAGCAGCACTCATTTCCACTCTGATCCAAAGAATACACCAGAGGAAGAATTATAAATCTTTTATTGTGCATGGATCCTTTGTAGATATCATGGCTATACAGATACACTTTAGATACATATCTATGATTATACATTTCCCATAACGCACATTTTAAAGTGATATGTCTGGTAGTATGTATAGTATAAGAAATTTCTCATTTTGGAATGTACGGTGTATGAGGTAACTGCAAACATTAAAATTACATAAAAATGGTCTCTATTTTTGTGCATATTTTACTCATTTTTGTAGCATTTTGTTAAATCTCCCCCGACCTCAGGCGCTACGTCCCGGGACAGGGGTGTTTAAAATGGCACAAGTTGCTATCAAAAATAGGGATTTGACTTCTTTAAATGACAAAGAGCAGATATTTGCAGAATGCCTCAAAGACCAAATCATGTAATTGTTCCAGATGTTTAGCCAGGTACCTGTTGGTTTCGATGGTAGTATTTCTTTTGCCCCCAAACCCAAACGACACTAGACCCTACAGCCGGATCGCCCGCCACCACTCGGCGCCAGCGACCCGTCACGAATACTTCACACACAGAAAAAAGGCAAAGTCCGATTCACAGGAAGTACATGATCGAACACGTATCTGCCGTTTGCGTTCCATGATTCACGAGGATGTATTATTTTCTCTGGAGACGATTAACTTATATTACTTCCATATCATAAAAAAATAGACTTCACACATGTATGACCCGACGAAAGAAATCAACACAAATCAGAGGCGGTACATAGAACTACTTTCTCTCACGATTACATACTACCGTCAAAGAAATGTTACAAAAATAAAAGGAAAAAATAAAATTAGAGTTTTCTAACACTAAAAAAAAAAACTTAAGAGAAATTAAGAAAATTCTCCCGAGATTTTTTTTATTTTCCTCACCAATTAATAAGGCCTCTGAAACAACTGCCTTTTCACTTTTTTTTCCTTCTCACGTCAGCTGTTTCAGTGACACATCAACGTGATATTGACAACTTTTTTTTAAAACACCCAAAAAACACAAGTAGGGCTTGCACAATCTTTAAAGTGTGTTCTATAAAATGCATCACAAGACCAAGACCACGCAGTCAGTCCAGGTTTTTTTTTTTTCTTCTTCTTTCACTAAGGTGCAAAATGAATTACTGGGGAAACAAAAAAATTAACAAAGAAAGTCAAACAAAACAAACAGGTAAGCATACATTTTTTGTGCTGAACGAGGAGATTTCAGAGTAAAGCAGCTGCATGATTGTAAAAACAAGCTACAGTAGAACTATATGATAGTAAAAATAAGTAGAATTCACTGTTAGTTTGGTTTTTGTTTCACTTTATACTCAGCGTGGTTTTTTTTGTTTTTTTTTCCTCAAACTTACAGGTCCTTGTGTCTTCACTGTACAAAAATATACTCACATATCTCCAGTCATTTTTGCATCCTTAAACATTCTGAAACATCAAAAAGGATTTGGAAAGTGCTAAACGAACGTTCTAGAATATGAGCGAGGAGGATTTCACGTGTTTCTTCTTGCTTTGTCTAGAGACCCCTTTTTAAAACAAAACCAAAAAAAAAAAAAACTATTCCAGCGGGGGGTATACAGTCCCTTCATCTCTTCGTCTGGCCCTAAAGGCTTTCCGGCGACGTTACAGTATACGAGCCCCCGACACGCACACGACGCACACACACGCCCCACTGTGCAAACACTGGCCCCACCAGGTCCCAGGAGCAAATAGCACATAGGCTAAGGGCACACCTACATACTATTTAAGGAACACATCAATCAAAAAACAGCTTCATACTGGACACATACATGGAAATATAAATAAGGACTACTTCTATACACATATATATATATACTGTAATCAACAATTACATGAGTCAAAGCGCACGTCCCGCCCACATTTTACCCACGAACCCTGCTTCTTCTTCGAGTTCCTTTTTCTGCACCGGAAGCGGATCATGATACAACCGAAAAATCTTTAAGTGAACAACAGATACCACAAAGTCAGGACAGGACAGAAGCAGCTCCAAACTTTTCTAACTGCTCCCCCCACTGCGCCCGATGCAGCTACTGCGAGTACTCTGCTGGAAAAACAGGAAAAAGAACAGACAGAAGGAAAAAAGAATAAAGCTAGAACCCTGCAGCAGGAAAAAGAAAAAGGAAAAACATAAAAAAAACCCAACGAGGCTCATTTGATGACGAAGTACTGGATGACGAACGCGATGAGGATGGCGATGATGGCGAACACCATGAGGAGGAGGAAGGCGCACTGTTCGTCGGTGAGGCTGCGACGGGAGCGGGCCGAGTCGCTGCCAGGTCTGGAGCCGGTGGAGGAGCCGCCCGTCGCCACCGCGTCGCTCCTCTGGGGGGACAGCGTCACCGTGGGGCTGTAGGGGCCGCTCAGCTCCGGGGCGTCCTGGCATTGTCTGATGGCGCACACCCGGAAGCGGTAGTCGCTGCTCGGCTGCAGGTTCTGGACGTGGGACGAGGTGGAGGGGCCTTTGTACGCCTGTCGACACAGGACGGAAGGAGTTAAAGGCTTTGTGGGTAGGGTCTCTGTAAATGTGTGTAAACTAAGGTGGTCCCATCCTCTCTTTTAGGTCTCATCAGTTAGTCTCAGCAAAACCAGGGTTATTCTGGATTTTATAGAAGCTTAGCCTCTAAAATAGTTTTGCAGCATTTTACCTTCCTCTGTGAGCTGTGATTGGCTGAGAGCTACACACATCTCCATTTTATGAAAACAAAGGAAACTGGCGAAAGAGTAAGCAGATCCCAAATCCCTAGAATATATGTAGAATAAAAGGGATTTCCACTGAGCGATGATTAACACAATTTTGAAATTCAGGAAGTTCAAGATTTTTAAAATAGGGCTGTATGTAGTTGGAGTAAATATAATGAGATAGATTCAAGTCATATTTTTAGGACAAGACCACATTTTAAGACCACAATAAACAGTTTTTGTTTAATCTGAACAAATGATAATCAATTCAACAATGAGCTCACGAGGCTCCTTTTCAACATCAGGTGAAATACTGGATTGTTTAGAAGCTATTGTTTCTGTAGCTATTTACAACATTTAGCACTCCTTAAAGCTGCTCTGTGTAACTTTTAGCCAGTAGAGGGCGCAGATCCCTCACTGTGCAACTGCACTGTCAGAGGCGCCATCTTTGTTCACAAATAAAGACTATCCTGCTGACAGAACATGTCTTCTGAAACAGTAAGGTCATTTTAGTGTATTTTATACAAATATGATCCTGTTAGGGTCATGATAGGTCATCATCCCAGGACAGGAAAGTTACATTGGAGGTTTCTGTCCAGTTGAGGAGCACATGGTATTGTGTCAGTGTGATAGGCATGACTGATTGATGACTGTCTGATTTCCAGAGAGGTAAAGTTATTGTATCTGAAGACTGCATGTTGTGATCCTGCCTCATGTCCTGAGCAACTGGAAGGAGCCCCAGCATAAGCAGTGAAAACTAAATAATGTAACAAGTATACTAGTATTCTCCGTGGAATGAGGATGACATTTTCGGCATGAGCAAAAGTCATGATTGACTCTGTGAAAGAGACTAAAATGTATATAAAATACTAAAAGATGCGACCCTAAAAGTGGATCCAGGGAGGCCTTTTGTCAAAAAAAAAAAATGCTTGTAAAAAAGCTCAAAAGCATATCTCAAAGTTCTTTTAGTCCCTTTAAACTGTTTAATCAACCCTTGTAATCCCTCTTTTGTCGTCTGTGTTTTACCTGTTGTAGTCCTGTTTGTTTACTTGATTCTATGTGTTGATTGTCAAATATAATGGTGTTGACCTAAAAGCTACTTTGCTCAAAACTGCAGAATTGCCTGAAATAATTGTGAGCAGATCGATAAATCCTGTGTTTGATGTGGTTCCGGCCGTCGAAACTGACAGGATCAAACTCCTGGAGGATGACAGATACATAATTCAGGGCCATAATTGAATAGTAATGTGTGATGTGGTGACATTAGCATAAGGCGCAGCGGCCATTACTCCACGTTAACCCGGCTGTAGGCCACTGTGAGCGATGAATGAGCCCAAGATGAGGCACAGGAGACGCCTCATGGATCAATGGCCTTTGTGTAATGGGCCGTTTAAAGCCAGCGGTGACTTATATTGAGTGCTGCTCGTCCATGATGATAACATTAGTGTCCATCTGTACAGTGATCTGCATAAAGGGCCGCTCTGAGGGAGGAAGGGAAGCTCAACGGAAACAAAAACTAAATCTCCTCCAGATAAATCACCTGTTTGTAGTCCGAGTTGCCCATCATGTACTGCAGAGTGTAGATGATGGGATCCCCTTTCATTGGTGGCAGTGCCTCCCATGTGACCTCACAGGAGCTGTCGTCCACCCGCTCCACTTTAGGGGCTGAGGAGAAGAGAGGGGAAAGGTCAATCAAAGGTCAACATGTGCTTGTCAAGGTCACTGATTCAAACTGTGGTTATCAAATGGAAAATTCTTCTCTATGGCCTCTGCATTTGTTGTTGAAACATGACTTTTTAATCCAAAGAAAAGAGTACATTTCTAAAACTGCAGAACTGTTGAACTTTGTTTTGCTGAGAATAAAACGTGTGACCTCAGGTTCCATCAGAAGAGGCTGTGGAGTACAGACTCTATTCTGAGCGTGACTCATGGTGGATGTGTGTATCTCTGGTTGAAGCTAGGTCAACAGCTGGGTTCTTCTGAGGTTTGAGAGTTCTGAAACTCACACAATGTGCTACAATTTCATTGTAAGTTTATGCTCATAGCTCTATTTCTGTCGTCATAGAGAACTGAACTCCACTTTGGCTAATGCTGCCTTCATATGCTCTTAGTACTTATAAGCATGTCATTTGTTAGTTTGTCTAAATGTGAATAAACAAGGCAACGTTGCGAGTGAGGGAGCTCTAAACGATCACATGTTCAGAACTAAAAATAGTGAGACTTTTCACTCTTTGTTCCCTCCAAAACTAGCCTTTTAGCAGGTTTCTAAGCGTAACATTAAACCTGCTGTTTGTGATATTTGTCAAATGAAGTTCCCTCATGGATATAAGCAACAAAAAACATACAACAAACCTTACTGGGCACTTCAGGGCAAGTCACATCAGTGAATAGGAGGTAGTAGCTCGAATAGAGAGGGAAGATTAAAGATGAGAGAAGGAGCAAACAATCTCCCAATAATGCTAAATGTTATTATTTTGAAAGAAAGATTGAGAAGTGTTTCCTTTTTTGGTTCATGCAGCTCCAGTTTTTGCCTTTTACTTGTTTCAAGGTTGTTTAATGTAAATTTGGATGTAGCCCTATTAAGGCAAGTTCTTCTCTGTTTCTGTTTGGGTGTTTATTCCTTGCAGTTATTGTGAGAAAAAGTCTAAAATATATAAAAAAAATTATTAATGATAAATGTTACATAGACCCACTGATCAGTGATCGGGTTTGGCCAATAACCCTTTCAGTGAAAAATCCAGTTACTCATAGATACATTTATAAACAGCAAAATTAACACTCCACTTTCCAAGTTAAGATGCATTTCTAACTCACACATGAATGAACGAGCTAATATCCAAAATCTAAAAATGCATCACAATCACAGTAAAGCTCTGGGCTAAGTGTTTTTTTTTCTCATTTGTTTAAATTTGTCTGTGAGAAATGAAGAACAATTGCCATTCCAGTCGGACCAAGTTGTTTACATCCATTTTAGTCTGATACCTTTGACGGGGGCTGGAGGAGAGCGTGGGGTGGTGAATGTGTAAACACTGGAGAAGGGCCCTTCGCCCGCTTCATTAAAGGCCTGGATGCGGAACGTGTAAGAGGTAGACTCATTAAGCCTCTGGACTTTGTGAGTGTGGCATGGTCCTTTGTACAAGGAGACGAATCTGCAACGACACAAACACGCACCATTTGAATGAGAAGAGGTTCAGTTTGATCCAGTACAACTTAATGTGCTGCGTTCTGTGCTGGGTTTTGTGCTGAGTAATGCCCCTGACCTGCCGCTCCTGTCCCCCATCTGCAGGTGGTACTGGAGGGTATCTGAGGAGGTGGACTTGGCCGGGCCGTCGCCCCACTTGAGCCTGAGGGTCTGGTGGCTGAAGGCGGTGCACTCCAGCCGCGGGGGCTGTGGGGGCAGGGGCTTGGTCTTCAACTTAAAGGTGTGACTGAAGGGCCCCGCTCCGAGGCTGTTCAGGGCTTGGATCCGGATCCTGATTTAAAAACATTAAAAAAGACTGTTTAAAAGGGCCACAAAGACTGCCAGAAGGTTTCTGATTTATTTTAATATGTGTAATGTTAATGTCAATGTACTACTGTAGAATCTGAAGTATTGTAAGACTATATTCAACCAAAAATATAATAACTTTAGGTTATTATTCAAACCATTTAAATCTTTAACTTTATAAAGTGCCAGTGTTGGTCCATTCAAGACAAATACTACATAGAACAATAACAAAATTCTGCATCAGTGCACAGAAGAGTTCATCAGAATTATAATTGTATGTAAACATGAATACGTGCTGCATGAGCAATTTTTCAACATTTCAGGTTTCCTACACCACAAAAGGGAGTGGTTTCAAAACAATAAATGATTTTGCGAAGTTGGCAGCTGCTAGCTACAAAAAGGTTTCAAAGAAGGCATCTGGGCGTAGGTTTCGAGGGAAGAGGTTTTGTTTAGCTGTAAGAGAGCTGAAGAAGTGATCTAACTTAAGTCTATTGTTGAATAAACAAACCCAAATGTAGAGAAAGAAGTGGGATCATTCAAAAAAAGCTTTTAAAGCCTTCTTCAAAAAGAGAAGCAGGCAAATCAGACTGAGGTATTTTATCTCTTTGTCACTGATGAAAGCTAAACTAGAGGAAAACAAAAACACTGCAAATAGAGTGTCTTACTCATTATGACACCTCAGGGAAATTGTGAATACTCCAATTCTTACTTTCTTGTCTTTCTTACTCATTCCAAAAGTGCAACGTTGTGAATGTGTATTTTACAAACAAAGCGAGCCCCGACCTGTAGCTGGTGTCGGGCTGCAGGTTCTGGATAATGTGTTTGGTGACTGGACCGACGACGACGGGCTGCCTCTCCCCGAGGTCGATCAGGTACGACGTGATCTCGGAGCCGTGGTCGCAGGGAGGGTCCCAGGAGATCCCCAGACATGTGGACGGGGAGTATACGGGGGGCTGTCGAGACCCGCCGTCTACCTCCTCTTCGTCCTCCTCGTCTTCGTCTGCGTCCGCCTGAGCCTCGTACCGGCGCAGATCCAGGTCCTTCAGGGCGTACATATTAGTGATGGCCGCCGGGACAGAACACGGAGTCTGGCAGAGGACGGCCTCGCTGAAGGGTCCCACTCCCGCCACGTTCACAGCCTTCAACAAAGACGAGAGGTAAAAAACTTCAACTGTAGTCACAGGTTGCTCTGTGTAATTGTCTTTACAACCACCAGGTGGAGATGTAATGAGCCAAAACCTACAGAGTTTCAACAAGTTCAAACTTTACCTCACAGAGCAACAAACACTAGCGAAAATTACGTTAAACGGAAGATATGTGACTTTTTTTTTTTTTGAGGAATGCATACTGAGAGAGCATATTGTGAAAGAAATAATTTGGGAAAAAAGTGTCTATTCCAGCTCTGGCTACATCTGTTTACAGAGCGTTTAAATCACACAAGGCAAAAATAACTGTCATTACAGTAAAGAATAATCACACTTTTCAACTTTTAATAAACACACTGAATCTTCCATTCAACAGAAAGTAATTAATTTTATTTTGAATCATTTAACTTAAGTTTTGCATTAAAAAGTATTAATTTTGGATTGTTCAGACTTCAAAACTGAGTCACTATGACAGTTCAGTCTATGAATGCAAAAATGATTTGAAAAATAACTGAAATGAGAAACCTTTACAAATACAGTAACTCAAACTGCATTACGTGTATATTCACTTCAGAACTTTAAGTATTTGAAAAGTCAATTTGTGTGAACGTAATTTAGAACCTTACAGCATCTGTAAATCAAATCAATCTGCAAATCACACATATTACCTTTTCCAGGGAACCATCCGGTAATCTCTTAAAGCACAATAATCCATTTAGCAGCGTGTCTTTTTTGTTTTTTCAACACTAGCTGTGCACCTTTAATTTTACACACTCATTTTTCAATTATTATTCTATTAAATTCCAGGAAAGGATTAGATCACTTGGTCCATTAATACCTCCATCCCTGAACTGATAAACTACTGAATACATAAATACATTGTCTATTACTGAAAAGGAACAGGAGGAAGAGCAAACATTCGGTCTGTGCTCACCTGAACCCGGCAGAAGTAGTTGGTTGCAGGCAGCAGCCCCTTCACCTCGTGGCTCAGAGCTGGTCCGCTGTAACACACCTGCATCACCCCCTCAGCGGCGCCCCACTCCAGACGGAACTCTGTCACTGCAGCTCCGTTACAGGGAGGCGCCTGGGACACAAAAACGGTCACTAATCCATCACTCTACACATCCTTTAGAATCTGTAAGTGATTTAGTCTCTGCTTTACTCTTGTCACATGATGCCACCTGTTGGTTTGGGGCATTAGCTTTGACACTGTGGATTATTAACTGGTGGCAGCTCAAACAGGAACTCAAACAGCACATAAGAAGATGGTATTTCCTTTTATGTATGAAATGCCAAACCAGCAGCAGCCAAAGAAGGCAAAAAAACAGCTCAGTGCACAGAAAGAAACTCAACTGCTCCCTGGGCCCTGAACCATGAATGTAGTTGAACCTGCCTGGATTTCTCTGTGGAGCTGTGAGGGTGTTCATGAGGAACAGGAGTCTTTAATGCCATTTTGAGCTGCACTGTGCTTCAAATTGTACACAAAAACCTTCCATCTAGTGCTTATGCTACAATTATTTAATAAAGTAGTAGAGTGCTTTATGGTCAACACTAGATTTCTGTAGAAACATCGTCGTCTCCTTGTGAATGCTCTTCCTCTTGATATTAGAGCAGCACTGCCCCATCTCAAAATCTCTTTCTTTGAGCTGGCCTCTCACACAAGTTAAGCTTGTCATTGCTTTTTTTATTCATTTTATCAGTTTATTTTAGTCTGCTTTAATGTGCTTTTATTCACAGAGAATAATTAGTGGATCTCAACATAGCGCCAGCAATTAAAGCCATTCTGAGCAGAATGCCACATACAGTACTGTACAAAAGTTTAGGCAGGTGTGGATATAAAAAGTAAACTATAAAGTATGTATAAAGTGGAAAAACAGAAGACAATTCTAAGTCAAATCAATATTTGATGTGACTTTGCCTCAAAAAAGCATCAGTTTGAGTTGTTCCACTGACTCAGTTTTTGAAGGATCTGGACAGATTCTGTTCAAACATTTTGAGAAGCCAAGACAAAACCAGGCCAAACTGGACTAAACTGGACTATTAAATCTCAGAAGAAACTTAGGTTAAACTACACACTGTAATCCCAGACAGGACCAGGCCAGACTCCGTGATGTTGGGATCAGAGTTACACCATCACATCAGGAGGACTCTTTGTTCTGGGATCATTCTAAAAATTGGAGGTTTTGTCTTTTTACTCACTTTTTCATTTTGTAAATTCATTTAAAAAAACAGCATTTTTACTTTACTGCACATCTTCACACCTGTCTAAAACTTTGAACAGTGCTGAATGTGCATTAAGCTAGAAGGCAGGACTTGATATGATTTTAGTTTTAGTGTCACTAGCCAAAGTTCATGTTTGTGCTCCAGTTAACTGAGTCGCTGGTGTAGACACTATATTCACTCTTCACAAAGCCTCTCTCCCCTCCTCCTTCTTACTTCTGGTTTCTCAGTTTAACTGCACATTGTAAGTTTCCAAAGGAGTTCCCTCCCTAGCCTCCTAGTCCAGCTTCGTAGTACTGAAGCAGACATGGAAGACGCTCAGATTGATTTGTGTCTGCTTTCATAGCCATATTTTGTCTGTTTTTTTGTTTTTTCTTGTTTGGTTTGACACTTTGCTCGTCGGACGTTGCCTCACCTCCCAACTCACGACCACACAACTGGGGGATCTGCATGTGGTCGATGGAGCCTTGCACTGCTCTGGGGCTCCAGGGCCGGTTGTAATCTCACAGCGCTCTGATAAAGGCCCAAACTAGAAGGAGAAAAAAAAAAAAAGGAAAAAAGTCAACAATTTTATATTAGCTTTATATCATTAAAGGCAGGAAAGCCCGCAGCACAAAAAACCCAAAACAACCCCTGTCTATTTTTGATGAATGTGTTTTGACAGTGCTTCTCACCCCAGCTTTGTTTGCAGCCTTGAGCCGGAAGCTGTACGTTTTGCCAGGCAGTAAGCCGCCCACGGAGCAGTCCGACTCTGGACCCTGGTAAACCTCTCTGCTTTCTTCAGACTGCGGCCCACTCACTTCCACGCTGTAGCAGGACACGGGGCTGCCTCCGTCCACCTGAGGGGGACCTGGCCGGTTTGTGCGACAACGCTTTAGAAATCAATACTGTTCAAAAAGCAACCAAAGCACGCAAAAGAAAACACATTCACCCCTCTCTACTAAATGAGAAATGTCTGTACAGTCGAGAGAACAATGTACAGCTAGTTCACCAGACGAATAAATGCATCCACTGAAGCTAGAATACAGCCCACACAGAGCTGAGATGGAGAGGAATGACTCACCCCAGCGCAGTTGCACCTCCCTGGCTTTGGGCTTGCCCACCAGCCGAGGGGGCTGGCAGGGCCCCGGGGGCACTGCGGGAGTCTGGACCTGCAGGGTCTCCGACAGCTTAAAGGGAGAAAAGAACACCAATTAATACCCTGTACAATAACAAATGGACAACCTCAGCCCAGTCCCCCCCTCGATGCCCTCAAATAGAACACAGTTCACTTGATCATCCGATGATTTCAAAGTGTAATTGCAGCGCTTCCAGGTCAATTTTACAGAGCAATAAGCTATATTTCTGATCAAACTGACCAAAAACAGTATTTTTAAGACTTTTGGGACAAAAGACCAACATGTGATCGTTATGTCACACTGGGCTGTACCAAAATGCAGGCACTTGCCAACATGAGTCATGTTTCTTTTACAAGTCCGATCATGAATAAATGCATGCGCTAACAGCTGATGAAGAAATTAATGAAGAGCGTCTGTGAACTGGACTAATTAAGGAAAACATCCTCCGACACATGCAGCGAGGGTTAATCGATTAGTGGGCTTTGTCTTGTACGTACGCACCAGGAAGCAAAGTCTAATCTCCCAACACAGGAGACTGAATGACAATTTCCTATTAAAAGTTGCCATAAATAGAGTCCGTATCTGGAATTATTCATGTAAAATTTATCAGATTAACCATGAATGAGAATTCGAACTGCCTCTTTTAATAATCGCACTACTGTAGCAGGGGAGAAATAGTGCACTAGTAAAGACAATATGTGGCATTTTGACTTCAAATGTTATAATGAATACCAAATAATTAAAAAGTAGGCTTATAATAGTTATGAGTACAGGTAGTAATGCTGTGTGCTGTAGTCTAGTGACTCACCGGGCTCTGCCCCCCCTCGCTCATGCAGTAAACTCGTGTTTGGTAGGAACAGCCAGGCTTTAAACCTTCACACACATGCTCTGTGGCCGGACCGCTGTACACCAGCTCCCACGACACACCTAGATATCAGACATTTGAATTACAATGTGTCCACACTATCATCATTTACTTTTATCTTAAAAATTGCCTACCATTATCTTGGAACTTACCACTTAAGCCCTCAGACAGCTCCACAACGTATTTTGTCACTTCTGCTCCTCCATTATCTTTTGGGGGCTCTAAATTCAAAATAGAAAAAAATCAGGGCTGCACGATATATCGCAAATTTATCGTTATCGTGATATTATTGTTATCACAATATTATTATCGCAATATCCATATTGCAATAACGTTATGGTCCTCATGTGATATTTACTTTTTGACTCAAAATCATCATCTAAACAGAGCATTAAATCAAACTGTGGTGTGTCTAAATAAAATAGTCCTTTGATTTCAACATTTATTCCAAATTTAGACCTGGTTCGGTCTAATGTAGATTTAGGTCCTGCTCTGTCCAGTGGAAGTTAGTCGAGAGCCTTGTATTTTTTTTTAATATTTTCAACAAATTGAATGAAATTAACACTTAGCCAAAGAGCATTCAGATATCACAGCTCTTATTATAACTGCGATATTCAATACAGTTATCGCATGCTTTTCCAATATCTTGCAGCCCTAGAAAAACATGGCACATATTACTCACATTGCAACATAAAGACTCTTATAGACTTGTGATGTCTTTGCTTCTAAAGGTGGGAAAGCCAAAAAAAGGCTGACAGTGTTGGTTTTTTTAACGGAAAAAAATGTGGAAACAAAGAGCAAGTGCCTCAGTGAGTGATGTGTTTGTCCGGCGAGGTGCAGGGAGGATTCATGCTGATGTCTGCACTGAGGAAGAGAACTGTCAGTTATCTATTGTACCCACTCCTCTGAATGTCATCTGTCTCTGGTGGATTCACTGATGGTGTTGCCAGGCCACAGTGAGAAATGGGAAACGGCAAACGGGCTTCGTCGGGCTGTAAACGAGATGTGAGACTAAAACATTGTGATGTGGCAGTAAATCCTTACCCCAGGCCATTTTGAAGCTGTTGGGCTGAACTCTCCCTTTGATGACAGGTCTGCATGGACAGCCGGGTCTGTCTGGGTTCGTGATGAACTCCACCACCTGACTGGGGTTACTTTTACCCTCGGAGTTGTACGCCGCCACCTGCAGGGAAATGTGTGAATGCTAATAGTCAGTTCCCTTTTAACAAACACTTGAGGAGGGCAAGTGTAAGTTTATTAACACTTTCACCTTTCATCTGCGAAGACAACTTAAGGTGCTTTACAGAAGACACAATTGCAACAAACAACACCAAAGCAAAATATAACGTAAAGGGAAGTGTGCCAATTGAAGAACCTACACACATACGATGATAAATAGGACCATAAATAGTTAAAATATATTTAAATTTTAATCGTAAGATAAGTTAAAAGGGTGAGTCATAAGCTTATTTTTAAAAGCACTGAGCAACGTTTCAAGTATAGAGTTGCACAGATTGGCAGCAAAAAACTAATGATGCAGTTCATCTGAGAGTCCTGTGAGGTCTGTATGGAGTTATTAGCTCAGATTCATATTTTGGCAGCTAAACTGTTTAAATAATTTGTGTACATGCAGAAGAATTTTGAAATCAATTCTTTGGGGGACTGGAGTGATCTGAGCATGGGAGTATCTATCCTGGCAGCAGCATTTTAGATTAGTTGTAGCTGTCCAATAACTGAATTTGAGATTAGTGTGAACAGTCCTCTACAGAACAGTACTACCCTGCATTTACGAGAAGTGAAGGACTGTCCCAATACTCATTTGGATCTAGTGGAAGGGGTAAGTAGGAGAAGCTGTTTCACTTTTTTTATAATTTTTTTTATAAAATGCTGATTTTGTAATTGATTGGCTATATATATATATTGTAACAATATTTTTAGTATATGGGAATATCTTGTATTTATTTAAGAGGCCTTTCGCTTGATATTTACTTTTTAAAGACAGTGTCTGTTCACAGAGCCTTTTTCTTTCTTTGATTGATCCAAAACATTAATCTCAGTTTTATTCTCATAGTTGGAGGAAATTGTGATTCATTCAATTACAACTGGAACATTGCAAAATCCATTGCAGAGTTAATTACGCTAAGATGTCCAACATAAACTTAGCGATGGTAAGTCCACAAGATTCACATGAAGCCATACTGCGTATTAGTTAGCTGAACAGCAGTAGCTGGCATGAAGCTTCCCACCTCGTCGAGAAAACGTGTTTAATACACCTCCAGTGATCAGAAACCTTGATACTGCTTCATAGCAACGCAGAATGAGTAAAAATGGGTATCAAACAAACTCAGTCAACACAAAACAAAAATGATTTTGTGTAAAAGGTCACTGTTTCCCGGTAACAAGCAAAGACTTGAAGGGTAATGAAGGGATCTAATAAAAGGGAATACAACAGTCAACCACAAGCAGCATTAATGCCCTTAAGACAAATACCAATCCTCAAAATCCCCTTAAATGTGCTCACATAGTTCAACAAAATGGCTGGACCACACCATCACTATGACCAAAAAAATGAGCCGCGAAGCTCCAGCGGTATTTGTGGCACAGTTGTGTTAATATGATCCTGCTGAGTACAGCTCATAAAGCGCGAAGACAAACCTGCTCTGTACGCAGCCTTCCTTCACACTGCACAGCTGGATAATTAGGAAAGAGGGGCTCTCACACTGATTCTGAAGCAGTGAGCATGTCTCTCATAAGGCCATATGGGTGTTTATTTGACTAATAGTATTCTTTATATCTACACCATGAAAGCAGAGCGTTCTAATTCTTTTCTCAGTCTGCACAATTATATGCTGCCACTTCCTTAAACAGTGGACACAATAAAAAAAGAGCCCCTGCTGTTGTAGATGGCTGAAGGCAAACACACGCAGTTGGAAGCCACTGTCGTGCAATTCGGTACCAAGTTAAGACGACAATAAAGGAGACTTGCAAATATGACTACAGCAGCACGGAGCCAATCAGAAGTAATACGCCTCAGTCTGGAGACAGTGGCCCGATTGCATTTCAATTAGCAATATGCCGCAAAGCTTTGATAATCCGTTCAGATGGAAAATATTAGCAGCTAATACCCGTGTAAACACTTAATCTGGTTCTTTCTGTTTGGGTGGAATATATTTGTGTTTCTGTGAAGGACTGCCCCACATGGGAGTGAAAAAAATTGTTTAGCAAACATAAGGCGTAGCAAGTTAAAAAGTAAAGGGAGGTAATGTTTGTTCAAAGTGGCTATAACTATGATTTAGTCATAATGGAAAGCTACAAGTCCCATTTCTTTTACTGCCAGTCATTTCTCTTATTTATGACAGCATAAAGATGTCAGAAAAAGACATCAGTTAAATATTTACTGTTTGAAACTAAGTAGCTCTATAAGTTTCAGTATATGGGTATATTTAGTATTTACCAGTAGGCACATTACAGTATAAGATTCAGACTCTGTAATAACCGCAAGGAAGAATATCACAATATGACATGGTGACATTTTCATGCTTGCTTTAAAATGACTTGGAAAAAGCCGAGCTCATCAAATAGATTTTAATTTTTACAAATATTTTGGTAGATAGTTTGATATTGTAGCTTATGTTCTTTTTGTGTTTAGGTGCATCAGATAAAGCAGCAGAGATTAAAAATAAAGTATTTATAAAAATGTGACCGAGTAGAAACATATCCAAAGACAGAATACACTATTTTTACACGCTCGTCATTTAAATCCCTGTCGCTCAGCTAATCTAACAGTAACGCCCATTCTGTTGCCGGCTCACTCGTATACTGACTGTCGGCTCGGCTTTCTTCCCAAGTCATTCCAAGCAAATTTGGATGGGACAGCGCCTTTTCTTCTCAGACGTCTGAAGCCTTTAGGGGTCAAATAAATATCTTTCTTAAAATGAAGCCCGCAAACTCCCTCGAAGAATTCTCAAATGTGGCACTCTTATCTCTTCTGATTGCATTCACCCAGCAAGAACGCAGGCGCTTATCTGAGAAAAAGTTGTGAAAGCTTAAATATGGATGGCTCTGCTTGTTTGATGAGCAATCTGGAACACTTCAGTGACATTTCCAGGTTGATTGAGCCATTTTTCCTGATCAATATATCAGAAAACAATGGGACCGGAAGTTAGCTAACATGGCCTTACTACTTTACTACTTCCGGCTTCACACCGCGTGAAAAGGGCCTATTGCAGTTACTTTAGATGTTTTTTAGTTAACAGGTAAACAAATGTAGCTTATGACACATTTCATTTCCAGGTAAATGTGGCATAGGCTAATGTTTAGATTGTTGTAATAGTTAAATAGACAACAATATTTCAAATAAATTAATGCAGGTCCTTAAAGAGGGATTACCCGATTTTTTTTCCCCTTTTGCGGAAAAGCGTTAAATCATCTAATAGCGTATTGTAACAGGAATGATCTGTGAAAAAAGTGAGACTTTATTTTTAATGCATGTGGCCAATCGGATGCTGGCTGTGGAATGAGACCCACTACCAAGTAATGGAAGTAATGTCTACCGAAAATACAAAAAGTGTACTTCCTTTCATCAGCTTTGTCAGCTTACAGCTCAAAAAAGAAAATAAGCTACGTGAAATGAGGAAGAGTATCGGCAATTATGCACTTGATGTTTACCGAGGCTGAGATAATAACGGGGTCGCAGTGGTCTTAACACAGGGCTAGTAGTTTAAGGTAAGCTCTAAACTTTGGATTGATGGAATGTCTTAGTACTTTGCGGTGGAAAAATTGATCTGGTTTGCCCTTTTTTTAATCAAAGAAATGTAGGAAAGGTAACTGCTGCAGTTTAAGGTGGGATTGGGAAAGAATAAAATTGGTTAGTGGAGCTTTATACTCACTTTTCCCCCAGTTATATTGGTGTCACTGGCCTTTTTGCCATTTGACAACATGAATGAATTATTTGAGAGAAAGCACTTTAGTCAGTTTGCTTTGAATATACAGCCTGTCAGATGAGTCCCACTCAGTCTTTTTCAAACTGCACCCAAAGTCATTCCAACACCTACATTCCAATATGCAAGATGATTCAGTAAATATGACAGCGAAGTGGTCTCATCTCAGCTCATATTAGGAAAAAAAAAAAGTCTGTGATAAACCTGTGTTTGTCCCACGCCTACGTATTTAACAGTGTTATTTGCAACTTGCTGAAAACTGAAGGGTGAAAATACAGGTCAGAGTGTTGCCTATAATAGCACTGAATGCTTGGAACCCTTTTGTTAATGTCAAATAAAGCTAATAATTAAAGCATTTAAATCATTTCACTCTTGTACATGCCATGAATTTGTACTGGTCTATTTAACTTATACAAAAATAAATATCTATTGCAATGCTCAATCACAAAGCCTTCCCACTAAAAGCGACATTTGCAATGTTTGGACTGGCCAGTTTGAACGATGAGGGTGAGAGACCACTGGAGAAATGCAAAGTGAGATTTGTCCCACACATTTAATCACGATGCTGGCAGCCAAGAAGTCACAGTTGCTCAAAGCTTCTCACTGGGGCCTCACATGTGACAGGCATTGGAGCCCTACTGTTTATGCTGTCATTTGCCCAAACTGCTGGCCAAATGACAGCCGCTTGGGCAGACTGGGTGAGTCATAGGGACACGGTGGGACTTAGCACCCTCTCTGCCCTGAAGGCTATCCCCTCCACACGATCCGGAGCAACCCAAATTAAATCTGTGATGTTAGTCAAAGCTGAGCAGATGATCCATAATGGGCACGCTTACCCGAAACTTGTACTTAGTGCTCCGGTGGAGGTTTTTGGCGGTGCAGGAGAGCTCCTCGCCATCATAGCTCGGCTGGAAACCATAGCCCTGTGGGAGAGACAAGTAACAGTGAGCCAAAAAACAACCAGGAAAGCAATGAAGCAACAAGATATTATATGTAAACGACAAGACTAGTAATATTTTGTCTATTTTCTATTTGGGCGTTGTAACAGAAGATGAAAAATCCTATAGGACAGAATGGAAAATGTACAAAAAAATAATCATCCTAATTGACATTTTGTTCATTAAAATGCATATTTATTAGCCCCACTCCAGTTGCAGTCACATTACTAACATACAGACAATTTATTGTAGTTTGAAGTTTAGAGGAATAGTTGAAATTGTCAACTACGAGATTTAGATTTAGGCATAAAAGTAAACATGCATGCTGCGGTGCTTTATGTTCAACACTAGATTACTGTAGAAACAGCTCCTCAAAAAACAAGACTCGAATGTTAAACTTTGCTAATGTTTTCATGGAGAATACCCACTAAACTATTACTTAGAAGGCATTAAAAGCCCTCTTCTTCATATCAGGTATTAGTTTGGAGACTCTGTTTGAAGCAGTGGAGCAACAGACACACAACAGGACGGATGCTACACTGAACAACATGGACCATCCCCTGCCTTGTGCTTCTGAACAACAGAGAGCAGCCAGTGGACGTCTGAGATCAGTGAGCTGCAGGACAGAACGACACAAGAACTCCTTCTTCCCAACTGAGACTGTACAATCATTCAGTCTATGGAAGATGAAGCCTGAATCAATTCATTTGCTTTTTCATTTATTTTAAAAGAGCTAACAATTGATTTTCCCCTTGGGGATTAATAAAGCTGAACTGAACTTGTCTACTCTTTCACTCACGAATAACCGCTTTAGTGTTTCCTCTCTGGCTGCAGAGCTCATTCAGTGGCAGCTTCTATGTAGTCTGAGCTATTCATCAAGCAGTTAGGACACTCGCAAAACTAACAAAGGCTTAGGCCAATACTGTAAACTCTTACAAACGTATTTCGCAAAGTGCAATAGTCAAACCCTAATCTATTTTTGTGGTGTTTTGAGACTATGGCGATTCGCAAAAATCTCTCCAGTGTATGGGAAACACTGGAACAGACTGTTAAACAAGCATAATGTATCCAACCTATAATGCAACATACCAAAGTTACCAAATCTATACCAAAATCTATTTTTGGTGGATACACTGCTTGCTAACTTGCTATAGTCATTATCTAGAGCAGGTACTTTTACATAAACCAGATACTTCATGTCACTGCACAACAATCCGAATGAGCAACATACCGAGCCTTCCTCCTCCATCTCCAAAATATAGTAGATGTCATCCTCCTTTGGAGAGCTAGCAGGCCTCTGCCACTTCAGACACAGCCAGGTCACCCCTGCCATCTCCAGCTCTGGAGGGAAGGGTGGCAATGGCACACTGCATGAGGTGAACAGGTCCACCACTTCACTGAACTCACTGGGGAGGACAGAGAGAGACACAGAATGGTAGAGCATGGAAGAAAGACAGGAGAGAAAGAGCCATTCAGAGACACACAAATGGAGAGAGGGAATGAAATAACCGAAAGACACACCGACATCGACGACAGGGAGTGTGCCACTGAGGAAATAAAAACCCCTACCTTACACCCATGTCATTTTTGGCTGCGAGGCGAAAGGAGTATCTGGAAGCTGGTGAAAGCTTGGTCACTCTGTACTGCTTCTGGGGTCCGTAATAGCACTGCTCGAATGTTCCAGTGCCCTTTCCCTTCAATGGACAATTTCAACAGCTCAAAAAACTAATAACCACAATATCTTTCAAGTGTCTTTGATGTTAAAGCTGAACGTTTTAGTACCTCATCCCACTGCAGAATGTAATTTTGGATTTTGGAACCGTTGTCACATGGAGCCTGTGGATATAGATATTTATTACATACGTTATTTACATTACATATGTATTTAAACACACTGACATTCAAAAACATGTATATAATGGGCTTTAATCTTAACTTGAATGAAAGAAAAGCAAAACTGGCTATTTGCACTGCTCCATAATTCATTCCCTGAGGGTTTGCAGAACACAGACTGTTGTTCTTGCCTTAATAATACCTCACAAATTCACATTAGGGAAGTAAACAACCCCTACAAACAACAGAGCAACTTAAATGGAACCACTCAGCCGTCTGTTGTTGTAGAGGAAGGATTTAAACACAGGTTAGCAGTGTAATGGCCCTTTGCCTGTGTAATAGTGTAGCTGCTTTTGCCCCCTTTCCCCCAAACAACTCCATCAATCTGCCATTTCTCTACCTTCCACTGCAGTACAAGCGTGTTCTTGGTCCCACTGGCTTTCCTGGGAGCATTGGGAGGATCTGGCTCACAGGTTAACGTGGTGAAGCTCACAGCTTCTGACAGGCTTCCCTGTAAACAGTTACAAATGGCCTGGACCCTGGAGAAAAACACAGGAGCAAAGCCATTACAAAACAGTCCTTTATGCTTCATACTGTAGTTAAAAGTCAAAGCAGGAGGAGAAGGAGGACAACCTGACGTGATAATCTGTTGCTGGTCGAAGGTCTTCTAAAGTTGCACTTAGTTCTTCCCCACTGCACAAAACAATCATACAGTTATAGTTTAGTATAAAAAATGTTTCCATAAACTGACTTAATTTTCATTTCAAAATATTGCATACAAAATTATGTGTGTAGGCAGTGAAATATGGAAAAACTCCCAAATGTTTTTTTTTGCTCACAACAAGGGCTGGGCAAAATGGCTAAAAAATAAAAATCTTGTCTTTTTCCATTTTCTCTCCATTGCTTTGTTTTGCTACTGACCTAAAAGGGTAATTCAACTATTTATTTTTATTATTAGCTTTTTCTGCTCAGTGCCAACACAGAACAACAATGGCAAGCCAGCAGCAGCAGTGAGCTTTACCCTCACAGTTGAAAGAAAGCAGTTTGCCTTGACTACTTTTCAGTTTTAGCCCTTCAGTCTCCATACACCACATCTAATAGTATTTACTACTATTACTGGCCACATAAAGCCTTGTTTAAGGACAGAAAAAGCCTCTGATAAATGTGGCCAATCTGCATTTAAATCAACAAAGTAAACTGAATACTGCACAGACACCTGTTCAAAATTAAAAACTCAAATTCATATCACTCAGCGTTACTCACCACACATGCCATCTGCTGTTTCAAGTTTAAAAGATCACTATCTGGGTTTCTGTGGTGTTTCGTCACACATCAAATATGAGACATGGGTATAACAGAAATATGTAATGGATGACATGACAAGAGGGATATATGAGTCCCACCGCCAGTCTGATTTAAAGTGGGTGCCTGTAGCCAACATGTCTGTGTCATAAAAAGCTATCTATCTAAATCTTTTTTTTTTTTTTTTCCAGGCCTCTGCAAAGTCTCAAAGGTCAGGTTTATTTGTTTCTGTTCTTTCACCACTTCACTTCAAATTTGCTTTATATTTTATGGAAACACAAACTGAAAACAGTAGTGTGTATTATGTGCCGGAGCTTACCAGTACACACTCTTGTACTTCCCGTCTTTGCCACTGAAGGAGATGGAGACCTCGTAGCTAAGGGCCTCTGGGAGACTGCAGTCGTCCTCCACGTTGCTGTTCTCATTATCCGGCTTGGTGGGTGCACTCCAGCTCACTGTAGCTCCTCTGGCCTGAACGTCTGACACCTAAACACAACATTGTTGGTTGAGGTTGCTTAATATATCACTTAAAAAAGCCCTTAGAAAAGCCCTTTTTCCTTTCTTTAACAGGTCTGCCAAATTAACTGGATAATGTCACTATATTAAAACTATAAATCCAAGTATGAAAAAGTTTGGACACTGTATAAAATGTAAATAATGATTTTTCATTTAAATGGAAAATTGTCCTATGGTCAGACTGATGCTTTTCACGGCTTATCACAAATGCTCCTCTAGCTTTTTTTGTTTGTCTTTTTTTTTTTTTTTAAACCATTCCAGCCTTTTGTTCATCCTGTCCCGACTTTTTGAGGTGTATTGCTGCCATCCAATTCAAAATAAGCTATTTGTTTTTATTTTGGTAGAAAACTGGGTAAGAAGAATTCCTAGGTCTTTTTTTATACTAACAGGTGTGAGAACAATTAAAGATGTCATCACAGATTTAATGATTAATGATGAAACAAATTTGCATCATTACCTTCGGATGTCCCTTTGAGCAGATTACCCCAAACTAGAATAATTATGACAAGATATCTAATGAAAAGACTCACCACTGGTTTACTGATAGTACTTAATAATGCCAGCAGGGCCTTCGCTTCTTCATCGAGCTCTGAGGAGTTAAAAACACACATTTATCATGTCAGCCACATCATAACTAATGCATATCATTTAACACAGGATATTCCATTTATTATCCGCTGGGATTTTTTCTGTAGGATCCACAGCATTGATCTCAGTGATATAACAGCTCAGTGTCAGGTTTGTAAGTTAATTGGCGGTTTTTCCTTATACTCTGCCTTTAAGGCTGTATATGGCAATCAACATGAACTCCTCCATAAAAATGTAGGTAAGATTCATAAATTACAGTTATTTTCCTCCAGTTAAAACTGACAGTAATTTCTTATTAGAGAGTAATTATCCTGTGTTGTTGGCACGCTTTAGTTCCATGATTTATGAGCACCCGTAGTACATGTAATGAAGAATTACGTGGCCTATTCTGTGTGCCACCAGCTGCTGCGGTTAACGAATGACTCTATAACATTTTCAAAACACACAGACCCAGCTTCAAACATCTCCCTACCTCCTGAATCTCCGTTTTTCCCTCTACCCATCTGTCGCTCGATGCCGGCCACCGCATGGCTGGTCTGCCCTTGCTCCGCCTCCAACCCTTTCCCGCCGACTCCGTTTTGGATGTCCAGAGCCGAGGGGCTGCTGCAGGTTTTCTGAGGCGACGGCGGAGGGCTGTCTTTCACCTGCCCTCCACCTCCCTGACGTTCTTTCAGTTTCTTTTGAAGCCGCTCATACGTTTTGCTAGTCCTGTCGTCTCTGTGGACGAAGGGCGGGCGTCCGTGTTGTGTGTGGGATTCTGCAGAGACTGGAAGGCAAGGGGGAAAAAGTGATCACAATTTTTTGGTGGAAAGGAAGGGTGAATTGCACAGTAAGCTATTAATTTAAAGATATTTACCAAAGTGTAGCCACAATGGAAGACTTATGCACCAGAAATTACAAAGCTTGTAAAATAATTCAGAAAACATAATGTGGGAACCTTTAAGCCTATTACTGTTGAATCCACAAGACATTTGGACACCCCGCCACAATGCTATAGTCAGTATTAGGCCGGCAACAATAACAAGTTTTAAAGTAAACTGTGGTAACACCATGGCATGCCTTTTTTGTGATACGAGCTGATGAGACAAGAGCAGAGAAGTTCTGAATGACATGACATGTTTACAAAGCAGCTTCTTTATTTGCTCTGTCAAAATATTTAAAAATAACATAATTTATATAATATATGATTGTTTGACAGAGTGAGACTACAGTACTAGTACTATAGTACTATACAGAAGGTGGCTGTATTCCAAACAGAAGTAAACTGTACTTTGGATTTTGAGTTGGCTACCAAAAAACTTTTTTTTAATCACTTCTTGACATGACCAGTGATAAAGTCCAGTAAAAGTTGAAGACCGATGTGATCCTGCAATTATCTTTGCATCATTCTTCCCTTTTCTTATGTTTTTCTTTTTTGAGCTGTTTCACTCACTGTAAAAAGACACATTCTTATCGGTGGCCATTACTTCCTAATTGACAAGCTGTTTAGACGCATGGTAACACTCCATTTTTAAGAGTGAGTGCGTGATTGGCCAAAGACTTGGCATGCGCTGAGCATTCTTATCTATTCCAATCCTTGATAATAAAGTCTATGATCTCTTTCCCAAATGATTCCTGTAACAATATGCTACTAGGTGATTACACCATAATAAAATTGCAGGGACAGCCTCTATTATTTTCCTATGATAACATATAAAAAAGTTCATGCTCCGTTTATCAAGAAAGTGGAAACATCTCAAGGTTATACAGCCAGAATCTCATACTCTCCCATGTTTAGTCATTAGTGTTTTCATACTAGCCGTGTTTGGTACAGTTAACACAAATCATGTCAGGAAAAATCACTTCCTGACCATGTCCTGACCTTCGCGTTTATACCTGTCATGAAGATGTTCACTGGACACATCTTCATACCTCATCAGCAGTAAGTTTGGTTGATTAAGCGGAGGGCGAGGGATGGGTAGAGTGTGTGGAAGCGGGGATACTTCAATACCTCAGTCGAAACCTCAATGTTTACAACACAAAGCTGGCAGATGAAGGAGCAGACTCTTTCTCAGTGATGGTGGTTAATGAGCTATTACCAACACTACTCGAGAATTTCCTAATAGCAGAATGTACAATGTGCAAATATGTCACTGTTTTAGAGTGAACCAAGCTCCACCAAGTGTGAACAAACCATTAATACACTGCTGTCTGTGACTTACCCTGCTCTGAGTAAATGTGAGCTGGGTGGTACTGGGAGATATACTGAGAGCCCATGTCCCCCACGCCGCCGGCCATGCCTGTGTACAGGTGCGGTGGTGGGGGCATCATGGCGGGGTGCGGGATGAAGGCAGGCAGGTGGGCGTGGGGTGGAGGCGGTGGGTGGTGCAGAGGGGAGGGGCCCCCGGGGTGGAACTCTGGTTGCTGAGGTAAAACCAGGACCCGGCGCACCCCATTCTCTTCTATGATCTGAGAGAGAACAAGCACAAGAGGCAGATGGTAACGATATTCTAGAACATGACATGACACTAGCTTGATGTTGTAATGTGGCAAAGATTTTACATAGTACATACATTGTTTTCATTTTGAATGGAATATCACAAAATCAAAGTTAAGAGAATCAGTTTCACTTCACTGAGCTGCTCAATGGCTGTGGTGACTCAGCTGATGCTCATGTCAATTAATAATCACAAGAGAATGATATTCATTATCACGCCTGTAATGTCTTCATTTAGGAAAGTGGCATTAAACTGACAAAGTTGAACAGTGTGTGATTGTGTGTGACTTGTTGATTTATGAAAATTAGCCATGTGCTTCAGTTCAACAGTCTGCATTTAGTCTTTAAAAGGCCCAAACCTAAATTGTTTTTCTTGCTTTAGATTGGTTCTATTTGTTTTCCCTGATTTCAAGATTCAAAGCCAAAAACAAACAAAAAATCTATGCAAAGTAACGTACAACAGATATTTTAGGCAGCCTACTTACAATTAATGCTAATTTTTGCTGTTCTGTAGTTTAGTTTGAATTACTTTTTTTTTTTTTTACTTGTTTTTCCCTTCCAAAACAACAAGTGTATAAAATGTGTTGAAACAATGGTACTAGTAAAAGATACAGCAGACAGAAGCAGCGCTTACTTGTGAAACATATCCAGGAGGCACATAGATTGGAGGCACTGAACCATTTGGAGACATCATGGGAACCTGAGCAGGACCTGTGAAGAAGAAAAGAGAAGAATTTTTCATTTTTGTATGAAAATTGGTGCATGCACTAAAAACTTCTGCCCCTGTGTGACTCCGAGTCAAGCCAGAAGCTCATATGGACACAAAAGTGGAGGTTTCAGGCAGCAGAAAAAACCATCAAAATCATCAACCATGTGTGCATTTGAGCTCAAATTTAATCTACACAAGGGGCTCAGCAACAACAGTGGATATTATATTTTGTAGATTGACGTTAAAAGATTACTGCAAAGATCTGACTGCTCCAAATAAAAGATCATACATAAAAATACAATTTAAATATTATCAGAGTGCAATGCATTTGATGCTTATTATATTTTTTATATCATCATAATGTTTAATTCATATAGACCTGCTCCATTTTTGTACGTTTTTTTTTAATGCACTGTATTGAAACAGATAAAGGAAGGAAGGATAAGGGTAAAATTACATAGTAAATTACCATAAATAACCATGGTTATGTCTAAATAGAAATGTTACAAGAGATGTGCAACTATACATATTAGTTTGGAAACTCAGACACTATACTGAACCACATGGACCATCCCCTGCACTAGGTTTTTGACCAAAGGAGAACAGCCAGTAATATGTAATGTTATAACAGTAAAAATAATGACAGGCATAGTATGTCCCATTTAATTTAAAGTCCTCTATGAAATATCATATGCACACAAACACCATAAAACCACAGTAGATGTTTGCTCTCACAGCGAGTCACCTGACACCATCTATGCTCACAATAAAAGCTTGCTTATGTAACCCTAGACAGTCTGTAAAACCTTACTCTTGAGAGACTATATTAAAAGCTGCCTTCACACATCAACAAGGAACAGAACAACTCATGACCTAATGCTGCATTGACAGGGGTTGCTTCATTTTTTATGCACCTCACAAAAAGCAGAGGTGCATTTTAAGAAACCTGGCATTGCATGAACCACACTTAATGAAAGTGCTGAGGAACAAAGTTTCCTGTGTGGTTGTATTGTAGGGGCAGAGTAGCGGCTTAGTTCGGAGAAGTGACAGCTCAGCAGAAAGCCGAGAAAGAGAGAGACTGAAAAAAAAAAAGGTGAGGGGCTGATGTGCCCAGTTTTCACATTCACACATTTCTCTTCTTACAAACCCACGACATAAACTCAAGGGCCTCAGTACCAAGTGTCATGCAGAGGAGCAAAAGGATCCGCAACGCACACCGACCTCCGAGCGGTCGACTGGAGTGAGGGCGAGCTTTCCATCATGTTGTCAAGGCTTACATAAGCAGCGCTGGGGGGTGGGGGGTGAATACAGAGGAGGGCCTGTGTAACAGTACACCGAAGCTGTGGCCCCGCCTCCTCAGGTGTTGAAGTGCGCTCTCCATCTCTGAAGGGAGACTCTCGCAGTGGAACCTTGATACACTGACCGCAGTAGCTATAAAAAGCTTTCACGCCCTTTGCATTAGGAGCGTAATGCCTGTGAAACCGAGACTGAATCTGCTGTTCAAATGTTCACGGTGTCAACTCGCACTTCTATTTTGGTTTATGTGACACAATATTTAGTTAATACACAGGCCTGTAAATGATTTCAAGCCTTACAAGTAAAACTGATGTTTCCTCTAGTTTTGCAGATTCTAAAGAACTGACTTATATGTCACTGCTGATAATTGGTTTTTAAACATTATCATTAACTAAAATGTTTGATTTAAAGCAACACTACGTAGGCTACCCACTAGATGAGACACATGCTGTGGCAAAACTCGCATGGGTTTGTTAACTTTTCATAAATATACTAGTTGGAATGTAAATTTGCACTGATGTCAAACATTTTGGCTAGATATGTGTTCTAGCTCAAAGTCTAATATTAGAATGTGTCAAACCAGATGCACTACAAAAGAAGGGCGAGTCTCTTTGGTTCATGTCAAGAAACCATCTAAATTAATTGAATAACTATTTCTATTTTTAGGCTCCCACATTTTTTAGGCTTTCTTTTAGGCTCCCAACACACAGTGTTGCTTCAATAAACAGTGCTTTTCTTAAATCTTTTCTTCCATTCTTGCAGTAATTTTAGCCTTTAGCATCTAATCCTTCCCCTGGAAATCAGAGAAAATTAGACAGATTAGCCCACTTGTAAATAAATGATACTGGGTAAAAAAAAAAAAAAAGATGGAAAATATACTTCTTATTTTCACTCATAATGGCAAAGACCTTTGAAGTCCCTCTCAGTGACTGATAGGCAGTGAGTCATTTCCTGGCCCAAGAACACAGGCTGCGAAAGGTAAAAGTATCTCCACTGAAGGAGCATGGGAGAGCTCAGCCTGAGCAAACGCACACTGGTCACATTGGTTCAATCCTTATTGATTTCAGATTACAGTATCATTTGAGTGGGAGTTCAAAGTGTGTGCGGTGGACTCCTTTCACTTTCCGAGTCTAATAAATGATGTTTATGCTACCGTGGAGCTCGGAGCAAACACCTGTGGGAGCCACTGATTTAGGCAACTCCAGTCACAAGTGCCGCAACTGAGTAATAGCCTATCTGATGAATCACATCAGCATTACATATCCAATTTTGAGTCCAATTAGAAGTAAAAGGCTGCGGATGGAAAGGAGAGGAGGAAGCACACGGAGAGGTACCTGCACCATTCAAAAGAGAGAGAGAAACAGAGAAAAGAGGTAGAATGGGGAGGGGGGAACACCCACTCTTTTACATCAGACTGACGCACGAGTGCTGACAGAGATCAGATAGAAAAGGCCACATCCCCCCTCCTCCCCTCCCCCGAGTCAACTGGAGCATTGGTTGTGCTGACGTGGCCGTGGTGTGCCAGCCTTCCAGAGGAAAACGGCCACGGGTAAAAAATACAAAAACAAAAAAAAAAAACATCAGTCCTCCTCCACAAAAAAAAAAAAAACGGCAGGCTGCCACTGAGCCCAGAATAGCCATAAACAAGCTGCACCATTCTGGCAGTGTAAACAGAGACAGGGCTTTGGTAACACCAGCATCTACGGTCAACATCACATAAGCAATCTTCACCTCTACGCCTTCTTCTCCGGGCAGTCTGAGAGGATCAACTGTCAAGCTGGGTCTGAGTCAGAAGGGGGGCCCGTAAGTTACCGATGTTGAGATGGGGATAACTCTAAGGATCGGGAAAAGAAGTCAAGGGCAGAGCTAGACAAATGTGAAAAGTCAACAAAAACAAGAAAAAGTGTTGTGCTGTTGAGAGAAAAATGAACAGGACAAAGAAGGCAATACAAATGAGAAAACCAGACAAGCTCAAACACCAGTGCTCAGTACTCTTCAGTATTGGAGTCACTGTACATCCACTAGGGCTGCACAATATTACAAAAACACTGCAATAACCATATGGACTGTGATATCTGAATGCTCTTTGACAAGACTAAAAAGGTCTAAAACAGTTCTAAACCAGGATTTTTTTATTTAGACAAACCACAGTTTGATTTAATGCTCTGTTGGGACAGTGTAAATCTCCATCACATAGAAGACCATAACGCTATTGTGATACAAGTCATTTTTTGCAATACAGATATTACGATATAATGATAATATATTGCAACGATAAATTTGCGATATATTGTGCACCCCTAATGTGCACTCTTTTAACCAATTTACATTCTCTGACACTGCCACATGAGCCCATTATATTTACTGAAGTGTGAGTTTCTGTTTCAGTAAATTCAAATTACGCACTACAAGCCTTGAGTTTGGCTTGTACTTGCCCTTTTATTGCCTCTACAGTTTTAACAGTGGAAGTTTTTGACTCTTTACACAAAGACAAAGGGTGAACAAATTTTCTGCTAGTGTAGGACTTGCACTCGTTCTTGAAAAAGTGTTCTGAAGATCTTGAATAGAACAGACATTCAGGGAACATGTGCGGAGATGAGCTGTGATGAGACGCAAGGGTATCACTTGAGAGCTCTAAATAAGCTCTCTGAAGCAACATGATCACCCGGAAGCCTATAAAAATGAAGCAGCCTTGATTATTAATTAGAGCTAATAAATTGTCTCCATTCCACAAATAAGACCCAGGGAGGATCAACACAGCATGCCAGGCTGAATAACTGGCAGTGGTTAATGATTGCAACCAAGCAAGGTGAGGGGCTAAGCAGTGAAATGTCAATAAAACTGGAAAATACTAATTGCTATTTACACCCCAGCCTTATTTTTCCTGGAGAAATTATGGCATTTTCAAACATGGTGTGGTCCATGTCTCTCGCGGGAAGGTAAGATTTCCCATCATTAAGAGGGTAGCAATTTGCAATGAGCGCACAATGTATTAACAGATTAGAGTCACGGATGTGAGCGCTTGGCTTGGGGCAGACTACTTTTCAAAAACATGCCTGTTAGCATCCAGACACCAATGATCCGGACAGAACAATGAGTGAGGCAAGGGGAGAAATATTTTGTGTTGATTTGTGAGCAACCAAAGCCTGAGGAAGGAAGCTCTCAAATAAACTGTTGAACAAATGGTTATCATTGAGATGAATGCACTGGTTTGGATTGTAAATACATAACATAAGTGTATTGATTGCTTACTACAAAATTATTTTTTTAAGAAGGGCCACACCCAAAAAAATTTAGTCTTTTTGACATAGTCGTGTTGATATTTTTGATTACTTACCAAAATAATGTATTAGTGTTTGAAAGTAAATACACTAGTGACAAGAAGGACTCAAGGATTTTACAGTAATCTGAGGTAAATAAATAGTTTTTCAGGAGTTTTGTGTGGGGAATAGAAGAATATTTTCGCGTTCTTTTGACAAATGTCTGTATTACTTTAACATGCAGCAGTGAAAGTGACACCCAAACAGCAGGACTCCCATATTCCTGTGTGACACGGCTGCATTTGCCTTATTTTCTGACAATATTGTTACCCCATTTCCCCTTCTCTTTCCCCCCTTCTCCCCCCCCCCCGGCGGGGGGGGAAAGGGGGGGGGGGGGGGGGGGTTTTTCCCCGGGGGGGGGGGGGCCGCGGGGGGAAAAAAAAAAGAGGGGGGGGGGGGGGGGGGGGAAAAAAAAAAAAAAAAAAAAATTTAAAAAAACCAAAAAAACCCAACCCCCCCCCCAAAAAAAAAAAAAAAAAAAAAAAATAAACCCCCCCAAAAAAAAAAAAAAAAAAAAAAAAAGGGGGGGGGGGGGGGGGGGGGGGGGGAGGCAGGGGGGGGGGGGAGAGGGGGGGGGGGGGGGGGGGGGGGGGGGGGAGAAAGGAAATAAAAAGGGGGGGGGGGGGGGGGGAAAGGGGGGGAAAAAAAAAAAAAAATTTTTAAAAAAAAAATATTTCTCCGCCCGGAGAGCGGCGGCGTATTTTAGAGGGCGGCTTTTTTTGGAAAAAAAAAAAATTTTTTTAAATTTTAGGGGGTGCGGCTTATATTTAGGTGCGCTCTATAGTCCGGAAAATACGGTAATACACTTATGTGGTATGTGCACATATTTTGTCTTCAATTATCTTCCCATGTGTTACAAGAAGTTTAATGATGTTTTCACTTTCAATTTATCCTCTAAAAAAAAAAACTCCTAAAACAAGCAGAAAACTTTTTTGCTAAAAATGAGGATAAGAATTTTCCAGTTTTTTGAAATGAGAATTTAGTTTGTTCTGTGGGAAATATTGACTCATCATGTATTGGTAGTGCTTGTTTCCTGGAACATTTCACTGAAAATATACAAAGAAAACGTTGCATGCACTTCTTTGAAATCTTTGGTTTCCTGACACAGTTTACCACCAAATTCAAAGAGCACACTGGTCTGGACCATGGCTCATGGCTGTAGACACCACAGATTAGCTGTTAGTTTTTAGCAATGCACAAAAGAGCTATTGATTAATGATTGAGGCCATGATTAAAGGGAAATGCGAAATCTCTATCTTTGATAGGCCAAGGAGGTGACATCAACCAGTCAAAAGGACTTGCTGATGGTGGCTAACATAATTATTACCTCATTCTATGTGTCAGTGGCCTGTCCTAGCACATATCATTACAGGAAAGTCCTCGTGCTGGGGAGGAGGACGAGTTGCTGACCAAGATCAAGAATATTAACCTGCTATCATTACTGAATGCTAAAATGTAACTGGACAGTTTTCATCTGATGTGAATGTTTGTTATGTTTCTCTTCTTTGCTTAGTGCTGTGGCTGATGTACTGCTTAGGGATTAACACAATGGATCAAATAAGCGATAAATTATCATCTTGTCTTGGGTGTTTTGAATAATAATGACGATTGGGCTTTATCACAACATTGCCTTCCTGGAGTTTATCTGAGAAATACTACAATATATGCTGTGTTTTTGGACATCCAAACTTAAGTAAAGACATTCACTCCCATCACCTCGTATCATCCGTTTCATCCTCTCCCTCGTTATTAACACAGCGAAGGGAGAATGAGTCATGAGCTCAGTCATTCTTGAAGCTTCTGCAGAACATGTGAAAGAAATGTGTCTGTCTTCGAGCTCACATCGGTGTATATGTCCTTGAAATGAGGTGTGGGTGGGGAAGCTGGCAAGTGTAAAAATAATGTTGCTGATGTGTCAGATAATTGTGGTTCAATTACATGAGTCATGTGTGATGTGCTGCATTTGGGAGTTGGTGAGGAAACCTGTAGTGACGCCACACGAGAAGCGCGCCCGTCGGCCATAATAGATG
Source organism: Rhyacichthys aspro (assembly GCA_036850595.1). Classification (NCBI taxonomy): domain Eukaryota; kingdom Metazoa; phylum Chordata; class Actinopteri; order Gobiiformes; family Rhyacichthyidae; genus Rhyacichthys; species Rhyacichthys aspro. The sequence continues at coordinate 18,380,316 of CM072160.1, forward strand.
TCATGTGGTTTAATATGTGTTGTGTCAATAGTCAATCCTACACCATACCCTTTGTTGCGCCGACCTAATCCCTTCTCTTTGAACAATATGATTAAAACACAAATTATGGCTGAGGTCTCCCACTGCTCTGACACTTTAATTGACCATTTCCATGGCAACAAAGGTCTTCTTCCATATTTTGCCTGGGGGTAGACTTCAGCCTACCCTGCCATCAATTTCAAGACGTTTTTATGACTAAAGCTATGCCTCAATAGATATTGACATTTTTACATATATTTTAAAGGTCTGTAATCACACATATTTATTACAGTTTTCCTTTTATACATATTATTTATGGATTTTCAAAGTCCATAAGCTCCACAGAAAGAAAAAGAAAGGTGAAAGCTGTTTGGGCCGGGCTGTCGGACTTTCCTGTTTGGTCCGACCTAAACTGTCAGGTGTGAAAGCGACAGCGGACCATGTTTCAGACCAAACAGTTAAAGACACAATAAAGACCAAAAGAAGGAAAGCTAACGTGAAAGAGGATTTCAATTGGCTTTAAATACATCAGACACAATGTTCATGTTGTTGTTTCTGTTGTAAAAGCTACCAACCAAACAGAGAGTAATAGTTTGTCACTTCTTACTGCAGACCTTGGTGGGGACCCTCAGTTATGAAAACGTCACGATACATAGAATATTAATCTTAAATCTAAACACTGGAACAAGACTGGACGCACAGACGAAGATTTAAAAGATACCCTCAACTAACTGTTTTAGTGTGGCCATCACAAAGTTCAAATTTTTATCAATAAAATGCTGTGGTGAGTTTGTGCAACCTGGGTCTTAAAACTGAATCAGTGTCAAGTGATGCCACAAGAAAGAGGCCAGAAATCTTGGCTCTTAAGTGCTGTCCAGTGGGCAGCCTGTAGAATACTAAAGCTTTTTTTTTTTTCTTCTTCTTTTATGCTCTAAAGGACAAGATAAACTAAATTAAACGGGGTGGAAAGAAATGGGCAAAAGCAATTACCGACAAAATGCAAATAAAGGATGTTAAAAAATATAAAACCTTGATGGATGTCCATTTATTCATTTTTATTATCTGACCTGGACACTGGAAACTGTAACGCTTCCTGAAGTGAAATCACATGGTATCTCTGTAGGACTGGCAATAACAACTGTGTCAAGTGTTCAACAGGGCATGTCCTGGCTGCTCGGTGTGGGCCTCAGAGGACCGAAGGGCCCCCCGAGTCACTCTTAAAGTGAGGTTATCCACATCTGCAGCACCATCAGGAAAGAGGTGAGGTGTTTCACAGCTATGGCATCTGAGATAAAGCATAAGTGGACACATGGTTTCCCAGACAGACATTAGCTAATGGAGAGACACAAGCACCACAGTCCAACAAAGCTAAGGCAGCAGAGTAAAAACTGTTTAATTAACACTGATTTCAAAAATATAAAGAAAAACAAAGCTTTAATTTCTCAAAGCAGGCGCTAAATCAATATTAAACACTGAGCCAGGAATAAATCAAGTTATACAGATATAAACTAGGATTAAATGTAGGACTGAACCAAGTCTAAACCAGGACCTTATTTAACACACCACAGTTTGATTTAATGCGTTACGTTATTGCGATACAGGTCATTCTTTGTGATACATTAACTGCAATAACAATAATCTTGGGATAACTCTAAATTTGCGATATATTGTGCAGTCCTAACATAAATGCACAAGTCATCATTCAAAATCCCAGACTGATTCTTATGGCATACAGAAAAACTAAATAGTGCTTTCAGGCTCTGCCGTCAATCAGAAACAAAATGAACCAAAGTGATGTGAATCAGCAGCAGAATAAGACGAATTGAGAAGAGAATCTAATCAACTCAATGGTCCTAATGCTGACTCGCCTCATCAGTCAACAAGCTTATCAGGTGAACTATCACCAGGGGCCACTGACACAACCATGAGATTTACAGTCTCCAATGCAGAGCCCATACAAGAGACACAAAAGGTCTGGTTTTAAATTCTGAGGGCGTGTCCTGACACACAATTCACCTTGTGCCATGAAGACAGTGTGTAGCAGCAGGATGGTAAATGGCGACTCTACAGAGCTGCCTCCAACTACAGACAGATGTCACAAAGAGGCATGTGTTTTCTCTTAAAGGCACTTTATTAGTTAGTCTGCTTCTTTTAAATAGGCTGTCATGTTCTAATGCGTGGCAATTACGCACATCCAGCAGCTAAAAATACAAGATTGAAAACACGAAGTGAAGTGGGATGAGACAAACCCTATAAAAATCCATATAAAAACCAGACGACTTTGTATCTGTGTCACTCTGTCTACGTTAAGGTTAAAGGGGGAAGTCTTACACACAACAGACACTGAGGTGAAGAACAAACCAAAGCAACAGACCACATGCGCATACATGCATGCACACACAAACACACGCTCTTCCTCCCTCCTTGCTTGGCGAGCGGTGAGTCATCCCTCTATTCACGTCACCGGGAGATGAGTGCACCCTGTGACAGGCCAGTTAGTAGCAGTCACACTGATCTATGTGGCACCTCTCGGCTCTTTGTTTCTCCTCTGATGGAGAGACTGTGTATGCTTGCTCCCTATTAGGCAGGTTTACTCAGCTCATAATGGAGGAGCTGGTGTGGAAGCTCGGCAGAGAGAGGAGAGCCCTTGCGTGTCCAAAGTCTATCATGTTCTCTTTCATGAAACTGGCGTCTTATTTTCTTAATTACTTTAAAATAATAAAACTGTACACAGCTCACATTAATGACAACACACTGAGGCTTTATAGAGCAACTCATAAACAGCTTATTTGTTCCAGATCAAATGTTGTCCTGGACATCTTCATTTCATCAACCATTTACAAGTGTGGGCCCACCGCCACACAGACTCCTACAACTCCTCCAGCTGTCGGCCATTCACAGAGTCGTGCCGGAGCCAGACTTCATTGTCGCTGTCACAAAGCCAGCGCAATCACAGACTATTGAAGAAATGGGCGCACAACACATCTGACTCAAGTACTACTGAAAACTGCCCTGACTTTGACCAGCACACAGTAATTACAGATCAGGTTAATTTCATATTATCAGAGTGTCACAGTCCCATCATGTTAACGCACAGAGCTGAAGCAGAGTGCCAACTCACATTCAGACTCCTAACAGACTTGTATAGAACAGTGTATGTAACAAGAAGTGACACAAAGACCAGTCTAAGATTTTGACTAAGTTTTTGACTCAGGCTGCTTAACAGAAAACAGTTATGACAATAAATGGTGTTTTAACTTTCTGAAAGGGCTACAAACCTTTATAAATGTATCTTACTGAACATTTTAGTGATTTGTGCAGAGCAATGATTAACCATGTCCCTGGATTCTACCCCAAAATAACATTTAAGGTCATCGTGACCTGATTGTAATCCGTATATTTCATTGGTCAGTCCAAGATGGTGTACCAAAGTCTCTGTTAGCACAAAGTGAGGACAAAGGCAGAAAGGACAGAAAGCCTGAATGCATAATGCCTTTGGCTGCAACTGTTGCCAGAGCAGAATAAAGAAAAAAAACAAACTTAAACACAAAAAAACAATGTGCACACAAGAGCCAAATCTACCCATAATCCTCATCTGTGACCTACAACATGTCATTTACTGTATTTGTTTACATGTAATATACATCAACCTCATTTCATTGTCAGCACTGTCTGTGCTTTTATGGCTCCCAGAGAGTCTATATCTCATCGTTAGAGAGTAACTACTGTATAAGCAGTATGGAGCTTTTTTATTAAACCATAAATTCTCGAGAGACAGAATGTGTAGCCAAGAAAGCATTTGTTTGGTGCCCACAATACTTTGAGGGAAAAAAAATAAAATATCACACAGTAAGGCAACAAAATATTTCCCATTCTCACTAAAGGATTCTGGGCTTTGCAACTGAGCAGTGCTCCCTGAGCACGCCTCGTTTTGGACTGGGTAGTCATGAGCACTAGCCAGCCACATGATTACCTCCAGTGTTGAGCTGGTTTTTATAGTAACAAGGCACAGACAGACTTCAACATCAATAATTATACATAAAGCAAAAAATAAAGAGCATTCTCACCTGGGATACACTGAAACTGACCATCTTCTCGTCGAATAGTGAAGGATTCTCCTGGGTTTACCTGCACCAGGATTACCTGTGGAGAAAAACAATATTTTACAAAATGGTGTCTCAGGTAAAATTTTGTTCTACTGTAACATTTATGAAATAAAGCCCATTTTGTTCTGCATACACTTTGTCCTTGATCTGCTGTTGGAAAATGAAAAAAAAACATGTATAAAAAAAGGAATAAACAGTTCACATAAACATTGACATAACCTACAGAATCCAGGAGATGACTAGGTTTATGCAAACATCAGGTAACATATACCATCTTGATTGAAAATTGGAAAGAAAAGACAAGTTCAAAGGTTTATAATGTGTTAAAACAAAAAAGTGATGGTAAAGATTGGACATACCGATTAGAAAAACATGCGATATGCAATAACTATTGCAACACTGCAATAACGTTATAAGCGATATTTGAATGCAGTAAAAAATGATTAATTAATTAAAGTTTATTCAGAAAATATAAAGATTTACAAAGCTCTGGACTATCTTCCACTCTTCAAAGCAGGAGGTAAATCAATACAAGAGACTGAACTAGAACTAAATCAAGACTAAACAGGTCTAAACCCTTTTATATTTGGTTGCACCACAGTTTGATGTAAGGCTGGCTTTGTTTGGATGCTGATTATGAGGCAAAAAGTAAATGTCCATCACACAGAACACTATAATGTTACTGCAACACAAGTTATTCTTCTTGATGTGGATATTGTGATACTGCGATAATGATAAATTTGTGACATATTGTGCAGTCCCACTGTCTTTATAGTATTTGCTTGTATAAGAAAACTAAACAGAAGAAAATTCAGATCCATGTAACTTTAGGTAGCCACTTATTTCCACTCATAATTCTCTTAAGTGAATCTTGCCCACTCTAGAACCACAGACTGAAGCAGCTCCGTTCGGCAGCTCTGTGTGGGCGCTGGTTTACCTCACTCTGGTGGAAGTCGCTGTCATAGAATCTACACTCCCCTGGCAAAGGGCTCGGGCTACGGTTCTCCTCGAGCACAGAAATCATCAGCACCTCCATCTCTCTGACACTGCTCCCATTCGAGTGCTCGGCGGGCACGCAGCGAAGGAAGCCCTTGGACTGCCCCACGCGCCGCCTCATATGCTCATATACACCCACACCAGCCGCGTCAGCAGCAAGTGCAGACGATGGCAAGGGGGTGGGGAGGGTGGAGGTGGGAGGCTAACCGGGGAGGACAGGGGCACCGGGGTCTGAGTGAATCAAAGCTGTGGCACTCTGCTAGTGTTTAGGTGTTACGTTTTTGGGTACATTTTTGTGTCAAACTAGGATATTTTAAAATGAACTGGTATATAGAGACTTGGAAAAGGTGCAACTGTTACTTACTGTTGCCCGCATTGCTTTTTCTCATTCAGGCGTTGCTTCTCTTGTGTTCACAGAGAAAAGAAAAAGATGATCTAGGGTCCAGCAGACCCTCCACCATCCTCATGGGAGAATCACATGACCTGCGTTGTTAGCACATCTGACTGGGCAGCTCCTCACTTCAACCCAACACAAATCGACAAACTGGCTGAAGAGCTGTAACAAACAGTGCAGCAGACGCTCTGTATGTTTAAAGGGCTTAGTCTCTTATAGCCCTTACTCAAAGCGTGCCATGGATCTCATGTTTGCTCAGCCTGGTTCGCCCTCATCTGCTCCATAGCCGCACTCTCTGCAGCAGGCGGCTTGCTCGCTCTTGCCTGTGGCTCTGGTGCAGCTTCCCTGCCGTCAGTATCCACAGCAACCCCTTCAACAAATAAGCCACGGCGACATCCGTGCCAGAGCTTCAGAGGAGAGGGGACAGAAACCTTATCAGCAGTGGCCACTCCGGGAAAAAAACAAAAAGGAGGAGGATGAGCCCGAGAAGACAGGAGAAGCAGAATGGACAAAAATCAGATCAGAGAGACTTGGGCTGATGCCTCAGTTTGCATGCTGTCTCAGCCACTGAGTGTGTGCCAGCTCAGTTAACGCCTGCTGTGCTCCATAATATGGTTAATTTCAATAGCATTCCGTCAGGGTGTGATCATAGCACAGCTGAAGCCGGCAAATGTATAAAAGGTTCCATAGCGTGGGGGAGTCCTTTGTTCTTGCCTTTTTTTTTCACAACAACAACAATGGCGTGAGAAAGCTGAGCGACCCACGCAGCTACTGAGGCTGACATGTACGACTACGCTACAGTGCCTCTCCCTCCCCGCGCTCCCTCCCCTCGCTCCCTCCCCCTCCTCATACTCTCTCTCCCATTCACACAGCGACGTGCTGCACGCCCTCTCTAATACTCCGATCGATGGCCAGAGGAGATGAGGTGGTGGGAGTTCAATTGCGGAGCTGCGATTCCGCCGACAATTGCAGCTTCGAGTTCTCCGGCCGTCTTGGGAGATCACAAAGCGGCCCACTAACAGTCAAAACAGAGACGCTGTTTGTACGGCTACACAATAAACAGAGCGCGCAAGTCCTCGCTGCCGCTGCTGTAACATCTGTCCCCATTCATCCCTAAATGGATCATTCCTTAAAGCGACAGCCCTGATTACTCCGTCAGCGCGTGCCAAGTTCGAGAATACTCTGCGTCACTGACACTGCCGCACAAGGGACATAAGCATCTTCAGTAAAAATAAAAAGCTACGCTTCATTTTACTTTGGCGCAAGATTTAAAAGGGTTTTGTCTCACCATTAACAACACTGAAATAAACTTGAGCAAACAAAAAACTAGGCTTTTGAAATTTGGTTTTAATCTTGGAAAGGACAATAAAACAAAATAATACTTAACGAAATTTTAAAAAGTATGTTAGGGCTAAATTAATAGAATTATTGACCAAAGGAAACAGCTATTGTATATTAAGCCTTTAATATGTTGAACAATGAGATACATGCCAAATCAGAATTAAAATCTGAATTCTTAAGAAGATAAATGTCAGAATTAAATTCAAAATTCTAAGATTAAAGTCAGAATTCAGAGATTCTGACTTAAAGACTTAAAGTCAGAATTCTAAGATTAAATTTAAAATTTTAAGGTTTAATAAGAATGCTAACACTTTTTTCTCCAAAGTTTAAGTCTAACTTTAGCTCAACTTTATTTTTTTTCAGTGGCACTAATTTTCTTTTGTAAAATCTTAATAAAATTTGTGATATTTGGCATTGTATAAGCTCTTTTATTGTCAAAATACATAAAGAAATACCAAGTTCTATAATTTTTTTCCACTAGACACAATAGTGCCACTTAAGATCCAAATTATTTTCACATACCAATTTTTAAGACTTGAAACATTTTTGCCCTTTAAGCAGTCTTTGCAAAATGTACTTAGTGCATGTTGCAATTTACGAAATACTGCACTGGCTCGAAATAACTAAAGCTTGTTTTGCATTAACATTTTTTGTTCACACACCAGCACGAATGCAAAAATGAACTTCATAACTTCACAAATCCTACATACATATATACATATATGTATATATTCACAACTAATCATTGTAATGGGTCACAAAAAAATCTTAACAGAGAACTGGATACAGACAGCCTTACAAGAGCAAATCAGCAGGACTTCGAGTGATTTATGGCACAGTATGTTCTGGGGTATAATAATATGTCCAGCTCCTCGTATGGCAGGATTTATGTTCATGTATGAACCGTGTGTAATGGGAAATGAGGATCGATCTGCGCACACCTTCAGGACAGGTGGTCACTGCCGGCTTTTATTACCCACAGAATGGCCCTGCTTGCGCTCACGGCTGTTAGTGCTGACGTTTCTCTACTATTTGGTGACTCACGGTTCGGGTTTCTCACTATTTGTTCCTCTTAATTGTTTACTTGCATTAGTGACATGCCAGCTGCAGGAACAGGAAATAGGGGCAGAATGACACTGGGGAAAATCCGGCTGGTGTCCGAACTGGCCAGGGAGCTAACGCAATCGCTGTGCGGCTGACATCATAGGATGAAACGAGGCAATTTGATAATCCACTCTCCTCCATGCCCTGGAAACATGAAGTCAGATGGAAACAGACGTGGAAAACAGAATCTTTGCAAAACGTCATGAGCAAATGTTACAGAAATGTTACTGAATGGAATTAAAGAAACACAAAACTGAACTTCTAATTTCCTTCCTATAAAAGCTAAGAGTATTTTTTTTTTTATTGCATATCTTATTATCAAAATGAAAGGAATTGGACAGAATAACCATTTATGGTTATTTATATAATATTTTTTAACAAGCAATATCTTTCCATGTAGGTAGTTTTGATAAGTTTGGTTCATTGCCAAAACCATATCATAGTACAAAACATTGTAACATTTTAATTTTGAATTTATTTAGTTTAAAAAATTGAAATTGGACATTCCTGTCACTATTTTTTATCTTGAATGAATGTCAGACATATTTAATTGCATAACATTATTGCAGTTGGACCAGTCTTTGAGATGTATATTTTGGCTGTGTTGATATAATAACAACAGATTTTCAATAGACTGCCCTGCCTTTGTACTGACTTGCATTATAAAGTAGTCACTCCTTATTTGTTCAGAAACTATTGCGTGGCTTGTCTTGGACCTGAACAGAGAGTGGCCAAAACACTGCTGAGTCACGCACTGTCCACCTCCTTACAATAGCGGACAGAAAGTGGGCTCGCCCCCCGTTGATGATTCAGTGGCTGACAGGGGACGAGTAGAGTGGGCTGCATATTTGTCTCACCATCTAAAATGCTCTGGCAACTTCCGAGAGGCACATGTCCAAGGCCCTGCGTCTGGTTAAGGCATACAAGGCCGGCTCTGAAGAGTGTGCGGTGAGGTCTCACTATTCCACAGCCCACGCATGGCCCGCAGCCACGAGCAGACCACACACTCACGGATGTGTGCTCCCAGCTCAAATTATGCACTTACTACTCTTTGCCAAGTGTTATTATTTCATGACCGGCGAAAACAAAATGTTTGCAAAACTGACGGAGTGGCTGAACAGTGGACAGGCCACAACCACAACAAGATCTCAGCCATGAACTGAACATTACACAATCTGGGTGAACACTTTATCTTGTTCATATCTCACTATTGTCTCTAAAAATAAACACAACACACTGAGGCAACAGCTCAACATTTGTGTCCATTGATAATTACTCAGCTAACTGCCATCAGCCTTTCTGCAAATAAACTGACATTCACAATTTGAATGTGGCTGATGTTTATCTTGGTGTACAAAGGTTCCCAGCAGTCTGACGTGACAACTCAGCCACAGCCTCTTGATACAACCACATTCAGTTTCGGCTAAACTGTAGAGTCTTGCAGTAAACTTGTATTATGCTTTTATGTTTGTCTATTCGATGGCAACATGGAAGAATCCTAAGCATAGCAAGCCTGGCCAGATATACATATTTACTACTGTTAGCAATGGGTCTAAAATCCCTTCCCTTTGGAGAAATTTCCACTCAGTAAAATCCTTTCTGGTCATCTAAAATAAGGCAGCTTTATGTGAGGCTTTTTTCTGTTTGGGTTTGTACTATCACTTGTTCTGATTGATTGTATTTTTTTTCCCAACTGTGTGCTGAGGCAGATTATAGTGGGCCTTCTCTGCCTCAATAGACTTCTCCCTAGTACCTAATCCCTAAATCACTATAGAGGGCTACACTGTATACAGGACTATACAAAATTGTTGAACAGTTTCAGCAACTCTTTTATGGAAGCCATCATATATCTGTCACACGGGCACATAAGCACAGGTAAGCTAACGTTAGTAATTTTACACAGTAACAGCTTATTAAATAACAATTTACAACTGATTACGTTGCCACAGAAGGTTGAACTCGTATCTCTAACTCACTGCATTCAAACGTGTTGTGTACAGTTTAAAGCTCGGATGCCAAACATCAGAAGGTACAATCTGGCCCATGGGATGATTTGGAAAAGTGTGAAAATGATATGGACGACATTAACTACAATTCAATTTAGTAGGAGTAGCGGACACAACACTGAGACCCAGAAGTGAACATCAAATGTCAGCAATGTGCCATTTGGTTCCATAAATGGAATTACTCTCCGCACACTCATTACCAAAAATGCCTTTGTCAAAAAAGTAGGCACAGGGTGTAGAGTTTTCCAAACAGAATACAAAGATTTCCTATTTATTCACAGAGATGAATGGAAACCTGGTCTGAAGAAACAACAACAACCAGTAGCCGAGAGGTCAATGATGCAGCAGCGAAAGTTAGATAACTTATTGCTAGCAAAATAACATTATCATTAAACATATATTGTAAAAGTGCATGCTGAAGGCTGAAAAAAAATCATGTGCCTGAGAAGCGATGGGCTTTTGCCAACATCAGCCTTTTTCGGTTAACATTACAATGTAATTGTACTTATTTGCACTAAAACACCTGAGATCAAATTAAGCTGTATGTGGCCCACGAACTAAAATTAGTTTGACACCCCTGGTTTAAACTCATGTCGCGGTTGCGCTGCTCTCCTCCGGCAACCCGCAAAGCAATATGGTCTATTTTGACCATTTATTTACCATTCTTGTTCACTACTTTCAGTGCACAACATTTCAGTCACTAGACATTCGGACGCCACTATAAAATGTCATAATAACTATATTGTGGCTTTTTGGGGGGATTTCAGTGTGTATTTGGACACAAGTCAGGTCTAGAATAATTTACACGCTGCATAAAGTCTTATTAAAAGACAAAAAGTTTTATTAAAAGACAAAAAGTCTCATTAAAAGACAAAAAGTCTTATTAAAACACAAAAAGTATTATTAAAGACAAAAAGTTCTCTGCTAAATCTAATTGTGGATGTGTTGGCAAATTAAAAATTAGCATTTGCAAATTAGCATTTGCAAAAGCTAACACGTCCACAATATTTATGTTTACTGTTAATTCCCTAACACTTTCCAAAACCAAGACACTAGAAGGATAATATTACTGCAATTCTCTTGTAATTAGAACTATTGCATTTGCAGCCATTATTTGAGCTGCTCTGGCGCTAGTAGCAGGATTAGCCGTTACATTGTGAACAACAAAGTTAGGAAACGATTTTACGACACAGCTGTTTTTTACATTGTTCAAAATTTACTCGTCATAAAACATTAAGTATCTTTCAATAAAAACATGTAAAGATTGTTCTTGCAGTGCTACGTTGTAAAAAGGCCCCACATTAAGAAGTTGGACAAACTGAGAAAGCAGAAAACACTTAGGCCATGTCAGTTCTAATGTAAGGTGCAATGCACGTATGGAAATAAAACTCTACACCAACGCATATCCACTGAGTGCATAAGTCATTAGCTAGGTTTTAACTTGGGCAAAAACACACTGATTCATCTGTTACCAATTTGACTATATACCAAAGGCAAGGAGCCGGAAAAATTGTGTGGATTAAATGGATGGAAGCGGTGAATCATACTGCAGCCAAAGTCATCTCTAAAAAGGAATCATCTTAGGTAATGACCCTGAGACAACAGCTTCCTCTCTGACTCAGAATAATTGGTCCAACAGAGCGTTAATACCAAGCCCGGACTGGGCTGAAGAAACCAAGAACAAAGAATGAGGTGTTCTTGCGGCTTCTCCAAGGAAAGGTCACAAACGGAGGGGTCAACCTTCGCCATGAATCCTCTTCACTGTCACCGCACTCCTGCCTCTCTCCGTCAGGGCCATACCCCTCCAGTGGTTCTGCTCCTCACTCTGCAGCTGTCATGATATTTACACACCTCACGAGATGCGAGCACACAACATCTATCTTCTAAAAAATTAAACCATGGTCCAGCTGCACTGTACACAGGCAAAGGGCGAAGCACCAGAGCCATTAAAGAAATCTAGACTGGTGAAATAATTGCAACATGAAAATTGTAAAACCACAAAATACTAATCAATTCACTACAAAGTTTATAGACCCTGATGCAACTGACACAATTCAGTCAACAAAGGATTCAAGGAAAATATGAATTGGAACCAAAATAAAAGTGTCTTTTATTGTCAATCTCCAAATGGCTTATGCTTGCGGCTCTCTAAAAACAAATTTAAAGAGACATAATAAATATCAACAGTGGCCTGCAGTGTATATTTGAAATAGAACATTTCATTCTCCATTATTTTTTTACAGACAGCTTTAATATGAGTACAAACAATTAAATCCCCCAAACACAGTGTCTGTTTGAATAGGCAGCACAAGCACTTTATTATTTGGCTGTGCCAAATTAAAGTAATTCTACGAGCATGAGACCTGGTCTGAGCAGCACACTACAAATGCTATATTCCATTAGTGCGTACACTGTTAGATATTAGTGACACATGGTTTTTACAAATAAGAAACTCCATGAGAACAACACAACAATCATTAAACCAGGCCTGATTTGGTGTGATGAAAAGGGTTTTTCCACTGTGACAAACATGGTTTAAAGGCATGTTAATAGAACACTGCCAATAGTAACAAGTCTTATCTGGAGAAATTACATAATACTGAGGAAATGACGGAAAGGATATCAGTGCTGTTTCCATACAATGCCCCAGGTAGTCATGGAAACTTCATCGAACTGATGACCATCAAAGTGACAGGGAAATCACCCAAGCTTGTCAGGGCTACTCCATCTCACTCTGCTACTGACAGGAGGCGATAGGGGTTATCACCCCATATCCTGTGCTCTTAAAGCAGAGCCTGCCGTCATAGAGAAGACATGTGGTGTGTGACCAACACACACCTGTGGCTAAGACAATAATTACGATCAACAGCTTTAGTCAAAACCTATAGTTTCAGTATTCATCTGAGTAACAAGTACAAGTCTCAAACATGTCCAGGAAGCAGCAGAGCTTGTCACTATCAGCATATCTGAGCAATGTATGTATGCATATCTGTTGCAGTTTCAAAAAGCACTTTGCGCATTGCAATCTATGACTATCACAGACAGACTGACGTTTGGAAGAGCTTTTTGGTGAACATATCAACTCAAGCAAGGTGCGCAGATTTCTTCAAACTAACTCTAATGCATTTAAACATAAGAAAATGGATGCCTGTGAAACATCACCCCTGAGCATAGAAACTTGGCAGATGTGTTGACTGGCAAGCCTGTGTTTTGACAAGAGAGTCAGAGCTGTGAAGTGTACCTGCTGGGGGCCATCCCCGTTGACCATGGCTGGGGGCGGTGGTGAGGCCAGGATTGGGAGGTCAGGGCTGAGAATCTGGCCGGACTCCAGAGGTGGGGTGTGGTCTGCCATGTTTCCCTCATTCACACCACTGAAGAGGTTCTCCTGCAGCAGACATAAAGGCAATCAATGTAGTTTTACAAAAACACCATTGTTTAGGAGCCAGCACTTTAGGACTACACAAAAATGTTATATGCAGGCAAAACTAAGCTCAAGCTCACAGTAACATGATAAATAAATTTTATGTTTTACTGGAACTGGGCATTTGAAACCACTGTTTTTTTCTTTAAAAGCATAACAATCAATCTGGATTTTCATATTTTTGTGCTGAGCAATTTTCAGTACAAGACAAAACACAATCATTTAAATGCAAAGCCTCTCTACTGGGTTATTTCCAGTCATGTAGTGAAAGGGTGTATCACACCATGGTGGAAATGTGATCCACAGCATAATAAATTTTCAAACACATCCTTCGTACTCCATTGCCAGTCATCCACTGGCTGCATTTTCTGGCACTACGGCCCAATATTTTCTGATGCTATCATTGAGATGTAATGCTCGGCAGCTGTTCCACTAAACTTAACAAGCCAGATCACATATGAGAGTCGGCCTGGACTCATTTTATTCATGGGATAATGCATCATCTCTGGATAGGTCAGCTGAGACTCCCTACAGCTAGTAGGGACATTAAAACAATATGACTTTGGATTCAGTGACATCAAATATACTGCTGTAAAAAGGTGGACGAGGGAGAGATGTGTGATGCAACAAACAGAAATTCTACCAACTTTCGATGTATGGATGGTGTACGATGTAGGGGTGTTATGATTTACCAATCTCTTGTCATTAATAATGTACTTGGTCAAATGTGTAATTTTTACTTAATAATCAAACGTTTATATTATTGTTTAATGTAAAAAATAAACTGCTGCAAATGTTTAGGTATTTTGGTTTGGAGACTGACTGGAAGTACAACAGGACAAATGCCATACTGAACACCATGGACCTCGGATGTCTGAGATCAGCAAGCTGCAGGACAGAACGCCACAACAACTCCTTCCAGACTGCCATTAGACTGTATAATCAATCAGTCTATCTCCTTGGGGATTAAAGTTGAACTGAATTTCTACAGCATACACAGTACCAACTATGATACAACTGTTGAACTGCACATGACGTAAAGTGTCAGTGCACAAGTTTGTTTTAATCAGCTGCTGCTCTTAATTATTAAGTGTATGTTTAGCAAGACCGTTTGCTGACCCGTGTGGGGTAACACATGCAACTAACCGACTGAGTTTGAGACAAAAGGAAAGAGCGAGCCCTGACCTGGAGAGAGTCAGGAGTCTGGGACCTGTTAAGTAGAGTCTGGATGGAGTATACACAGCACAAGGTCTCCACAGCACCGTCAGGTCCAACTTTTCTTAATCACTTTTGGCTCATTTGTGACAGCACAAGGACACACACTCTTTTGTATCTTTACCTTTACTCTGCTTTGTTGGATCATAGACCTTTCGTATTGCATGTAGTTTCCTTTGATTTTAATTTCGTTTACAGATTGCTTGTTGAAGTGAGGCCTGAGAAACTTAAAAGGACTGTGCACCAGCGTAGGTCTGTTGAAACAGCTCTGTAACCTGTTTGTGTTGGTGTGGTTTGTTGGGGTTCATTGTGTTTTAATGTTTCAAGATCACCTTAAAGAGTGTTGCCTTTTTAACCTGCGTCTGTGGCTTAATCACAACCATAGAGAGTGCAGCTCTTTTATGCACGTCACCACAATCTATTTTCTGCTAACATGTTAGGCACAATAACTGTTTGTAGCTGTATTACTGTGTAGCTGATTAAGTCATTCAAACTAAACCACTACAAAAGACTTCAAAATGAAATGACACAGAAAAAAAAAAAAAAGTGCTAAATGTTGAATAAGGGCATAGTTAATGTCTTTACAATACATGGAAGCCTATAATTAAAAAAAAAGGTTTTGGTTAGCGATGTGAATCAAATGGTATCACACAATAGGATGCGAATTTACAATACACTCCACAATAACGTGTCCACAATAGCAATATCACAACACAACAATTTTCCAGTCATTTCAATATGATATTTTCTAAACAACAATACAATTAAAATCATGAAGCTGAAGCCCAGATCACATTTTCTCTAATTTAGTTAGTGATTGTCACTCCTATATGCCTTACATGTGCTCTGGAGACCAATGAATGAGAGTAGAACATCGATCACTATGCCAACATTACAGTGTATTAATGTACTACTCCACTGCCCAAGAAAATATGGATGGGTAAACAATGCAACTGGAAGAATTTCATTTCATTCTCTTGTTTGTCCCAGAGCCTATGGACAGTCAGTGGAAATTATAGAACACAGTACTATGAAATAAGCCAATAAGTTTATAGGCCACAGAATGCTGACTACTTCAACAAAACATCGACAAATAGCAACAGGAGAACTGTAACATGTGTCCTTGAGCCTAATTATCGTCCAGCGCATGCGCCCCTGACACAGTGCAGTGATCAGGCTTATCTGTTCGCTTTAACCCCTCCCCGCCTGCTTAAGCTTTAACGACGAGTCAGTTTACAGAGCAGCGGTCGATGGGACTGGACCCGGTGACTTCGGCAGAGGGGGCCGCCGTGAGATTAGCCAGTTATTAGCAGCTCATAGCGGGCTCCTTCTGCTCTCATTTGCCCTGCAATCACTCAACACGTTACTGTATGAAACTTACACAATAGTGTTTTCTGTTTACAAGCACCTGTCAAAAGTCCGTGAACGACAGCTTCCTACAAAAACAGAGAAGTCGCGAAGAGGAAATCAGCTTTCAACAACATGCAATGAAATATGAATGGTACCTGGGCTTAAATATTGTATAATGCTTTTAACATTTGAATCTCGTAAAAGAGTTCTTATTGGCTTGCACTATTTACTATGGCAGTGATATTACAAACTTGTAGTATGACTTGGCTTACCTCTAAACAAAGATTCAATGTGGTTTATGTGTAGTTGGTCTGGCTGTTCTGCATATTTGATGTGGCAGGCCATAATGACGCTGCAG
The DNA here is from genome assembly GCA_036850595.1 of Rhyacichthys aspro. Taxonomy (NCBI): domain Eukaryota; kingdom Metazoa; phylum Chordata; class Actinopteri; order Gobiiformes; family Rhyacichthyidae; genus Rhyacichthys; species Rhyacichthys aspro. The sequence continues at coordinate 18,396,625 of CM072160.1, forward strand.
CTGTTTTTCAGTAGCAGATGTGGAAAAACACCCTGTGTTTTCGATTTCAATTACCTTTTTTTGTTTTCCTCATTGTTGCATGGCTGACAAAAGTTATGCAATGACAGCGACGAGGAGGAAAGAGAACACTTCAGGGTGAACAAACTACTGAAGTTCATTAGGAGCGGAACTAGGTGTCAAACAAACAGTGACTCTAGCACAGTTTGTAAAATTTAACACTTACACAACTGGGACTTATCTGTATTGTTTCTCTATTTACAAATTGTAGTTCCTTTTTTTTAAACCTAGTGTGTTTATTAAATTGGCCGAGACATCTGTTTACTTTACCTGGTCCTTTTCAGTTCCACCTGCTCTTTACCTGTGCCTGTCTGTCGTGCACTTTGGTCCTTATTGGTATAACTCACTTCAACATCACCTGCTTTTGTGACTTTTTGTGCACCTGCTGTAACAGACTCATGCAAAAACTACCACACATGGTCAATGCTTTGTACTAGATGCCTCTCATTTCAGAAAACAAATTTGTAAGTGAGTCAGCCCCAGAATCACTTTTGTGGCCAGACAGTATAGATAAAATGCGCAAATGACTATAAATATATTATGTCACTAAACATATTCTTAGAATTTGTGATAAATGGGGTTTCTGCTGCTTATAAAGTGGTGACATAGCGGTGTTCCTGGTGACGGAGTAGAGCACTCTGCATAACAGAGCAACTTTTTAGAGATACTTTTTACTATTGTGTGTTAGTGTTTACGTGATGTTTTGTTCCTTTGGTATTATTGTTTCATTGATCTAGGCTATTTCCAGTTTTAAGTTTAACTGGAAAAGATTCTAATATTCAGAATTCCTGTAACATCTGGCTGCCTTTTTAATGAATGCACAAGAAACTATTATTATTATGATGATGGTTAGCGAATGTCTTTTAGTATAAGTATTATGTATTGTGCTTAATGTTTGGCAGTTTTATATGCTGCTACGTTGGTTGGGCTACGATTTAGGATAAAAACACAATTTACTAAATGTTTGTATCGCTGTTGCCATACATTCGCTAAATAAAAAGACCTCGAAAAAACAAATCGTGGCGATTGAAATACATATCATATATCACACTGTTTGGGAAACACTGCTACAGCTACAGGTGTGACTGCAGCTATAGCCTGCTTATTCCACAGAAAATTACATAAAGCTAAACAAACAAGAGCAACTGGTACAGAGGAGAAATAATACATTAGCATATGGCTGGAATGAGCCTAACAGTGTTGGAGTAAATACTTGTTGGCGTTACTCACAGTGGGTCCAGATGGGACAGCAGCAGCAGTGTTGACACACGGTGCTGGTGACTTGTATGCAAGACTTCTCCAAATGTCTCACGTCCACAAGCTCCGACGAATAGCTACTTTCTGCAACACCTGAGACGGGAGACTCGCTAGCTACCTAGATTCGCATAAGAGAAGGCAAAATGTGACATGCTAGCGTTGGTTAGCTCCGTAATGCTACCTAGCTAAAAGATAGCAAGATGAAGATGTGCTTTTCGCCTAATATGAGCCGCGTACACCGGCATTAACTACATTTAAACCAGGACGAAGTGACTAGCGAACAATTGCCTCGCTGTTGAGTACGGAGGACGCCAACCCAATCCTAAATTTGTCGAAACTTTTCCTCCAGCCCTGCTCCTTGTGTAAAAGGCAGGAATTTCGCCATCGCGTACAGAGCTGTGAGCGCATGCGCAGTAAAGCTAATTATGACGAGTGCCAAATTCCTACATAAGGAATAAACATTCATAATTGGTGCAAGTCTGTTTCATTCGTTCTATTTTTCGAACAGTTATTAACTATTACATTAAAACCTGTATGAATACAATGTCGGCGTGAAAGGCCTACGGGCGGATGATATGAATGACGTGGCTCTGATTGGTTCGCCCAACAAATCATTCAGCTATCATTACAAGACATTAAAATAACAACCCAAGCAGAGAGAGGCGGGTTCGAATCCCGCCCTGAGTTAATTTGCTCTATGTCCTTGTTCTCTTTAACTGCTTGATGTCTGTTTGCCCATAACTATTACTCCCAAATAAAGGGTACAGTGCCAAAATACAAATACAAAACAGAAGACTAAGGAATCTGGATTAAGCTGTAAATCACCTATTAATCAGAATTCTTTTCTATCCCTAAATCTCTGAGACGAATAGTTGTATGTTGAAAAGTACTTAGATAACGTTGTACAGGACAAAAATGAATAAGTTAAAAAAATAAGTTTTTGAATTGGCTCAATCTGTACTTAATCTTTGAGCTAGTATTAGCATTAGTTATTTATTTTGCACTGAGATATACAAAATAGGCACTTGTAATACAAAAGCCCTTTGTAAGAGTTGAAAAATACCTTTTAAAACTGCAAGAGCAGTTTTTAATTTTGTTACATAATAGCGTCATCTCCTGGATTACCAAAGTACTGCCTGCTCGAGGCATCGTTTTGCCGCAAATAAGATAAAAGGCTGCCGCTTTCATGGCCACTACACTTTCATACCCGCTCACACGGATTTGCTGGTCGTGTGAGGATATGAAGTACAATATAAGAGACTACAAAGAGTGAAAACATTTACTCACCGCTGTTGTGAATTTATAACCCAAAAACAGTACGTCACAAGTTACGAACATCAGTGGAAAGTCCCCACTGTCTTTCCACATAGCCGATTTTCGTGTTTCCTATTCCAGTAAATGCACCACTTGACTACAGGAAGTAAGTGTTGTGTTTTCCCAGTGTCACTAGCCCATAGCGAGAAAAGCTAACTCCTGCAGTTCGCGTTTGCAGACTGTCGAGATGAAATCGTCTGCAAATTAAATTGTCAAATATGTTGACAGTTATATCGCTGTCTCTTCGGAAAAGACGTCGTGGACAAAATATTAGTTAAAACGAAAGCAAGGTAACGTCAGCGGCTGCAGCCACACTCCTTAGGCTAATTTGCTTAATACTTAGTGGTAATTTTTTTCTTGTAACGCGTTACAACAAATAAAAGATGGTAATTATTTTATTGTGCATTGGTATATAGAATTTTAGCTTGAAATTGTTGTCTTGTTTTTGTTAAAGTCATCATTCTGCTTTGTGGCATCTTGTTCAACTTTATATGTTACAATGCAAATTTAGGTGCAATATTGATATATGTCTTCTCATCATATGTCACATATCCTTTATCGAACAGATCTTGTACAAGTCACATTTAATACGAGAAATAATTGTTCTGTTTACAAAATTGCTGCACCATATAAGAGACATTTAGAAAATGAAAGCATTGCTCTCTGCAGTCATCAGATACTTGTTTTTATCTCTGCATTAAACCAAGGCCCTTTCCACTTGTCTACATGTCCTACTGTGGAAAATACAATAGATTCTTCTTCCTTTTAATATTACTAGTCTAATTTTTGTCCACCAAAAATGCAACTGGAGATCTGTCTTACTTTTCAGTCTCACTTCTCTTTGTCCTTTAAATGATACATGTATGTTTCATTGCATGTTTGTTTTAAGGGTCGATGTCTGTTATGTAATCCAAGCCTGTCTGTTCTGCTCATTTCACAGTTGTGTAGTATGCTGGACGTGGGGAAGTGGCCTGTGTTTGCACTCCTTCCTCCTGAGGAACTGCGGCTTATCCGACAGGCTTGTGTCTTTGGCAGCGCTGCAAACGAAGCCCTCTATGTTACAGTTAACGATGAGGTAACACTTGTCCCTAATCCCTCCGTTTACATTGGGTTTGTTTCAAGTCTGTATTCATTTAATCTCCTTTCTTTATGGTTGTTTTGATTTATTTTCTGTGGCGAAGTGTGTAGAAAGACTGCAGGCCTCTAAATAACAGGTTGATACTGGGTGCACTTCCAAGCACCGGGATAAGCAGATAGAATGTGGCTATCTTTAGACATATGTACCTAATACCCAGGCAAGCAGTATTTATATCCTGTGGAAAGGTGTAGTCCATGTCTAATCTTTCCCACCTTGTTTACTTTGATATCTGTGGTCTAAAAACAACAAGTAGTAAAGATTAGGAATCCGTGCTGAAGTGGTCACTTGCAACAACTTAAGGTAATCTACCACAAAGTGTAACAACCACATGGAAAAAAGTCCAGATATCACAAGAAAACAAGGTTCTTACAAATATTATGTTGTAAAATTTCAATTAAAGAATCAATGACGCCTCTTTGAATAAATGCAAGAAATGTCTCAGCCTTGTCATTAACTTGCAACTAAATTTGTAACAGTATGATATTGTTGATAATGTCCAATTAGAATATAGAATTTTCCACATATTATTGATAATAAATAAAGATATAATATGACATTAAGTTGGGTCAGAATTAAGGCTACACAATATTGAGAAAAACTTGTAAACAGCAATAACTATGTTAAATGTGAGAACCATAAGACTTGCGATGTTTGAATTCACTCTGCCTAGATTACAAACCATCTAACAGCTTTTTGTCCAGGCCAAGTTCAGCAGGGATCCAAACAATTGCATTGCACCCTCATCATCAAAATCAAAGCAGAGTGACAGCCAGGGCTTAGATAATTTTTTCTTTTCCTCCCTTCAGTATCATCTAATGATGCCAAGCTTAAATACTGCAATGAAAAGGCGCTTTTGCTTTATAACTTTATAACCATATATGCAGTGTTTTACTGTTTTAAAGGTTAGTTAGAAGTTTTAGTTATTATTCTACTGGTGGCTACTAAGTCTACTAGAAGACAAAATAATTTAAACCATAAGCCAAACTATATCCCATTATGTCCTAGAGGTTCATGAAAAGTGTCCATTTATGTAACATCTGAACTATACACTCTCATATGGTGTTTTATCTGATCAAAACCTGTAGTATTTCCTTTCCTTGTAAAATAAAGTATAACCTAATAAGGACTCCACATACTCACTATTAATACAAACAGTGTCTTCGGTATCCCATAATGTGACTATTTAGCTTTCATTCTCTTTCATCCTATTTTTGTCTGCAGTTGTCTGACTGTTCATTTATGTATCATTCCCTTATATCATCATCATCAACAGAGTTTTTTGTGTTTGGTGTTTGCAGGTTTTCGCGCTGGGCACCAACTGCAGCGGCTGTTTAGGACTCGGAGACCTTCAAAGCACTATTGAGCCACGGAGGATTGATGTTTTATGTGGAAAGAAGATTGTGTCCCTAAGCTACGGAACCGGGCCCCATGTGGTTATCGCCACTGCAGGTAGTTCAGTTCAGGACTCTTTAATCTGTTCCCCTGAAGGAAGTTTACCTCAAGAGGGCTTCAGGACCGCATCACAGCAAAATGACATTATATGAGACGTTTATGGTCTGGTTTTGTAAAGGTGATATGTCCTTTTGCCATATCGGGCCTGTCCATTTTGATATTTTAGCATATTTTCTTTTTCAAAAACTCTTAGATACATAAGATACATAGAAAGTTATGTTTTCTAATAGTCATAATTATTTGATAATTTTGTGTTATCTTAAATCAGATTATTTTTGTCATGGTTCATGCTATTGAGCAAGTCATATCAAAGAACAAATACTAAGGCTGTATCATATTAGAAAAACACAGGATATGTAATAACTGCTTTGAATAGATTTTGAAAGATATATAAAGAAATACAAGTAGAAATACATGAAATATAGCCCTAACAAATCCAACATTCAGAAAAATACATCACAAATGCTTTTCTTCAAAATTTTCAACAGTGAAAATGGGGAGACATCTTTTGTCTTCCAGTGCCTAAGAATTAAATGTTTTGTGAAGATAATATAGTAGGATATAAAACATTGTTATGCACCACTTAACACTATAATATTACCAGACAGACAGAGTAATTAGTATTGGTTTGATCTTTTTTCTAATTGAACAAAGCTGAGGGCCAGTTTTATTTTAAACTCAAATGTTCAAAAAATTCCTCCAAGCCTTTTTCACAGTAAATATCTAATAATTTTGGCACCAACTTTCTCTTCCTACTTTTATTATAGAAGATTCAGCAGGTTCTATACTTTTTAATCTGATGTGATCAAGTTTGTTAAGCTTTTATAGTTAAAACAATGATCTTTTATTATTTTTAAGTAGAATTTAAACTATATTTTACTTTTATGAGTCACTCAACTGCAACAGTTATAACCCAATAATTTCCTGCTTGTTTGAGTGAATTTTCTTCCCTGTGATTCTGTTAAAAGGCTTAAGAAAAACAGCAGGTATAAAGCCTCCTGCTGTTAATCTGATCTGTATTAAATATTAACCGCTAAGACAACATGGATAAATGTCTGCCCGTTGCCTTTTAGATGGTGAAGTGTTTGCTTGGGGACACAACGGCTACAGTCAACTGGGTAATGGGACAACCAACCACGGCCTGACGCCTGCCCTGGTGTCCACCAACCTCCTCAGCAAAAGAGTCACTGAGGTCGCCTGTGGGTCCCACCACACTATTGCTCTCACCACTGATGGAGAGGTCATTCATCTTTTATTTTAACCTCTCCTCTAACCAAATCTGTGTATGTTGTAAGATAATCTAATCACAATCTGTCTTTAGGTGTACGCCTGGGGATATAACAACTCGGGTCAAGTGGGTTCAGGCTCCACTGCCAACCAGCCCACTCCTCGCAGAGTGAGCAGCTGCCTGCAGAACAAAGTGGTGGTGAACATTGCCTGTGGTCAGCTCTGCTCTATGGCAGTACTGGACAATGGGGAGGTAATATGTGACGGCAGTCTGAGGAGGGTTAATGCAAAAGCGTCATGATAAAGTCAGTCTGTGCCTAATATGTCAGGATTTTGTCTGTAGACTGTGTTTGTTTGAGTGACTCAGTATCTTGTAATAATGCTTTTAGTTTAGAGAATGAAAGTAAAAGTAAGTGCAACAGTAATCAATAGACTTTGGATGATATTCTGACACTATGAGAACCTTAAATAATACAAAATAAATAATGTATATTTCCCCAATAAATCAATTATAGGTCATTAAGGCATTTCTTTAAAGTGAATGGTTGCATTGGTGTTATTGGAACTATTAATGTGTTGCATCTCTGTTTGATAGATTTATGGCTGGGGCTACAACTGCAACGGACAGCTCGGTTTGGGAAACAATGGAAATCAGCAGACCCCGTGTCGGATTGCTGCTCTTCAAGGTGTCAGCATTGTCCAGGTAAAGATATACCCCTCATACTTGTCTGCAGGGCTTGATATTAAGACCCAGCAACTCCAAATGAGATTTTAGTGACTGTGCAGTCACCAGTCAGCGCAAAACTCATTTTACTTTGATATACAGTATTTAAAGAGTTCTTTCACATTGAGCATATAGCAATGTGTATCGCTGTTGTTCTCCCCTCCTGAGCTGCCTTGCTGGTGACACAAACTACCATCTATTAGTAGAGTTTAATGAGCATTGTGTATTCAGACGAACTGCTGCTTTAAAAAAAATCTTGTCTTGTTCAAAGCTACACAGACTAAATTCTTTAAAAATATAACTTAATTAAAGCTATAGTAATTCATTGTGACTGTCTGGGGGACTTTATCTACCTCTAATCTTTGCATCATTTGCTTGTTCAGCTGAACCAGATACAACCACATATATTATATTATCTGGTACACACACATGCAAAAATGAATGAATTAGAAGTTAGTTTTGTTTTGTTTTTTTATTTTGTTTTTATTTTTCATTATCACAAAAGGAAAACAAACAGGAGATACATAGAATATTACACCTTAATAAAGTGTGCATTTCCATAAAAACGGGCTGTAATCCCACTTTTATCAGAGTTAAATATTTGCTAAAGATCTAGAGGTGTATATCTGATGTGGTCTAAAATTGGGTTTTAACACTTGTCATTTACATTGACATTTTCAAGTAGATTTCAGCATCATTAGGACAGTCATAGTCACACAAAAAAGTTACACAAAAACAATCGAATAATTGTGGCAAGTGAAAACACTTGGTGCCTAGTGAGCAAAAAAGTTAATGTAAAGTTTATTATTATGCAGCCTAATAACACTCTATCTATCTACAGGTGGCTTGTGGATACGCACACACATTGGCTCTGACAGACGAGGGGCTTGTCTATGCCTGGGGAGCCAACTCATATGGGCAGTTGGGAACAGGCAACAAGAGTAACCAAGCTCTGCCCACATTGATAAACACTGACAAGGAGAGGTTAGTATTTAGTTCTATATTCCTCATTTTGGAAAGAAAAGTCACTTAACGTTTAGTTTCCACCAAGCGGTTCTGTTTGGGAAACAGTTATTGTATGGGATGATTTTACAAATGCCAAAGCTGACACTGCTATTTCCACCCGGATACACACACCACCTTTGAAACACAATCCAGCATGAGGGTTTGCTGTTCTAAAATGTCACATCAAGCTAATTTTTACTTCCTACTTGGTGCTTACATGTGACAATATTGCTGAACAAACTTCATAAAAATTGGATAAGCACCTGTGCTTATAAAGTATAGGCCTGCAACTAATGATTATTTCTATAATCAATTAATCTGACTATTTTTGATTAATCAGTTAATAATTTGATAGTGAAGCACGTGTAAATGTGTGGGGACCTAGTGGACTAAGCAAGACAAGTGGTCAAAAACTGTATTGTTCCTGTTTTAAATGGATCATAATATAACAAAAAATCACATACATTTTTACAAATCTGAACCTGAAGCTACAAGTACACCACAGGACTTTTTGGATAGTGAAGAATACCCATAAAATCTAATTGTCAAAAACACAAAAGGTACATCTCTTTTACTGCTCTGTCTTGGTAATAAAACCTCTTCTCAGCACATGGCATGTTTCAGAATCAATGAATACCCCAGGTAGCAATTCATCAATCGATTATATAATTTGTTGATGATTATTTCAATCATCAGTTATAATCAATTAATCCGATTAGTTGTTTCAGCCCTAATAGAATGTGAATCAGAAATGAGGACTCAAATCCCATAATGCTTGTACAGATTATGGTTAACGTTTCCTAAATGATCTAAGAACTCTGAAGCAACCTAAGGCCTCCTTCAGATCATTTCAGTTGGTCTTCTAGTCATAACTTGTAGTGTTCACACCTGTTTTTTACATGCGTCCATCTCCGTCCGCATTAAGAGCAATATGTGTCTTGTTTGTTCCTTTTGGTTTTAGTTTTAGAGTAAAGTTAAACCTCTGTAGTGCTTTTTCAGTTTTTATCTCTCTCTTTTCTCTCTGTCGATTCTCTTTCACGTAAAATGCTTCATTAATGATCCTAAGACACATTTAGGATGTGTTTAGCCCATTAACACCTTCCATTGGCCTCATTAAATAGACTCTTATACAGATTCTATTACCAGGTCTGAAGGGGCCCTTAGAGACTAGTTTGGATGATAGATAAGTATATTATTTAACCTGGGTGTTAATGTAATCATACTGAATTGTGTTTCTTTTCCAGGATGGTGGAGGTGGCCGCCTGTCACACCAGCCACACCTCCGCCGCCAAGACCCAGAGCGGACAGGTCCTGATGTGGGGTCAGTGTCGGGGTCAGGCCGTGGCCAGCCCTCACCTCACACATTTCAGCAGCACAGACGACGTGTTCGCTTGCTTCGCCACGCCAGCCGTCACGTGGCATCTCCTCTCCGTCGGTAAGGAGCAACAACCACAACAACACCGCCGAGACATCCCTCAGTTATTTTTGAAGGAATTTTCACTTTGTCTCGTCGGTCAGATCATTTTGCAAAGGAATGTGTGACATGAGTCCAAATTCTGGGAAAGGGTCAAAAAGAACAAACAGGATACAAGTTTCCTTCCTTTGACAGACAGACATCCATCATGTTTGAAGTCCTCCCTTGACTCAGAAAATACTCCCCTGCTGTATCACACTCTTAATGTTCTGTTTTAAAAAAGAAGATACAGTCCCAATCGTTAATATTGCTTTAAATGTGGTCAGTCAGTGTTATCTTTATCATCAGCAGTCTTTGTTCTTTAAACAATAAAGGTCTGTAACGTCTGGAAGAAAAAAGAAATGATCAGTCACCATTTTTTAAGCCATTACTGATATACTTTTCTTTCCAAGATGGTGATGACTACCTGACCGTGGCCCAGTCGTTGAAGAAGGAGTTCGACAGCCCAGAGATTTCCGACCTGAAGTTCCTGGTCGATGGGAAATGCATCCATGTCCACAAAGCCCTGTTAAAAATCAGGTACAGGATACAAATTAAAACTGTCAATGTCCAAGGCTTGTCCCAATAAAGATACTCAATACTCGCTCAGTATTGGAATACTCGCTTGACACTGCCAAAAAAGAGTGAGTTCCTGTTTCCCTTTTTCTCTTTCCCTTTTACTTTAATTGAAGATGAGCAAACTGCAATGTCACAAAAAACTGGCTCCTTCAAAATAAGTCACTTGATAAAACAACAATGTGGCATTAAGGAAGACAAGCTGTGTGTGTGTTTTTAATTTAGATTTATAAAAGGCAGATGTGTGTATGTGAAAGTGTTGAATATCGCAAAGGAAGAAGTAGGTGTCTTTACCAACTGTCTCCTTGTCTTACAATGAAACCTTTTTGAACATTTGCCAAGGTGTTTAACTTCTATTTCCATCCCCTCTCATGCATTTTGCAAAATTTGGGGAATTTTTATTAATTTTACCAATTCTCTGTAGAATTTCTATTGAATTAAATTGAATTATATTGAATTATATTGAAAAATTAGACTGAAAATAAAGTGGAAATTAGGGGTGGGTGATATAGCTTAAAAACATAATATAAATAACGATATAAAAATACAGAGCAGCTAGACCATTTGTGCTTTCATTACAAACAAAACTGAAAAACATTTTCATTTACCATTGTTGACAATGTAATTCAGAAGTGTGGATCTACTGGAATCATGGCTTCTTAGTAACAGTGTGAATCAGATGTTTGCATTTTTATTGACATTTCTTTGCACATTAAATTTCTCTGGACGAGTTTGTTGAGAAGGTGTAGCGCGTCAGAGCTGCTGCAAACACAACCTGCTACTTGTTTGTAGGTTTGTAGTAAATGTAAGTTTGCAGTTTTAATTTGTTTCTGGACAACTAGGGCCTAGTGTTTAGTCGGTTCCTTTTTGAATCCGCAGAGGCAGACGCTGTTTGTCTTTTGGTTTGCAGTGAGAGAACATGGAGGACACTGTTCTTGTTCATGACAGTTTTATGACTTGTTGCTGTACGTCTGTGTACAGTGTTGTTTATATTGTCAGATGACTCTTTGCTGTCACCATATTAAGTATACCTGTGTTAACATGGGTGATATGACATGGCTATGATTTAGCCTTTCCCAATAACAACCCTAGTATTCTGCATTGGAGGCTTGGAGTCTGACTTTTACTTCTTTGACCCCCTGCTATATTGTATTATACTAGAAAAGATTTACCAGTATTTAACACTCACTGTGAGAATTGTTTTTCCATTAATTCCCACTAGAACTACTAATCTCTCCATCTTTACCTTACTTTGGTCACATGCCTGGATTCATAGAGATTTACCATGAGTAATAAAAGCTTGGTGATTATGGAGATATATGCAGACATATTTTTGCAGTCGTCAGTAAACACTCCACTCTAACATATGTCTACTATGTTATCGTATCCCATGTTGTGTGGAGCCTATATTTAAATACCATCTGCTGCACGGCGTTTCCTTGTCTTTCCTGTGAATGTCACGGGGGAAGCAACGACAGACATATTGTTTCCCGTTTCTTCTTTTTATAACCACACTCGGACACCAAGTATCTGCATTCCAGGCCCTGCTCTTTTGCACTGTCAGTAGGAAGGAGCCAGACTGTCTGAGACGACACAAACTCCAGCGCTCACACGAATAAGCAGCAGCAGGCTTTGGCAGGATCACATGCAACTGACACCTTCGAGACGGAGAAGGAAGTGGTTTGTCTATTCGCGACTGGAGAAGAAGTGTTGTTTAACGAGCAAATCATTGAAGATGACGAATTAAAAGAGTTTTTACTTTGCTAGGAATAGATTTTTATTTTATTTTTTTCCATTAGTGGTTGATTCATTTTTCTTCAAACTTGTTATGTCTTAGGTGATGCTTCGCTGTATGTCAGAAATTTATTGTTATGTACATGTGCAAATTATATATATATCAGAGACATCGATATGACTTATGTTTCGTGTCAAAATATTTGCAAATGCATTGGAAAACTTGTGTAAGCATTGGATATTGGTCTGGATCCCTACTTATCCCTTACTTATTTTAATCAAATTCCAAAAATGTTTCTATGCCTAAGGGAAAACGTTAATATCACATATCCACATTGCAATAAGAAGAGTAAAAGTAAAAGTTGAACTTTTGTGGATGTAGGCTCCTCAAATCCTGTCTCTTCCTGGGCTTAATTTTGAGGAAACACAGGAAACTTGTCCCCCACCTCCTAAAACAGGACCAGGGCCTATTTGACGGAATCCAGCACCTCCTTTGTCACTATTTTATAGGAGGATGTTTTTGAATAAATGTAACTCTGATTTGGAATTCAGGTTCAGGTTGGTCTGTTAAAAGGGCATTGTTTAGCTACAAAATATAGGTATTATGCAGGCTTCCTAGCAGTGTACAGTCTTATCACTTTTTTTTTCTGCTCTTGCCTATTACACACCATCAAGTTTCATTTTGGCTGTTCGAGACAAAAACTTTGGACAGTTTTGTACACAAAGTGCGATTAAGATCATTTTTCAAAAATAAAATCTTGCAAATACTGTGTTTTTAGCACGACAAACAATTAAGCTTACTAGCTATTCAAGTAACTACTTCTATTTGAGAAAATATGTAGATTTGATGTACTATTGACGTTTCGTTTTCCTCTTAGGTGCGAACATTTCCGTGCCCTCCTGAACGAAACCGATGAGGACGCCATTGAAATCCACCAGTTCTCCTATCTGGTGTACCGAGCCTTCCTGGAGTACCTCTACACAGACACCATCAACCTGCCACCAGAGGACGCTATTGGTAAGCACAACCACTGACAGAGGTCTGTGGCCTGTTGTCAGCACTGGCCTGAGACCTGAAAAACACTCACTGTGTGTGTTTGTCCTCGTTTGCACAGGGTTATTAGATTTGGCGACGTTCTATCGAGAGATGAGGCTGAAGAGGCTCTGTCAGGAAACCATCAAGAGAGGCATCTCCGAGGAGAACGCCATCACCCTGCTGTCAGCTGCTGTCAAGTACGAGGCAAGGGTAAGTAAGGGCAAGCCACTCACTCACTGTCACTTACAGGTGGGAAGGGTGGCCTGAATTCTGTACATTTCTAAAATAAATGACTAAATGTAGTCAGTTTTTGAGTAAGAAAAATGCTGTAAGTTATTAAGAGTTAATGATTGTATAATAATTAAAAATATAAATAAGGATAAACCATGCAAGTAAAAATACCCAAGAAATTATAAGAAAGAACACATAAATAATAAATAGAAGCATATGCACATTTGATGCAGTTTTTTAAATGAACTAATCAAAAAAATCAAAAGACCACTAAGTTAAATCAAGATAGACTTTTTTTTTATCCCCATAGGGGTATTTACCCACCCGTTCCAGTGTTGCTGTGGCAACCTGTCAGAAGCGGTGGGCAGAGACCCTCTCCAGATCTTGAGCCAGTATCTAAGGCATGGTTATTCACAGAGGATTAGCCTATAGTATGCGTTTCCATATGTGGTACTAAATAGTGAGTTCCCTTGTAGGAAACTGCTGTAGACTTAACATAATGTTATAGGTTGCTCATCTCTCTAACTAGTCACATACTAAATATTTCTTCATTTTTTTCAGGACCTGGAAGAGTTCTGCTTCAAGTTTTGCGTCAACCACCTCACAGCTGTTACCCAGACCCAGGCTTTTGCCGACATGGACCATGACCTGCTCAAGAACTTCATCAGCAAAGCCAGCCGCTACGGGGCCTTCAAGAACTGACCCGAAGAGAATTGGACACACTGTGAGGTTTCGACTTCCAGGTCCCTGCAAGTCAACCCGAGACCAAAGTAAACAGCCGGCCGATCGGTACTTCAAAGCCTTCACACTGGGGAGGTAAACAGCAGAGGCAGAGGGGGGTTATCCTCTCAATCCTGCCCTGTGTCACTGCCCCGACCGAAGCCCAAACACAGCGGACGCTTTGGGTGTAAATATTGGGTTACATCACTGGTGTAGTCACAAGCAAGACAATTACTTCTTGTCACTGACAGTTGGCAATGTCGTTGTTTGATATATCTGAACAAGGCCTTAGGCTAAACTAATTATCAAACTAAATACTGCAAGATCCACCTTGCATGTCATGATATGAGGATATAAAAATTTGTGGCAGTCCCAGCCAAGCAGTTCATATTCTCAAAAGAACACGTGTTTTGCATTTTGATCAAAATGATTCATTCATTAAATCAACACATAAATATACTGACAACAAACCATTTTAAAATCATGGTTTGGACTTGAGATAAAAGATACTTTTATAACACTGCCTATTAGCAGTCTGTTGTTGTGCCTGGTTAGCCATACTCTTTATACAAATAACTAGTGTCTGTGGATTTAAGTTGGACTTTCAAGGGGCGGTACCAACGCAGGCAAAGCGACAATTCGGCTAGTATCTGCAAACGCTTGATGGGCCGTTTACATGACTCTAAAAAGCAAGTGCAGGCCGATAGTGTAATCAAAATGTAGTTTGTCTGCAAGGCCAGAATGGAGCGCTGTTAACCTCATCACTACAGTTATTACACAGTAGAAGAAGTAAAAGCTTCCCTTCTACTCCCAACAATACAACTTTTTAATCCTGCGGTTTTCTGATGCAGTGCTGTTAAAGCAAGAATATGGTTTAGTACATGCATTATTAAAATATACTTTCAGAACACAGGTTTTTGAAACAACAAAACAGAATTTGGACGATGTTGTTCTACTCATTGCATGTAGCCAGCAGCCAATAGCTGTCTGGGATGTATCTGTTACATCACTGTTTTCACTAATGAAACAATATGGAGCATTAACAAACAGCCAAACTGCATCAAAATGTTTGATTGTAATTATTTTAATATCCTTGATGTTGCATCTCATTTGCATCACAAACAAATCCGATTGGTCTGTTCTGATTTCTAACTAGTGGAATGGCTGTGAAGGAAAGGGGTTTCAGACCCATTTGAGCGATCATTTTTGCAAAGTGAATGGGTCCGGCTGGCTAGTATAATTATAATACATTTTGAGATCAAATGGCTGACAAATAATGCTCATTAGCCTTGAACTGAACCCTCATGTGCTGCTTTCTCTGAAGCCTTCATTCTCCGATTTTCTGGAATGAGATGTAGTAGCGAGCAAAACGTGCAAAACTGTGAGTAGGTGCACACAGGTCAGCCAGTTATAGGTCTTTCATAATCTGTATTTAATAAAAGATTTGTTTTGCTACTTTATTATATTCACTGTAGGTTGTTGACCTTTGCCGTTCAGTACTGTGGTTAATGTTTGTAAGCCTAACATTAGCAGCGCGCACCTGTTTGTGGACAGTTCCTTCAGCTGACTGATAGAGAGAGGTGCAGCCGGTCGTAAGTCGCACTCTGGAGAGATAAGGACGTCCGACCGCGTGTTTACTCGTGCTCAGATTAACCGTCTCTGTGCAGCTGGAAATGCTATCTGACTTAGGCAAGTGAAGTGATTCTTGTGTCAGCCGTCTACAAGTTACATTATAGGTATATTTTACTTTGACTAAGATGTAATTTGACACGTTGTTTACATATTGTTTTATATCACTTTTGTTGAGTTTATTTTGTGTTCATGTATCGTTGTGGAGATGAAAATGAAACTTTATTGGCCTGGTGTAACCGCTAACCAACATGGTGGATGTAGTCGCAGTTACAACCACATTTGTTCTTTTCAAAAAAAAAAAACCCACTTTCAATTCCTAACCCCAAACTGAATGTAAGTAGCTTTTACTTAACAAGCCAATTATTGTATTTTTAATGTTTTTCTAAAGCATATTTGTGTTCACATTTTGTATTAAAACTGCTTTGCCCCTCCTGACTATGGCCCTTATCTAAAAGGAATAAAAAACATATACACTTCTGTAGTTCCTCGCTTTATTGTTGTGAGTAATGGTCTGTCATGTAATAGGCACATGCATTTGTGTTTATATTATATTATAAATCAAAACACAAAATGAATCCATGCAGCAAATACCTGTTATGGTCATTCTACTCCACAGTGTTTTCCCACATTTGCTGAAATGAGAGGTGCAGTACAAAAATGGTACTTCACATCTGTTGCTACACATTTGTTCAGCTTCCGGAAAATGAAACTTGCCAATTTGTCAGATCGGAAAGTCCCAGGTATCATGCAATAATAACTAATCTTCATCTTGAATCACTTTTACTACTGCATACAAGTACTCTTCCCATTTTTACTGTCTTCCTGCTACTGATTAAGCAAGCAAGAATTGTCACGTTACAGCCATGTTATTTCTTCATAGTAACGTACCAACTATTGTTTATTCTTTCTTCCGATCCCCTTTGCATATTGCCTTGACAATGACTACACTTCTGTTGTCCACACAATCAAAACACTACATTTTATTGCAAAACTACTGTTTAAAATTGTCAATACAGGCATTCTAATACAAGATATTACAATAATATATATTTACACACATTAAATATGTGTGAAATCCACATTCAGAGGGCTTTATACTGTGCCATGAAATATTAAATTTTTTTTTTTTCATTCAAAACAAATGAGGGCAGGGAATTCACTCTTTCCTGACACCATTATAACACTTGCATTACTTTGGTGTACCTCATGGTTCAGTGTTTTTTGTGTACACTTCAATTTACCCAAATCATAAATGGTCATGTGGTAATTATTTCTAAGCTTGTGTAAAACTAGTAATTACCCTATCAACTCATTTTGCAAATATGATAAGCCCTTAAGTCTTACTGTGTTCTATTCTATTTCAAATGCACATCTTGTGTTAAAATTGAAGGGCAGTCTATGCCAGCAGTGTTCATTAAATGATATTATCGGATACCATTTGCTCAACGTTTACCCTTTAGCAATAACCATGCTGCAAAATCATTGAATCGAATTTTCAATATGTGCATATATCTAGTTTTGATCCAATGTATTAACTCTATAGGTAGAATACTTTCAGCTTTGTTTCCCCCGACACCTCATTTTCAGTTTAGCGTGTCCTTCTCCCACTGTCGATAATGTTGACACCGATAAGCTACTGTATCTGCGGCACACGTTTAACAGTTTTACAGGAAAGGAGGAAGTGTTTCTCAGCTGCTAACGGTTATTGGCACACTGCCTCGAATCGAAATGGTGACAGAAAGATGAGCCATGTTCCAGATTTTCTTTGCACTCTGGAAAAAAATGAATCTGCTGCTGTGTACATAAGAGTAATATTAATGTGCAAAAACATTTAAAGGTTTGGAGAGTATTGTGTGTTATATTGAGCACATTGTGTTGTGAATAGGCACTGGGCTATATTTCTCTAAAATCAATTACAGGCTCGCCTAATGTCTGCACTGAGAAGTTGTTTAGTCTGGGTTATAAATAAAAAACTGGGGCCTCTTGTGGTGCTGTTTGAATAGACAGGAAGTTGTCAGTTCGATATAAGAGAACTACACTTCATCTGGTTTATGTCCCGCTCTGTTGTCATTTAATCGCTGGCTTTTCTCTTCTGTATACTGTGGCTTCTGTGTGTTTGGCCTCTGCTCAGATTCGACACTGGTAACAAGCCACATCCTTTAGCATGCTAATACCGTGTGCTTATAGAAGCTTTTTTTCTCATGCATAAACAACCATAAGCGCTGGTCTTTTCTTCAGATACCTCAAATACCTCACCTTATAAGTGTTCAAGCATGCAGCCGCGCTTGTTTTTCTTGTGAGATGCAATCTGCTCATCTCACGTCACTGTGAAACATGTAGATGAGGGCTGATGCAAGAGCACTATGATTTTAGCTGATAAAAGGGAATATACGTACGCTTTCTCTGTCAAATGAGATAAAGAGTTTGACAACACTTTATAAAATGAAAGAAAATGAACTGTTTCATGGAGAAAGTCAAAGCCTGTTGCTAATCTAATCTAAGCATAGCATATAACCAAACAAAGGAAATATTGCACTGTAAGATATTCCCCTGTGATGTGTTTAGACTTTTTTATTAGACTACTGAGGTTTACAGCTCAATTGTGAGTTTATTTGGATCCTTAGAGTTCATTGGTCCACTATCCTTCTACTATTTATGGTTCTATTTTCTATTATTATTATATTCTAACTATTTAGCCATAATTTCTTCAAATCGCCCCATTGTATAGTATGCATCCATGTACAATAGTTTGCATGTTTGACATTCACTCTTCAAAGATAGAATTGAAAGCTTATGTTAAAATGTAGAGAGTAACAGAGGTAATTACTCAGAAAGGGAGCCAAAATTGAACGTTGAGGTACACCTCAGGAAATGTAATGGTATTCATAGAATAAATTTGCACCTATCCTGCCTCTATCAAAAGCACTGAGGTGAACCAGATTTAATAAAACATAGAAATTAATGGTAAAGAAAGAAAATGAAATGTTTGAGCTAAAACTGTACCATGAGATAAACCCCAGGTAATGCAAGTAGTATGATGGAAATGGTAAAGTTGCATATTCTGGGACTTCAAAATACACATAAAACAAAACATGAAAATAAATATTTTCCCATTTGCATACAGTTAACCATTATGTGACAAAATAACAGTTTATTAACAGAATTTATTAACAGCTGTCCAAATCCTCATTAAAGAAGGGTTTGGTTTGTCATAGTGACAGGGCCACACTGTAAAAAAATGTGTGAAATGTTGAGTATAGTATATTTAATCAGCAGTGGCAGTGGGGAAGGCCACAGTGGTGGTGGGAGGGCAGTGATAGTTTAACAGCAGTCGAGAGCTGGGAGTAGATAAGGCTGTGAGGGGGAGAACCGTGTCCTTTAAAGGCCCATGTGCATTTTTTTGTGATTTCCAAAGGTCACGGTCATTATTTATGATATTACACAAGTCAACCAAAAAATTTTTTAAACAAAATATTAAGATAAAAAAACACAGAGGAAACCGCATTCATCTTACTAATCATTCTGATTACAGTGTTCAAATACACTTCTGAGATCTTGAGACAAACAGAGAAAATGACTTTTTTGTTTGGTTCTTTTTGAAGCAGCAGTGTGTTTTTCCCCCTGAAAGTAATCTTTTTTTTCTCTTTGAAGCTACAGTAATGCTGATACACTTCTTGAGTCTCCATTTATTTAGTGGTCACATTGTTTTATGTTCTGCTGGACTGTACAAGTTTATTTTATTTTTATTTTTGAAAGGTCTTATCACCAAATTATTTACAGTGGTGGAAATGATTAGTGAACCTACAATAATTTGATGTTTGAACCAGTTTATTTATCCTATTACACAAGTTATTTTATTAGATAACATCGGAACGGGGCATATTTGACCATAATACAATGCTTCCTCTTTTTATTAACACCTGAATATTTAGAATTAGGAGTACTGCATTCCAAAAAGGCTCCACATTATTGAGAATTCAACAAATGTGTGAGGCTCTCTGGGCCCTTTTTGGACCCACTTGCAGAATGCATATTATTCATGGGTAGGTGAATCGAGTCAGTAACGGGAAATTACAGACTATTTTGGGTGAATGAGCCAAATCACAATGCTGAGGTACAACCTATCAATTGATTTGCAACAATTCAAAAGATCCATTTGAAACTTAACATGCTACCTTACCTAGTTACTTAATAGTGAATGAGAGTTATGATTCTGTTCTTGTTGTCCATCTGTAGGTCATTTCTCCGTTAAATAACATGTTCACATCAGTACACATGTGGTACTTTTGACCATTGGTCTGCTTTGAAGACCACATTCAAATCATTTATTTAATCAAATGAGTGTATGTTTGATAAGCTCCTCTATCTTGTCTGTGGATTGCATCATTAAGTTTTCCAATTTGTGACTGCCATGCTCCGTATTCCTCAAAAAACTGACCAGTTTGCAGCATACAGATATTGTCCTGTTTCTATCAACAGATTTTAATTCAGATTTTGAAAAACTGCATCGAACAGTATTCATAGAAACACAAAAAAAGGGACGGTCCAAGTTGTTGCCTACATAAAACCCCTGAGAAGTTACTTCTTCAGACTTTTTCCTATTTACTCGCAAACTCGAACACCTTGGGTCTCAATTATTTTTAACTTCTGGACAGTTTATGAAAACACATCTAATTCACAAAGTTACTCCAAAGTTGTGAACATCATGTGTATTCAGTGTGTTTCCCGTGTTGTACTGGAAGGCTGTTTATTTTGTTTTACAGTAATTACAGAGTGAATTACTTGCTACCAGCACAAAGTTTATTACAATCACTTTATGCCAGTTGTTAATCTGTCCAAGTTAAAGCTTTTATATCAAAAACAAAAATGGAGTGAATATTAACCCTTGAGGTACATCCCAGACATTGCAATCATCCCAAATCCCCAAATAATGTAATTTTTTTTTTTTTTTAATGATGACGAAAGGCCAATTCAGGTCATATTAGTCATTAGACTAATATGACCTGAATTGGCCTTTCTGTGCTGCTGTTTATGCTTCAAGGCTAACAATATTTTCCTGAATACAAATTGATTCCTTTGTTTAAAATGCAGCCAAGCACAACAGTTATGCTTGAGACACTTCACTCTTTCAAGATAGAATCGAAGGCTTACGTTATCTTACATCACAATTGTCACTTGTAGTGACAATCCTATTTGAGTCAAAAAATGCCCCCGATCTTGATTACACAACATTTTGTCATGTCGTTCGCTATCTGCCTCATGCACTAGTGGTTTGCCCCTTTAGAAAGCCTTCAGACTTGGCCTTGGGGTGCCAGACGGTTTCCTGGCATTGTGAGAAATTTAACAGTCCAGGGATTTTGACCACATGTTTTTGTTTAGCGACCACATACTTGCATGTGAAGCGCTTGTTTTTATGTGCTGGATGAAGCTGTTTTGTGAGCGAGAGACAATAGGACACGGCTCCTCTATTTTCTCAAACATTTCACTCTAGCCTTGATGCTGTTTGTTTTGCGGTGGGCTGACAAAGACGCTGGCTATAAAACAGGCAGCACCTTCTTTGATTCTCTGCGGGTTTTTCCTATGTTTGGCTGTTGTCAGTGACTCTGTGAAGTCCTAATGAACCATTCTGGGATTAGTGTCATGTTACTAAAACACACGTGGAGTGACTAAAAGCAGCTGAAGGGGTTGTGAGAATAAAAAGGGGCCTCAAGTTGAACCCTGAGGTACACCACAGGTAAAGCAAGTGATGTAATTGAAAAGATAGACACACTAGAGGCAGCAAAAAAACTTGTTACATGTGTTGTTGTACAGTTTATCTTATATGTAAATTTAGCTGCTTTAGGAATGTGTATGCTAATCTCATCATGGAGATGTCAGATTAACAGTCTTTTATGGTGAAGGTCTTAAAAACATCAGTGTATAACTCTGGTTCCTCAATGTCATGTCATTTGGTGTGCTGTATATGTTCGGGATAGCTGGTAGCGTTTGGCTGGTGTAGCTTAAATGCTTGTGTAAATAAAGCAATAATTATCAAGTTGCACGCTAATGTTCTCTAACCGCTCACTGACAGCACACACAGTCAGTCGGTTGCTGCCTAAATTATCTTCTTTTGCAGAATTTGATTTTTTTTTATTTTTTTTATGGCTAATTCCTGTTGTTGCCAAAATGCACGCAGTTCATGTTTTAGTTTTTTACCTCTTTTTTTTTTTTAATGGTTTATATAAGATTATATAAGAATCCAAATAAGCAATGCTAACAAGAGGGAGTATCCTTTAAATGCAAAGGTGATACAGGTCTATCTGTAATACAGAATACAAGCAACTGCAAAGATGTTAAAGTCTTGTTTGTAAAGGATTGTTGTTTTGAACCACGAATACGTGTCATGTTAATTGAACAAATTATCATCATCTAAAGAAGTTATCTCTCTGTTTGTTCAACTGCCAAGCTTCCATTCGACACAAGTAATTCCGAGTGAATCCAGACAAACATTTATCAATAACTTCCTGCTTGACATGACAATAACCCCCAAATACAAACACTCAGACAGTTTACAATATTCCCTTCCCGTCCCGCTGATCACGAGGCAGCAAGCTCTTTCAACTTATCCAAAACTGATTATTTATAAACTTCACATTCCTCTGCGCTAAGCTACTTCACTTTACAACAAAGGCCTCAATGTTTTTTACTGACTGCCAAGAGGAGAGTTAATGCTTAGGGCCAGCTTGAATGCTATAGTGCATGCGGTGAAAAGGGGGAAAGCAGTGGACTCGGACCGACACAAAAAGAACAGGAAAAACACTGAATAGAGAAAGCGGTTTTGTCTCCTTTCCAGTGGTCCTTACAGAATGAAAGTCTATAGTCTGGCCTTGGCCCACACATGCTGTCGGAAACAACAAGGGGACAGTTCATTTATTTCTGTAGCTCACTTCAGATCTGTATAGAATGTCAACATGTGCACTCATAAAACGCTTCTTTGGTCTTTCGCTTTGACCTCTGTCACACAATTGTGACCTTTGACCTCTACACACATTACACACTTTTATTTCATTTGTTTATTTTTGTGGTTATAGAAAAATCTTAATAATAATTCCTAAATACTTCTTTATATATTCTACATCAGTCCAACTTTTTTTTACCATGTCAAATAGAGTATTAAAATATTCGAATATCATTTCATTATTGCAATATTCAAAATAGCTATAGCATATAACGTTTTTCTATAATCATGCAGCCCTTCTGGCCGGCTAATTATGTGTTTTGTGTGGAATTATCCTAACCCGATTTGTCACATGCTCTGCCAATAACCGCCTAACTCCATTTTATCTAATCAGAGTAAAACTGTGATTTTATCGTCAATTCTAACACACACCCAACACTGTCAGTAATGCTACACAACTGGTCTGAACAATGCAGCGGGTCACAGAAATCACATCCATATTGGATAAATGAAAATGGACACTGTGTAATAAATGCCAATTTGCCTTTTCATTGGTGCTCCCTCTCTGGTACTGGAAGTTCATTGTAGGGGGTTTCTATGGTTATCGTCAAAATAGAAAGGTACCCACAACTGAGCCTTGCGGAACACCACAGGTAACATTGGAGGTCGAAGATAAGAGGCAGGAAGCAAATTAACATAAACTCACACTCTTAGAAATGCAAATGATTGAAGCAGTTTAT
Organism: Rhyacichthys aspro; assembly: GCA_036850595.1. NCBI lineage: Eukaryota > Metazoa > Chordata > Actinopteri > Gobiiformes > Rhyacichthyidae > Rhyacichthys > Rhyacichthys aspro. The sequence goes on from CM072160.1 coordinate 18,419,858, forward strand.
AGCGCCGAATACAGGCAAACACTATAATTTATTTGTAAAATATGTAAAGTGTCCTAATGGATGTATTCACAGACTAAACATACATTTATTTTATTTTTTAGATCTGTAATGTACCTTTTGCATTTACTGTAGTCAAAGTCTGAATTTCAAATTGTATAATTGTAGTAAGAACAAATGATCAAGTGATGACATTAAATTAAATATTTATGAATGTAACTGAAGATTCGATTCCAATGTTGGCTTAAGTTAAACTGGTAATGAAGTGCTCCACTGAACACACTTGTTTTGGCTGATCCTCGCTTTAACTGTAAGACCAGACAAAGGAGTAGGAGGCGTTTAGGGGGAGGGCAGTGGGAGGAGTTACTCCAGCTGCTCTCTCCTCCACTCAAAGTACAAAAACTGTCTGTGATACCGGCACAAAAGGAGAAGTAGGAACTCTGAGTGCTGTGCAAGTGCCCCAGGCTGTCAGGGCCAGAGACAAACTCAGGAAAGACAGAGAGAACTGGTTACTGACTGACTCGAGCAGTGTGTGAGGACAGAGGACAGGCAAGAAGGAGGAGGAGGGGGGACAGGAAACAAACTCTGAAGACAACACTGAAGACATTCACATTGTGACACACGGAGAGCAGCAGCTTCCACTCGGACCTTTCTTTCTTCAAGGAGGCAGCTGGTTTGTGCGCTGGACTCTTCTGCTGTGGAATAAAAGAACAAAACAAAGCTTGGATTTGGACCACACAAGGGACAATTTAAGGATTTTTTTCTAACCTACCTGGATGTGGACATGCCTTTATTTTATTGTGGACACCCAAATTTGTTGAAAATCTATGAGACCTTTCTGTGATTCAATTCCATGAGTAAGTAAAGACCCCAGATTGTGCAAGTTGTGGGGAGCAGAAACCCAGTATATAGAGAGTGGGCAGGGGGAGGGGAGGACACTCCAGCCTGGATCCCACTCCTCAGGGAGGGGTCTTTTCAACATGAGGTTACCCCCAAATGAAATACAACAAGACAAGAGGAGGGAACGGTGTTGACCATGTGCAACGGTCCACTGTTAACATGTTGACCAAACTCGCTAATGCCTAAACAGTTGGAAAGGCACATTGTATTTGACTGTTTGACCATTCTGTCCTGGTCATTCATTGTTCCAGAGGTTGATTTGTTGTTGTTTGTTTGTTAATGAAATAGTCGTTACATAACAGACACTCTCTTGTCGCTCCACTCATTCTCAGTCAGGATGTACAACTCTACTTTCTTGGACGCGACGATGGTCCAGCAAGTGATAGACAACTCTTCTAACATTTCAACTTGCCCTAAAAATGACGGATTCAAATATCCATTGTACAGCACGGTGTTCAGTATTGTTTTTGTGGTAGGACTCATCACAAATGTAGTGGCTATTTATATTTTCACATGCTCTCTGAAGCTACGGAACGAGACCACGACTTACATGATGAACTTGGTGGTGTCGGACCTACTTTTTGTCTTCACGCTACCTCTGAGGGTCTTCTATTTCATCAACCAGAACTGGCCTTTTGGAAGCATGCTTTGCAAAGTCTCTGTCTCGCTGTTTTACACCAACATGTACGGCAGCATCCTCTTCCTCACCTGCATCAGCCTGGACCGTTTCCTGGCCATCGTGCACCCGTTCCGCTCCAGAACTCTGAGGACGAAGCGGAACGCCAAGATTGTTTGCACTGCGGTTTGGGTGCTAGTATTATCGGGGAGTCTCCCGACAGGATTCATGCTCGACACAACTTCGACTTCACATCAGAAGAACAAGACCAGTGCCACGTTCTGCTTCGAGAACTTCTCATCCACTCAGTGGAAGTCTCATCTTTCGAAAGTGGTCATCTTCATTGAGACGGTGGGCTTCATCATCCCCCTGTTGCTCAATGTTTGCTGTTCCATCATGGTTTTGCAAACTCTCCGTCGACCCCAGACTATCAGTCGTGGAGGAAAACTTAACAAAAAGAAAATTTTGCGCATGATAATTGTGCATCTTTCCATATTTTGCTTCTGCTTCATACCTTACAATGTGAACTTGATCTTCTACGCTTTGGTTCGTACCAAAACCTTAAAGGGCTGTTTTGTGGAATCAGTGGTGAGAACGATCTACCCTATTGCTCTTTGTATTGCTGTGTCTAACTGCTGCTTTGACCCCATTGTGTATTACTTCACTTCGGAGACTATCCAGAACTCCATCAAAAGAAAAAGCACAGTCAACCGCTCTGACGTCAAGTTCTCCGAGGCCCTGCAGTCAGAAACCAGCTCCAACCTGCAGTGCAGCCTAAGGAATCTCAAAGCCAAAGTCTTCCACAATGAGTCTTCAGTATGACAGCCAACCAGCTGCAAACATTGCAACAGGTATTAGATCCATGTCTCCACAGACAACCACGCCTCTTGTAAGCTGCTTGCCAGGATACTTGCAGTCCTTTGCTACACTAATGTTTGCCTGCGTCCCATTTATGCAGAAGGGAAAGAGTTAGAATTGTGACTATTTAAGGTCTAAACCCGTGTAGTGCTAATTCCTACTGTCAGAAATGGTACCCCCCCATTTTTATTTTTTGTTTAGCTACGTTAGCATGGATATGCGTATGATAACTGTACAAGTACTGGCAAATTAAACTGATTCAGAATGCATTACATGTACAATACAGTAATGGAATTCAAAATTTAGCATGGAGCTGCTGGCCAAATTGCTCTCCCCATATAACATAAGTGTTTGAGCTAAGGCAATGGCAATCTGATTTTAAAAATGACCTGTACAAATATGTGTTTAAGTTCTCCCCATAAGAGTAAAAAACCCGCCAAAACTATTGTATTTTTGCTGTTCATTTTAAAATAGAACAGTATTTTGTGTGAAAGTACCACATACTGGCTTGGCATGCACACTGCAGACTTTTGCATAGCTGCTTGCATCTATTTAATTGCAGATTATTTTAAAATTGACAGGATTTCATTGTTCTTCTGCAATTTCTTTATGCGAAGACATTCCCACTCCACAAAACTGAAAATCTGACGTGTTTTCATTTTAGGTGTCCATAAATATCTGTTCCTAATGATCATATACTTAGGATTAAAACATAGGATTGCGTTTCCAGTTTGGTTTTGTAGCCTGCTTTCTGTTTTAAGAATGCTGTTGTCATGTAAATTGCAGTTTTTGATCTAGATTTATGACAATCAGTGAATACTGTCCAAATTTTTACCTCTGGATACAGGGGTACCAATTCTCTAAGGTGACTCAGATTGGCACAACAGTGGTTTGTAACTGGGGTAAAGGTGAAGTTTACAAAAGAATGAAATGCATTAAAAAGGCACTATAAAAGAGGCTTATGGGACTGGATGTATCTGTTAATGCTGCCTTACAAAGCACCTGCCAGAGAAGTATTATGATCTCAGTCCAATCTCAGGGCAAACGTTCAGACCTGCCATTGGCGCCATCTGCTCTGATTCATTCACATCTGTGGATTCCTAATGACTACTTAATGGCTATTTTCTGTTTCCTGTGGAACATAATGCAATTGTGTTTGTCACAATTGGTCTGGCAGTGACCTGGAAGGGAATGTGATCACTGAACACAAGGACAGTCATGATACTGAATGCTTCATGTGCATGCTTGTCTGTACATTGCTGTGGTAAGTTGTGGTGCTAACTGTAGAATAGAATCTATTTAATGAAAGTAAAGTTATATCAAGCTATAGATTGTACAGTGCTTTGTTTTGTTGTAAATGTAAATAACGAATAGGTCACAGTGGGGCCTTTTTGCTCTTGTGGCATTTATTTGTGGTTTAAGTCTTTGTTGGCCTTTAATGCACTGACACTGAAATTCAGATACTGCACTCATGCCACAATAATGAATAAAAGTCATGTATTATCTTAAAAGAATCATCTGATGCATCATTTCTAGTAGAATTCACAAAAGGCTTAAGACATTAAAGGTGCAATAAGTAAAATTGTACCAGTGGGAATCAACTATTTTGGAGCCATTACTGAAAAAAACTGTATTGTTGAAGAAAAAAGATCACTGTGGTTTCTATACCATATTTATTCATACTTAAATTCTACTACTCGTACTAGATTTTAATTAAAGTTAATAACATTATTGCTGTGGTCAACCCCAAACTCCAAATTTTCATTAATTCTGTTAGTCAACTCTAAAAGGCATCTCTTAAAGGTCTAATATACAGGTTATGTGAACAAACCTGACCTCATACCCCACACTCTCTTTTTGCGAAAGCATATGTGCCAATTATTCTGGGTTTTTTGACTTTTCTGTGAACTGTGATTGGCTGAAACTTGCACACTCAAAGACATCCCTTCCATGTAAACAAAGGAAGAAAATGTCAAAATACAGGCAATTGGAAGTTAGTTTGCAGATACATTCACCTTCCTTTTCTTCTAGAGGGACATACAGTTTGTATAAAAAGGACTGCTATTGTGTGAGGATGAATGTAATTTTTCATGCAAATCCTGCAGAGTATACCTTTAATCAATGAAAAGCATTTAAATTTATCCTTTTCAGAGATATAAGGTTTGTGCATGACACCTTTTCGTGATTTTGTGAGTTCTCTGAAGCCCTTGCAAAAGAGGAGCTGAAAATGTTGAACAAACACTTCCACAGAGGAGTGCCAGCTTCCTGTGTGGCAACCAGCAGCAGCAGTGAGAACATGTTTAGTAATTGCAACTGTCAGTAGCAGACTACGCACGTGCGCCGTAAAACAAGCTCTTTAAGAACAGCCGTATCTCACATTTGTAACACCATGTAATCACTTTCTCTAAGTACGTCGGCAGGAATTTAAAAAGCGGTTTGAGTGTTTTATGTTTAGCCTAACCTAGACAGGAATTCCAATTAATCACGCTGTAACGTTGTGTTATCCTCCTCCACGGGCGCTGCTGGGTGGGGTTAGCAGGTCATTGACAATGCTGGCCTGTACAGTCAGTGCTCCTATTAGAATGCTTTGAAGCATTAAAAAAAAGTCACATGGCGTTTGTGGAACATGAAGCACACACACATCAAAGTTAAGTAACGTTAGAAAACAGGCATCAAGTGAGCATTTTTACACCGCATTAACTGTAAAACAATATGTTAAATGTGTGTCTCGTTGCAGGCGTCATGGCAGTGTGAGAATAACACAAAGCACATGCTGTTTGGACTTTATTGACATAGCCCTCAGGTCAGTGCGCGATGCTTTATTGGTGCTGCACCTACAACTCTGGCTGTGGGAGTGCATGAGCTGCTCAAGGACAGGGTTAAAGACTGGGCTGTTGTGAAAACAAATACAATCTGACACTGAGGCCGGCCTCGTTTGCACAAGATACGTCCTGGAAGTGAAATCTCCGTAACCAGCGAACAGCACCTTGCTCAAGACAGTTACGAGATTTTCAAAAGTCAGACAGATAATTATATCTCTTCTGTCATCCGGTGGGTTAATATACAGACATGTTTCATTGATAAAGTATTTTGACGTTAGCATTATGGCTCTGACAGCTCTGACATGTTTACTCTTAGTTCTGACTTTCAGCCGCATCAGTTTCATTTCCCATGTTTTGTCCCAGCTTTATTCCTTCATTATTAATAATTTGATTCTAGTTTTAGTCCTAAATGCTAAAATCCAGTTTAGTCTGGGTTAAATTCTGGGTATAGTCTGGTATACATCCTGGTTTAGTCCTAGAATAGGCTTGGTTTAGCTCGGTTTAAGTCCTATACTTTATTATTCTCAATTTAACCCCACAAAATAGTCATAGTTAGTCCTAAATCCCTAAGTCCTAAAAGACCAGGTAAATGGAGAGCGTTATGCCAGGAAGGGCATCTGGCATGAAACCTATTCTAAATTAAAACATGCAATGATTTGCTGTGGTGACCCCTGACCCCTACCCGGGGAGTGGCCAAAAACAACTTTATTCTAAATGATTCTCAGAATGGGTTTGACTGTCTGCATTATCCTAAGATCTACTAATTAACAGACTGACAATTGTTTTCATTTAATTTGAACAGTAGACGCCACTCTTCTGTCTGTTTTTATCTATCTTATAACTATTGAGACATAGTTTAACCACAATTCTGTCTCATTCATTATGTCTAGTGTGAGTACATCATTCGATCAATATTCATTCATAACAGCTCTAATGGGTGACCTGTCTGCTTGTGTATTCTGACAGATAATCCCACCACCACATGTTTATTCTGTTTGTCAACTGGGTCAAAGGTCACCATCAAAACAAGGAAGAGCAAACGTGGCGTATCAGTTTCATGCAATTGTCTGATTTGTACAAAATGAATTGAAAAGTGTGATTTAAAAAAAAAAAAAAAGGTAAGCCATTTCAACAACAAACACATCCCTTCTAAGATGATGACTGTCAGTCGTATGTAATGTTCTGATGTAACTTCCACTTTCAATACTGTGAACACGTTGCCTCACATCACAGAACATAACCTTTCAGTTTGCAGTACATATGAAGTTTTGCGGTTGAGTGAGTCGTGAGTGTGGAACCCCTCATGTGAGCTCAGCTGGCGGTCTTCTCTCGGTCCACAGCCGTTATCTAATCAGACTGACCCGTCCTTCGCAGCGGGCAGCTCTGTGAGAAAACACAGGCGCTGCTCGGCTTGTCTTCACATACATTCTGTTCAGTGTTTAGATCAAATGTCTTCCTTTTTTTACTTCTTTGTTAGCATTGGTTTAGTTCTTGTGGCTTTAATGAGATCCCAAGCCACAAGTTTTTGTTCTTGTTCAGACTAGGTTTGTTCCTAGTTTAGTCTTGACTGTAGCCCCTGGTTCAGTTCAGGAATTAGTCCTGGTTCGGTCTTAGTTTTTGTTAAGTCCAGAAAGTAGCCCGGGTTTAGACCTGGGTGTAGTCTCGTATAATCTTGGTTTTAGTCCCAGATTAATTTTAGGTTTCTTCTTATTGTTTAAACAGTTTTTTTCTGTTTTAGTTCTGTCCTGAGTTTAGTTTTGGTTTTTAGTTTTAGTCCTGTGTTTAGTGCGTTTTCACACCTTAATGCCCACACCGAGGTCGCTCTAAGAACCCACAATTTCTTACACAGTGTTCGATCGTTTATATAACTTTTTCACAATACGTTTTTGAATCGGCCTTTCCAGAGAAGCTGTTGTTATGACAAAGGGGAGCGTCCCTCCTGTAGATGTCTTTTACTGTGGTGAATGTGTCTCTGCAATTGCTCATTTTACCGTTGAACTGGAGAAATACAATAATCAGACTGAAGTAGGGCCTGTAGAGACATGTTATTATTGATGTATAATTAATACAAACAGCTGAAACTTCAAATACACTGTTTAAGACAAAATTAAATCACAATCACAACTAATAGGGAATGGTTCAGCTTCGCAGCAGGCATCTGGCACAGAGTAAGAAGAAAAATAGATCCATATAAAACGTGAAACCATGTAATTTATGTGTTTTATCCGTTTTGTCTGTTTTCCTCCCACGTTCGCTCTTCTTTGTGTGTTTAATTGGCCTGCATTCGGTCTGAAAGTCCAAACACTCTTTCACACTACAAACGGAGCCAGGTTGGTTCAGGTTTGTCCGGACTAAGACCAAAGAGCAGCTGTTTGGTCCGAACCAAGGTCCACAGGAGCTTACACAGCTGAAGATGGGAAAGTCCGAAAGTCTGGACCAATCAGTCCAAGTGTGAAAGCGCCCTTAGTCCCAGGTTTGTCTTTGGTTTTGGACCATTTTAGTCTCTTTTAGTCCCATTTTAGACCTGGTGTAGAACTAGTTTAGGCAGTGTTTAGTCCTTTAAATTTAGTCTTCCTTTAGACTTTGTTTACTCATGGTTCACGCCTGAGTTTTTTAGTTGTACTAACATCCTAGTTTTAGTTCTTGTGTAGACCCAGTTTAGTCCATCTTTAGTCTTGGTTGTATTCCTGGTACTGTCTTAGTCCTTGGTTTAGTCCTGATGACCTGCTGCAGTTCTGGAAATGCCTTTTTTAATCCACAAAATAGTGTTTAGTTTATCTCTTGTTCAATTCTTGCATTGTGTGTAGATCTAGGTCTTTGTCCCAACTCTTTCTGGTTCAGCAATGATTTACACTTGGTTTAGTCCATCTTCAGTCATTGTTTAATTCCTAACTCAGTACAAGGTTTAGACTTTGTTTTGTAGTAGTTGTGTAGTTCTGATTTGGCCCTGATTTAGTGATGGTTTAATCCCAAAATTTGCAATAGTTTAGTCTGGGTTTAGCCCTTTGTTTACTCCTGTTTTAGTCCTGTTTACAAACTCATAACCAGATAAACGTGTGTCTGTAGGATGTCACTGTGTTGACATGACAACGCTTCACACTACCCGTGCATTTCCTCACAAGACTCTGACATCCTGTCCTCAAACCCTCCTTGTTACTTTTTTGCACAGGTCAGCAGAGCTTTGCTGATGTTGGCTGCGAAGAAATCTACGCCGTTCCCCCAAAACCAAGATAAAAACAAGTCTAGATGTGGCTTTGAATTTATAGCTCCTCCATCGAACCCCCCGATGTCCTCTTTGAAGTCCTGTCAAGCCTCACTGCTGCGTATGGGACTTTTATTTCATATGTGTGGTTTTGTGGAAGAGCACAGCGTTGGGTGGGACGGGGGTGAGACGGAGGTGAGGTCCCTAATTGTCTCCATCTAAGTGACTTGACAAAGGAAGCTAGTCAATAATGTTGGGGGAGGGGTCCTGGTTTGTGCATGGGGATAATCACCCATCTTACCCACATAGCTCAGGGGATGAAATTAAGAGGAAATGGCTCTCATTACACAAACAGTCCCATTTAGATATCAGCTGTTTTTTTTCCAAAATCTGCCTCCAAATTAATGTTGTAATTTACAGGTTTGATTTATAGGGAAAAAATGGCAATTGTCAATAAAATGTTGAGACTTTCCACAGGTTAAAATTCATATGACTCAACATACCAAAAATGTATTAAAGTGGATTTTTATTTATTTATTTATTTTAATATTAACATAACTTTTTAAGGACAATGAAAAAATAATTAAAATGTCTAATAACAGTTAGCACATAACAAGACCTGCATTGTTGTACATTATAAACACATTACAAAACTTTGAGTAATTGAGGTTAACTGTATTTATAGTGTTATTTGTTGAATGGGTACACATTGGACATGGGACTAAATAAAAGTGTGATTATATGTTAGGTTTGTTAAAGATAATTGCTGAAACATGGAACAAGGGACTTGAAATGTATATAGCGTGCACACAATCCCATTTAGATATTGTCATTGTTTTTTTCCCCCCAAAGTCATACTCCATATTAATGCCAAATGAATTTATGGGATTCATTTATAGGGGTAGGTGACATGTTTTTGTCCATACAATTTTGTAACTCTCAACAGTCTTAAAAATTCTTAACTAACATTAGCATGTAGCACAAAGCTAGCTTTACAAGTTTGCAACCTTACAAATTCTCAGCTAACGTTGTAGCATGCATCCAATCTCATTTACCTATTACCCCTTTTTTAAGTCATACTTCATATGGTACATGTTACATGTAATGCTACAAACAGAATTCAACAATTTCTAATCTTGTAATTGTAATTTTCCAAATAACTAACTAATAACTAACATTAGAATGTAGCACAATAAATGGGTCTATTCAGTATATCATTACCCATGACCAAAGACTTCATAGCAGAAGTTTGCAAACAATAGGATGTAATGCTACAAACTTAAATATTGCCATAGTAGTGCTAAATGTGGTAATCTGTACCTTTTAAATGAGCAAGGTTCAGCTTCTATCTTTATCTAAATGGTATCCACCACATTGTATAATTTAGAAACAGGTCCCATATGAATTATTTATTGATAATTTATGTGCATTTATGTGGAAAAACAGGTATTTTGTCTATAAATATTTTGCAACTCTCCACAGTGTAAACGTGTAAAGGCAGTAAAATAAACAATACGTGAGAGGGAGCACCAAAAATAATTAGTCAGGATGTTTATTTGTGCTCGGACAACGGTGTCACTCTTTCCAAAATCAGAAGCAGCACAGATGCAATAAACGAGTCTGCAGGAGGACCACGCTGGCTACAGTCACATGTAAGTCCTCCCTCCTTCACTCCCAGCGGCCTGGACCATAAACAGGCCTTATCAATCCCTGTGGAGGAGGTATCGGACCAGATCGACTCCTGGTTACATAACGCCGCTGGAATGGAGAGGAAAGCTTAACCAGCATGTTGGAGAAACACTCCTCTCAACCGAGTAAGTAAATGTTACTGGTTTCTGACAGCAATACAGAATTGGTGTTTTTGCCTGTGGCCAGGAAGTGGGAAGGGAAAGATCACTGTTGCTTGGTCCCATTATTGTGCTTATACAACTGCCACATGCCTATATGACCTCTTAATAAATATCACAAAATCTGTTTCCTAGTCATGATAAAATATCACATGATGAAAAAGAATTGATAACCATACATGTGATATCTTATCCCACCTCTTTCACTTCTGGTTATGCAACATATCAGGATTCTTCTTCTACAAAAAAAAGGGCGGCAGAGAGAGGCTTTTTCTTGAAGGGAAAAAGATGCTTTAGAGTTCAACTTATGGGTGATTGGTGGATTTGCGTCAAAACTCGGTATACACATGCACTGAACCTTTTGCTCATGTGCACGCCACGGTCTGCATATTGCGTAGATGAAAAGATGTTAATGTTGTTAGGCTAACAGAGTAGCGTGTTGCAGAGTTGTAAAAGTAATCATCAAAGTATCATTATCCATATTATCAAAAACTGCCTCTTGTTAACCTTAAAGGTAGCGTTATAAGACTGGATTAGCTCACAAACTTTCAACTAACATAGGCATGTAGCACAAAAAAGTAGCTTTTTCCAATGTGCCGTTAATCATGGCCTACAGACAATATAGCAAAGGTTTGCGAACAATGGAAACAAAATTTAGTAATATTACTACCCTGTTGATTGGGATGTTTTCTATTATCTGTCTGTGACCGATTTGAAACCCAAAAGCACAAGCAAGACAGAAACAGACCCCACATCTTTATAGTATTATCTTTATATACACACGCAAATGAACTTATTGTTTATACAAATGTAGTAATTCATGAATAATGTCAAAGTTTCACTGTTACTGTACTAGTGAATGCACTTTGACTTGTGTAGGGCCATGTTACAAAAGCAAAGTGGGTATTTCTGTGAAATGTTGGTCACACACTGTCAGTACACAAAATTAGGACCTTTCAACCACTTTATAAAGAGTGTGTGTCATTGTTTCCCTCCAATCCGCCCGATAAACCCTGTACACCTCGAGGCAAGATCTTGAGCCTGTCTGTGCCTGCAAGTGGTTGGAGCATGTGTAACATACAGCATTGAGCAAAGATTTGACACAAAATGAATCACGGAAAAAAACACTTTTCCGTGAGTCACACTATCACTGTTTACTTTTTGATCAAGAGCAACTTCAGTGGAAATGACTGCCTAGTTTGAGTGTGTGTTTGTACCATCTTGAGTTAAAGGGGAAAGTTATGTTTTATTTAAATACAATGATTCTGTCTGAGCTGTTGTTCTGCACCACTGTCTGGTCTCAGACCAACCGAACCACCCTAAAGCCTCTTGAGCAGCTTTATAATTGTGCCTTTAAATGTTAGACAAAAAGCCCATCAGGTTTCATCACTGTTCAATTGTAACTAAACACAAAATCTTAAACTTTATGAATTGTTGTAATTTCACACACATAAAGCTTGTCTATAGGAGCATGTGGAGAGTTTAAAGTTCCATTTTGTAAAACATCATTTGACTGCTTTTTCTATAAAAGGAGCTAACCTGTGGAACTCTCTCCCTGCTGATATAAAGACTTTAACTAAACTGTCCACCTCCAAAAAACAAACAAAATGGCTTATACAGCAACAACAGTGTGATCATGTATAAATGATAAAGTGTGTGTGTGACATTTTATTGTGTTCTCTGTTCATTTTTACAATGTAATTAATGTATAATAAACTGTAAATAAACTGCCTTTATTGGGACAGGTGTTGTGAATTAGCCTTGGCTATAAACATACATTGATACATACATTGGATTTCTTCAAAAAGATAATCTACGTTTATTGTGTCTGTCCCTATCAAATAAACTATAGATAAATAAAACAGATATTTATGAACAATAGAGAAAGACTGTTCCATGAGTCACACTATCAGTTTACTTTTAAATCAAGAGCAACTTCAGTGGAAATGAGTGTGTGTTTGTGCTGTTTTGAGTTTAAGGGAAAAGCCACAAGTCCCAGCATGAAACAGGACTTGTGGGAAGAGGGTTAAAAAGTCCTGACTTTACTCTTTCTGTGAATCTCAAAGGGAATTCCCAGACATACTCACTGGCATGTCAATGCACACATACAGATGTTTATAAATTTGGGCGGTGAAAGACATAAATCAAAGTAATGCAGTCTGTTGTGCTCCACTACAGTCACAGTGAAGTCGGCAGATGTTGACAACAACAACCCAATGGTTTCTAACAAATGGAGTCTTATAATGCTTGAAAAATGGATCATGTGAATATATATATTTTTAACATGTATGTGCAAATTTAAAACATGGTTCCACTTTCATTTTTGGCAAAATGAAACCATGTAAAATGACATTTCTGTTGTGATTAGGCAAGAATCACCTGTATGTAGCCAGGGGGGAATACCAGGACTTTGTGTAATACAGGAAAAGCATATCTCAAAAATTTTATATGATAAATGATAAAGCCAACTTGTGTAATTACCCACTTAAAATGATCTTTTTGTTGAGACAAGGACTTGGATCTCTGATAGGACATTTACGTTTTTTAATTTGCTTCTCACAGTCCCAAAAAAAATAAAATCCTAAACACCACCAAAACAAACTGTGTTCAATCACCTGTTTTTGAATGTTTACATCCTATGCATTTTCTGTCAATAATACCATTAGTCTGTGACATCCTGGTGAAACTAACAAACTAACAAAAATTAAATAAACCTAAATGAATGGGTTGCTGAAAAAAACAGGACCTTATCATAATCCGTCTTCCTCCTGGGGGTCCTTCCTGTGGGAACGCCTGAGGATTTAAACGGCACATTTGAGTGTCCATTGTGAGTCCATTAATCCTGTCCTATGGCGAGATCTTCTAAGCAGAGATGACAGCTCACTGGCCTGTCTCCTGAGAGAGAAAGGAGAGGTCAACGGGTCAAAGAACCCCAAATGTTCTTAAATAGCACCCTGGCCGATAATAAATATTGACAAAGTTGCCAAATGGCTTCTCACCTTTGGAACATGTTAGTAGTGTATTGTATTTCAGTTCATTATTGTTCATGTTGTGGTGGTGCTGTGTGGATGATGAATGGGAATAACACTTGTACTAGAGTTTTAAGGTGAGATGGCCATAATTTATGGTATAAATAAACATACATTTAATAATGTAAAGTGCAAATTCAGGCGCTGCCAAAGGGTCAAATTAATATGCAACATGCCCAGTTTTATTTATTTGTGTTTTTTATGTTTTATAACTTGAATATTTAGTGGTAAGTTGTTCTTCTTAACCAATAAAGTTATCCTTCGTTGTTAAATGGTGATTTTTTTATACTTTTGTTTTTAAATCCCTGATATATCTCAGTGTCTTATGTAAATGGTTTGACCTGAGGAAGATTAGGATCAAAATCTTAACAATAAACACACAGCTTTTTGAATAAGTGTGCAAGTGTGACCCCCTTGTTTTTTCCTTTATGTAAATACAGATGCATGCCTTATACCTGGTGATGTATGTATAACTACACACTTTTTTATCATAAATCCCAATAAACCAATGTTTCCCAAACATTTCAAAAGGCCAAAAGAATAGTGATCAAGCTTCCTGGTCTGGTTCAGTGTCCCTTGTTTAGTTTTTGTAGGTCCTTTTTTTGGTTCCCTATTACGGCTTATTTACACTGACTGCGGTACGGATACGGAGCGGAATCCGTACGGTGTCGGTAAGGACGGTCATTTACACCGGGTGCGGTGCGTGTGCTGTACGTGTCCGGAAATCTGCATCCGCGAGACCACAAAACCACAGGGATTCACGCTGAAGGGTCGAGTTCACGCGATAACATCCGTGTAAAGAGAGAGGTGCTTGTAAACAAAAGCCACACTGCCTTTTCGGTCACATCAATACGCTTTTTGCATATTATTTTTGTGACTTCGGTTCCTCAACCATGGACGTTTAATTTTCTCATGTTTAATTTAGTCCAATCTCGTTTTTTGTCCTTTACATGTCTGACTCATGTTGGTTATGTAGGTATATCCTCCCAAGACAGCGCACTTTTTTGTCAACATTTGATCATACTCTATTAAATATGTTCGTATCTGAAATATACCGGAGTACTGGAACGGTTTCTTTTCCTTGCAGTGTCTGTACGGACCCCGTTCCATATCCGTTTCACAGTCAGTGTAAATTAGGCCTTAGTGTCCCCTGATGGACTGCTGTACACTTGTTTTATCTTTCAGGAATTGATATTAAATTTTGGACAGCCCAAATAAAATTTTTGATGACGTATATTTGAGCCCTGACCCAGTGTTTGGGAACTGCCACCCTAAACAATGAAAACGTACTGTTGCATACACAAAACTGAATATGCCATTTATTTTGTCCTGGGGCTCGATGTTCAATGTAAAAACTTTTATTTGTGTTATATCAATTCATTACAATCAAACAAACTGAATAAAACAATTTGCTACATAAAGAGATTTCAAAAACACTGACCATATATTACATAAACCAACACTACGGAATCATTCAGGAAATTAAAACTGCTAGCATGCCTGCACATTTTGCACCGTATATATGGCATCAAAAATTTTAAAATGTAATGGAGCAGCCAATGAAAAGTATACATTTTTCCCTCTGGCTTCACTGAGCACATGGCAGGATTAGCAATACCCATTCCTCGTAAAATACAGCACCATCCTATAAACAAATCGCCAAAGCACACTCCGCAGCACAAGCACACATAAAAGCCGACACTTACAGGTCAGCTGTGAGGTCAGCGTGTTCCCCAGGAGGAATTTCCACACAGCCTCCCGAGACCACACAATACTCTACTCCTCAGCAGAATTCAGTCACAAAATATAATGTCTACCATGTCCACTTAACACACCACAGCTCTAGGAAGATGAAGCCATGCATAAAAAAAGCTGTACCTCAAAAATACATTATGTGACTGGTATATTTTTCAAAAGGCAGCTGATTTATGGACTGCATGGCCAAAGGGAAGAAAAGACATGTCATCTTAAAACTTCTAAGGTCACATAATCTTACAAAACAAACCAGATGATTACCGCAAACAGATAGGATGAAGATAAATCTAGAGGGGCCAATAAGTGTGAGGCCTGTGGTGATAACTGTGAGATTAATAAATGCTAAGAGCAAAAAATATAAGAAATACATTTTTATTTTTTGTGTTATTCATTTACTTTCTTCATTTGCATTACGCATAAAGTGCTGCAATGTACCAAAGCCATAAATCTCATCCACACTCGAGTGGCATGAGAGAAAACAAAGGAATTGAGTCCGAACGCATTCTGCATCAAAGAGCGCTTAAGACAAGTTGTTAGCATTGTTTTCATAGCCACCTTGCTAACTGCTATGGAGAGTTTACATGTGTTATGGCACAATTCTCTACAATTGTCCAACATTTTCAACAATATTTAATATTTGTCACAAGTAATCTTCACCAATTTAAAACCACCATGATACGCAATTTTGCCACAAAAACTGAACCAGAAGAAAAGGGCTTGAGGTTTCAATTTTAGAATGCTGAATTAAAAAAAGTTTTTTTTGTTGTTGTTGTAAATGTATAAAAAAAAAAAATGTAATTATTATTTCAAGTAAGCATTACAGCAGCCCATCACGCCAGCTCCATTCTTTCCCATGTTACTGTGATACTTCCCTACAATAAGACTAATAAAGTATTGTCTTATCGTAAAGAATTGTACCTATTTTTACATTTTAAAGGTTATCTACTACATAGCTTCTTACATAACCTTCTCATTCCCGTAAATATATTACAATAAATGCTACATTTAAACACGCCACAATCAGCACAGTGCAAATACAAAACGCTAAAGGAAGAGAGGATTTAATGGCTCTGTTGACAAGTCTTGTCTGCAATTGATGTATTATTGGCTCAGAGGAAGGATGACTCACAGAAGAGGCCATTTGAGGTGTGACCCTGCCCAGAGGTGGAGTAGCGCCTCTGGAGCCAAACAATAGCCCTGTCTCTAGCCTCACACCCTGCATCAAGCCATGAAGCAATGCCCCACTTCAAATAAAACCTTCCATCCAAATTTACATTTACTGATGAATAGCGCTGTTCCACCACGGACCCAGTTTGGCCACGTCAGTCTCTATTGTCTAATACCGAGCAATAGAACCCTGACAGCAGACAATGGAGGGTCACTGCGGAGCGCTTGAAATAATCATAACAATGACAGTTCCCATATTTATAGTTGCAAAGAGACTCCTGACTGCAGCTCCTAAGTGCTTTGTTATTAACAGGAAGAACTGCTCCCTGTGAAGAATAAACACACACTTCTCTTTACTGGGTGACTCATGGTAGCAAGTTACATTGTTTTTAACAATGTGTGGTAGATACGACTCAGACTGTAAAAGTCCACCAAAACCTCAGGGCAATCCACAGCACGACATGGTGTGGCTAAAAAAAGGCATGGTTATGATTAATGTTTTGCATGTCTTTATTCTGCACAGTGAGATACATTTAAGCAACAGCTGAAATGAAGCACTTTGGGGATAGAGTCAACTTGAGTTTTTGAGTAACTGTAAATAGCATTGTTTTCATGTATTTATTTTGTATCTATATTCTGTTGGGTGTAATAGACTACATAATTCACAGGATTCATTGACATGCATGCAGACTTGACACAGAAAGTCATTCACCAGCTAGTCCAGGGTTTGAACCCACAACCTTCATATTGTGAGATGCATTCTACTTTAGAATCCACAGACAAGTGACATTATACATTGTCTGTTTTGGAATATAAACTTGTATTTCAAAATAATTGATTTATTCAACATAGAGTGGCTAATTTAAGAAAAGAAATCACAATGTTTGATGCTAACTGATTGATATAACTTTTCTATAGTTGTTATTTGTCAGTTGAATAATCGAAATCTTTTCTTCTGCAGTAACATTTAAAAGGAAGTAAGTGGTTAACTTCCTGTCAGTTTTTTCACACATAGCATGCATTAACCAAAGCTTTTGTAAAAAAACAACCAAAAAAAAAGGGAAAAAAAAGGCTATTTAAAGTTAAAGCACTGGTCATGTACTATGACAAGTGACATTAATGTTTTGCTAACCCAAAAGGTTTGCTAACTACCCCCCCCCCCAAAAAATAAAAAAATAAAATAAAATAAATAAATAAAATAAAAATACAAATAAATAAATAAAATTAAATAAATAAATAAAAAATCTCTCAAGAATGATTCACTCCACGTTCAAAAAAATGTCATTGGGTTACATAATGTCTATTTTGGAGGAGGCGCTGATGCAAGTTAAGACAAGTTACATTAACACATGACTTTTCTCAAGCGGCTCTCAAAATGTGTTGAATTTATTTAAGAATAGTGTGGCTAACTTCCTGTTAGTTTTGGCAGTTAGCATCATTTACATACAGTGAGTCACTTTGCAGTAGCCAAAACAGTAATAGCGTAGTCATGACAATGTTCTAACTACTGACATACGCCTAACCTACTTGGCTACCTGCTAAAAATGGCTATTGCAAAGTGTAACAGCTTACCTTATTGCTCCACATAACATTCAGTTTGCTTATTTTGATGCTGTCATTCCTGATTGGATGAAAGGGGACGGGATACAGGAAAATGGACTCTCTGTTTGTAGCAAAATAGAGAGACACCTAAGGTACTGATTCAGACATCCTTTTTAACTAGAATATGGAGCTAGTTATCCTTTATAATTATCAAAAACATATTAGTAACATCTCCTTTAATACGCATTCTAATAAAGTCAAGACAAATATCTACTGAGGACAAGACCAGCCATGAATCTAATGTTGATACATGTATTTGAATTGTGTGGAACCAAGAGAAATGATTATAATAGGTTGATCATTTTTTTCAGTTTAAGGAGCATCTGTAGCATCTGACTTCATGCATAATGCCTTTCTAAGCATCAGTAGCCAGACAAAGATCACTGGGTCATCTCCCATCTGCAGAGCTCTTCCTGAGCCCGTCGCTAAAAAGCAGGCCACGAAAAACAGGCAGCACAGAGTGACAAGCAGACAAAAGATGACAGAGATTCACACAGATAACAAGTGCCAATATTTCATCACAAACCGAGGGTCAGCAGCCCAAAAAAAGACCAAATGAAAAGATCGTTTTAGCACGTCCATTGATAAGACAGGAAGTGGGCCATGGGTGCTTTCTATCAGGTCACCAGGAAGAGCCGGGAGGGAAATCAATGCAATTCAGATAACGTGTCCAAGCAATGCAGCCACTCTTTGACACAGACGATGTAACAGGCTTTAAATTGAGTAAGACTTTGAAGATGAACAGAGAAAGTGGAAGAGGAAACTCCACGCCACAGTGCATGCGATCACTGGTGTCATGTGAGCTGCTCTGCCCGCACGCAATCACACCTAACCTACTGAATGTATTGGTTTTCCTGTCAAGAAAAACACGGCAACAGGTCACGAAGGTATGGCGCCCTGTACTTGTTAATTTCACTTCTCAATACTGCAATGGCTAGAAAGTGGAGTTGAGTCATTAGGAAAGTTTCCATGTCAATTAACAAGCCATATCTGTGTAGGAGTGCCCTATAAAGGAGCAATTCATTGTAAGAGAAATTTCTTTTTGAACAAGCCATTGAAACACAGCAGACACAGCTCCACATCCTTCCTGCAAGAGGAAGCCCATGTTCAGCTGCTGATTGGGCTGGATATTCTATTAAGTTCAAGCTCATAAAACTCTAGAACCTGGGTTTTTGTGGAGATTTTATGTGATACTTTAGCACTTTTTTATTATTTATCATCCAAATCTTAAAATTATGATTGGACTAATCATACTGTAACTAATAAAACAGAACAGAGATAACAAGGAATTCAGAAAGTGCCATCCAGGGAATAATGTTATATAACTTTTTAACCACTGGATGGACTAGTGAGCTATTGCGGCACAAGCACCATAAAAGGAGGATTGTTTTGCCGCAGAATTAGAATGTCTTGATGTTTGGGTGAAATTACTCTCTGATAATCTGTAAACACACAGTGAAGGGTTGAAGATTTGTGATTATACTTTTCATGCATCTACTTTTGAGCACTTAAAATTCATCATAAGTACAATCTTCTTAACCAAAATGTGGAAAAGAACAAGAGGATGGTCTGCGTGTTTCAGTTTGTTTTTTAATGGCACAATTCTGTATCTTTTATCTAAACTGTAGTTACTATTATTTAACATTTTAAATGAAAGTTTCAAGAATAAATCTACTTTTGTGATACGTAGTTTTTTGTTTTTTTTACTGTAAGGTTTGGCAATCTACTGTATTGTTAGATTGTTGTCAGCCTAGAGAAACAGACAAGATGTAAAGAAATAGATTTTTACACAATAAATTAAATCTATTCAACTGGGAGAGAGTTTTGAGGCCAAATAAGGATTCTATGTTGTTGTATGTATCTATTGAGGATAGTGAAAAAAAAATCCCCCAGTGTAAGAGTGTAAGAGTATGCATGTATAAATGTCATAACACTTTTATGTGGGAGGGGATAGCGAAAGAGTGTACTGAAGTATGGCTAATTACATTTAGGAATTGTAATTCTGAGTTCCCCAGGTTTGCTGGGTTAACTCATTAGGCATAAGATTATTTACTCTTTTTTTTTTTTTTTTAACCTTGTTGCCTCTGTTTGATAGATAGACAGGAAACAGGGAGAGAGAGGGGAATGATACAGAGCTGGAATTGAACTCTTCTATAAGATGTAGTCAAGTGTAAAAAAAGCAACAACTGATTAATGTTTGTCCTGTGATTCTATGAGGTTGTTCTGTCTAATGCATTAGTAGATATATTTCAGCAGACAGATGCAGAACAGAGATTTCAAAACACACACAGTATTAAATCATTATATAATAAACTGCCCAATACACAGAAGATGTTTATTTTGATATATCTTGCCGACAACTCTATATTTTGATAAGAGATTGGAGACCATTTTGGAATAGTATGTTCTGGAGTTTTTGAACATCTAGTACAGAAATGGTATCACTCAAATAGCAAGATAAAGCAAGGAAATATCTTCTGTGTTTAAAACATTCACTAACTGATGTATTATTCCAGGTGGTCTTATTATTATACAAACTCTCCACCATTTTTTTTTAGTAGCCTCATCTAAAGCACCATATAAGTATGTTTCCATCCGTGCTCCTGGGTTCTGTATGTTTCACAACATAAAGAACATCATACAACCCTTAAGACAGTAAATTATATCCTTAATATGCTTAGTCCGTGGTAAAAATAAACTGACAGTAAAAACTGGCACAATGGTAAAAAAAACAAAGTATTTTTGCTTGTTGTTTTTAGTGTCATTTTAAATGCATCAAGCCAAATGCAAATTAAATTAAATTAAATCCCCCTAGAATACCTTGAAATGATGTGGTTACATTTGCAATTTTACCATACAGTGTACTTGACAACTTGCAATTGAAGTAATGCTGAAAAGCTTTGAGTGGTCTAAGGTATTCATCAACATGATTTGGACTCCATAAGTCACAAAGCGTGATCCTTTCATGCCTCAGCAGAGACCCGACATTGGCATCTTCAGTGTGAAAAGGAAACCTAATAATAATGGAAAAAAGGGCCAGAGAATAAGCCATGGAGGGAGATTTAGTGTGGCTCCCAGATAAGGGTCCCACGGCTTCCTCAATAAAACACATCATATACTGATATGAGCATAAGGACTGTGATGGCGAAATTGTCTCATTTGCAAACGGGGGGCTTTGACACTGGAGGAACTATGGCAGCAGGATAATCCGTCCCTGGCGCGGCCGTTGGTGAATCAGCACCATTAAGGTTTTGTTGACTGAGTAGTATCTGTATCCTGTTCAGCTCTAACTGTCACGGCTGAGGCTTTAGTTGTTTAACGATTGCCAGACATGTGGTTAAGCTATTATGCTCATTTAGGACACTGAATAAAAGATCTATTTAGATATCTTTAGCTTACGAAGGGAATAAAATTGTTATTTCAAATCTATCTAAGATCTAATATACAAAGAATGTTATGTCAGTTTGTTGTTCTGGTCAGTCAACAGCGTTTCCTTTTATTAAGCTGACATGACCTCCACCTAGTGGCGAAATCAAGTGATGTCTGCTTTAGACAAAACAGAAGTCACAGAAAGTTGAATAGAAAATTAAAATGGGTCAGATGTATGCCTTGTTATCTCTTGGCAAAAGAATAAAGCACAAATAAAAGCATGGGCTAACAATGTTTAGTCTAATAGTGCAGAGGAAATGGCAATGTAAAAAGCAAGGGGGGGTCTAACCCCACGGAGACTCAGCTGCCCGGGGTCTAACATTTCCTGCTTTCCCAATAAATCAAACAGGAGCTTCCAGACAGTCTGCGGCTACGCTAATGTTATCACTGTAACCTGAACGGGACACGCCACAATAAAAACAAAACAGACTGTGCACTTACCTTCAGTGTTTTTTAATCAAATGGTTCTATAACAACAGAATACACATAGCTTCTGAAATGTTTTGCTTATACAAAAGTGCTAAAAATAATAAAAAGTTTTTTGGCATTAAACCCAGATGAAGGTGTTTTAGGTAAATGTAAACAGGAATAATGACAGCTTTATGATGTTCCAGCTCTGGAGGAATGAAGCTTTAGTGTTGTGAAAACATTTTCTCAACTTCTTCTATCAAGTCACACGGGGATTCTTCCTCAAAGTCTCTGCAAAAACAGAACATCAAGTACATCTGAACTCAAGTTTTTCTACAGGATGTTGTGTATGTAGTGCAAGTTTTTAAAGTCGTGACATTCTTTGAATTTAAAGCAGAGGTTCATATAACATTCACTGTATACGGCAGCACTGTACATGAATTCTAATGAGAGTAGTGTTTATTTTATCAGGTGTGTTATTTTAGGATAAATGAACAAGACTAGAACTGAAGCACACACATACATATACAATGTAAAAAAATAAATCAGTATTCATAATGTGTCAGGTTTTGTATTGAAATAATGCAAATGTGGGCATGCACTATATAACAAACAAGAAGTTTCATGTTGGTTTCCTTACGTGTCCTCATCATCGGAGCGAGGCTGGAGACGCTCCTCATCTATAACCTCCTGCACTGGACCATCAGGGTCATCGCTCTGTTGTTGCGACAGGGGTCCCACCAGAGGGTCATCAACTGAAAAAGAAACATCATAAAAATATGCTGCAATAATTTCCTGCTTTTCTTTATATATTGTGCACTGTCTGGTAGAAAAAATTGCATAGTCATGGACATATGTCAATCCAATAAGTCGAACTAGTCATAACTCAAACAACTACAAGCCTTGTGTTGTGATGGTGATGTTTATAAGAGTCAAATCCTTTGCTTGCATTAACAGAAAAATTTACAGAAACAGAAAAAAAGAGATTTTCGATTTTTCAGTGCAGCGTCCAATGTTTAATTAATGGACATAGTGGTCCCTACTTTATAAGTGAAAACAGTAGTATCATCTGGAGGATACATTAGTTGGTGAGATCTATGCTGAATATTATGAATTCAAAAGACCACATATTTCTATATTAATGGCTATATTCTCAGTTGGCATTAGCAGAATTCATTTAACAAAGGCATCACCCACCACAGTCTAGAGGCATTAAAGCGCCATAACCTGATTTTTTTTTTTTGCCGCCCCTGTCTCAGTTTCCACTCATCCCCAAATAGTTTAAAACTTTTTGGGTTTTAAACCATTTTCCCCAATTTTGTTGTGAATGGATGGACAAACAATACTTATGGTGAACATGTGTAAAGTGGCCTAAAGTAAAGTGTTTATGTTAGGACATTCTAACTTACCTCGTCTGTGTATTATAAAGGTGCTGAACGCCCTGTTGAGCTGGGCCTTTTCGAAGACACTCAGAAGCCTCTCGGGGGGCTCTATTTGCCACCTTTTCCTCGGACCACTCTCCTCTGACTCCTCTGCTGCACTGCTCCGATTGTTTGAGCACATACTATCAGAGGACATGAGGCTAGCGTCGGCCAACTTTTGGAGCACAGAGTCTGAAGGCTTAGGGGCCCACTGCTTTCTGTGGTGGGACTCTCCACTTTCGCTGGGAACATGTGATGACTCCATTCCTAAGATAAAAAGTCATGTAAAACCAGTGTTATTATGAATGTTGATTGATAAAAATATGAAATGAATGCACTCCTTGAATTCATTTGTGTTCACGTAATGAATTATGCAGGTTATATTACACAGTATAATAACTGACAAATCTTGAACAATATGTGAAAAAAATGCATTTCTCATTTAGCCCACGCCCCAATATATTTGTAAATGTTCAAATGCCTTGGAGGTGAAAAGTAGAAGATGAATATCTAGACGTATTTTTTTAGATAAAATTGATCAGATTTTCACGTTGACATTTCACAGCCATGGATGTGATTTTTGTGACTCTTCTAAACAACATGTACAAATATAACAATGAAAAATGCTTTTTATTTATTTAACATTTATTTAACTAGGAAAGTCCAACAATGATCCAACAATGAAAATGTGTCTATACTTTATGTCCACTGTGGCTCAAATGATGACAAAACAACTTTAAGTTTTGGTGAATGGTCAGTTTTGGACACAAAACGTGTTTTTGAAACTGAAATGAAAGGTTTTAGGTGAATAACTACTTTTTGGTAACATCCTGAAGAGCTTTGATGATCCAATAACTGTTTGATGAACAATGCAATTTTAGTTTAGAGATTCATTGGACTGTTTTAAAAAAAAATGCTAAACATTTTGACAAATTATCATACAACTTGGGGCTAGTTATCCACTTGTTGGATGAGCTAAACTTTTGGATGGATTTTTGGGTAAGCCTTGTTTGTAGCCTTTTTTGTGCAATAAAAAATAATCGAGGGGGAAAAAAAGTTTTTTTTTTGTGGATCAAGTAATAATTTGAATGTGTGTATCTAAGTTTTTGTGGTAATTACTTTTTAATTAGTGACTTACTTAAGAAATAAACATGTCATTCACTTGTTTTCATATATTTGGCTCTACCTCCAGACATTGATGTTTGTATTAAACTTTTGTCTCCAAGAAAATCTGCCACTTTCTGTCCTTCGTCTCTGTTCCACTGCCGGACACAGCTCCCCCGTTCCCCGGTCTCTACTGCGGCCTGCAATAGATCAAGTCAAATGCATAACATCTGAACTAACAGCGGCATGTTAAAGGTCGGCTTCCACATAAGGTCATTGCAGCTGGGGAAAGTTGTGTAAGAGCTGAAATTCCCGCTCTGACCCCATGTCGCGACAGTATGTCGTTCTGATGAATGACGACCATAGTCAGGAATGAAAGTGCACTTTCAAATCCACATGTGGTGTTTTACCTCAGGGCGCAGATGAGAACGGAGCAGTTTGGAGACTCTGTGAGAGGTCAGAATTGTGCGAAGGGATGGCCGATCTTTGGGGTTGGTCTTAAACATCTGCTTGACCAGATAGTGCACTTCGTAGGGCAGGTGTTTGGGCAGGGGAGGGTACGCGCCCCGACACACCTTCAGAATCAGGCTCTTCCAGCTGGACGCCTGGAACTTGATAAAAAGGCAGAGGCATGAGATTACTGAAATCTTCAAACAAATCTGAGCCAGATAAATACACAAATCTCAGCTGAATCTACTGGGAGGATTGACTGAGTGTACTGCTGAAGGGCTTTGGGCAATGATTTGTTTTTAAAACATGGTCTACGGTTGAAGAGGAGGAAGAGGAAAGTACCGGGTGTCGGAGAGTGCAGAGCTCGTACAGAACGCAGCCTAGAGACCACACATCACTGCGAGACACAACGAAAGAGACAGTTTACATCAAAGGCATTGCAGAATAATGGCACAGATTACTGAAATACTGTACTCCATAAGGACAGCATTACGGTTCCCAAAGTTTTTGTTGTTTTTTTTTTTTACCTGATTAGCTTTCTGAATAAACTAATTTTTCATGAATATGGAAGAGAACCAGAGCCACCTAAAAACCTTTACATTTGGTGGGGCGCCACTGGCAGCTCAGGTAAAGACACCTAGCACATGAGGACACACAGGAGACCTGGGCTCGAGTCTCAGCAGGTCATTTGCCCAATTTGTACTTCTGAGATATAAAGTTGAACTAAGAAAAAAAGGTCACAATTCTGAGCCAAAAGTCAGATATCTGGTATTAAAGTCTTAATTTGAAGAAAAGTCAGAATGTTTAGATTAAAAAAATCTAAGATTAAAGTCAAAATTCTGAAAATGAAGTCAGAATTCTGAGAAAGAATCTGAGAAAAAAGTCAGAATGTTAAGATTAAAGTCAGAATTTTAAAAGTAAACATTCTTAACATAGTAAGACTCTGAAGTTCTTAATTAGATTTATTTATCATACCTTCAAGGATTGGAAGGCTGGGCAATCCTGTGAAAGTCAGAATTCTGAGAATAAAGTCAGAAATCCAATTTTAAAATCAGCATTTTGAGATTAAAGTTAGAAATTAAATCTTAAAGTCAGAATTCTAACTTCCATGGGTACCTGAAAAAAACTGACTTCAGTAGGAGGAGTATGATTATTATTGTGATAATGTCTAATTATTAAATAGGGAGGAATTACTCCATCTATGTAGGAATCCTAGTCTCTCCTTTGAGAAAGTTTTTTTTGTCATACCCGCAAGCGTTAAAAGACAGGTTGGACCATGGGACCGGGGAAATCTTGATTACTATGGCTTTAACATAATTTTTATTTTTTTTTATATTTTACTTTTTACTGCATTGTTTTGGTTAAGAAAAGCAAGTCATGAATGAGTATTTAAAATGGTTTCAGCTTAAATGGTTGTCTATTAATGCCAGTAGAGACCTTCAATACAGTGCTGACCTAAACACAACTGAGGCTACACTTTTCATCTGTTTCTAAAACTGATGACACTTTGCGAATTTAGCTTTATTTTTAATATCCTCAAGCTGGAGAGTAAGTATTCAAATGTTGAAAAAGATTGAAATTAATAAAAGGATCTGCTGTATTAGCAAGAAAACCTATGTGTGTATATGTTATTATGCAAATACATACTGTATAAGAGCATTTGCATAATGTTCTCTGGGATTATTACTGACTGGTAAAATCCTCTATTGTACTAACATTCTGTTCCCACATGTGCTCACTTAACTTGCCAACACTGATACATACCTCTTATTGTTGTATGGCTTATTGTCCCAAATTTCTGGAGCAACGTAGTATGGCGTGCCAACGTATGTCTGAGCAAAAGCCTGTGAGCTACAAAGACACATTTACAACAAAAAGTCACCAACTCATAAAGTGATTTCTCTTTTGAATTAAAATGAAATTGCTGCCATCCACAGTTCCTGTACCTGTTCAGAGCACACGCTGAGCCAAAGTCTCCAAGTTTGATTGTCCCATTTTCTGTCAGGAAAATGTTCTGGGTAAAGGCAATGAGAGAGAAATGAAAATTTAACATGATGCAAAAAATAAGAACAAGCAACCATGTGATATAATGATTCAATGACGTATTGAGAGGACGATATTGTGATCTCATCTTTATCAGCAATTTTCTTGTTCATTTCACAACACACTCATCCAACCAATAAAAACAATTATTGATGTTTCATATGGACTTAGAGAACAACAAAGACTGCTGCATCTTTCTAAAGCCTTGTGGGGATCATTAAGTTGATACATGCATACAGAAATACATAAAAAAAACAAACACATAAGGGCTACACAATATTGAAATGAGTTTATTGCTTGCAATAGCTGAATTAAGGGATTCATATATTTTTAACGACTTATTGTGACTTTTCTATGATGTCTCTATGGGGACCAATTTACCAACAACAACACATTTTTCACTCATATCTGTTGAAAATTTCATATTTGCAGTAATATATAGGTATTTAATTCTAGAAAACTAGAAAAGTGAAAAGGTCATTCAAGATGCCATGGCATTTTGTATGTGTGGGGTATTTAGTATTTAAAGCTATAAGTTATCTACAGTACATACGTTATCAAATTTTTAAATCATTCTGTTCACAATAAACCTTTATAAATATAATTAAAGAAATATGAAACACTAAACTCTCATAAATCACGATGCTTCTAATTTTGCATCTAAATTGGGTTTATTTTGATTTGCTATTTAATATTGAAAGAGTTGTAAGAAGGTTAAGTTAGTGAGAGATTTAGGGGTTATAAGTGAAGAGTATAAATGCCTTGGAGATGAAGTTAACTGACCAGTTTTTTTGCAGAAAACACTGACTGCAATATAATTTTGATTTTAAGTGTTTATCTTTGGATGTTAATATTGTGATGTGTTTATAATATATGGTATTGTACCTTAGACTTTAAATCTCTGTGCAAAACCCGCTTCTCATGAATATGTTTTGCTCCGGCGCACATTTGAGCAAACCACCTTAAAATCTAAAAGACACAAAGTGCAATTAGACAGCAACAAAACAGAGTTAAACTAGAGGAATATTATGAGTGGGAAATAAACAGACCGACATACATCATCGACGCAGAACTGTGCATTTCGCTGTTGCTGTATTTTTTGTAGCATGTCTCCTCCGCTGCAGTACTCCATAACGATACACAGGAGGTTATCATCTGAACAAAAACAATCTCAGTACCTAAACAATAATAATGCACTGTATCTCACAAGACTCTGAAGTGTCTTGATTAGATTTATGTGTCATACCTTCAAAGGCTTCCCTGAAGGCAACAATATTAGTGTGTTTCATTTTGGACAGTAGCACGGCCTCTCTCTTGGAATACTCCAATTTGGACTGATTCTATTAAAATGCATGCACAAATGTATTCCACATCATGAATAACAAACTGTATGTAGGCACCTCTGTAGTTAGGTTATCAACCTGATGCATACACAATTTTCATATGTGACCCTGGTCTGCAACACCAATTCCACGGCAAATGTAGTCAGCAGTAGCATAAATGTATTATCATATAGCACAAATGTATTATCATATAGCACAAATGTATTATCATATATTTTTTACGAATTCTCCACACAACACTGGAAAATCATACAGAATGACAGCGTGATATTGTTTTATTTTTTCATGAATATACGAATATTAGACCTTAGGCAGTTGAATTTCCTTAAGAACATATTTCTCCTGACTGCTTTTACACAGGACCAACAACGCACGACCGAAAGAGCCTTCCCCGATGACTTTCTCGACTGAATATTTCTCCATGGAGCACCTTTATAACATAGAAAAAAACATAAAAAACGCACGCACAATTTATATAGGAGCAAGATACGTAGCTAAAGAAACATAAAATAAATATAGTTATCTTGCTAACTAAAACAGGCACGTTTGGTTAGTAAAGAAAGCCTATGTGTAAAAATAAAATCGATAATGCTTGACCTACCCTATTCGAACAGAGTGCTTGGCCGCTACTTCCGTGTTATTGTTTGACGTAGGCACGTCACAACCTTACGTCGAAACGCTAGATGGCGGCAGATGACTAGCTTTACCCGCCCGTGCCTTTGCTCCGCTGTAGTCCCCATGTACACAGTATGTAAGTCTAATAAAAGTTTGTTTGTTTTGTTCACGTAGCTTACATTGTTCACATTGCTGCGCATTTTTGTCAAATTCATCGTAATTTATAATTTATGAGTGCTTAGCTAGTTTTTTTCCCCTCAATTTTATTATTGCGTGAAGAAGTGTTTTTCATAGTGTGGGTATTTTTGTCACATTGTTATATTTCTAAAGTTACGTAAATATGTGAAATGTGTATTTAGTATCAGTTTGTGCAGTTTTAACTGAGAGAAATCAAAATTTCTATGCAGAAATTTAAAATAGCTGCTGAGCACCCCTATTGGTGCTTATCTGAGACATGCGCACCAATGGTCTCTCAGAGCCCGGATAGCTCAGTCGGTAGAGCATCAGACTTTTAATCTGAGGGTCCAGGGTTCAAGTCCCTGTTCGGGCGACTGAAGTTTTAAAAATTCCTGCAGGACTTTGAAGTCGTCCGAGGAAGCGAGGAACATTACTGTGAAGGCTATTGTGTCATATGTAAGTATGCAACAAAGGAGAGCAAAAAATCTGCACTTCCCCTGTGTATCTCTACTTGCTTTATTGTATTGTTTATATGGCATGCAAATGTGTGGCATTTACCAATGCATGTAAAACATATATGGTAAAATATAGGCTGGTTCAGTGGCTATTCAAATGTTATCTACATTACCACCTCTGTTACAATTACAAACTAATTATTAGATGCTAAAGTTTCAGTTTCATCCAAGCACATCCTCTGTTTCTATGTAACCAGCTTTAGCAACAGTCTTTTTTTTTTTAGATTTTTTTTTTGATGAAAAATCAAAGCTTGTGGCCTCCTATGTTCCTTTTAGTTTTATCCCTCTCTGTATCCATAGACCACCTCTAATATAATTTACACAACACACAAAGTCATGTTAAAAGACACAAAACACCTCTGAAGCACATGGCCATTTGCATTAATAATTACAGTACTCTGTGCAGACACCATGCTGTTCCAGTGTTTCAATTTTATGCCACTTTACCAAGTGGAACCAAGGCCTTACACTGCTACTTCCCTTCCTGGTGACTATTAGTGTCTTTAGCGAGAGCCACTATGGCCCTTATTTGAGCTGCTATGGGTGATAGCAGTGTAAGGTTAGAAAAAACTTGTATGTGTGTGTGTGTGTGTGTGTGTGTGTGTGTGTGTGTGTGTGTGTGTGTGTGTTTACAGTAACATTTCATGATATGGCTATTTTTAAAATTGTTTGAGATTAAAAACTGAAATTAATTTGAGTTATCAGCTACTCCTATTTTAAACCCATTGCTCATCCAAGTGGGATTAAACATGTCTACGAGTGCAAAGGTTATAGTGAGCATGGTATAAGGATGGGTACAACAGATAAATGGCAGCCATATCTGACTTTAGGCTCTCTAGATGACTATTGAATGCACAACATTATGTAGTTGCTGCCTTAATAATTAACAACATTAGCTGTAAAGCTTTTGCCACACTATGCCATTTCATTATGGTTAGCTAGATGGCTATGTATACAAAGCTATGCTAATTAACCTCAGTGACATCAAGCTGTCTTTGCAACAAAGATTTGCAGTGTTATATTTCTGAAGATAAGTAGGTACAAGGAAAGTATATCCAGTAGTCAAAAGTTGCCTATGTTTATGTAAAACGCCTGCACCAATCAGAATCAGAGCCCGGATAGCTCAGTCGGTAGAGCATCAGACTTTTAATCTGAGGGTCCAGGGTTCAAGTCCCTGTTCGGGCGTCTGAAGTTTTAAAAATTCCTAAGTAAGTAACTAACATGTCAAAGAAAGTATAAATGCCATTGTTAAGACCAGTGTGCATGTGTTTGGGTAAATTTCAAAGGAGAGAGCAAGAATCTGCACACTCTGGTTAAACTGCCTTTATGTAACCACTGGTTATTTAATTAAATTAGAGTTTTTGATTTTGTCTTTTTTAAATCTAAAACCAGTGTAAAGTCCCCATTCAAAATCCTTTAAAATTCTTTAGGACTTCAGAAATTTTGTAATTGTCCATCATAGACAGTCAGCCTCTCAGTCAGAATTTTTTTTTTTTAAGAATATTTGGATAAAACTGTTTCCCTGAACTGTCTCCTTAATTCTTCCAAATTCAGTGTTTTCTCATTTTATGTATTTTTTAAGTTTTATTGAAGCCCTGCTTCTTTAGTTTAACATTGCATGTAATGTTTATATCCATAATTTGGTTTGAAATAACAGAAATAACAGCGCATCTTTCGGACAGTGCTGCTCAAGAGTCAACAACATTAAGGCTCGTATAGCTGCTTTGCTAACTTTTATCTACAAACTATTGTCTATCTTGGCCGTCCACTGGTAAGACACAGCATGGAATTAGTTTATACTTGTTTCAATGTGAGTTTAGAGTAAGAATTTGTTGTTTGTCTATGTGACCATAGTCTCAGGCCCTAAACAGGACTATTGCTAAGGGCCAGTTGAGACTGGACAACTCGTATCAACAGAATATGTGCAGTTTATAGCCTATTTTTTTGTCCAATCAATCTAAAGAGGACTGTGCAACTTCCTGTGCTTGAAGTTTATTGCCCTGGGAAAGCGGGCAACTGCTAATGTCAAGCCCTGCATGGCGTTCATATGTTATGTTGAAGACATGAATGTGCAAATGTGCGCCTTTCATCTTCGTGTGGTATTAATATGCTTATTGGGATGTAAACAAGTTTATACTCAGGATACAGCAGATTATATTCCACATTTAAATATATAATCAAATATAGCCTGGGTTTGAAGAAGTAGGGAATATGCATGAATGTTATTATAGAATATTAAAATGTTACACCCACTGAATATATAACTAGAGGGCAGACACTACAAAGTGCATATGGTGTATTAAAAGCCATCTGCATTACCGTCTCTGCCACAATTTAACTAATTTAACCTTAAAACAATATATGACACAGTGTATGAAAAAAGTGTCAAAATGCAATGTATGTTGCATCTGTAATCAGTTTGCTTTTATCCATTGCATCACTTTTCCATTTAGAAACTTAAAGTGAAAACACATGTAGTCCTGAAACATTCAGCAGAATTCCCCGAACATCTTGCGCAGCATAAACAAAATGCTTCTTTGCCAAACGATTGTATAGTGCATCCAAATGTGCAATTCTCACTTGATGCTTTCCTCCTGCTGCTGTGGCAGTGCTCTGGTTCCACCAATCAGCAGTTAGTCGTCAACCGATGGAAAATAAAGGTAATCAGGAAGTAAACATTGGCCTATGAGCAAGGGATGAATAGACTGGAGTGGTAGAGTCAGTAAGTATGATAGACTGTTTAGCTTTAATCTTGGTGCCATTTTATCTGTTTGAATAAAAGCTTACATTAATGATGTCTGTACTGCTAATAGCCTGAAATTTCATTAGTTTAGGTACATCGGCTTTTAAGAGAAGGCAGCAATGTGTTCGGCAATCGACTTTTAATTTCAGGTAAACATGATTAGAAATAGATAATGCTGAAAATAGCACAGATGGGAATGGCCCCTTGTGTCATGACTTTTGTTTTTGCTGTTTTTGTTGTAGCCCTTTTGCTAAGCACATCCTCTGTTTGCTGTCTCTCATCTGCCGGATTCCATGTAAAAGGAGTTTTTCAGCAAAACAGTCAAGATTGCTGAACTGAGAAGAAAACCTGTGACCTCACCTCAGTGTATAGAGCCTTTGAACCCATTGGTCAACGATCACGAGAGCATGGTATATTGGTTGGAGAACAAAGACAAGTTTAGGTACGTGGTAGTAAGTAAGTAGTAACAAAAAAATATATATACAATTAAGTCATGCAGGTCTTAGTAGGTTCGTTTGAAATAGCGCCACCTTTTGGAAGTCAGAGCCCGGATAGCTCAGTCGGTAGAGCATCAGACTTTTAATCTGAGGGTCCAGGGTTCAAGTCCCTGTTCGGGCGTGCCATGTTTGTTTTGTTGGCTGAAAACAAACACAAAAATAGCCTGGGTTTAAAGTAGCAGGGAAATGAATGAATTTTACTTTTTCTTTGGGCTGTTCCCTTCAGGGGTCACCACAGCAAATCATGTACTTCCATCTATCACTATCCTCCTCTCTCAAACCAACTGCTGTATTGTCTTCTCTTTGGTCTTCCTCTAGGCCTGCTCTAACTTCAGCGTCCTTTGACCGATATATTTACCCCTCTTCTGAACATGTCCAAACTCTCATCTCAGTCTGGTCTTTCTAAAACATCTGACCTGAGCTGTACCTCTGATGTACTCATTCCTAATCCTCGTAGCTCCCAAAAAGAACCTCAACATCTTCAGCTCTGCTAAATTCAGCTCTCCCTCCTGGTGCAGTTCAGTGTAATAATCTTATACAGTTGTAACAATTCTCACAGTGTGACAGGAGATTTATTTTGAGAAATCTAAAGCCCTCTTTACACATGCTTGCCTGAAGGTCTTGGGGCTATTTCACCCAGACTTTCTTCTGATCTGTGCCATCACACTTGAAAATGAAGTCCCCACAGTGTTTGTTTTCACACATGCCACGCAAGTCCAGGTGGTTTTACTGAGTGTCGGGTGTTGGGAAGAACGGCGTATGATGCTTAATTAGCTTGACCGTTAGCTTGACCGTTGACCGAACATGTAAGCAACATAAGGAAACAGCTGAGGACAGTACAAGGCTTCAGCTCCACAGAAGGTTTACTAAAAACTTTCACACATTACAACGACCCAGAGATGTCAGCTTTATGTCTGCAGATTTAGCTTTAGGTGTGAAAACTGAGGTGTCGGGCATTTGTCACTCTTTTACATTGGTCCCCCTGGCGCAGTTGGGGTAGAGTTCATGTTTTAATTCATGAACTAAGGGACACAGGATGCTGACTGTTTAAAACCAGAAACAACTGTTGCTAATAAACGCTAGCTTTGTCTTCAGGAAAAAGTGCAACATTTAGCATGTTTACTTTTTTAATATGACTGTATATATAACAAGAACAAGGTGTAATTTATTTGAAAAACATTTCTGTGTGTTTTTTCTTGTTTTCATTTGGTGAGTGATCCTTTTTCATTTATTTTTTCTCAAGTGATGATTATCTTTTGTCCAATCGTTGAAAGTAGACCCCGAACCGAGGCCTCCCCAAATTGGTATGCTTTTGGGGGATGCTTCGGAACCCTTTTGGTAATGAAAACGCAGCAGAACCAACCCGACCAGTACCATTTCAGTGGAAACAGGGCTAAAGAAACCAGTAGACATCTTACCTATTCTTCCTTAAGACCTCATTCATCCCCACTGATATATAGATGCACAACACCAAAGGAAACGGCAAATGTGATATTTTAAGTAAGCATCTTCAACACTGTCCTGATTTTCCCTTTGGAGATGAATTGCATTTTTGGAATTGAAATGAATCAGTGTCAAACAACGAAGACAGACTCAAAACTACGGAAAGCTGTGAGCTGTAATTTGATGTGAAAACTGATCCCAGAAAGTTGACTGAAGGTGTTAGGGGCATTTAATCATTCAGCCACTCTGACAGAGTTTGTTAGTTTGCTTCAGAAAGTGACAGATGACAGACACGGAGCAGCTGTGGCCCAGTAAACATTCAAAGTGAATGCCATTAAACGCCTTCAGTGACGAGACTTTTCATTTCTGCAATGAGGGTCCCATGTGGGGTCCCTTGTTGATCAATCGACGCTGGACCGGGTCGTAAGTGACGCATCGGTGGAGTCGGCTTAACATGCTTGTTGATATTTTAAAGATGCAGTCACTTTGATAAAACTGTTTATTTTTGTGAAGAGACACAAAATAAAGATACCAAATATGCCCCAGGGACAGTCAAAGACAAAAAAAAGTTGCAAAAGACACTGCGAAGGATGTCATTTGAAAATTCGCTTAAAATTTTATGTTAAAGGTTATTGCTGTAATTTATCTCTTGTAATATCCGTAATGTTGTGCCAGTCCTTTTTTTTTAAGAGAAGCTTACATTATATTAAAAGCCCTCTAATAGTCTTTCACGAGGAAATCTCAGAAGGTGAAGAGGTGATTGATGACTCATTAAAAACATATGATATGGTGCAAAGTGATTAAATAGAGGAAAATCTGATTAGGACGTCGGAGTTAAATCGCCTGGTGTGAGCCTTTCAAAGGAATCAGACAAGAAAAACAGGAAATTATTTAAAAAAAAAGAAGCAGGAATGTGTTTTTGCTGATAATGTCATACAAAAGGAAAAACATTAACGTACATGAGTGATTCCTGACCCCCGTTGAATAAAAGATTGGTAGTCCAGTCCGTACAGCAGCTTTTGTGGACAGATCTAGGCTTTATCTCATCTGAATTGTCCTGAACAGAGCTTATTGACTCCAGGCTTATTCACAGATACTGTCATCCTGTGTCAACCATGTTACCTTTTCTCAGTTTGTGCTATATAATCTTTATAGACTTCAGCTGTTCAGCTAGACGTTTTATTTTTCACATTTACAAACTAGGTTCAAATGGTATCAGTAATGATTATTAATTTTGGTTTAATGGCCAATAACAATTAACCGCCTTAAAAGTCCTGTATTATACTATTTTGTACATTACACAGTGTATTATGGATACATTTAGGTTACCATTTTACATTTTGCAACATGAAACACACAATCTAATACAGTTGCTTTTTTGTTGAGCTCTCACCATGACCCGAAAGCAAACGGTCGGATTAGGCGCCTGTCTCTTTAAGGCCGGCCCTCCCGTGTTGGCACTGCCCATGTCATGACATCAATCTAGTGCTGCCGCTGCAAACAGACTGGGGTAAACACTGTACATCGCATTGTATATACCTTATTGGATAAAATTGTTTAGATTTTCATATTGCTCCTGCACTGCCAGGGATCTGATTTGTGACAGAAGTGGAGAATGTCATTGAACTTTGCTACAACCCAGACTCTTGCCCATGACCGACAGAGATGGAAGAGGATAATGAATAGCTCTACTGTGGAATGCCCCCACGACCTAAGGGTTAAGGGAACCAACCTACCAGAATTAAAATTTGTGACTTTAACAGTGAAAATGTGTCGATAGATTTTCAACAGTGGCCCCAACAATGGACAAAAAATGTAACCTTTTGGTTGTTCTGAGATAGTTACTAAGTCTTTGGACAGGATCCACCCAAAATTTCTATTTGCTATAGTTTAGAGAACTGCAGTTTAACATCTTGCACAATGTCTACATCTCACCGAATATTTACAGTAAGTATAATGCCAGAATGTCACCAAATTGCCTCAAATGTAAAGCTAAAGTGGGTACCAGATTTCACTGTTTGTGGAAATGTGACATTATTTGGTCATTTTGCAAGGATGTCTGTGATAATATCAGTGCAGCTATCAATCAACAGGTTTCAGAAAACCCACTGATATATATATATATATATATATATATATATATATATATATATATATATATATATATATATATATATATACTGGTTCACTTGTATAATATGAGCATGTGTGTCACTTTTGATGTTAGCCAGGAAGGCCATTATGGTAAAATGGGTGGTGGGTGAGCCTACCTCCATTTCTGTGTGGAAGTCATTAATCCCTGACATTAATGCTCTTTTTAGACTGGGACATTAACATAATTAATGGTAGTTCACAATTATTTTTTTATAAAGAACTGGAAGAAGCCCCTGGAAGTACTAGGAGTGTGTTGTAATTTGGATCCCAATGGACAACGGAGCGTGTGCAGCGTATTCAAACACACACTATTCTACCTAATGAATGTCTCATTTATATTTGCACCACTGAGGGATAGAGACTAAACCTTGGTTTTAACAATAGACCTTTCAAACATGTCACA
This sequence comes from Rhyacichthys aspro, assembly GCA_036850595.1. Lineage (NCBI taxonomy): Eukaryota > Metazoa > Chordata > Actinopteri > Gobiiformes > Rhyacichthyidae > Rhyacichthys > Rhyacichthys aspro. Next base: position 18,456,398 of record CM072160.1, read on the forward strand.
AATGAACTTCCCAGCTCACTCTTAGTTATTAGAGTCTCTTTGCTGCCCCAAGTTAAGTGGATAAGAGTGTCTGTCTGGATCTTATCACTTCAAACTATACACACAGGTTATTAAATGTGAGCCTCGTTGTAGTAAACAATAACTCCACAAAGCTGCTCTTTAAAGTCAGGCCTATAGTTACAGAGGATTACCAGATGAAGGCTTTGTGCTTAAATAGACACACGCTATTTCACAAAGCTGCATATTACTGATAACCTCAGTGTGGGGGCTCAGTGCCAGGCATTTCCTAGGACAAACATGGAGAAAAAAATGATTTGAAATGCAGTGCTATGCAAATACAGAATGCATTAAAACTACAGCATGTATCTTTCTGCGGAGGCTTGCTAGTTGAGCCGATTACAGAGAAAAGTAACTCAGTGTTGTGACAATGTTGAGAGTTGGGAGCCTGGGGAATGCTGTTGTTGCATATTCTCGGCGTATATGTCACAGGCTGTTGAAATAGAACCACTTTGACAGATGTGTTGAAGTGATTCTATAGGGGTTTAAGCTGTGAAGTTTTGACACAGGCCTAATTCTCGCAATGTATTTTTCCATTTTGCGCCTACAGGTATGATTTCATAGCTAAAAATTTGTGAGGTGCTACTTGAGGTGTTGAAAAAGTTGCCGTTGCCAGGTCTCGGGATCGGAGAGAAGTTTGTGTTGCTCTTTCAGTTTGAACTCTCTGTGAAGTAGCTTAAAAGGTGACGGCAACCCGCGCTACACTTTCCACTGATGCAAACGGCGGGGATGATAGACATCTGTGAGCGTACGCCAAAGATCTATACCCCAGCAGCGTTGCACCAGTCTGTACTGTTGGTTTTCTCTTCCCACGAACGAAGTGGAAGCAGATAATGAAAAGGCTACAGAGCTAAAGAAGAGGACACATCAAACTGGTTGAGATATTGATGTCTGTTCTGTCATTAAACACCGGCATCTGTTAATGATCAAGGGGTTTAGCCCGGCCCTGCCTCCAATGCTGGTTTGTTAATCATTGTGAGAGCAAATGCATCGTCCGCCCGCACTATACTGTATAGCTGGTAAATGTATTTAGAATGTTAAAACTCAGGACCAATACTAGGTAGGTTTGCACACCTTTGAAGATATAGACTTCCAAGCAACAACTGATGATGTGAAGCATGCAGTTCCTCAGAATTATGCCAGTTTTTGCAGAAACCAGAACTGAATGAATAGAATCTATCTCTTAAAAGCAGAGATGTCCAGATATGAAAAAAATAAACATTTGAGAGTATATCTGTATTTCAGTTTGAGATTTTCTTTGTATTACTCTCACATCTCAGTATTTGCTTCTCTTAAAGTCATGCTTTTGTGTTTGGAAACACCCTCTCGTGTTTGTTGCTTGTGGAACTTTTGCTTGATAAATCAAATTTTCTTGTACTTAGATCTTTGTAAAACTGACCAATCTAATGGCAGCTATGACAAGCCGTGCTGGCTCCTTGCTGGTGCATTTGCTTTGTGTCTCACAGTGCTCCATATGAGCAGTTATAGATAAAACAAACACTAGTTGCTCCATCCCACTGCTGCTATTCTCAGTGACTTTGTGGTAGGGTTCATCAAATCACAGATCAACCAAGACAAGTAAATATACTTGACATATTCTACTGTTAGACTTTTACACATTCATTAGAGTGGAATAATGAATTCAAACAGAAAGTAACCTATTTTTCTTCTTAATTAATAAAAACATGCTTGCAAAGTTGAGATAAAAAGAAAAGTATTGCCAACTGTGAGGGAGTGAAATGAGCTGCTTTTATTATTTCATAGTCATAACATAATTTTTACTAAGATTCCTATAATGAAAGGTTTAGCAGACCACTGTGTTTATGTAGTGGAGGGCAAGATAGCTTCTATTGCCTCATCTCACTACAAACTCCCTTTTCTTTAGGCCACGTCCTGAAGCAGTGTCCAACTTAATTTCCTTTCCAAGAGAGAAAAAAAACCTCATCACTATGTGCGTTTAAAAAAAAATTAGCCAATGTAGCTAGTGAGTGTAGTTAAAGCAAGCCCAGGTAACATCTCAAATATATGCACTATGTAATGTCTCATCATTTTTTACATCTTGTGCCACCTCCTGTATATTTCAACACAAAACTCCCCAGAGATGGCATGTTTCACTCTGCTTACACGTGGCAATAAAAATGCTAATCAATTCACACTTGTATCTCTCTCTGCCGGCTCATGACATGCCCCTGAGGCCTGGAATAATTACCCTTTTTTATTAATACATGCAGGGAGCCTTGACCTAATGTGATCCCAGATACGATTTAGCCCCGCCCCCATCAACACCTCCATATGTGACTACAAAGCCATGCCACCATTAATCATGCATTTCAGGACTATTTTTTCCTCTTCTGTGCTAAGTATCCCAGGATGAACCGCTCTTCAACTTCAGACAAACTCCTCATTTAAAATCTCTTCTAACGTCTGCCATTTTGTTTCCCTCAGGTTAAGCGGCGGACCTTCTTGTAATCCGTTGATATCTGTTCACCAGCTTTTGAGTAACGGCCTCTGATGCTCTTGCGCCTGCTGTGTTATCATCACCATTTCCATTTTTATATCCATTTCCACAGGAACGCGGTAATTGCGAGTTCTCTAAAAGCCTTGCATCCTGCTAATTGGCAACTCTTTGACGAACCACAGGGAATAGCGAAGCGCAGAGGAGATCTGATGGTAAATCAATAAGTCTGAGTGGGTTCAAATATTTTAACCTTGACGTGATGGTGCTGTTAGAGCCGTCTGATGTTAGCGGGTATTATTTACGACTGTCTTTATTCCCACGGAAAACAAGGGATATGTGTCTAAGTCAAGGCGCTGACAGAACCCAGACTCATCAGACAGGTTCTGCGGGCGCTGTCAGAGCCTGTTACTGCAGCACTATCAATTATGCAACATCTTTATGGAGATGTGATGGAGTGGTTACATCGACACAAAGCCCGCTCTTAAGGGCAGGAATCAGCTCCCCAGCGTGGCTTTTAGAGAGAAAAATATGGGCAAAATGAATCATGGCAAATTATCCTATTCCAAGCCTCAGTGGAACAATATAGGTGTATGACATATGACTATGACAACTTTGCAAGGAAGTTTAGCTTTATGGTTTAATTGATGAAAAATGTGCTGCTCCCTTGTGATAGCGACAAATCTGATCTGACAAAACAAAATCAGGACTTACCCTGGTGTCCTCATGTGACACGGTGGCTTTACTTTAACATATTCTACTGAAATTTAACCTGTTGACCTTAATAGCAGACTTTGTGTATCATCACATTTATGAACATCTGTAACAGATCTGTAGCACGGCTGTAAATGTGCCTGATTGAAGCAGAATTGCTCATTTCCGTCTGCAGTCCCCAGGAGGGTTACACAAAATAACACACAATTAACAGACAAAACAATAAAAGACAAGTTAAAAGTGATCACAGATTTAATTTGATTGTATCCATTGTTTCAAATGTCTCTTAAAAGTTTCATAAGTTTAACAGTCTCTTATTGGAAGTGGGAGGTTATTCCAATATTTGCTTCCTTTCACTGAGAGCACAGCTGTAGATTATGACGAAAAGATCAAGATCCTGAATACACGAGGACAAAATGAGTACCTTCTGCAGGGTGGCTGGGCACTTTAAGAGGTAGGGTGAGGAGCTCGGTCATCTGGGAGGAGCATGGGCTGGAGTCGCTGCTCCTCCACTGTTATATTTATAGCAAATTGTGAACATTGCTATATCAAAGTTTACTTGAAAAAGACAGTAACTCTGAAATCTTTGTAAAGCTCTGTATGTCAAGTGCCATATTGGCAGGAAAAAGCAAGCAAGATCAAGTGTCAGTGTAGATCTCAAACCAAGACTTTATTAAGCTTTACCTCCAGTTATATCAAGTTATATGTCACAAATAGAACCCACTTAACAGAATCCCTGACTCTATCCTGCACCAGCACTTTACCATGTAGCTGCTGCATTCAAGAGTTACAGCAAGTCAAGCAAGATGTGTAAAGATTAGTGTTTTTTCTAAGGCTTGTAGGTCTATAAATATAAAAGAAAGAAAAAGGAACACATACACATACAGGGAATTGTATTTTGTCACCATACCTGGTCTACTACAACGGAATTACAGAAAGATCCAATCCTTTCATTTTCTTTGGTTTGTCTCTATACAAGCTTGTATTAAGACAGTAAGAACAGTCAGTTTTTCATTTGTCTGAGCTAGTTCTTAGGTTCACTATACAACAACTGTTTTCAATGTCACACGAGCCATTAGCTTCTTTAGCTTTATGTTTAGCACAAAAGTGTAATAAAACACACTGCTTTGCTTTACTGGTTTATGCTAATTAGACATGTGCTTTTTGGTTTTAATTTCACTGAGCACTGTTTTTAGTCGTTGTAGCTCTTATTACTGACATCGGTCGCCAGACTTCTGTTTTGTTTTGACCTGCCCCACTCAAAATGTGTCTCCACCCTTTTAAGGCTACTCTTAAGACTCTTGTTTTTTTTTTCAAAGGCAAAGACAAGAATTTGTCCCTTAAATCTCTGCTTGCTCATTTGCGTGCGGTCCTCCGAAGCTTTGAAGTCTAATGACATGAATCCTCGTTAGGCCGAAGCGAGAAGTCACACACTTTTGGCTCTTCTTTAATCCCATCTTTTCAAATATTTCCCAGGTTGCCACAATTTAATGAGAACCACTGTACTTTCCGGTGTTCTTCCTCACAACACACTTTAAAACAATGAGCTGCCTACTAGGAAGCCGCGCTCAGATTCCATCGCCGTGCCTGTCAGTCTGAGCTATGGGTACTGACCCGAATGCGTCAGGCTGGGCTGATGAGGCATCTGGTTGACACTCTACAACAATTGCGGGTTATATCAATCAGCGCAGTACATCAGAGTGCCGGCGGAACACACAGGGGCCGCGCTAACATATTAAACAGGGCAAGTAGTAAGGATGAGCTCTCTCAAGTCAGGAACAAGAGACAGCGAAGAAGGGGGAGCTCCATTATCTTGGGGATGCCGGGAGTTGTGTAAAATGTGCATGCTAATGAGGTCCAAATGCGCCGGGAGAAGAGCTGAATAGTAAAATGAGCTGACTTTAAATATGGACGCAAATCTCTCAAGTCTTGTTTGTTAATCAAAGGAGGAAACGCACAGTTTACTAAAAATAGGAGAGTGGAAGCCTTGGAAGCGCCTTGTGAATTGTTGATGACATACGCAGCGCTGGTAATTGCTGTGAAAAGGTTAGCATTATTATTCACACAACGAGAGCAGCTAAATCCACATTTCTACTGAGAGTACAATCAGGTGAAAAGGGTGCGGCTTGGCGCTGGTAACCCCTGAAGAGGTTGGATCTTGACTGTGTGGTATGAAGGTTAGCGGTGTCAGTACTACACAAGTTTACAAGTTCTGAGTGGTACAGTGCGGCACAGGAGAGAGGCATCTGCTGTGTAAACAGTGAGGTCAAGTTCATCAAAAGTTCTTTTTTTGTTTGAGATATGAATATTACTTGAAGTGAGCTTTCAAAACTTGGATCCTTACTATTTAATGCCATAAGTTCTGCTCAAAGCAAGACGATCGTAGGTTTGATTCCCAGGCTGGCCACCACTCAGTCTTTCTGTGAGGAGTCTGCATGTCCTCCTCAAATTACTGTTGGTTCTCTCCTGATTCTTTGGCTTCCTCCCACCGCCCAAAGACATTAATGTATAGGTCAACTGGTGATTCTAAAGTGCCCCGAGCGGATGAATGTGAGAGTGAATGGTTGTCTGTCAATGTCTCTAAATGTCAGGCCTGTGACTAACTGGCCATTTTCCAGGGTGTACCCCGTCTCAGGCCCACTCGCGACCCCCAACTCAACCAATGGTACAAGATGAATGAATGAGTTCTGCTAATGTTTAATGCAGACAATAAATACAAAGTTTTAATTCACAAAGCGAAGCAAGAGAAGTGTGACGCCAACTCTGTAAAACAGAAAACAGCTGTTGCTAATAAAAGCTAGCTTTGTTTTTGATCAAAGTAAATTTATCATGTTTTCTCTTGGGACTGTTTGTCACAGGACCAAGGCATAATTCATTTGAAAAACATTCACATTTTACGTTTAAACTTTTGCGTCTCTTTTTCCCTCAAGAAATATCCAAAACAGGGGTGCCCAAAGTGTGGCCTGGGAAGCAAACCTGGTCTATCATGGGGTTTGATTTGGATCCGACAGGGGTCATCATGTTTCGTAATGAAATTGCATACTAACTATTGCTTTAATGACAGTCAAGCATACTTGTAAAGATTGTAAAGATAAAAAATGTTGATGGATTTTTGCAGGATCTAAGTCAAAGAGCGTAAGTTTGGGTAAAATAGATGAAGTTCACGGGCTTCCAGTTGGGCGCTACATCGACAGAACAAAATGGAGCAGCATACACAGAGGCAACCAGACAAAAATATCTTAAATAAACCTGGGAGCTAGAGTATTTATTTTCAATTACATACAAAAGATTGGTTTGGGCATCCCTGATCTAAAAGGATTATCTTTTGTCCCTGGGCGCTTTTGGGGGATGCTTTGGACCCCTTTTGGTAAAGCAAACTTACCTGTACTGACCTGAACTGTACCGTAACACTGCACTACTTGTGTTTACACCAGTTTGAGGTGCACCAACTTTCCACAGCCAGCGCAAGGCATTGCTCAGCGCCCATCAGCAGACAACAGTTGACTTGATTATTTGCAAGCTCTTTTAGGACAGGTGTATTTTTTTCAACATTGTAGGACAGCGACAACCTTTTTTGGAACCAGCCAATGGTGAGGTAAGAACCGATTTTTATAATTGTATATTTAGTATGAAAAAACAATAACGCTGCATTCTAACAAAAATAGTCTACAGTCATTTAATGAGGCAAGAAAACAACATGAAGCCACGGTTTGCAACTAATTGTTGTGTGGTTCGAGTTGGGAACCAAAGTTTCAGGTTACAAGGCCAATTGGTATGTTGCCATTAACTATAATAAAAAGAAAGTAAATACTTGTAATTCTAGACATATATTGCAGCAATAAAGTAGAGAAGATTGTTTCAGATTTTGTCCTCAGCTTTCTAAACTTTAAATTCAGAGAGCTGCACCAGTTTCCTACGTTTAGGGACTTGATACAACAAAGGCTGCTCTTAAGTCTGCCACAGCAGCCTAACCAGCACCATCCACCTCTAGTGGAAGCATGCCTTTAATGACATACACAGCGCTGGTAATTGCTTTAAAGCAATTTAAAAGGTTGCCATTATTATTCACACTGTGAGAGCGTTACCCGTTGACATTAGCCTGATAAATGCTCAGCGTCTTGCCGTTTGATTGCGCTTTGGCTTTGTTTCCAGGCTTTGAAGAGGAGTAACCTGATCAAAGTACGTACAACCTGACTCGAGGTCAAAGGATTGATCGCATCGATAGAAAAAGAGTGGAGTTAAATTCAGAGCGTGCCCCGCCTTTATCCTGTGTATTGATTGCAGAAGGACTCCCACATGTACGGAACACTACGGAGATCAAGAGGTCATGGGAAAAGCTTTGGAGGAATGTGACGGCAAGACTGCTCAATTTGCTCCAGGCTATGGAGTTCAACAAGCACCAGAAAGATCAAAGAAAATGTGTGTAATTATGTCGGATATTGATTTAATTATGCTGTCTATTTTTGTTTTGCAGTAAGTGCTCTCTTCGAACCTCTTACCTGCATCATTCGTGGTTGCATTAACCTGGATGTTGTTGCTGCGTAAACATCAGCGACACTGTGGCTAGGTGGTTAGCACTGTGGTTGCTCATGAAGAAGGTCCTGGGTTTGATCCTCTGACAGGACAGGGCCTTTCAGTGTGGAGTCTACTCAGGATTTCTCTAGTTTAACCCAGTGCCATTGAAAACTGCTGTATCCTAGGCTAATCCTCCTGTCAGTGCTCATAACTGAGGTAGCCCAGATCTGGAGATGGTCCCTGAGTACAGTATAGTGGCTTCTCCCTGCTTCTATTTGGATGTCCACCGGGGCACCAGGATTGGTCAATGCAGAGAAGCACCTAACCTTATTTATCCAATTCGGTGAAATTTCTGTCAGGAGGATTAGGACAAGTAACTGTATTGATACATATCAAAACCATATTTACTCTTCAGATTTTTTTTTACATAGTTTCCAATTAATAAAAAGCAGTGCACAAACACAAAAAAGCAGTGTATGTGCTCAATGATTTAAGTGGAAAAAAATACTGGTGCTTATCTTGATAGGTAGCTTTTTGCCAACAAAGATGGCAGCATAAACAAAAACATCAACTTGATGGTTTATTGAATGTTGGAGAATTAAATTATCGTGATATTGTTACTGAGTTTTTGTGGGAAACATTTCGTGAGAAGAAGAACTTTGATAAACATTTATTTACAAAACCAAACAATGACAAAGAAATACTTGAAGAGTGAATACAAAACATGTGCTAATATGATCAAATACATTATCGTACACAACTTATAGCTTACCAATGTGTTAAATAAACTATGCGTAGGATATATTTTCAGAGAATCTTGGGAAAAAAGGAGTTGCAAGCAGCCAGTGTCGGATTGCTTCAGAGATTATTGCATTTCAGTTTGTATTTAAGGCAAGAATGAGACATGAAGAAGAGACAGGAACACTTCACATACCGCATGAATGAAGCAACAGTACTTTTGTCTTCATCACAGAACACACTATCACATCAACATGAATGACCCGAGAAAGAGGAAGACGACTAACAAACGCTTGCTGTTAAAGAAAAAAGTCATGTAACAACTTTTACAAATAGGATTGGTCCATACATTTTTCATTTAGGAGAAGAAAGCCTCATTTTTCTGTGTGTGTGCATTATGAAACAGTCCCTGAACTGAGTCCCGTGACGAGCCGAGCACCAGAGTGATCTTTTGATGCCCGGTGTGCTGTGTTGGCGTGAGTCCTCTCCCTTTTGTCGTACATAGAGTTCCTGTCCCGTGGCTCTAGTACGGATACTGCTTCTGCTTCTTGCCGGCGAAACAGGACAGCCAGGTGCACAACAGCATGGCCACAGCCGCCCCCGCTCCGGTGCAGTAGTACGCCCATCCGATCTGGCACGAACCTGCGGGAACGACAGAGCACAGCGTTCATCTCTCAGACTTTTATCGGCTCGGACTGTCAGCGGCGTATCTTCCGAGACACGCAGATGGAGCTCGGTGACATTTGGACAGATAAGCCGTCGCCAAGAGCTTCAGAGATACCGAGAGGGACTGTGTTCAAAAAAGGAATGGCACGGCTGAAAAATTATGCGTTAGAAGATTTTGAAACCAGGCCGTTTGAATGTTAACGTTTTAATAATGACCTCAAATCAATGTTACTGTTGAAGTCAACACTTAGACGCATGATTTATAATGAAATGTATAGTTATGTACTGAATATTTTAAACATTTGTCAGTAGTTCTGGCATGGTTCGTTGGTTTTGACAGATTTCAAATAGTTTTTAACTGATTTACAGAAACGTACATAAGTCATTCGGTCCCAAGTAAAGTCACAAATCTTTGCATGTGTTATTTCTAGCTTATTTATTGTATTTTAGATTTTTCTAGTCCTCTTGTAAAAGGGGTTCAATGCTGCTTTGTCCCTCTGCTGCAATGGACACTTTTTAAAAAAATGATATGAATTACATTGAAAATGAAATGAATTAAATTGTCTATTGCCCAGAGTAGAAAAACAGCGCCAAAATACTGTGCTTCGGAAAACCTGTGTTTGGATAATATATTGGTTTGTATTACATGATGCTTCAGAGTTTATTGCCCTGCTCCAGAAAAAGCCAGGTTTAATATGTTTTTTTTTTTTTTTTGAGCATTCCTCTGCCTTTATGTCTAATGCATCTATGCACTAGAAATTATCTTCTAATGCAACGACTGTAGCGCCCCTACAGACATACTACTTTGTTTATGGACATATAATTTTCAACATAGTTTAGCTCAACAACATATTTTTGTGAACGAAAATGAACAAAACATAAATGAACCAAGAGAGACGAAAGCCAATCAAAAGGAGAAGGAGACTGGATGTGTTGAAAAGATATCCAATCAGAACTCATGTTTTTGAGTGTTGCAGAAGTGATGTCAGATGCAAACATTTGATTAGACATTAGAGCTGCGGGAAGACGACAGGCGACAATGGCTTTTAAATATCAATGTTAATACTTGGGACCTCAATACCATGCAGTAACAGGTTAATAGTTTAACATTGAAAATTCATTACCTTCTATATTTTAGTTGACTAAAACTATTGTAAATACAGTCGACTAAATTCTTATGATACTTAGTTGACTAAAACTAATAATGCTTTACATTAAAATTTGCTTAAATGAGGCATTTAATGTTCTTGTGAAAAACAGTCAACTTTCGAGAGAAACAAGAATTCTCAATGTTGCACTTTTTTTTGTAAAATTTGTAAAATCATTAGCAACATCTGTTTCTGCTTTGTACAGCTCTCACTTTGTGAATTGAACATTGTTTGCCGTCTATTTCTTTTCCTTTTACTGTTTGTCAGAGCAGTGAGTATAGAATATAGAGTAATACTTCTTTATTCTATTTAATGGCAATGCATCTACGTTTTGAGACAGAGCCAACTGTGTAGTTTATTGTAGTGTTTGTTAAGACCATTACGCTACAATTCGAACAGCCTCATTTCAGAAGAGAATATTGTAACCTGCCTCTTACTGTATTTTAGGCCTGTGCATTTTCTTCTTGTGTGAAAAACTGCTTACATTTTATGTTTTACTGCACTGGGACTCGCTCTGTCTTGATCGTGGCAAATCTTCTCCCAGTGTAGTGTCATTTAGGAGGCATCACTGGGGCAAAAAATGCTGAACAAATTAAAACATTGAGTTCATTCTTTAGAGAAATCCCCTTTAATCCTCGGAGGAAATTGCCTGCATTATTTAACTGTGCTGTGTCCTATATCTGCTTTTGGAACTGGAAAAGTGAGACGAGACCAAAGCTTTTCATTATACTCTCATTAAAACCTCACTTTTTAGGAGTATATCTGTGATTATGTCCGTGTAGTTAGCAGCTAGACTCATTAACTGATCTTCTGACGCCGCAAATATCATTCAACAGGCTCAATTGAAACAAATGATTTCCCTAAGACTCATTTACCGCCGCATAATGTGGGGATATTTGTTCGCTCATAGCAGTGACATGAATTGTTGATGCGTTCGTTCGCCAACATAATACATTTTTTTTACTTTTTTTTCAAACTGAACATATAAGCAATTAATGTGCAATTTAGCTGCGTTCGAGGCCATCTGTCATCTGCTGTCTGCTTTAGAGGTGATTAATGAAATGGGCTGTCGAGCCGAGAGCATTAAACGTGTGAAATCTGCGCCTTGTCGAGGGGGAACATCGCAGTCTTGTTCCGAAGACGACAAACGTGAGGTGAGACGCTAATAACGATCGGGAGGTGTCAGGAAGAAGTGTCGGGACTGGAAACATGTTAATGGTGGCTTTAATGTGTAGGTGAGTTCCCTCAGAGTGTGAGATTTTCAAACTGAATATTCTATTATATGCTTTTTATTTCTTGATCACACAGTTTGAAGTGTTAGGGTTGTTCGGCAATTAAATACTCACACTACAGACTCACAATACTTACATAAAAGTTGGCTGCTCTCGATTGGAGGTTCTCACATAAACTATAAATTAACTCACAATAGTCTCATTTATTGTAGCTTTTGGTCGACTACTACTGGCCCAAATAAATCTCCAGTGTGTGGTGTCATTGTGATTATTGTACTGATGTAATTATAGGCCCTTCTAAACTCAATTTACTATATGAGTCTATATGAGATATCATCCTATTTGAGGCATACTTTAAGAACTTGGATGTGTTTCCAATAATTAATATAAAGGATTGAAGAATTGATTGAAAAGATGATACTGATTCTGCTGACTTTATCTCCACAGTCGCCTTCAGCCTTGAGCCTTGAGCCTTGACTTTGGGACGGCCTGAGGATATAAGGCTGCGTGGCGGCTCGTATGGAGTTAAAAACTCACTAATGTAACGTGTTTATCCTTAAATTCACTAAAACAACTTTTATTGTTTTATGACATCACCACTTTAGCCTGCTTTTGCACCCATTGGATCCTGACGGCTGGTAAAACACAAGACCGCATGTGGTAGTGCCATAGTGTGCCTGGTCTACGAGCTGAAAGTAAAAAACTTTTTCAACTTGCTGCGCCAATAAGCAATGTTCACTGAAAATAATGGACGACCATGTTTTTTTTTTTGTTTTTTTTACTAATACAGTATCCTGTTCTAATACATTCTTGGTTAAAACCAGTGAGCAGGCTGAAATGGAGCCGCACTAGTTTTTACATTTCAGCAACTAAGGATGCCGCTAAGGATCACTCATAAATCACTCAAGTTAAACTAAAGATCACATTGTCATATGTCAGGTTGACCCTTTCACCTTTAGCTCATTATGACTTGGGTTAAAAAGAGATCTGTATGTGTGGGATTCTTGCCAGTGCTTTTGTCTGGGCACCATGACCTTCTCCTATTGGCTTATGACATCATAAATGAAAAAGGTATATTGCAGTGACATTTACTGACACCAGCTTCAGCCAAGTCCATCCTGAGGGCAGTGTGTGCTCCCATATTTCTCATAAGCAGCTGAATGACAGCAGGCTGCAGACCTTTCAGACTTACTACCACTTTCAAAACAACATTAAGCTATTATTATTTTTTTATACACACTAAAATTATTTTCGATCATTCATCATAATATTACTTTTTGCATTTGTATATCTTGGAAAAATAAACATTTAATGCTCTGTCAGTCACCATTTTGTCAGTCACCTGATTTGCCTAAATCATGCTAGTCTGTCTAACACATTAACATTATCAACAAAATGGATTATTTCCACTGGGTTTGTTCATAGACAACAGAATGTCCCTACAGGGCTACCGTAGACGCCCACAGGCTTCAGAAAGGAGGAGTGAGAGGTGTAGAACTGCTCAATTTCGCCACTAGATGGAGTCAAAAACCGGACATTCCACTGTTACACTGATAAACTTTCTGGACTTCCTGGATTTGCTTCCTTCAAGACGATGTCATTGATATTCTTGAGAATGTAATCTGACCAATAAGAATGAACTGGACACAGGGGGAGGGGCTTAAAGACATAATCAGCTTAAAATAACGGAGATAAAAGTTGTTGGGACTAAAGCTTTATTCAATTCCAACCAAAAGTCTGTTTCAGTTACTTTAAATTGAAAAATTTTGTTTTTCTGCTTCCAAGATATCATAGATGCAGTCTACCAAATGTTTTCTATGAAGTGAGGAAAAAAGCCTCTTGAATTGGCATCATACAACAAAGCAACTGCAACTGTCGATAGGTGGCTCCAAGTGTGTTAAGTCTGATACAGAGGCCTTCTACTGTGACATATTGTTGGACATGCCAGCTGAATACAGAGCATTAATATGGCTCCAGCGTATTCTGGCCACATAATACCAATGGAAACTTAAAACTCGATTTTAAATGTCAAAGGATATGCGTCAACAAAGTTTAGACAGCTTCACGACAGCCAGATTTGTCAAGTGTCACATCTAACTTTTCGGATTTATCTGTTGTGGGACCAGAATGTTGAAAGTCGAAGCCTGAGCGTCTTATTCAGAGGCTGTGGTGTAATGGATATGTCGGTTCAGACGTCTCACCTAGCAGAAACTGGTCCGAGCTGTTGTTGCAGGTCTGTTTCACTTCTTCACTGTCCCATCCCAGAGGATAGAGCGCACATCCGGATCCTATGAGCAGACCTGAGGGCAAGAGGAAGAGAGACTTTGAGTTGAGGGATCACTGGGGGGTGATAAATGTTTAGAAGAAAAGTGAAAATGGCAATTGTTGGGTCTCAATCGAGAGAAGAGCACAGTTGTCATGTTTCAGTGTAATTTTTTGAACTATTGCAAAATGAAAACTGTGAAAGAGACGTGTTTTTGTGAACCATAGAGAAGCAAATAAACAGAACAGTTGCTGAAGATATGGAGTGTGTATCTAATAACCAGAAGGTTGGTGGTGCAAAACTGTTAACTCTAAAAATAGGATTTTTTTTTTACTGTTTTTGTAATTAATTTCTTTCTTTTTTTAACTTTTTATTTATTATAAAACTATTTAATTGGATAGTAGACAGACTGGAAACCCGAGCAGGAATCAAATGCAGATCTCCCAGTTATACAGTACATGCTCTACCAGGTAAACCAATGAGGCGCCCTCGTAATTAATTTCTAATTAAATATTTCAAATTAAATATGCATGCATATAATATGCATTGTTTCTGTAACTGTATGTAGCAGCAGTGGAGTTCCACAGAGTACCATTCTGACTCCCTTACTGTTTTACACTTTAGACTTAAACTAATAACTTATTTATTCAATTGTAATTTAATTATTTATTGTAGAGAAACACATGTGAACTATCAATATATTAGAATAGATCCTTAGAGAAGGTCTCCATTGCTTTTGTAAAACCTTGCAAAACAAAGCTTCTCAATAGTTCCACTTCTCTGACCACAGTCATTTGGCAGAGCACAGTGGAACTTGCCAAACTCATAACAGAATATGTGTGGATTCTCTAACATCTATACCAAATGCATCAAACAGACAAAAAGCTGACATAATATGTGCCGCTTCACTTCTGTGATTTTTTTATCAGTTGTTTCCAGCACAGTCTGAATGAAAGGCAGCTTTGATCTGAGCCAACAGCATCACGCATCACTAAAAATGACATGGATTGTGATTGTACCCCATCCCAATTTTTTTTTCGGTGACAAAACAAAGCACTCATCTGCCAGCAGCTCATAAAAAAAGTCCTGTGACCAATAAATGTATGCAAATAGCTTGGCAATTTCTCACAGGAGGTAAAAATATGCGTTTTTGGTAAGCAATAATTACAGTAAAACTCCAGAAAATCCTCAAGGGACTGCTTTATGTCAATGATTAAAGAGACTTACGCCTGTGCTCAAAGCTGCACACGCAGACAAGAGTTAAATCTCGTCAGGGCCATTACATTAAGGATTAATATCCCCAATATTTGCCTATAGCCAGGTCTTGACAAGTTATTCCCCGGATGCCAAGGCCTGTCTCTTGATATTAGCCTGAGGGGGGCCCTGGTAGGTGGCTCTGCTGTCACATTAGCTTAATCCCCTCCGATATGTCTGCGCCGCTATCAGTTCGGGGATGTGAGGACGGCAGCGTGGAAAGCGCCGGAAAGAGAGCTCTGCCTTCCAGCCTGATTACTCCAGCTGTCCAGGACTGCCTTATTAAATCTAGGCCAGATAACAAGCAGGAATTAATGCACATGCTAATGCAGAGGGCTCAGACAAACATTTGAGGTGGAGAACACAAGTGTTGTATGGACTGACAGTGTCAAGAGTTGCATTTCTAACTGTGTCCATTTATTATTGTTCTTCTTCTGGTTATTTTATTATTTTTTTGTATTTTATTTGTACTTTTCTTTTTGTTTAATTAATTTTCACTTTATTTATTTATTTGATTGGTTTTTTTTTTGGATGGGGGTTGGTAGGAGGGATTTGAAGATAAAAAAAGAACACCAAAATGTTTGTATGCCAGAACTGTGGTGTGAAATTAAGCTGTCAATAAAATTAAAAAAAAAAAAAAGTTGAATGTCTACAACAGATTTTACACAAAAGTTTTTTCTCCACTTTTTTACTCTCTTGAAATGATGTTTGCCATTTTAAAAGAGCTCATTTCCAGAATGGATGCTACACTAAACAGCATGGACCATCCTCCACACACTGTTTTAAAGTAATGAATAATGATGTGTTTGTGTTTCCCACAAAGAATTTTTCATTCTCCACTCCATAACAGACTCTATAAGGCAGTCAAAATGGTAGATCTGTGCTGTCAAGGCGTGAAGTTTAGGAGAGTTTTTATACCCCAGTTGCTTAAGGCAGTAAGTTCTTTTCACTCACCTGCTGTCATTTTTTTTTGCTTTTGTCAAATAAACTGTCATGTGGCAAAGGCAAAACTCATTGTACGCTCTGTCTGGTTTCAGAGAAGGACAGCTGGTACAAACAGGTTTGCGTGGGAAGACAAGGACACAAAACTGTTCCCTCGCCAAATGATGCACAAATGGAAGAAAAATATCAGATGAAATGCAACAGTGAAATGGAGCACTATGGCGTTCTTAGGTTGCCTCTAGATGTACAGGTCATGACCATCGCATTTAGATTTATGAAACCACTGTAAATTCTTGCACCAATTAAAAGTACAGTGTGTAAAATTGCGTTGTATACAAAAATTTTAAAAAAGTACTAGTCAAAAGTTTATGTAAAGTGTATAATAAACTCAAAATACCATAGAACTCAGTGTAAGTTGCGTTACTTCCTGCTACTGTTCCTCCAACTGCACCGAGTGGACAAACTGAGCTTTGCCGGATAAAGCACGCAACCTTCTTTATTTGACTTATTTTAACTGGGTTTGTTTATTCACAGTAATCTGCTATTCACCGCATGCCATAAAAGACTACAAACTGTACTTTTAGAGGCCTTTTACACGATAAAATGTTTTGCCAAAAAACACATTTTGAGAACCGTCTATTACTGACAACTGTCTATTACTGATATAACAGCTAGTTCTCAAACTAGCTTGCTATTGGCAGCTAGCGTCACACAGCAAGTAGAACAACAAAAACAAAATACTAGTTTTGTGCTTGTTCTTATAATTTATTATTATTAGATGAGATTAGAGACCTCCAGAAACGCCCTGTTTAGTAGTGTACGTAGAGACCAGACCTTTGCTATAACTGTAATGTAGTGTATACTTCTGCTTCCATTTGATCTCATGCTATTTAAAAAAAAAAATTGACAGATATTTAAAATGAGTGCGATGTGAATGCTTTTCTTTTTGGGTCATTTCAAAATTGTGTGTCAAATTCTGGGAGTTCTGGGAGAAACTAGAAGCCGATAATGACACCTGTGGTATCATTCCTCTGAGAGTCGGCCATGTTGATGAAAATACATTGGTTAAAAAAAAGCCTCAAACCAGGAGAATGTCATTACAGCCCAGGATCAGAGGGGATTTTCACCCACCGTTTCTTTTCCAGACCCTTAAGAAAACTTCACACGACTTGCCGCTTCAAACCATAAATTTGCACCTTTAGCTAAGCGCAGTGCCGCAGCAGGCCACTTTAATTAGTAAGGGTCTTTGTTCAACAGCAACGAGTGGTCCCCAGATGAACACCAACCACGTCTCTGCAGGGGTGCCAGCACGGGCCAGTCACATATCCCTCGTTATATAATCTTATCAAATGTGTTTTGATTCAAATTTGTAACAGTAAAGCATGCCAGGGTGGTAATGTATTCATGATTAATATTTAAGCAAATCAAATATTCTCTTTCAAGTGTTGTGTAATGCTGAGAGATACAGCAGCGAGTAATCAAAATGATTTTCCTTGCAGCAAAAGAAAAGGCAGTTAGAGGAACAGGGCACTGGTTCACAAAGACGCTAATGTTTCCATTTGATGCAGCCTCCATCATCCCTTTGATTAACACATTTGTTCCAATATAGAGTCAGCGCTCTCTCTGACAGAGCAAAGAATGGAGACGGCAATTAGAGCGTCCACGCTTCCACTTCAGGTCAGAGTGTGCTAATAAACACACAAGAGCAAAATGAGAGGTTTGTCCAACATCAAACACAAAAGCCAAAGAAGAAGTCAAATTGTAGAACAGCTGCGTGTGATTTTTGATGATGTGGAGTAGCAGTGAGAGCACTTGACAAGTTACAATTACACTACACCAGATAGATACAGCTTTGTTTGGGATAAAGACTAGATAAAGACGTGGACAGGACTTGGAAGAAGTGGAGCAGAAACTGCTTGTTGGAAAAAGTGGTCTCTATTACTTACTTTAAGGCCCTGACGACCTGAACTCATTTGAACAATGTAAATCGTTGTTTAATATTGAACGTTGTTGTGTCTTGTACAAATAAATAATAAATAAATAATGCTTTTTCTATTGTTGTAATTTGCACACAGGGCTCATGAGTTTCATATAGTCTCATTATTTTAAGGCTGATATAATGAAGTTTGGGAAATAGGTCCTAATATTTTCTGATAATGGTCTAAACCACTGGTTCTCAAACGATGGTACGGGTACCACTGGTGGTACTCTGGCTCTCCGTGGTGGTACTTGGGAGTCTATTTGTTTAAATTGATTTTATGATGAAATAATCATTAAACTATAAAATGTAGGACTATTGTTTTTTGCTACTGCTTTTTTATAATGTACTTGATTACAACTAACTGTTTGGACCTTTAAAAAGTTAAGGGATTAAAAATGTGATGTGTGCAATAAATAAAAAAATATCCTGACTTTAGACTTTAGCAGCACAGCAAACAAAATTAATATCACATTCATATAGGTAGGTAAGTATAGCGTTCATATGGGTGAACCAAAACTGGCATTGACTTCTGTCTTTTACTGCCATCAAAATGGTAACTCAAAAAACAAAGCTATTTTCTGAGGTGGTACTTGGTGTGAAGAGTTTGAGAAACATTGATCTAAACCAGTGGTGGGCAAACTAAGGCCCGGGGGCCACATGCGGCCTGTTGAGCTGTGTAATGCGGCCCGCCAAGCATTTACAATTTACAAATTTTTCTTCAATGCCTTGTACTTTTGCTAAAAGTACCATCATATCTACAAACAGAAAATATGGACAGAAACTTATCAGTTTCCTTAAACGTGGGCACAACTAAAGGCTTTTGACTATTGAATTCATTACTGCTTACTTTATCTAAAAATAACAAAAGCTGCTGAAACTTTGGACTTCAATGTAACCGAGCCAGGACATGAAATCTTCTCAAAACTGAGCAGTTTGATGTCCCATCCACCACCTCAACCTGCCCTTGCTGTTTCCTACTTTATATTAGAACCTGATCATAATAGCAACACCACTCATTATCAACCTACAGTATTTCCACCTGGATTTCTTCCTAGATATTGCCAAAAACTACACACATCAGAGGCAAACAGCAAACATTGTGCATCAACACAGGACACTAGAGGGCTCCTTCGGCATCAGTACATAAGGCTATATGACGCCTTTGGAATGTTTGAAATGACATACTATGGCGACAGATGAGCACGAAATAAACCCATCACAGCGGCATAATTTAGTGCTCTGTCACATGTTCCTCTATGTGTCTCTTTTATTGTTATGGAACTGATGAATTCATTTCCCCAGAACACTTATTTATATCCAATCTCATTCTCCACACTCATACATATGTAGGTTACAGAGAACCATCAGTACATTTATATGACGTTAGGAAAAATTGATTTGTCGTGTTTGAAATGCATGTAAACACCTCAATCTGAGTGAAACAGAACTGGTTTTTTTAGAAGCCGATAGTGAATGTGTAACCTGAATTAAATCCTGCAAGTATAAACTCCAGGAGACCCAAAAAACGTCAACATGATTATCTCTCATGGCACATTTTCATTTAATTCTCTCTTTACTCTTGGATATTTCGTCCTAAGCTGGCACAGACTGACGCTGGATCATTGCAGACAATCAGAGACCTGTGTTATTTTGCATGTGCTCGTCAGCCACATCAGCGGCTCCTTGGCTTGTGACTTGTTTAAGTGACGCCTGGCCTTCCTGTGACCTCTCTCAACACACTAAACTGTGTGAAGACCAGTGAACAAACACATTTTATGTTTCCTTTACTGCAAAGCGTAGCATAAATCCCCCAAGTATCAGGCCACAAGCCGCTCAACCATATGCTAGCCTTTGTAAGATGAAGCTTAATGATCCCCCGAGGAAAAGAGGAAACGCAAGAAACAGAAGGGAGGACCACTGCAAGAATGCTTTAGTCTGAAGACTGTAAAGAGCAAAAAGTACAGAGAGATGGTCAGGAGAATTGGAATTTACATGTAAACTGGAGCTGGATTTAATTTAAAAACACCACTTCATATAGGCCCTGCTCAAAAGGCTAAGAACATTTTGGTATCCTTTACAGTTCTAAAGAAGTAACAAGCCTGCAACAAGATACCCCCAACTGTTAAAGCTTCTAAACAAGGGTTTTTGTAATTAGAGCAAAGTTTACACGAACCTAGATCAATAGGGACTCATCATCAGTTAATGAGCCTTAAAATGGAGCAAGTTATACATATTACTGAAGTAGTACTTAATAAATTAACAAAATAAATAAACTGACAAAACATTTTAATTAGACATAATATAAAATTCTGTAGCTAGGAAAATAAACTTTTTAATGTGCACTTCTTATGTAAGCGTTTTCCACTATGTTTTGTCATAGGAATCAGCATGTCCCTGCAAGGCTGCCATAGGTGCTCACAGGCTGTAAAAAGTAAGAGTGTGAGTTGTGAGTAGTCTCTCCCAGACACTGATAAAAGTAACTAATAAATGCAACCAATCAACCAGGCCATCATTTGTTACATAATAATACTCCAAACCAAAAGTGAACTTAACTTCAAAAAGTTAGACATGTGTTAGCATTCCCACTCTAAATAGCTTACTCCATCAATACTAAGTCAAAACGTGGACTGTTTTCTTAAAGCTAAAATCACTCTTATGAATGTGAACAAAAGCACTCTTAAAACACTTGACTTCATTGTAACTCTTGTGTCAGGAGGCCAGCTTTGCTCCCTGATGGCAAAGTCCGAGGTTTGATGTCCCATCCATTACCCCAACCTGTTGCTGCTTATTGTTAAAGTATTGGAAAGTGGCTCTAACTTGTCTAATGGAAAAATAAATGTGCTAACAGTGCAGTCAATCACACACTCAACATCAACATTGGAAGCTAAAGGGCTACTTTGACATCAGTGCAGGTTGGATGTTCTATTCTGCCTTTGAAATGTTTGAAGTGTCATACTGTGTTAAGAGAAGAACATAAAAAAAACAAACTTGGTCTCATTTTATACAAGTCTTGGTCTTTTCTTCTTCCACTTCTATCATCAGGGAAGTTCTGGAATATCTATGACGCATGTTTGATAAATGTGCCACAAAAAAAACCCTTTCAGACATAAAGAACTAGACCTTTAGAAATATTACTGTAGTCTTAATCAGATAATGGACACATTAAATATTTCCATGTCCAAAAGATATTTTAGGACTGTTTTGTTCCAATGGAGACATGTGAACACAGTAACTAGTGATAAAATGGTTTTATTCTTGCAGCACATTGGAGAGTGTCGACAGTGAAAGTACACAACAGTCAAAGTTGCCACGAACAAATCGCTGTTATGATGAAACTATTGCAGGACTCCACTCTCGCTCTTACAACATGACGCTTTAGGCCAGAACAAATGAAGCCTGGTACAAGCCGACAGCCCTATAACCGGCGGCGGTTATTAACTATCACACAACCAGCTGAGTGCTCCTTAAGGTCAGACTTAAAACGCCCAGAGCTCTTACTGAGATCAGGAAGGCCTCGAGTGCCGCTCCATCAGCGCTGGCCTAGGGGGCTTGTTTGTTTACCTGCCGCCCTGTTTCGCGGTCCTGTTTGCGTTGCCATAGCAGCCTGTCGACGCCTGATAATCTGGTCTTGTGAAGGAAACGGGGAGGAAGTGCGAAGGGCCGGAGAGCGGAGCAGACGAGTTATTCACAGATCGAGTTTCCATTGATCTACACGAGCTATCGCCGCGGCTCGGAGGACTCTAATGGTTTCACTGAAAGCCTATTTGAAGTACTCAAAGACTTCACTCGAATGCACTTACGAAAATATAATCAGCAGCACATATCGCACTTCAGTCGATAGACTTGTCTTTTTACATTTGTGACAAGGGTCTTTGTATACCTATGTAAGAAGAAGAAAGTATCAACTGAAAAGACTAATTAAGAACAGTAACTTTGATTAATCGGACAAATAAACAAAATACAAATACTACTACTTCCACTACTCTGACTCCTAACTTGGCACATTTTGTAATACCTTCTCAACATTGGTAGGCCAGGGTAACAGTATACCCAACCTTATGACCGTTATCTTAAAGTTACTTAAAAATATATCAAGTAAAAAAGTTGTTAAGTTATTACCCAAGTAAATATAAGTTTCTACCCACTTAAAAAAAAGCCTGAGATTCAAAATGATCCTGAGCTTTCATCCAGAGCTGTACAAGCTGTACCCCATCGTCTTTTTACCTGAATGAACAACTGCCCCTTTTCATGTCCCCCACATTCTGGGATTTAGAGAGCACTGATGCCTTTTGTCAAGCCGTCGTGCTCTCTGTCAAAAAAACTCCAAAGAATTCCTTAACCCTCCTTCGTAGCCCGGACAATACCATTCAAGGTTATCATTCAAAAGGCCAAGAGGACGCAGAAAAGAGGCCGGTGCTAAGCTGCGGAGGATTGTGGCGGCGGAGGAATTAGAGCCTCAATAAGTAGGGTTCATGTCAGACATTCTCTTTTGGGCTCCCAGGATCTAAAACAGCAAGTCCCTTTGTTTAGACAAGGTTAAATAATTCCCATCATCTTTATGTTTTCTAGTAACTAATAAACAAAGTGGTTCATCATAAAAACTCATTTATTTTGTGCGTTTTGCCCCTAAGCGTTAGAAAATGTGAAGTCTGGGCTGTGTTTAATTTAGAAATCTTGTCTGGTTTCATGCTTTGGTAACTTTGCGTCACTTTGCCTGTGTATATTACCTGCCTGTCTGTCTGTACAGGTTATTATGAGAGCAGCATTGGTGTGTTCTCTGAAAACAATGTTTCTGACACAGGTCACCTCTTGCGATTGTCTGTGGTGAACCCCGGCTCATGCCCCCAGAATAGGCTCTAGCTATATCATGAGCAGGTTAGCATCTGAAGCCAAAAAAGTGTTGCATACTTTTGATATTTACACATTCTTAAGCTTATTTCACAACCATCTTTTGTGATATAATGAAAACTATTATCTTGCAGTGTATTGCTGCATCCTGATTATATTATCACGTCCAGTTCATTGTGAGTGGTGTTGTTTAATGAGGAACTCTATATTTAAAACTCATAGCGATGCGTTGACAAAATGTTATAAATCTGTCACGTTTGAGTAAAATCTTTGTCAATCGTACCTAAAAAAACCCCAATAACATACAGTCTATGGATTTATGAGTGTTTTTGTCACGTGTGTTACCAATATATTGCTAGTGATCACTCATTCGAAGTGTTTTCTCACGTGCTTGTCTTTTTAGTGACATGTTCCCAGTGTATACCCAACCCGCCCATGTGACATCACTGTCAAAGGCCAGGCCTGCATGTCGAGGCATGTTACTGTCGATACTTGAAACACAGGCCGCATCTACTTCAACCCTGCTCGCTGCTCTTCTGTGACGGCCTTTTGAGTGGGGATTACTCCAGTGTGAGCTATTTGCTGCAGAAGCTGGTGTTTTTTTTAATGTAAGAGGCCCTGGATCTGGAGAAAGAGCTGGAGGATGAGCGGATGAAGAGAAAGAGGGATTTAAGGAGACTATGTGAAGTATGTGGATATGCCATGTGCAGACTGAAGAAGAGAGATGCTGACCCCGGCTGCCGCTCGGCTGGATGTCACATGTTCAGACATCGCTATTATTCTTGGGATTTATTTTAGATGGGGTTCAGTAACAGCCATTTTTATATTTTTGAACAAACATAGTGCAGTTTTTATTATCTGCACAGAGACGACTTGTGTTGAGTCACACTGAATATCTACCATGTCACCGTCAAGCTCTTATAACACTAATGTATCCTATTAATATCAAAATTGAATTTAGCTATGGAGAGCTTAAGTCACACTCACTTTCAATAGACTCCACTGATCCACATATCAGTAAAAAGTTACAATACATATCTCTTTGTGTCATGTTGTTATTTTTAGAAGTTATTGGTCAGACTAAAAGAAAGCCATTGTATGTTGAAAATCTATTGGCAAGCGATGCTAATTTATCAAGTCTAGTGACACTACCTCCCAGATCCACAATTCAAGCAATTGATAAAGACAGATTATAGTATTTTAAGTTATACCTTGGATTTAAAATACATATATATTGGAAATATTGCAGAATTAAGAACAATCTACCACACTGACCAGAATTGTTATGGAAAACTAAACTTATTTTGATGTCTTCCTGTCTTGGTATTACATTGTAAGTCAACAAATATATTATGTGAACACGTTTGGTATTCTCCACTTCCACTTCTTCACTTCCATTCAGATTTTTCTGACTTGAGAACCCATTTGACCTTCTGAGCTCTCTAACAGCATGGGTCGAATTATACCAGTATAGCCTATTGCTATTTCTATTATGCCAATACAAAAACATAACATAAAAATGCAACACAGCTGTATTTTTTGTGAAGAAAATAAATAGTAACGTAAATACAAGTCCGTGTGAAGTTACAGTATACAGTTTTAGTTTTTGCTAATCTAAACTAAACAATAGGGCTGATGATATGTACCAGTGGGTAAGTACTTGGGTGCAATAAAAGGCTACACCAATGACATATTAATAAAATACAGTCAGCCATTTTATCAGTATGAATAGTTTGCTGCACCCACTTCTATTTTTATCACTTGAGGACCCATGTGGTCTTCCAGTCTCTCGTTAACATCTTGTGTCCACTTAAAACAATATATTCTGTTGCTTTTGATATAATAATGTTAATACACTAAACAGCCACTACTCCTGGCCGCAGTGCATGTCACACATTTTAACATAGCTTAACTTAAAGTGAAAGAACAAAAAGAAGAAATAGTTCAATAAAAAGGCACCAGTATTTCTTTGTTAAATATTACTATATCTTTTGAAATATATTCAGTTTAACAACAAGTCTATTTGACACCATAACGTCTATGTCTATTACTTACTCCTAGTTTAACATTATGTAAGAGGAAGAGGAAATGCTACTGTCTCACATTAAACTGAACTGTCAAATGTTCAGAATGCTCCTGACAGGGGCTATGCAAGTTCCAACATGTGTTGTTTTGAATATTTGGTGTGAACTGGCTCAACCCAGTTTGTACAATGGAACAATATGTCACAAATATAACACAAAAGCCAAAAATAATATCCCATGTTGACACTGATCTGAAGTAAAGCAATTGAATGTGAGAAAGTGTCAGCTTGATTGTACATTTCCCTATGAACCAAAGCAAAGCCTGGGGCGATTGTACTGCACACTGCGTACTGTGTTATTGGCTCTCGTGCAGAAGTCTCCCATAGCCCAGTCCTCATCAGTGGCTCTGAGCGGAAAGAGCAGCTTGAGTTTTATTGATCTGTTTCAGTGCTTGGGCTACCAGCGTTTTGTTTCATGGGCTGCTCTTATCTAATCGCACCAGTCATTTGTCACACCGTTTTCCCGACTACAGCCGCTAATTAATAAACACACCAATTACACAAGCCAAATGGACTTCTGCTCCATTAAACAGTGGACTTGTATTAAGTGGCAAACAGCATGACGCCTGAAGCTCAGGCAATGCAAGATAAGACCGTGTTAAATTCATACAGAGAACATTGAAATGGAGGGGAGAAGGGGCTTTGCACCAAGTATTTGCTGTGATTTTTTAAAGGGTACAAAAGTATTACTGAATCCTGCATGAATGAAAAAAAATCTTAGTTTTATAACCTGGTTCAAAGATCTTCAACAGGTGTGCAACACAAGTGTGTATATCACACATCCGGTGTCCCAGGTTTATTTCCCTTTCAAACTGACTGTCAAGGTATGGAAATACATCTATACTGGTAAATATATCAACAACATTTATTACTAAGGTACAGCAGCGTAAAGTGGGGACAATCAGGAAGAGGTCCTGAGTCTTAGTCTTATCTGTGTTTTAGCCTGCCATGGAGGAGGGGTGTAAACAGTTCATGTGCTGGATTGGACCGATCCTTTGTGATAGAGGTGGCTCCTGCACAGGCTGATGTGTAGCCTATGTGCTCCAGGGAAGGAAGGTGGCTGTTGATTATGTTTTGAGCAGACTGAACCACTCAATGCACCTCATGCAAGACTATTAGGATGTGAGCGCTAAGTACAACATACTTCAGCCTCCTAAGAAAGTACAGGCATTACAGGTGTTTAAAGGTGGACACCATCTCCAAGGTTGTTCAGCCAATGAAGAAGCTAGGGCTCTACCATTTCGTTGGAAGTATTTTGTTATAATCTAATCTAATATTTTTCATGTTAAATCGAACAACTGTATATCAAACAATAATAAAAACCACACAGTATCTGAAACTTAGGACAATCAAAAAGTTTAGGACAATCCTGCTATGACCTGTATTTAATAACTGGAGGTTAAGTTAGATAGCTAGTAACACACCTACTGTCTTAACTTAAGCTCTCTTTACAACACAAACTTGACCAGATCCTTCATTCCTCTTTTGTTTTTTTCTGTTTTCTTAGCACGTGAACACGACATCATAGTTCATCATATAGCCTGTTGTAGCCAAATAAAGTGGTACATTGTGACACACAGGGTGGCATTGCATGGAAGGGCAAAGATATCCTCTACGTCTTGTTTTTTTCAGTTAAACACCCATGACTTACTGCGACCTCAACCGTGACTCTTCTGATCTCACATTGCAAATTGGACAGTCTCCATCTAGTGGGAAGTCAAATAGACAAAAGACAAGGGAAGAATTCAGTGCTGACCAAGTCAAACATTCCTCACAGAGCTTTTTCAAATGTCCAATATCCTCATCTTTCGTGAGTCATTTCAGTGGCATTTACAGGAACAGTCAGACACGCCGTGAGGGAAACTTTTCCTTTCCAGACAATCACCTGACTTCTTAGAAAGCCTTCTTTTTTTTTCTTCAGTCAAGGTGAAGATTAGCTTTTGCATAATCTTAATATTTTATTGGCTTATAATTTTTTTGGCAGGTTGGTGACCAAAAGCTACTTTATTTGCACATGACAAAGAAAGAGTCAAAGATAACAGTACAATAGAGCCAAATGCCAGTCATTCAAAATTAGAACTACTCCTACTACATATCAGAAGGGCAGCTATGGACCAAATACATATAGCATCAACTACAACAATCCATTAAGATGTAAGCATTTGTGTTTAGCAAAGTTAGCGATGTCTCAATAGCAGAACAACACACCCGCTATTCTCTGGTTGCTAGTCAGCGCTATCACCTTGGCTAATTTGCATTATTTTATACACACAAAATTTTTGTTGTTGATGATTTTTTTTTTTTGTATGACTAAAACTTAACTGCATTTTAGTAAAAAAGAATAAGACTAAAAGTAAATTAAAAATTACTGTCAAAATGAACACTGACCTGACCAGTACAGGATGACTTTATTGGGGCTCTGTGCCTTAGGACTAGGTGAAAAGTAGGAAAGATGAAATTGTGAATGAAATGAAACAATGAAATTGTAGCTAATCACAAAATGCACTATATATCTTGTAGCCAAATGCTGATTCTGTAATTGGTGCCAAAAACCCAAGTACTTGTCACACAAAGAGGCATACCTCAAAGAGCCTTAAAAATCAAAGGTGAACTGAGATAATTGTACGTAAAAAATGCTAAAGATGCTAAAAACACTAAAATGTCTTCTTAAATTTAAGATCTCATAAGTAATTTAATTTAAAAAAGTCCTTTAATACTAAGAGAGTCAAGAAATAGTGGGAACCCTGTAGAAGACAGTATAAAGTATGCGAAACATGTTCAAAGAAGATTAGCATCGGTGAGGAACTGACATGATAAATGCATGCAGGTTTGGAATTTCAATTAAAGTGCAGGCACCAAAGAGGCACCAGAGCGAAGAGGAAGAAGAGGAAGAACGTGCGAGTGCAACACCAAAGCCAAAGGGTATGGAAATCCTCCTCAGGGTAGTATCCCCTTTTCTAAAGGCCTGCATGTGGAGCGGTGCTAACTGGGTCATGTCTGATGTGTGGAGCAGCTCTCACTGACAAAGCCATGACAGAATACCACCTCCAAAAGTCATGTGCATACAACGGGCTGATATGACAAAAAATAATAAAATAACAATGTTTTTCTTTTGTCTTCTTCTTGTCATATAATTTTTTTCACAAGAACCACCAAACCACCAAACCTTTCAAGCGTAACATATTGATATTTTTATATTACATCATTAGTTTTGGTAGAGCATTAAACAGAGTTGCACTTATTTTAAATGAGAAAATATACAGTGCTTTGAAACTACAATAACCCGAAGTGCACTACTGCCATCTCTGTTAACAGCTAATCATGGTCTGTTGTTGCTAACGGTCTTCTTTGCTAATGCTAACAGTATATGTACACATAGTTACAGATTGTTTTTGTTACTAGAACTGCACAATATGAGCAACACATGGATTTTTATAACGTGAAATGCTGCACTGACATTGTATTTTGCAATAGAACATTTTCGATTGTGGGTAATAGAGGTTCCTAAATTGCCTTGAAAAAAATACTTTGGATTGAATTGGCTAACTATACTGAAATGTGTGAGTGCCTGGCACATGGAATACAATTACATTTATTGCAATTCACGCAGTCTGCAATATGTCTACCATGGAGTTTAATGTAATGTAATCTAATGTAAGCAGTGTCATTTCATTATACGGAAGAGCTCATTTCAATATAGTTTATTAGAAAGTTAGCATGCCTTACAACTTACTAAGCATACTAAAAACTGGGACAACCATCAAATATTTCACCATATCTTCTTCAGAACTAGGAGAGCTAAAAAAACCAAAAAACATTTAAATCATATTTGTACAAATAATAACAACATGTACTACATGTCCTAACTGCAGTTGAAAGAAGGATTAGTCAATAAAACACAAAAAACAAGGAAAAAAAAGATAGAGAGAACGTGTGATGGAGTCCTATTTAAAAGAGCCCACTACAGAGGACACTCAAACTGTCAACTGCTTTAGATTAAAATAATAAAGCTTATATCTGCTGTAAGATATAAACAGCAGTTATAATAGAATTGAGTAAAAATGAAACTTGCCTTGAACATACAGTATTATCTATAACCGCTACCTACCTATAGAACCCTCTACAAGTGACGTCATCAAAAATAGTGTGTGCAATGACCAAAGTTGTGGTCCTTTCCATTTATTTGAACAAGGGGACAAACAAAAATCAGTAAATAAGGCATTTTTTGAGGCCACTGAATAATTTTACCCATTCATTCTTATCTTCTATCCACACACTAACCATCAGCCAGCGTTAACTTATTAAAGTTGGATTCATGATATTTGACGAAGCAACTCTGAGCAAACAATGTCAAACTGTTGCGGTCCGCTATGTTTCTGTGCTTGTACAGCATCACATATGATTTCTGTATGTAGCTTTTAGCTTATGTAGCACTAATAAAAAAGCTGATAAAGTTGTCCTGCGAAGTACTAACATTAAACATATATACTTGGTCGGTTGTTATTTGTCACAACCGTCCTGAATCTTGCACAATTTGCGATTTTCCGGTTAACTTCCGGCAGAAGTTGAAGAAGTGCTCCAAAAAACACAACCTTGTTTGTTATTAGTGATATGGTGTTAGAATCAAGATACTATGATTTTATGATATATTATGATATAACATGACTCAGGCCTAGTTTACTGTGTGCTTAAAACTGTCATTCTACTACAATTTTCATCAGAGTGCTAAAAAGGTTAGGCGAACTGAATGTATGAGCATCATTCTCACAAACTGTAGCAGCCTTCAAAACTCCTGTGTGACAGTCGCGGGGCTCATCATGTGTGCGCCTCCGTACGGCTGCACACAAAGAGCCTCCTTTGAAAAGCACAATGCATGGCTTCAGGGATTGAGCAAAAAAAAACTGACTCCCGCTGCCAAGTCTACAAAGTACTCCATAGCTTGTGTTTAGAGCGCCAGCCCACTGCATTCATGCTTTCCTATGGGACACAGCAGGCGAGATTATTACCCTCAGGGGGGCAGCGTGAGGAGCCAATGTTCTGTTAAAGAAAGAGAGATTATTTAGTCTTTTTTATATAATTTTGGCACAGACAAGCTATGATATATTTCAAAATGTATTTAACTAAAGCAGAAAAATGCCCCTAAAATGCACCTCTTGAAAAACACACATAATTAATAGATGCACGATGCTGTAGTGTCAGTCTGAGTGTAACCTGAAGGGTGCACTATGTAAAATGTTGTATATAATGGATCACATTGATTAATATTATGGTTTCAATAGTTCATAATTACAAGAAAATAACACTTGTTGCCTTTGTCTATCTTTGATAATAGACTTTCAAAGCTCCATGAAGGTGCCATTACATTTCTAGAACTGCCCATAGATGACTTCTGGAGAAGAAGCCCACTCATGTTTCTTTTTGAACACCAAATTTTGAATAAAGGTTACTTAACAATGAATAAAAACTAAACTGGTTATGCTTGAGGAAAAATTACCATCAGACCAATTTCCACTGGACAACAAGATATCCCTGAAGGGCTCCCACAGCTGTTCACATGCTCTTACAGGAGCAGTGTAGAGTTTAGAATTGCAAATGTAGCCTTTGCTAACAGTAATGGGACTCAACCTAAGTTCTTTTTCAACTGTACATAATTTCAAATAAATACTTTTCTATACTCTCCTTCTATTTTATTTTATTTAACCTCCATGCTCTATTTTGACAATTTTCTTGGCCCATGTGGAATGTCTAAACACAAAAAAGCAACATACTCATGTCGTGACAAGAGCCATCATTCCACTTCCAATAGCATGTTTTAATAAATGTATCACAACCTATTTTGCAACATGCTTTTTGTTTTGTGTAAATGTAAAGAACAACAAGGTCATAGCTGCTTGTTGAATACATATTGTAAGATTAAGTTAAGCAAAAGTATGGCTGTACATCGAACTGAATACTGAAGATTTATTTGCAGGAGCTAGTGAAAGTGCCCCACCTCCTGCCACTCTCCCCATAGTCTTGGGAAGAATAAATGCATATGAATATGCTCCCTGCTGCTGTGGAAAAATGAAGTCAAATGAACATGTTTGGAGAAGCTCTCAGTGGCCTGTTTGAAATAATCTACTGAAAACGCCAGTTATATTTGAGATTTTCTAAAGACAAAATGAGATAGCTACAAAAGTCAGCTTATAATAATACTACCTAATAATCCTTGTTTGCCATAGGTATAATACAGTTCAAATCCGCCTGTATTGTCAATAGGTCGCTAAAGATAGGTCAGTGTGGACAGTAGCATTTTTGTCATTATGCTGTTATGGTGATATTTGAGAGCCCTTGATGTCAAACATAAAAGCATTAATGAGAGCATATTATGTAACATGTGGAGTGATCTGTGAGGAATACAATACGGCCATACAAAGGAGACACACAAATCAGGTTCTACAGGACGGCGAGGGCTCGTCTTTTTGCATGACATTGAATGGCTGCAGTGATTCCACATAATCATATAATATGGGGTTTATCCTGCCCACTCAAGGATGAAAAGCTATTTCTGCCCCAATCATTCTGCAGATTGAAACCAAGCAGATGACAAAGGGCTTCAGATTTGATTTCTTACTGAGACTTGCTATTATCTTGGTTTTGTATGTTGGTGCGCCAACAACGACACATTGAAATATAGGATATAAAAATATACAAGAAATACTAAAGTTAGTAATCTAGTTTATAATCTACTGTGTAAATTGGGGTTAGCCTAGCACCAAAGACTGTTTCCAATTGGCTCGACTTTTAACAATGTCCTAGATCACATTTATTGCTCAGTTTCACATGCAAAATAACTGCCAACTAATTTAACTCCTGCTTCTAGCATTGCTGTTAGCTTTGAAGACATACCTTCTAAGCTAGTTTTTAATGCACAGTTGTACATATTTCACTAATGTTTTACAAACCCATTTGCAACTTTTCTGACTACTAGCATCAGCAGCTAACAACAGCTAACTTTGCAAAGTTATGCTACATGCTTCTGAACCTTTCAATAATGCTAAATCTAAATCTAGCAACATAAACTCAACACGGTGTCAACATTTTAGAGACATTAAGTTTCAAGGGCTTGCAATTAGTGCACTTTTTACTCACAATAGTTTGTTTATGACAGAAAAGTCAGCACATTTTATTGTGTTGCTGATTCAAAATATGGAAATGGTCCGGGGTATTTTTTCAAAGATGGTGATAATTCACTTCGTGGACAGAGATCTGGCTAAATGGTGATTTTGTTATTGTTTTGACAGGTATATTTAAGAATCATTTTTCACTAATGTCCTGGTGCCACTATAATGTACTCCACTAATGTTTTTTGAACTTAAGGGCTACTTTTCTGACTGTTAGCATCAGCAGCTAACTTCTGTCATGCTACGTGCTTCTGAAGGTTTCTTTAATGCTACATCTGGTAACTTCTATCTACATAAACTCAAGATGGTGTCAATTAGTTGCAATTTTATACTCCCAATAGTGTAGACAGTGGACTCTAAATGTAATGGCTTTTTTCTTGTTTTGATGGGCATATTTAAGTCTCTTGATAAACAGTTTGTAAGTTAGGCTCATTTTAGACTGCCTTTTGCTATTTTTATTCGCAACAGCTCTTTCTGTTTTAGACAGAGTCAGCGTCTGCATTCACTGCCTACACTGCATGAAAACACAAGCAGAGCAGTTTGTTCTGGTTTTGACAGGCATATTCAGAAATTGGTCTTTTGATAAACAGTTTGTCCGTTGAGCCCTGAGGGAAACATTTAAAACTCTTCAAGGTACTGAAATAAAACCAGTTGGGTGAATTCAAGACAATGGCTAAACACAAGCTGGTGGGCTGTTGTGCATGTTCTGTGTGGGTACAAACCACTTTACTGTTAATTACAGAGAACACAAAAAGAGACTATAATAAGCTGGAATGATACCATGTCTTTTTCTCCATTTCCTCTCCAATTGGGAAAATCTGATGATGCAATTTAAGTTAAACAATGGAGGAACTGTTGAGCCTAATGTGCTTCCAATAAGGCAGGGACTGTTAAAACAGCACGGTGCCCTTTTAAATGTGTTGCTTTTTATAATAGAGACATAATACCCCGGTTACACTTGTGCCTCCCACAAACATATGGCTTCAATCAAGCAGCAGCAGCAGGCTCTGGGGCTCGGCGGAGTCGGCGGATCGCACGAATCCACAGATTATAGCAAGGGGACCAAGGACGAGTGAAAATCAATAGTTCCCTGAGTTCTTGCAAAACTGCCTCTCAATGTCGTGACTCAAGGAGACAAAGAATAGAGAGTAAAAACAGATGCGGTAAGGTAATAATGATCTTAAAGCACCAGGTTCTTTTGATATAGAAACAAAGCAAAACTTCCACAATGAATGGACAAAACTTAAAAAACATATTCAGTTCACATGGGATTAGTACCTGACGGTTTACAGCTATGGCCGACTACAGCGCTGGGCTTAAAACCGCCAGATGATCTCCCTCAATTATACACTGCGCTTCCGCACCCCATGTTATGTTAATTCCGTGCAAATAGAGTTCCATCAGTATTCATGAACATGGGCGACTCACTTCAGAAGCTTAGAATGAAGAGATAAAACTTTGGCTCTGCTGCACTGATTATGAATAACAGACTAAGTTAGTAAGAAGAAACTTAAACTTTATAGTGAAATTAAAGGCCGTTTTTACAACACAATTCCACAATTCCTCTCCATAAAAGTGTAAATACTATCATTTCCATACAAGGTAGTAAAAGAGCCATGACGCCCATAAATGGAGAGATGCAAATTAGCCATGTGTACTTATGCTTTGGTTTGCTTTGTTGCACTGCCTTGAGTAAAGATCTGTGTAAGAGGCTTGGTAGGTAGAACAGATCGTTCCAGGCTGAAGGTTGGTGTCCTTAGGCAAGGCACTGAACGCCAACTTGCCTTTGTTTAACTAATTGGATGAATGAACTGCTTGACAAAGTTTTGAGTGTCATTCAAGTTAAAAAGCTCTGAGAGAACTATTTACTTTTTACGTTTTAAGGTGCTTTTGTTACACATCAAAATAGATTTCTTTAGGCTGTTTCATGAAATGCAGGTACGCTCGCACTCGCTCTGCAATTGCACTTGGTTTGCCAGTTTGCGGTCTTTCCTGAAAGGTTCTACATTTAAAGCTTCTGAACGCACAATTTTGTGAAGCGCTATGGTACGGGTTAGTATGGCATTTGACGGTGTTTTAATTATTAGGAGAGTTACAAAAATAAGTGTGCCACTTTGGTAACCATTGATGCAATTCCCAAAAGATGTAGCTAAACTCCGCATTCTGTGGAGCGGCACAAAATCATTACTCAAAACAGAATGGAAATGTTTTCTCAAATGAAGTGAAGCTTGTCGTGTGAAGCTTGAAGGAAGATGAAAAATTGCTCAATGTTCTTCTCAATGTACTTTTTCTGAATAAACTTGAAGAAATCTAGCACTTATTAGTGACAAGTGTGTCTGGTTTTAGACACTGTCTGCATCTTATGGCTCTTAAATCATGAATCAAAACACTGCATTTATTATCTCCTTTGCATTAAACATAACCAAAAAAATCTTTCATAAAAAAAAGGAAAATGGAGAAAAATGGAGGAAATGGAGAAAAGCTCTTTAAATGTAAAGTTCATTGTCTTGATATGTAGCTAGTGCTTCTACCTTGCACACAAGGGTTTATCAAACCATGCTGTATCGACTAGAACTGTACCAAACCACTCAATGAAAGCTTTCCTGTACAGTGTTTTTTTCCTTCAGCATCCTCTATTAATGCTTTAAGTATGAAAACACATCAACAATAACATAAAATATACACACTGGTGTCTAAATATTCATGATCAGATAAATCTATCACAAATATCCCAGAAAAGAATCAGGCCTAACTTAATGTTGTTAAAGAGCTTCACTTCTGTACTGTCACATGTCCACAAAGGCTCCCATTCACTTCCAAAATAACTTCCCTACTCCAAATCGAATCAGCCGGCAGCTCTAAGAGAGACTCATAAATTAAACCTGAATTGTCCGAGATCAAAGGTTACTGCATGTGCAAAGGGTTGAATTTGATGTTACAGTGTTATGGTAGCCTCACGGAGAGTGAATAGGCTGCCAATGGAGCAATGGGCATTTCAGAGCTGGTCAGCCTGATTGATTGAGCCATAAAGAGTTTGTCCGTGGGGCTAACAGGACTTGGATAAAAGATAAGGAGTCTGTTGAGGCTTGATTAATGTTAGAGGATATAACCCCTGGCCAGTGGTGCTGAAAGATTTATATAAACAGGGTCCAGGCGGCCAAATATACGCTGTAAACTGTAGAGTGGTGCTGCGGAAAACAGTGCAGAATATCCCAAGGACGTAAGCTTCAGCAATAAGAACTGTCACAACTCTGTAATGAGACAAACAAGGGTATTAACTCTCAGATGAAGCGACCCAGACTAGATAACACCGACTGAGAGAGAAATCTCATTTTGGAAATAGAGAGGTTCCACAGAATATGAATGGGGTCATGTAATGCGGAAAGATGAGCACATTTTGATTGCATTTGAAGCTGTCAGTTTCACATATGATTTTTGAAACTGTATGGTTTTTTTTATGTCACCATTAAGTCCACAGATAACAGGGGAACTACTTTTCTGCAAAATTTGAATCAGTCTCTTTGCTATTTCTTATTAAATACTGCATCATATATAGGGCACAATTTTGATGAGCAGAAAGGTGAAATTAATGCAGAATGCACTAGTTAAAATTAATTGTGAATCGATTTAAAAAAAAAGAAACAAATTAATTGCAAACCTGGCTGTAATTAATTGTGATTAATCGCACAATTTGTCAACTTTTAATAAACACAATAAATCTTCAATTTAACAGAAGGTAATTAACTTTATTTTGAATCATTTACCTTTGCCATACTTTAACTTTTGTATAGCAAGTCAATTGTAATAGGTTTTACATCGAAAAGTCTATGAATGCAAAAATGCTTTGGCAAATAACTTCAAAATAACTTGAGGTGATGAGAATAAAAATGCAAACGAGAAACCTTTATAAAATACAGTATAATATAATAAAGAATAGATTAGAATATTTTCACCTTATCAAAGCTACTCTCTCAATACTTTTCCATTATTTACATAAGATTAGTTACTTTATGGTCATCGTACAAAAATATATAACAAAATTAAGATGCACTTTCAGGATACCTACTCAGATGTCTTAAAAAAAAAGATAAAAAACAATTACTTTGAGTCACACCAATACACAATCATTTTTAACCATACACAATTAGGTAGATTAGGATAAAAGAATGAATTACTACGGTGATAATAAAATTCATGCATTTACTTTACTCTCCATCTCAATCTGTTTTTCTAAATCTATCATGAAAATTGGTTGCTTTTTTTTTTTAAATTGATAGTACATTTTAAAATGATAAACATCATATGCATGTAAAACTGAAACATCAATCAAAGAATAGTTTGTCTCTTCCAACTGATTTTCAATCATATTTGTATCATATTTTTTCCAAACTGGAGACCCCGCTATGAGAAAAATGTGATGATGGGGGTGAAATTCCTCTGCATATTTATCTAGTGTCAGGCCCTGCCCCACCCCCTGGACTTAGGCTGCCTCATTAGTATTCACTGAATTCATTAAGACACAATCGCGGCGTCTGGGACCATGGGAACTGTTGATGGAGGAGAGGTTAAGTTGAGCCCATTGGGTAAAGCCCCTACATAAAAACGCCCCATCCCCCTGAATGTGAAGGTTACTGCGTCCTTACTCAGATTGCTGATGATCACATGCTTCTGGGGGCTTGTGTTCAAGATCTTTATTTGCACATGCTGTGTTTTTGCCTGGCGTGCAATAGCATCCATCCTGCCTCCAGAAGGAGACCAGAGTAAATGTGAGTCTGACTTTTGGCTTCATTGTCCCCAAAGGCAATCGCCCACAATTCATCACAGAGGAGGGAGCGTTGTTGTGTTGCCTCATAATACACAGTTTCTC
Source organism: Rhyacichthys aspro (assembly GCA_036850595.1). Lineage (NCBI taxonomy): Eukaryota > Metazoa > Chordata > Actinopteri > Gobiiformes > Rhyacichthyidae > Rhyacichthys > Rhyacichthys aspro. The sequence goes on from CM072160.1 coordinate 18,493,324, forward strand.
CTTGTAAGCTATAAAAATTATAAATGAGATCAGACTTTTTGGGCCGTGGACTATCCATCCCTCAAAAGTTTCGCCTGAAGTCCACCTCTACTTCTATTCCCATTAAAATCAATGGGGGAGATGAATGAACAGCAGAAAACGACACTAGGTGAAAAAAAAACTCCTGCTGCTCCAGTGGTTTATATGTTTAAGGATCACCACCAACCAGTGATGAATTGTCTTACAGAAAGGCACTCCTATATTTCAGCCTGTTTCATAATAAAACACCAAAAAATCATAATGAAAAAGAGACAATGAAAAAATATTACAGATATGGCTTTTAGATAACAAAGCTTCTGAAGATGAAGAAGATTCTTACAAGACAGACCTAAAAGATTAAGAGGCTGTTTGCATAGCAACGCGTTTTGCCAAAACCACAATGATTCTGTTGCCTTTCAACTAAATTCTTTTAAATCCCTCTATGTTAGCCTCAGGTCTCTCTTCTTACCCCCAAGTTATTGCACAGTTTGGATGTTCTGACAAACCATATGCTGCCTCATCACTCTGCTATAGAGGTATTAAGTATTAGCAGCTAACTACTGTAGGTCAAGCTAAGTAGCTCATCTAAGCTAGGAGAAAACACATGGAACTATTGTGAACAGACAAAACAGTAACTTTTTAAACAGCAAAACAAGGACATTTTGTTGTCGGACAGATGTGTCTATAATGGAGACAACACACAGTAGACTGTTAATCGTTAGCATGCTAACTTTTCAAATAAACCTTGCTAGCATACTAAACAGATCAGATTGCTTTTATTAAATTGACTATACTACACAAACCCCAGTGACCAATAAAAGGCAGCCAGGTTGCTAGAGAGTTGACAATGTTAACTAAAATGACCATACAGTGTATATACAGAAATGGACAAAGCCACACCACCTTCTACAATTCAGTGAATTTGAATCATGTTGTCACTGTGAAAATTAACAGCAAAGAAACATAAAAATCATGTAGACTGTCCGTATTTTTTATGCCCACAGAATGGTTGCAAAAAGCTGTCAATCTCCATTGTTATATTAACAATAATAAGCACTCTTGTCTGTTTAGTTTTATTTTATTTATTTTTGATCCTCTGTCCATTTTTAATATAGTCTATGGCCCTGACTGGACTACAGCTGTAATTTAATACCATGTCTCTCATGTAATTTCAGTCAATGCAATTAATCAGTAGACCACTATCCTTTCTTTGAATACAAATATCAATATATGGCGCCTTAGTATTGAAAATGCATCACACGTGTAATATGATATGTTCCTGTATTAATATTCTCAGCTTATTCAAATGGCTATGTCGCACAAATCCAATAGAGTTTATCTTTGCTTTCTCTGCCTGCCTTGCATTTTCTTATGTCCTGCTGTTATTGCTTTGACTTGCAATCAAATACAAATCTCCTCATCACCTCCCCCTAGTCTTAAAATCATTTCAAATTATGAGAGAATTACCAAACAAGCCAAACACTTCCCTGAGGTCTACTATCACAATTTATGCATCTCTATTTTGCTCCAAGTGGCCTCTTGATAGCTCTCGAAGCAGACCTCGCGATTTGAAGGTGTTCCAAGTAAAACTAATTACCAATCGAAATATAAATAAGGACGAATTATATGACTCACACTCCGCAACATTTATCCCTGAGAGAAATGTGCGCCATATCCTGAGGCTTCCTACTGTTTTTTTCTCCAACACAATGAGGACGACTTACTTTGATCATCTGCTGTATCTCACTCTAAAGAGAAGAGCAAAACAGAGCCAGGGCATAAGAGTTGGGTGTTTTTTTTCCACACAGGGGAATGTGGAGTAGAGAAAAATGAGGTGAAAGTGAAGCAGAAAGCCTTCAGTTGGAGAGCACTTGACGGCAAAGTGAGCTGCTGAGGCAAGTGTCAAACAAAACAAATTGCTAAACCTTTTGTGACACACTGTGTGCTCTCAGGTCTTGACAATAGTGGAAATTAAGTTGCCATATATGCCACAGACAGTTCGCCAACATGGATAGCAGACTAAGTGATGACGTGAGAGGTGTAGCTTCATGTGGTTATTTGTGGATATTTTTTTTTTCCACAGAGTATTTAATTTTGTCACAGAGCCAGAGCTAAAATTGGCTTTCTTTCTCAGGCGTGAAAATGACTGCACGTGTGCGTTAATAAACTTCAAAGACCTGCCAATGGGGTTAAAAGTAAATACAATACAATAGGAATAGAAGAAAATGTAGTTTAAGATGGAAAGCAATCAATATGGCAGCATCAACAGCAAAAGCAGTACTGTAATCTGTTTAGCTTCTTGATGTTCATAAAATTACTTTAAATATGAATCTGGACCTACATGTTGCGTTATTACATTAAATATTCTGAAATATCATCAGAATGTCTAAAAATAACAGACTTAATATCGTGCCAGAAATGTGCCACACATATTAGAAAAAAGTGTCAGAAAGTGTCAAGATGGGAACCTGTTATATCATGATGCACCACTAGATGGAGTCATGAGACTTTTACAGTGTGCTTTTACAGTTTGGTTTTCCTCAACAAATGTAGTCAAGTATACGTTAAGCTATGAGTTGGTGGTCCTGTTTTGACCAAATCATAAAACAGATCAATGAGAGCAAAAATCATAAATGCAGTCATTTTCATACATGCTAGAATCCTGATTAATGTGTTAAGCCACAACATGGCAGATATTACACTGTCTTATATAAATTAGCATGTTTGTGTTGTGAAGACCAAAATACACATTGTAATAAAACTCAAGTAAACATCACAAACTTGATGACATTTAACCTGTAATTAGAGAAAATCCCCAGTTAGCTCACAACTAGCAACTATCATAATCAATCAATTAGCCATATCAGTTAATAAACACTGGTTAATAAAACAACTTCTTAAGAATAAAACAGAGAAAGTGATGGGGGAAAAAATGAGAGGAGGACAGAGGAATTATTGGTGAGAACTGTTGGTGAATAAAACAGAGCAACTGGTGGTAAACAAAACCGAACTACTGAACAAGAGGAATTGTTGGTGAATAAAACGGTACTACAAATGAAAAGAGTAGGGAAACAATCAGCAAATAAAACACAGCAATTGTCAGGGAATAAAACAGAGCAATAGATGGTGAAAAAAAGGTTATTGAGGATAACAAATCAGTGTCCGTCTCAAGTTAGCCACATTCTATTAAAAATACAAACTAAAAGCTCTTTGTTCTATACAATAAGTGATGCTGTCTTCTTATTCTTAACACTTATTCTCTCACGATCTGTACACTACTGAGTTCAATTTTGAATGTCCGAGCTTCATAAATCCCATTTTACTGTGGGTGTGAAGATATTTCAGCGGCAACACTATAACTAAGTCATCTGAACTAGATGGATACAGCGAGTATCCAATTGCTGAGTATGAAAAAGTGATACTGTAAATTATCTCCAACAAAATCCCTCATGAAAAATGCTTCAGTGTAGAAACAGAAGAGGGTAAGCACTAACTATTAATCAAACCGGATCACAGTGACACCAAAGCCAAGAGAAGTACAAAACCCAAAGGGAGATATATGAGATGCAATCCAGTGGAAGCGGCTACAAAGGCAGGAGTGTCTCCCCGTACAGTCAGTTCAAGGCTATGTCGTAGAGGTTTAAAGGTAGTCATTACTGCTGAGTGTAGCAGCGATGGGATTAGCGGGACCCGGAGGGCACAGATGGCACTGAAATCCTTCGGGTATTCTTCAAAAAGGTCACACAAAAAACAGGACGCCCCCCTCCCTCCCAACCACCCAGTCACTCAGAGTCTCACAGAGCACGGTCCTTGGGCTGCTCTGTGTTGAGGCTTTTAGTCCCTCGTCAGCCTTGTGAATGTTAACAATCGTTCCTTTCAAGAGGGAGCAGAACAGAAATGCCTCCAAATGTCAAAAGCCTACAGACCTGACTTGGTGTCATGGATGCATTGGCGACAAAGGCTCAAAGCTTGTGGCACTTCTGAGAAAAAAGATCCTATCAGAGTGCCTTTGTTAAGATATTTAATAGGCCAGGAAACACTTGGGAAACTGTGCCTTGTGATTCATATTTAAAAGAAAATGTGATGTATTTGTCATGTGTTGCCATTCACTTTGAAGGTCATACTTGAGTCTTCCCATTCATATGCTAACATGTTGTTGTCTACTGTGTACACTTATGTCTGTCTCTGCACTGCAGCATTGTTATTTTGCCATACTGCTGCGTCTGTGTGTTTCCTGCCACCATACGGCTGTGTGCTCCCTGGGCGCTGGCTCCTCTGCCAGGACCATATGGCAAGGCCAACCCGGCACACGGCGCTCCACACGAGCTGCTGCATCTCTGTTCTCATGAGCTTCTCTGCAGGATTCACTCCGACACTAAGACCAGACCCTAATATTGTGTCTTTAATAATACAGTTCCTATAAAGTCTTAGGACATGTCCTCGGCATGTTTCTGTTTGTGTTCTGCTGCAAGAGCATGTTCATTGTGCCTTATTTGTTTTTTATCTGTTGTTGGAGCCAGTTGTTGCTTTCTCAATGGTGTGTAGTTTCCTTCTGTGAAGAGGTGTGTGGAGAGGTTGTTGACCTTTACATATTGAACACATGGAAAGTGACAGTGTTTCCAATATCAGACCTCAAACACAGATTAAAAATACCCTCTGTTCATGCTTGGTTTTTGAGATCTGAATCTACATCCAAAGCTTGTCTTGTTTTTTTGTCATTTGATTTTTCCACTGATATATGCTTCCAGTGAAGGGAACCGGAAGTCAGTATCACAGTTGATACATCCCTGTATTGCATCACCGGATTCCAATATATTTTTCTTGTTCTTTCAATTTACATCCAGTTGGGTAATAGTTGTAGGTGCACAAAATAAATCAATGGTTGAACACACATCGAAACTGCTATTAGCAGTTGCATGCTTGAATGTTAAAAGCTGCTTTATGCTTGCTTTACATGAAAAAATATGTAAGTTTGTCAAATGTCATATTTGTCTCAGGCCCCATATACTTCTATATGTTGTTGGTGAAAATGAAAAGCAAAAAAACCAGTTCATTTCTTATTAACATTTCAACTGTCTCATCTTCTTTTATCTGTTTAGGAGTAAGTGTCTCTAGCTTGTGAGGTAACATAATATGGACATACACAATGTCTAATAAAAATGCAAAATCGCTCATGAAAAGGTTCCAAAATTGTCCTGCAATTGTGTATAATTTCATCAATCGTCTCAGGTTCACTACTGGGGGCCACTGATCAAAATTCAGCAAAAGGAAGACACAAAAAAAGAAAGACAGAAGTCTCCGTCCAACATTTAACCCAAACATACTCTAAATTTTCTGCAAAACATTAACAATCACAAGCCTTTCCAACCATGCACTGACCGATCAATTGCACCAAGGTCAGTGGCAGCACAAGGACAGCCCTCTCCGCTTGGAAACACTGTCCTCCATATAAACATGTGGGAATACTGTACATTTCAGGAATTCTTCCAGAATTGGGAAATGAACACACTGGTGTATACTGTCAGATCGCCTCAGCCTACATACTTGCAGCTGGCAAACAAAAACATCAGATAGAGTGAGCCTGACAGCGGGCAAACCAATCCGCTGTCTATGCGGAACCACTGAGATGATGGCATGACTCGAAGCCTCCGCAGAGAATAAGTGCTTGAGTAGACTTATTGCAGCTGTGAAATCATCTCCAGCTGCAGGAAAGAGCTCACAGATTCACCGGCAAAAACACAAACCTGCCTCCATCAGCTTTGGATACTGTATAGGAATGAATCTGGACTTCCTGTTTAAAGCTGTCCATCAAATTTTGGCCCAAACAGCTGAAGTACCTGCCAGACTGCACTAAAGAACATTTGCGGTTTGGCCTTTTGACCAAACCACTCGAAATTACAAGATGAAGCTCCGGTATTTTCATCGTCTTCCTGGCAGCAAATGAAAACTCATGTTGGTATATTCAAAATGTGAAAGGAAGACAAATGTCAGACAACTGAATAAAAATATGCTATTTCTGTCGACTAACAAACAGCTATTGTTGGTGTTGGAAAGAACTGAGCGTGAACACATAGTGCTTGCTGAAAATAGGTGTATCTGACGGACTGGCATGTGGAGCATGTGTTATAATGTGAAGATGTGTGCCTCTGGGTCACACTTGGCGCTGATCGCAGCTCTCACTTCAAATAAGAAAGTGTTACCCCGTTTTTTTCTCTTCAGCAGAAAAAGGAAGGTGGGTTAAACCAACTGGGCTTTGACCCATTTCTTACCAAAACTTCACATCTAGGGCTTAATGATACACTGAAGAAACAGAGCTGACATAAAGCTGGCCCTTTGTGCGCTATTGTGTGAGGCTGAATCATGACAAAATAGTGTTCAATCATACAATAGTGCAAACAGTACATAAAGCTGTGGTCATGATAATGAAGTTGTCAACTGTTAAAACAATTAAACTGAAGGATATGTTGACTAGCAGCAATAAATAGAAGAATAGATAGCATTAAACACAACAATGTAAAATCAATTACATAATAGGTGTGCACATAGCAGCCCAAATCATGTTTTCTATGCAAATTAGCCATGTGCTATTTAGTTGTGATATCATCTAGGGCATTTTCTGTTTTTTTCCTTTTGCACTGCTGGGAAAGCACTTGAGGTATCTGTATTCTCTGTAATACTAGACAAGGGTGGGCCTTTTTTTTTACTATAAAAGGTCAATGTTTTTTGTCACGTTTGTTGATCACAACTGGCACCCAAAGTGTATCGTCATTGGATTGTTTCCCTATTGTGATATATTATCGTGATGCTGATACACATATTGTGATAGGACAGTGATGGACTTCATTTTATTTAAGCTAAATGAAATAAAATTACTATCATGCAAAGAATTATTGTGCAGAAATACTCTCTCTCTGTCTACTAGAAATGACTCCTTTCATTTACTCCTTTCTTTTTGGTGCAGACAATGAAAACAGAGGTCCCAGTGTGACCAGAAAAGTTAGTATAAACCCTACATTTTCCATGTATTTCTTTTTTCAAAAAACTTTAATACAACCAAGAAAATCAGACCAGAAATTAAAATATGACAAGCCATTTAGAGTTACCAACTATTGCATCAAGGTCATCATTACCAAGGACAAGGACAGCCTTTTTAGCTTGTGAAAGCTGCTCCAAACACGACATATTTCTTGAACTAGTACACGTTTCCCTTCCTATTACTCCTAGAAAATCATATAAAAAGATGTATTTGTCTGTGATTTATATCCCTCAAAATGAAGCTGCACATATAGGCACCCACATCACACCTTCCACAACGCCTCCTTTGACACCCACGTGTATATATGTACTTCTTTTTTCCCTCTACGAACGTCCTAAGAACCGAAGGTGGTAAAAACGTCCAACAAAATTCCTACCTTGATTGCTGAGTGGAAAGGGGGCAATAGAGTCGACCCCGGCCCTGACACCTGTGACTGATTACAGCTTGTAACGTGCTGGTGATGAATGTGAGAACATGAGAATTTAACACCGTTCCCAGGGGAGTGCTTTTCTTTTACCTGTCTTATTACTGTCTCTTTCTCCTGATGACTTAATTGATCCTAGTGGGCCTACAAAGTGAGCCTACCTCCACCCATCTAAAGTTTATAATACCGGATAGGTGGGTAAAGAAGAGCTTTTAACTAGATTGGACACTTGTTTAAGGTTTAATTAAGTTTTAACAGGCCTGGTCTACCTCTAAAAGGCCATAAAGGTGAACACAGCATTTTATCACTTTCACTGGAAACAATGATTCTCATGTTTGGAAAAAGGCCCATGTTATCCTCTATTGACACAGATGGAGCCCATTAGCATCCCAAGTTGATGCACCAGATTTGCCATAGGCCCCAGTGTTAACTAGCCTTAACAATTAACTAATCTTAACACTAGACACTTGAAAAATACCCAGTTTCTAAAATATCAGCATTTTCTCACAGGTTGGGGCAGTGGATGGGACAGGAATCTGAATATAATAGTGGTCCATCAAAATAAACCAAATAAAGTCTAACAATGCATTTTCTGAAATCCCTCTGAAATTAGCCTTAGCATTACATCAGTAGACTTTAATTGCAATTCAAAATTTTTGGAAATCTACAAATGGCTAAAAGAAATTATTTTTTAGGTATATCACAATATCGTACGGTTGTGCAATTAAATTTTCAATTTCAATTTCGGCTTCCAACAATCACAAAACCTAATAATCGTGATTTGAATAATGACCAAAATAAATGTGATTATGATATATGATTTCCATAATCGAGCAGCCCTACAATATTGGTCTTAACAGAAATAACCACTTTGCTGATGCTAATGCCAGAGTACCGGGAAGCCGCCATATTACCTGTATAGTGTCTTGGTTTTGCAAAGTGGTAGAAAACGGACATCAATACAAATAGCGTTGCATTTCTGTCAGACTTGATTTATGCAAATTAGCCATGTGCTTCAATTTCAATTTTTACTTTATGTGGTGTGTCACGTCCAATACAACTAGGTTTCCCAGACAGCAAGAGCAAAAAAGAACTAGACGAATCAATAGCAAGTGTCAAAAAATATACGAAAAAATTGTAATTGTTTTCTAAAATGCTTCCAGTCAATGATCTTACTGCTTACATTTACCCTCTTCTTTTCTTCAGACACTGACCTTCTTTTGTCTTAAAAGCCCATAAAGTGAGAGATCCTACAAAGAGCTCTTCGTAATTAAGAAATACCCCCCAGACACTCACACACAGACACACACAGACCTCGGCTAAACACGCTCCAACATCCTCTCTTATCTCCGCGCTATGTGATAATTACCCGGCCGTTAGACCTTGAGCTTGAGAAGGAACACCTAACCAAGGGCAGCTCGTTCCGTACACGGCGGCTCAGTGATTCATTGGCATGTATACGGCCGGCGATATATCCTGAAGGAAGCGGTAATGGGTGCAGGGCGCGAGGGGAACGTACAGGGAAAATGGGCTGCTGTCGCTTGAGTGGCTGCTAATGTGCTCCTTCCACAGCTAATATGAAACAATCCGAAACACGATCTGTTACGATTATGTTGTAATGGACTAGATGGAATAAATGGAAAGCCCATAGCTGTACACTAGTTCTTGATTATTATTGATGCACATGTAATTTCCCACAGCCCAAGGTGACACTTAGCACGAGCTCATTGTACCTAAACAATCATAAGCATGAGATTATATTGACGTATGCGGTTAGTAATTTGCCAGTGATATAGTCATGTGAAAAAGTTTCAATTGTATGTATCTGATCAATATGGCACATAAACAGAAGAACGTTTATGGCATGACATGTGTGTAATGGACTTTATCTCAAAAATTCTCTATATTTGAAGCTCAGAGGACCCCTTCTTCCTCTCTGGCATTCCTTTCTGCTTGGCACGTCAACAGTGATCCAAAGCTAATCTACCAGCGCGATAGTGAGGTCCCTGTAGAGAGCCACAGCCCGGGGCCCACACCACTGTCTCATCTGTCTTTGAGACAGGCCACAGGCAGGGACCAGAGACAGGGACTGAGGGCCAGGCCTGCTCTGCTGTATATGCATAACTGTAGGTATAACAGCCTTCATGTGGTCACCAGGAGGGGACCAGAGCTGTCTCTTCTCTGTGTTTCGCCATTGACCGTGGAAATGAGAATCAGAGAGGACGGCCCCTCCCCGTGGGGCACTGCTAGCCCTGTCACAGCCAACAAGCCACCGTGACAACACAGAGGCAAGGCCTGGCAAATAGGATGGGATGTGAGTTTCTCACTAGTGCTGCACTTTATGGGACTTCCTGTTTTCTCTTCAGGCTCCAATTCGTTTTGACAGCTGCAGAGCTATCACACAGGAGTGTTTGCTCAGACAACATCTCATATTTTTGTTTATTTCCTGTTGTGCCAAATTTGAGGCACAGCTCCTTCCCGTCACCAACCTGGAGCAAACAAGCAAACTGCAGAAGTGCAAACACGTGCACATGGCACTGGAGCAGCCAAACATGCTCCCAATCAGCCTGTTTGTTCTGCACTAGTCAAGACTACAAAAAGACAAAGAGGTGTTTGCTAGTCTTTTCCAGGCTTGTTTACTTCTGTTTGTCACACACTGCATCAATCAGACTCTAGTTTAGCTTTACAGACTGTTGGCACATGTTTCTGCAGCACGTTTTAGTTTCAGAATCCCAGTGTATTTATGACATTATATTGGATCATAAAGCTGTGCTATCAAATCCACCTTCAATTTGTTCCAGAAAGAATTCTACTTAAATCATTACCTAAATGTCTGGCAAAGGCAACTGAGCAGAATTTGGCAGACATTTTGCAGGTAACAATACTATACTAATAATTATAGTTTGGTCCTACCATAAACCGCCCCCAAAATCTGTGTGACTAAATAGATGAATGTTGCCCAATATTATAATGTCTTGGACTGACTTTCTTTCAGAAAGAAGATCTGAAATGCATCTTGAAAGAGTGATCTAATGTGCCCAGCCATAATGCAACGTGTGACTGCACTAAATGCGTCTTGATGAGATCTGAGGGCATTTGGAGGTCGCATGTATCCGGATGTGTTCAGTTTTCTGCGGAGGTGAGAATAGGTTTTTAAAATTAAAGCAACACAGCGTACCTTTTCAGTATATGCACACCTAATGGAACTAATCAGCAAAAGAACTGGTGGACAGGGTTATGTTACTGTTATGTGTGAAGAAGTATCTTGTAATTAGAAGATGTGTGAAAAGCTGTGTTGAACTTAGACGCTAATGAGTCTCTCAAAGTACGAAGTTTCTCACTAGTTGGACACAATATATCTATGAAGAAAGGGTTATTCTTCTTTTTTCATGTTGGGGAAGCATTAAAACAACTTTATGGCTACTTTTTTATGAGTTTTGGCTCTATGTGTAATCATTAATAAGGCAATTTACATCAGAGAGAAAACATTTGAGAGAAAATTGTAATGTGGACTTCGAGAATTTAACAATTTGTTTATAGGATGTAGAGCACTCACTGCACTTCTTCATAGTAAGGTCTTGAATATAGAAAAAAAAAAAAAAAGTGTGGTTTTACATATGTTGCAGAAATGTGAGAACAGATCTAAAGCAAATTTAGGAGCACGCACATAAATACCAGCTGTGGATACAAAAGCTGGCCAATGGCTGGAAATTCAAGGTCTGAAGGGGTGATTTTAAGCCAAATCCAAGTTCTGATTTATCAGAACGTCCAGAAACCGTCCAGCATATACTTCTCAGTAGAAAATAACCCCATAAAATAAGGCATTTGAAAAAGCCGTCCATCTATTCCAGAAGCGCTCTTTCTCTGCCCACTTCTCTCTGCACCGCACACCGAGCCGAGCATACATTAGAAGGTAATGAAACCGGGGCCTTTAAAGAAGGTTTTGAATGAAGTGTCAGTCATGGGCAGGCGATTGCATTACCATTCGTCCGCAGCAATGACTTTCCCACCATTAAGATCATCGAAAATGTAATTACAGTGCAGATGGGCTTGTAAATGCTCCTATTTGGCTCTTCTTGTTTAGTAGGAGCTGTGTTTGGTGCCTTCGTCTTTAGGAAGTGTAGATGTCCTGTTCTATATAGATTGTATTTGCATGAAATGAAAGAAACAGCCACCTACACGCGCTCACCACCTTCTCTATTTGTAGGTCCTGGAAAAGCTTGCACATTTTCTGCTCAAATGTTAGAAGTCAGAGGTTTTTAATCAAGCCTTTTTGTAGCTGCTGCCCTGTTGGCTTTCTCTTTTCCGTCAAAGCTAAAAGGGGGGATGGTACTTAAAGGAAAGGGGCTCTGGAGGCCACCCGTGGAATCTTTGCATACCACCAGAGAAAGTGGGAGGGCTCTTTTCACACCTCCGCAAGCTCCACAAGCCCCTCGTTCCTGCAGGCGGCCTCATAAAGCGTGGCTGGTGTCACCGAGAAAGATGGAGCGAGTGAAGCGATGGCCCTGTTATCTCTCTTTGCATCTTCTTTTAAATAAGGGCCTGTTAGCAGAAAGGAAGAGAAGACGCTCCACACATCTGTAGAGCGAATCACCACATGCAGCCGATTTAAATCAAGTTCTCCCCCTCCTGCTATAAATACAATGGAAAACAGGCAGACACGGGGAATGGTAACCGACGGCACATGCTGTGGTTAACCTCTGTGGGCAGAGAAGGAGTGGTATTCCATGTTTAGAATTTCTCCTCGGAATTCATCCATGAAGGCGCTCGGCGGGACACGCACCAAAGTAGACGAGCGTTATGGATCAGGGCATGCCCAAAGAGACAGTTTACATTCCCAGGGCAATGTCCCATGGTTGGGTTTGTCCTGTACTGATGCTGAAGGTGCCCTTAAGTGTCCAATGAAGCATGGGGTTAGCAAGATGTGTGTTTATGTGTCATTGATGGTTGTCATTGATTAGGCAGGAAAAAGAACCAGAACACAAAGCAGACAATAATAATTAATTATGGAATCATGCAACAAGCCAACACTATTGTTGGATAAAATGTTAATGTGGTGTTCTCAGTGAAAACAATAACATAATAGTGAGGTCCCAGAAAGCTATTGACTGTTGGCTACACACAGGAAGTAGAACAACAATGGCAACATACTGTGTTTTGTTGTTACATGCATAAATCCATGAGGATTTTACCAGCAATGCTCCAGGTTTAAAAAGTTGTATATGTATTTTAGGTGCAGAGCATGGCCATTAGTTCTCCTTGTGTGTAACAGCGCCCCTACAAGCCTGGCAGGGATACTAAAGTGTTCTCAACAACTCAGAGGCCAATGACAACGCAATTTTTTGCCCAAAACGGAAATATTTACAAAACATGCTCATGTAAACTTTAGAATCCCACCAAGGAAGTGAAACTACAAAGACATGAAAAAGATGTAAAAGCCACGTTCCATAAATCTATTGGCTACAAAGAGCTACTGGAGAAACAATGGTGAAATACAGTGTTTTGGATCTCTTGGATCTCTATGAATTCACGCTCTGCCAAATATTTCTGTATTTTTAGTATTAGCAGGCATCAGAGTGTATCAGCACTGGTCCTGAAAACTCCAGAATTTGATATATTTTGGAGAGAAATGCCACCATTATTTACTAAAGGAGGGCTACAGCACCCCTACTGGCATGGAAGATATACTAAAGTGTTTTAAACAACTGATGACTTAAGTTTAGCAACTGAGGAGAGCCTAGTGCTAAAAAATGCCAACTCCTGTTACATGGTGCAATGTTAAGAACAAAGTGAGTCTTTCTAAGTTCAGTACAGCATATCAGATTCCCTTAAAAGTATCTGTGATCCATTTCATCTAATGTTACCTTATTTTACACTTGCTTCCTATCTAATCATGATGGATTGTGTTGTGTTGTGACTAAAGCTCTGTTTTTAATAAATGTTAAGAAAACCTTCCTAGGCACACACTGAAGGTGCAAAGAGTGATTGGGTGTCACCATTGACAAATAGTGGCGGTGGTGGCTCAGAAGAAGGTTTAGATCTCTTTACTAAGATCAATACGTCTTGCTGAAAGGCTGCTGTGCATGAGGCTGCACCGTGCATGTTTCCCTCCTCTCCGCCGTTCCCTGTGTAAGTGCCCACAGGGCTTGCCAATGGGAGAAGCACCTAACAACAAAGCAAGGACACTAGGTTGCCAGATCTGAGCTTTGATCATGATTACAGCTGCAGGGACTCGGGGCAGGTGTCCTCCTGAGTCAGCAACACCCCGCTGGGAGCCCGTCAATGAGCTGTGGGAAGCGCCGCTGTTTGGATACTTCACCTCAACGACAGCACACCTTTAAGTCTCTGTGATGCCTCGATACCAGCCGCCTGCATTCAGTTGCTGTTTTGTTTAGTTCAAGGAAGAGGATGTTGCCTGTGGGAGCTTCTGCCTAGATTTCAAAGATTATATTTTTGAAGGAAATCGCCAACTCAAGAGTCAGGCGCTCCTTTTATTCTGTCTCTTTGTTGCAGAATAAACATCTTCACCCAAAAGATACCATTCCAGTATAGAAGCTGTGAGTGAAGTCGTTCCACTTTTATCCTGCAAAGGGAGGAAGTGACAGGGGCCAAGCGGTACAATACAATGCCAGCTTCAATGGGCAAGTTTGGCATTTTGGAGAAATCAATGTCGAACTGGTTGTGCAGAAATGTGGATGAAAACTTAAGTCTTAGTCAACTTAGTGATGTCTAGTTAGGTCTCAATTTCATGAATAAGAGCTTTTATAAAAAGATTTGCATGCTGCACATGTTGTAAATCACATATACACCATTTATATAGCCATTTTTACACAAATATTGGTTTTGATTGATTATTATTAAGTTAACGTTGGATAACCTTTTTGCATCTTGTTCTTATCTTGCATTAACGGGAATCCATCAGACAGAGGTGGGATATTGGTGGAACAATCTACTGCAAATATCCATTGTTCATTATTTATGCTTGTATTTTGGATGGATGCTATTGTATTGTTGACCATTAACGATTTTTGTTTTAGGGCAGTATGTAGATAATTTAACAACAGTTACCAGTATTTTGTGAACTTCAGGCCAAAGGTCAAATGGGACTATATTCTTTCAAGGAAATAGGAAATGTTCACAGAATGTTGTATAATTCCCAAAATAACTAAATAACGTTTTTTGTTTCTGCTGAGAATATGTGTTTGTCAAAAATTCTTCTATCTAGTAATCTATGGGGATTTTTTTCCCTCTGCATTGCAAGAGGCCACTGGCTGAATTTGTGGTTTCTTTACTTTGACAGTTCTTTGTCCAGGTTTCATAATACGTCCACGCTCTCACAAAAGAACCAATCCCAGTTACTTTGTCCTATATTTGCATGTATGGATCAAGTGTGCTCTTACTTGGGGCTTTCCCTATATCCCATTTCAGCCTGTGACTTGACTTTGACTGTGGTTAAGCTAAAAGTAATTGTAAAACACCAGTGCCCTTTCCGTTTGAAGTTTCCAATGGCGTGTGTGCAGAGTAAATGCTTCTTCTCAAAGTGAATGTCCAACCGCCGGGGGAAATCTCCACGCGCCAGTTGCTAGTAGCTGGCTGACAACAGCTCAGAAAAAAAAAGAGTTGGCTTTGCTCAAGTCTTTTCGCTGTAAGAGTCTCTGGAGAATGAAGAACAAAGCTGTGGATTGACCAATAACCATATATTTGCCATCTTTCTTTAGTACAAGCACGCCTTTGGCCCGCCTCACACAAACCCGCAGAAAGCTCCAGACCCTTGAGAATCCAGTGCTCTAAAATAATAAGCTGTCATATTTCTTTTAAAAACTTTGACGTTTCATTTTAGACGCTCTGGCTTTCTACTGTTTTGCTACTCTTGTAAAGCTCATATTTTCAATCCCGAGGCTGAAAACATTGGCGTTAATGCTTCGCTCAGTTCTACGTCTGCTGGCAGCTTCAGAACAAAGCTCCACCCTCAAGATATTACTATTTTTACTTCAGTTAGTATGGCATCACTTTCTTTTACTGCAAAGAACAAAGAGATACCTTTCGGATGATGCTTTTGGGCTTTTGGGGGTGAATTGAATTTTACACACAAACCAGCAGCCACAATAGAGTATAGTACTATATGGAACACTTGATTTCTATAAAAGAGATGCCATTCTTGCTTTGTGGTTTTATCCAAAGCTGGTCTAATCACACATGACGCAGCCAAGATACAAAATAAAATTAGAATGGCATTCTGTGAAGCGACCTCTGAGGTGCTGCAAACATGTAATTCAATCAAAAACCTTGTTGGAAACAAGAAATCTGCTCCAGAATGGGTTCTGCCATTGATTTCCCATTCTATAGAACTGCAGTTACACATAATTGTGTCATTCATCTGACCAAACAACCTTCTACTAGAGCTCTACGATATACTGCAAATCTGTGGTCGTCCAGTTAAAATGGTACGGTAACCTGAAGCACAGAATTTTCAGTTCAAAAACTACTTTGGGAGACTTGGGAAAATTCAGACATCACAAGTCATACAATCCTTCCAATATTCAACAAAGACATTACTTGTTGCATTCTTTCCTGATATTGTCATTTACTCAGCCCTATCTGCTAGAGGCCAAAGTATGTGGAAATAACTGCTTGTATGAGGTCATTGTTGTTACTAGTTAATTAAACGATAAGAATAAACGATAGATTAAACGATAAGGTTTAACTGCAGCTATGGAATACTTTATGTCTGACTGAAGTAAAGTAAAGCTGCTGAATGTATATTGCAACAACATAAAACAGAGAAGTGGGGATTGAACCTCCAACCTTCTGGAAGTGGGACAACCACCGCTACTTTCTAAGCCTGGTCACCCAACTACTACAGGTAGTGCTTTGACTAAAAAACAGATGTAGAAGGTCTCTCAAAGTCTCTCAGTCCATTTAGTCCATTCAGATTAAGGCTGTCCACATTAGATCTGATCACTCTCACAGGATGAACTTTCAGGTCTGGAGAGGCCTATATGAAACCACAATATGCTTTAAGGATGAACTGTAATAAATGTCAAAGCACGTATTTCCAAAAAAATAAATTCAAATTTAAAAAATCCATTGTAAGTTTTTCCACAAAAGATACAAAAGACAGCATTGAAGCAACGTTTCCCAGAATTGTTAGAGTTTGACTGGCATTTATCACAACTGTCACTCAGATCCTTATGGGGCCGTCACTCACTTAAAAACCTTCCTAAGCAAAAAAGACTCTTAGACAGCGACCGGGACTCCTGGTGATTCCCTTTTTTCCTTTGACAGGAAAAATAACTGATAACTCCGACTGCTGTGCCTGAGGATGTGGAAGCTAAATGATCTCTGCAAACACAGTAGGAGCGAGATCGGAAGATAATAATGGACATTTACTGCTCAGGACCCAGCAGGGTATTACAGGGACTCGGGACACCACACAGCTGTCTCCGCTTTTATTGACATTTTGGCCAGGCAGCCGGTGTCAGCTTACCAGACGGCTTACAAACTAACCTCAGTGACACTCCTGGGTGATGTGTGATGTTAGTCAATGATGGATGTCACACTTGACATTCTGACATTGCCACTCTTGTCAAGAATAAAAACATTAGGAAGCTCTTAAATTGTCTGCCAGTCAGTTTTGAGAGGAAAAAAACTGGATATCAGCCCCACAATCCAAACAACATGTGCTTTGTCCAGTCACGTCTGGCTGACAGTGTGCTGTGTTATTAGCAGGCCTGAGAGCCTGTGACTTCTTGGCTCCTATTATCTCCTTCTTTGCACATGACGAGCAGTCGGCATCCATCATGATGAGGCAGAGCACTCTGTCTGAAGAAAAAAAAAAAAAAGCACACTCACACACACACTGTCCGACTGTCCACTTAACACTTGGTGGTTATCTTCAAATGTCAGATGGTACATGAAGCACATCACATCAAGCTACAACGAGTTAGCCAGAACTGCTTTGAAGGGCTTTACCAATCAGAAGCCCTTAGAAAATGAGGCAAGCTGGGAAAATAAACTTCTAACCTGGTTTAAATTTAAATCATATGCTAAAACATTTTACCAAGATATAAACATGAATCCAATTGGTCAAATCTGTTTAATATGCATTAGCTTTGTTTTGTTAAAGTCATATATATTATTTGCTCTATCTATCTATCTATCTATCTATCTATCTATCTATCTATCTATAGATATAGATATAGATATAGATAGATAGATATAGATATATGTAATAGATGACTAGTTCAACAACAATGAAGAATCTGGGTGAGGTGCTATATCAAACAACATGGACCGTCGCCTACATGCTGTTAGGGGCAACAAGGAACAACAGTGAACATCTAAGCGGGCAAAATTAAACTGAAAACAGCTTAACTGCCAATAAAGTGTTGTACATACAGCTATGAAATGTAGATTGGCTGGGATTACACTTGAGTTGCCATAAATTGCCCTGTAGTACGCAAAATAATGGATGCTTGATCTTGATCTTGGTAAAATATTGCACAGTAAAAAAGCTCTATAGAGAAAAGATCTAAATGGAAATGATTGTGGTAAGACTTTCTTCTACATTGAAACTTACTTTCCAATCTTAAGTATAAATATGAGCACCTAAGAGCACCATTTGCAGTGTGCTACACAGAAACTCGCATTGTAATAACGAAACTGCTTGCGTGACAATATACGATGTGATCAAACAATTAGGAGTCAAGGCTCCTGCAGCTGAGTACTGATCAGTATCAGGGCACCCATATAACCCTACCTCAAAAACCTTGTACACATCACTTTATTACCACCTTTGTGCTTTATTGCAATTAATACCAGTCCACAAAACTAGCTGTAATTTGGAAAACAGGTTAACAATAAACTTTAATATTAAAACAGAAGGCATCAGTAAGGTTTGTCCTGAGGGTGACACAACAACAAAAGGCCAACTTTAATGCGGCGTTATCAAAACAGGGATGACACATTTTCTAATGATCCGGTCTTGGCTGGTGTTGTGTGAGATAAGTCGATGTGAATGATATTGCTGGCAGTAGTGCAATATGGTTTGGCTCCCAGGGGCTTGGCTCCACACACATAATCTTTGCGTAATTACCATTCCTCTGTTCTGCCTCAACCTAACCAGGGACACCCAAGTCTTCAGTTGTCTCTTTTGGTTTCCATCCAATTTGCCCAAGTAATGGTCCTTCCACGCCGGCCATAACACTGGGCCGTGGAACCTTTAATGAGCCTCATATACTTCATTAAAAATCAATACCTATTTCTCATGTCGTACCATATATAGTCCAGGCAGAAACAGAAGGAATAAATTTGATCTTACTTTCACGTCTGGACTGATTTAAATTGGTTTGTCCAGTGAAATGTAACACTAAACAGACAAATGATGTTGGTCAGATGTTTGAATCATCTCAAAGCGGTTTGCTGAAGATTAGTGTTTTCATTGGCAGGATCTGTAAACCCTGAAAATAATTCATTTAATGTAATTTCGATTTATCCCTACCATCTTCCACTAGAGACCTCGACTCATAAGCCAGCTCCAGCAACAGAGTGTGATTATAATGTAACAGTGGACTTCCAATTGCTTTATATCACACAAAATGTAACTGTAATAAATGCCAGGTCACTGTTGCTATGGGGACTTGCTTGTCAGGCCTGGAAGAACAACACTCCGAGGACCTTAGGCTGGTCTTGCCCAGAATTTGAACAGAGTCATTCTGCTGGATCAAAGGCAACCTTTTTGGAAAGGGATGCATTTTGGCTTTCAGGGATATTCTGTTTCTCTCCCAGCAAGCATTCTGTAGAAGTTGGAGAAAGTTAAAAAGAGAATAAAGTGAGTAACAAAGTGCATTATGGTAGCAGGGTAAGAGGCAGATAGTGTTACTAATGTTCTTTGCCCATATAAAAGGTGAAGGAAGCGATAAGGTATCTGCTGATATCATTATCTACGCCTACCATAAAGCCATCTGTAAACTGTGCCTGACTTAAACTGGCACAAACTCATCTGGAGTCAAGAAGTCGGTCAAAGAAATGAAGCAATAGCTGCTTCTACCAGTTTTATTTTATTTACATTTTGAAGCACTGCTATTTGTTTATGCTAAGTTTATGGTTAGGTGAAAAGAAAAAAAGAGCAAAGTTCTCAATTTTTTTCCTATTACACGAACAGTGCCTCGGTGTTTCAACTTAAATGCAAGTTTGTCAGTTAAAGTGGTAGCTAGGTTTCAGAAATTTTGTACTACAGATGCACTGAATGTTTCTCACAGTCTATATGTCACAGAACTACACAGAACGGTAGTCTATAGCACCGCTGAAAACACTGAATTTTCCAAACAATCCTATATATGGCCATCATCTCCTGCCGAGCTCCATAAACACATACAAATATGGCTATAGTGTGTCTGTCCTGTTTATAGCCTCCTCTAGCTCTGTCTGAGATGAAGCTCACTGTGTGCATTCCTCAGATCTTGTGTTATGCTTTCAGATGGCTACATTTTGGACCAAGGGGGCCTGAAAATACATGAGCTGCTATAGAAAACTCAAATGCTGTTCTGTTCTGGGCCTCTTATTCCATAGCAACTTCATTTCTTTCATTGATATGGGAAAATGCCTGCCTTAAAGCTCTTATTGCAGGCTTTTGTTTATGTCCTCTCTTGTGATCATTCTCTCATTTGGGTTCATGGGAATGCCAGACAACAAGTTGCCACTAAGGCTTGACGACAATGTGTTCAAAGCTAAAAATAAACGTTGGGAACTTTGACTATCAGAAGATCAGAGCAGTATCTCAAATCTACAGGCGAACTTTTTGTAGCTCGACGTATTTATCTAAAGCAACAGACCGCAAACCGCTACAGGACTCGGGGGGATTGTCCAAATGTTGCCCCTGTTTCCCTCCCTCCCTCCTCCACTGCTTTTAGGTCTGCTCTAATGCCGCTGTGGAAACCAGATCTTAAGAGACAAGCCCACCCAACTGCAGCTGACCGCCTGGTATAACCGTCTGGGAAGTAAAGTAAGACTACAATCACACTGCGTCACGTTCCAAAGAATACACTACTCCAGAGTGCAGGGGTGGAAGAAAGGAAGCTTTTTAAGTATTTCTAAGGCATCTTGTGCCTCTCTTGTGCTCCTCTAAGCCAAACGTGCTGAGGTACAAATAGTCTTCCTGCAACTTGAATAAGATTTTTGCTGATTTTGTTTTGCTACAATTGGTACTACATAATGAATAATGTTACTTTTAAGCTAATTCTATTCATATTTTCCATTTATGGTCATTCCCATTAACCAGACAAAT
Source organism: Rhyacichthys aspro (assembly GCA_036850595.1). Taxonomy (NCBI): domain Eukaryota; kingdom Metazoa; phylum Chordata; class Actinopteri; order Gobiiformes; family Rhyacichthyidae; genus Rhyacichthys; species Rhyacichthys aspro. The sequence goes on from CM072160.1 coordinate 18,514,087, forward strand.
AGAGCACAGACTTCAACACAACTTTGTTACGTATTCTTTCCACATACAAGTACTGCTTTCTGCCTATGCTGAATAGAATTGCTTACCTTGCGTCAGCCTTTTAAAAAATGGAGGAATGAACACTTTCTTCCCTGAGACCTAATTTCATGCAGCAAAATTACAGGGTTGCCATTTTATGATAATGACAGGAATGACATTTTGCTTATTACTACTCCAAGGTGCCTTTGATGGAGCAAGCAAAGCCCCATAAAAAAGCCCACAATGCACATTCCATTCCTCCAAATAGAGTCTTATTTGTATTGATCACAAAACACACAAACACTCAAGGGTCTCTGGAGGGTCTTGCCGCATCTAATTTGTAGCCGCTGAATTCATAACAGAAAAATCCTTGACTCTGTGAGCATTCACAATCACAAGCCAAATGCAGTTTTTAGAAATAGAAGAAAGAAATAGATTGAATACCAATACGCTTTTGTACAACACATGCAAGCTCATTAGGATCCTCTCAGATGGAACTCGTAGTGGAGCTGAAGATGTCGAGGTTAAGGGTGGCAACAGAATATATTTACCCTGAATTCCCGACATTCTTTCAGGCAGACAGCAGAGGAAGGGCCCGGTCTCTGCTCAGGGGACATTAATACCCTCAGCCACATGCAGACCAAACATGCATGCAACAAATTTACACTCTGCAACATCACATGTCTGTTCTCGCACGCGGCCGATACAAGAGACTGGATGTGGTGTGACAACTTGGTTATTAACTGTAATTTGTCTCACCAATGTCCCATCTTACTTTCGCCCCATTAACACAAAAGACCTATGTAAGCTTTCAAGGGAGATGTGCACCTTGGATAGTCCGTGTAGTTTCTGCACTTGGAAAATATAAGGGGCTCGTCCGGGATATGATACAATAGTAATCTATAACTATAGGAGTATGGTAGAATATGTTTATGTGGTTATACTTCACCAGATTAGACTATGTATTTACCTGGCCCTATCTTGATCTTAACCCCTAATGTTTTTGTCTGTCTCTAAATCACATTTTGGATGGATGAATTGCATTACATTTTGTAGTAAGTTTGAAGTTTGTAATGCTAACTTTTCTGCTTACATGCTGGCTAATTGATTATATAGTACAGTCATTAATTACTGAATACAGGTATGTGTGTAACATAAGCATGTATACTGCTCACCATTCTATTCCTTGCATTAATAAGATAAGTAATAAAATAAAACAGTAAACAACACAGGTTTTAAAACTTTAAGCTAAAGCCGTACACTGTGTGACTTTAGGGTTTTTCAAATAGAGCTCTAACTCACAGTCTTTGAGTAAATAGTATATGAAGAAAGCTGAAGCTCACGATTTACGTGCTCACCCTTACTATTCTCAGGGCAAGGTTAGCTCAATATACTACTACTCTACTACTTAATATATCTATTCATCTGCATTGTGTAATTGGTTACTTATTTCCACTCCATGGTCAACATTCTCTCTCCTTTCGTCTAGGTTGAACAGTAATTACTTTATCATCCATTCATATCCAGCACATCCATTTGCTATAGCACCTAAAGCTAAGAGATTAAATACCATACTCCAGTGAACGAATCACTTTGCTCAGTCTTGATCACTATATGTGGTCAGTAATTAATTGTAATCCCATGTTGAGGTGCGACATGTAAAGTTATAGAAAAAATCTTTAGCAAAACAAAACATTCACATTGATGTTACGTTGATGACGCATTCCCAAAATGGTAAAGGTCATCAAGGAACCTGTCTATTTTACAATATACATGCCACACGATATTGTTGCATGAAAGTGGAAAGGGAAAGATCATTAAAGCAATAACTGAAACTTAACTACACATGGCTGACTTGCATATATCATTTTCTTTACATGCAAACACACAAAAAAATTCAGTTTCATTGCAGCAGGCAAAAGAACAAAAGCATAGAGCTACCGCTAAGCCTCTCACATTGTGTAAAAGTAACATGAAAACAAATCTCCCTATTTCCGAAACAGTGCCTTATAAGTAAAGGAATTAAGAGGTAGGGATGTAAATTACAAGAAATATGCTGCAAAAGAAAGAAACTATGAAAAGGTCTCCAGTTGCCTTTTATGCCACCTTCACCTGTCACCTCAATCTAACAGCTCAACCGTGTGTTGCTCTGTGGCCTAATGCTAGACCACGCTTCTCTCCCAGCGCCGCCGACTGACCCTGATCTAATTCTCCCAGAGACAGAGGCTGCCCTTTTCCACACATTAGCGAAGCGTGAGGGCTCTGGCTCCTTAAGCGGCTCCTAATTCCATTCTTGGCCTTTCGGGGGTGAGATGAGATGCAGGAGACACTCAGACAAGTTGAGTCAAATTAAATAAGTTGTCCAGGAGAGAATAACGAGAAAATGACTCATCCTTAAAAGCTGTTTTGGGATATGCTTGAATACAATAAAAAGCATCCATGGTGCAGCAACTAAAGACAGGCAATTACCGGATTCCATCACCAAAAATAAACTATGCTGCCTCCCTGTCTCTATACATCCAACCTAAGCCGTAATTCTTTTCCCTCCCTGGCCCACTATTTGGCCTATGAGGAGGCAGCACAAAAGGAGTATTGACCCCTCATTCCCCCTCACTAGAAAGAACAGGGTATAATTAACTGTAGTGTTAAAGGCACGCTGCCTCTGAGACTGTAAAACAGGGCTTGAATACTGAACAAACTGCTTGATCCCACCGGGCTCAGAACCAATCCATCCGATCCATACTTATTCATTTATTCAGCCGACTCATGGCCTTTGACTCCCTCTGGGACGTCTAGCAGGTCAAACGTGGGCATTCCATCTTCTTCATTCATAATCAGGTATAACATGTGGTGAAATACCTGGGACTTTGTTTTTGCATTTGTATTCAGGACTTCCTGCCTACATGGAAAACTACTCTACTATAGTCATCCTTGTGGTATCCTGATCTTCTGTTGATGCTTTGTGGTTGGGTGACAGTGTAGAGGTGGCTTAACGTTGAATGGCAAGGTTAAGAATGCAATATAAAACTGTCACCAATGATCACCAAATTTTGAATGCGTTCTTCTCAGTTGTTTTTTGATCTTTGTCATGATAAACGCTAGTCTCGGTCTTGACTTGCTTAACTCTTGTTGCTGCTGTTGTTGTTCCACTAAATACTTTCTGCCCCAGTAATCTGTAGGCAGGTGTGAGACTGGCCAGGTGAGAGCCACCCGCACTCTGCTCTCAAGGCCTTTTATTTGCTACTCAGTTGTTTCTGCTGTGAACCCTAGAACTTAGGAGCAACCTGCCTGGGGAGATAAGGCTAGCAGAATCAGTATCATCTTTTAAATCACTTCTGAAAACCCATTTTTACAGACAGATAAGGCTATTCACTCATTATCACTATTATTGTATTTATTTATTTACTTCTGTCACTTTATATTCCGAGATTCCGTCTGAGATAAGAAGCCGAGACCATAACAAGTCATTAACCATAAGCACTGTAGGCCATGTTGGTCTCAATTTTTGTCTTCATTTGTTGTAGTCTTTTTAGAGCATTATGTTTTTTCTCTACTGAAAAAAAACTGGAGGCAAACATCATACATTCTGTTGATCTGATTGTTCGTCTTGGTCTTGACTTGTTGTAGCCTTATTCACAGCATGTAGTTTTTTGTGCTTGAAAAATATTGGGGGGTCTTTATAACCTTTATAGGAAGGCAGGATATGTTTACTAAGTCTTCCCTTCTTCTTGTCTTTCTTGGACCACATGAACATCCATAAATACTGTAGAATATGTTGGTCTAGCTGTTCTCCTTTGTCTTGACTTGTTCTAGCACATGTATTTTCTATGGCCTTATCTAGGTCAGAACCACTAATGTTTGTTTTTGTCTCAATTCATAGTCACGTCTTGCTTGAAAATGTTCATCTAGCCATTACTTTGATACACCCTGGTCTTTGTCTGGCCTACGCACATGATCTTCCATGTGACTAATGCAGTGCTCACTTGAAGTACAGCCTGGTCCATTGACATCTAGCATGCCCTCCAATAAGTGTGTCACCGGTGATACAGAGCAGTGCCGCCAGTGCCATCTGTTAAGCATGTGTCTGAGCTCTGATTCATCCAGACACACTCGCTGACCATTTTAGGTGTCAGCTGCAAAGACGTGATAAGTGTTAACAACAACTTTACTGTTTGTAAATGTGCAATAAGCAGAATAAGAAGTCCTGTGACATCGCCAAAATAAACTTTCCCTTGACTCCCATGTTCCCAGGCGGCACATACCTTCTTCCATCATCTTTTCATTTGTCTGCTGGTTTATGAATAATGCACAAAACGGATTAGTCATTTGCTCAATAACATCACAAGCCTGGAGAACTTGTTGTCTTTGCATCACTTAAAAGAGAGAGCGATCCAGCGAAGGTTGGCTTGATTAATACTTACACCATTGACTGACTATTCAAATTGGTGTTTGTCGATTTTCTATCCGTCACACGATCAATCCGCCTACAAACCGTTTCATCACTGTGGAATTAATTTAGCAGGTTCAGTCATTTCCCACAGCTGTCAGGTTTCCTTCTTGCTCCGTGGCTGCATTAATGCTGGGCACGGCAGCAGAGACACGAGACATGCTTTCTGGAACAGTACAAAGGCAACCCAATATGCAGCACGCCAGCTACTGTGACAGAAAAAACAATGACTTAACATAGAAAGAGACTGAAATAACCCTTCTGTCTCTGCTTTGGTTCACCAGACTTCCTGTTTGACAAAACTAAATCCCTGTCAATGTCGAGCTTTCCGCCCTGTTTCTCTCCTCTAGTGTCTGCTACCTTTTTTTTCCATCCATTTCTGGCAGAGCCCATGAAGTCCACTCTTCGGGTCAGTGGCCTGGTCTTTTTTTTTTTTTTTTTCCCCTCGACTGACAGCAAAGGAGAAGATGAGGAAAGAGAATGGAAGGACACGGAGGAGTGGACAGAAAGCAGAATCAGGGTAAAGGTGGAACAAGCGTAAAAATGGAAGTTAAAGACCGGGAGCACTGCAAATAATACCTTAGTAACCTAAAAAGAGAAGTCCAGAACACAAGTGGAGAAAGAGTATGTAGGAAACACGTCTTAAATGCTCTATTGCAATGTGAAAAGTAAGCTCTGTGTAGCCAAAAATACATTTAGATGATCATGATGAGGACAAATCAAACAGAATAGCACAATGAAGGCTTGCTTAGGGTCACATCATCACGTCAGGACGACTCCTTGTTCTGGGATCACTCTCAATATTGAAGTTTTTCATCTTTTTTACAAACGCCAAGCGAGTGAATAGATGAAATACAGAACAAGGACTCGTCCTGACGTGATGTGTGACCCTGAGCTAAACATTACGGAGTCTGGCCTGGTCCTGTCTGGGATAACATGGTCTGGTTTAACTTACATTCCTTCTAACATTTGATAGTCTGGTTTAGTCGTGTTTGTCCAGTTTTTTTCTGGGATTTTCCAAATGTTTAAACAGAACCTGCCCAGTTCCTTCAAAAACTGAGACAGTGGAGCTACAAAAACTGTTACTGTTTTGAGGCAACACCAAAATATTGATTTGGTTTAGAATTGTCTTCTGTTTCACTTTGCATTTTGTAAATAAACATACTTTTAGTTTACTTTTTATATCCACTCCTGCCTATAACTTTTGCACTGTAAATGACAAAAGCCATTATCTACTATGCTCTAACTAACTAGGGCAGTCTTGATCATCCTCCATGTTGAACAACAAGGCAGGGAAAAATATGTTTGACTTATTCTCAAGACCTGTTTTGGAGGTCTCTATACTTCTTCACAACATCGGAGTTCACATTGACCCAACTGAACCAGCAGATACTATAGCTGCACGTATCTGTGGGAACTTCTTCAAAATGTCACAGTCGCATGTTTAAGTTTTAGTGTCATGTAAACAGCTCTTAAGTGTTAGCCCTGGGATTAACTGGTAAATGTCCAGGATGTACACTTCCAAAGCAGTGAGCTCCAGCACACTGTGAGCCGAAAAGGATAAGAGATAAAGAGGAATAAATGAAAATCATATTCAAGAATACCTTCTAACTAAATAAAAGCTATCATCAAACAAATATCTTTGACCCTCGCTGTTTCCTATTTACTAGTGTGACATGGGTACGTGACAAAGTGCTGGAGAAATATAGACTGTAGCCTGTGGTGCCCAAGTTCCCTTTGGTTGCTCTCTGCTTTCCAAACCCTCTTGTGGTGACATTGGTGGGGGTTTGTGGGAAGTGTATGGTGAGCAAAAAATAGCTAGGGCTGAATGGGCACATTACAGTGTACAGCAGGAGTGGTTTGCACTTTAGGTGATCAATCAACCCAACGGAAGTGATGTCCACTTTACAGTCATCAAGCGAGCGGAAATGTAAGCGGCGAAGATACACCATGTCCAGTAGTAAAATGGCTCCACTCAAACACATGGGCCAGAGGTATCGGATTGGATTCTGCAGCGCTTTCATAGCAGCGTAGTCTATCATCATCACATCAAACTGACAGCCCTGCAAGATGGAGGGAATACAGATTTTCAGAGGTAAAACCACGGGGAATATTTACCCATAGCCCCAGAAATGCCCTGTGATCTGACACCATTACAGAACGACTGTCAAGGGACATGGTGCCAGACTGAATGTTCCCCCTTGAAACCTGAGCTCTTCATCCCGGAGCCTGCCTCATATGGATGTGATTTCATTTTTTGTTGTACCTCTCTTGAATATGAGTGCTGTAGCGGTGAGAGGGGAGTGGAGGCTCCACACATTCTGGGACTGGGCGGGTTCCAGCTGGCGAGGACTCCCAGAGCCGACACACAAGGACAAAGCTCCTGGCCGTGCTTGTATGACTCTCGAAACAGGACAACACTCTCCAGTGCCAAATGGCCCTTGGCAGCTTTATGGAAGCCACAGTGGCAGCCCATGTGTCACTCATTTACATGTCTTTAAATGTATCGCCTGTGCCCTTTATTGACTTTAACCTTCAGACATCGGACTGGTACATGTGATGAATTCAATTTGGTCTGACCTCAAGAGTGTATGATCAGCGTATGGCATGTTTTGTGTTGTAGGTCATGGCAGAAAACAATAGCAACTTACAATGATGTTATAAGAAAATTTACACAAAGATTCTTTAACTACAAATCAGCCATTTTTCTAAGTATCTTCTAAGTATCTTTCTGTTTACACAAACGATAATTTGATGCAACGATGAAACAGCATTCCAAAATAAAGTCAAGCCAACGTTAACCTGTGCCAAAGTGCTTTGCAAAATCAAAATGTGACATAACTGGATGGCTAATTTGCAAAAAGCATTGTGTCTACCTAAAGTGAATGTAACAAAAACAATGCTACATTTCTTGTATATTAGACCAAAAGCTTAAGCGCATCAGAGGCTAACCAGCTGGAAGGCCTTTTATAAAATGGACTGGCATTCCAAATAAATAATGAGATGAGAGAGAGACTTATGCCACAAGAAGACTAGATCACGTTTTTTTTTTAACTCCACATGGCAAATCAATGTAACGTTGCCATTATGCACACCTACATCTAGGTACATGGACTGGTTAGTGGAACCATTCCATGTCTTAGGTAGATGATAGAATGGAATTACATTGGATTTTTCCTTTTTCAAAAATCTCAGGTCACATCGTTTTCGCAACTTTCATCATAGTTATCATATGTTTTACTAATATTGTGCAGCCCTAGCTCCTGCAGTACCTAACATCTAACTACTTTCTTTGTTGAATAAATGCAGAACTAAACCACAATTTCAGATCTGTACCTTTTGCACAGAAGATGAAGTGGAGTAGTCCCAAGAGGAAAGGCAGTGTAAAATGAACAACTCAAAGAGACTCATTTGACCATTTGTTTTCTCTCTATCTCTTCCAATTGTCTATTTCCTGACACTCCAAGCCAGTGTGGGCAAACAAGATGTTGGCGCAGAGGTGTAAACACAACCAATCAGCCAGAAAACGAAATGGAGAAGCATTCCCATGAGGCAACACTGCCAATTATTTGATATTTCACATGGAGCGCAGCCTCAGTTAAAGCCGCTGTGGGAAGTAGTCAACCAGCTCGGCCAACAAGCCTGTGCACACAACCAAGGCTGTAGCACCAGAGCATCGCATTGTTTCACCAGCAAACATGTGCTTTTGTTCAAACCAAACGGATTAATGTGGCTTCATCTGCTTCTACTTAGTTCTCTTTTAAATCTTTCTTTTCCTTAGAGCTTTACTCATTTCTCAGATGTCAAAAGGCCATGCAAATATTGAGCTTGCATTGTGATGGGATATGTTTTTCATCCCGTTTACAATCCAGGGATATGAAAAAGTTGCAAACCAACTGAGCATTTCAACATCAATTGAAGAAAACCAGCCTTTTTCTAAACAATGACATAAAAACACATTGTCTTTTTCAACACCAGTAAAATATGCTGAGCTGTTCAAGGCTTATTTTAGCAATCGCTTGGGGAATGTATATCACAGAGGGAAGTAGCATCTGTAGTAAAGTCCTCAGCTTGTACCGCCCCGACAAACTTCTTCCTCAAAGAGAAAAACGGCCAGACCAGCTTCATTTCATGTGTTATGCCGCCAGTTTCAAGGACCCAGCAGTTAAACAATGTCTCGACAAAATACAGCGATAATCCTCCGGCCTTGGAGCTGTGACTGCTGATATAAATGTCTAAATTAACAATCATTTTAATCTGGATGACATTCACAATTGGTCAAAACAACATTTCTTTAGGTTTTCAGACACAACTTTATCATTTTTCCAGTTTTTATACAGTACAACAGGCTGAAAACTAGTATTTGACTCCTCATACAGATGTTGTTATAGTCTCAGTGGTTTTATTGAATGAACCAGTTAGTGCTTTGGTTATAGGTAAAAAATAAAACCAATTAAAAATCACCCTCTTTTAATTAAGTGTATATCAATAGCAAAGGTTTTTCGGTTAACAATTCTGCGTAGACACTTCCCCTTTGATGCTGCTATAGAAATAGGTCCCTTTGTCTCTGCTTATGAAACAACACTAATTAGTCCTTTGATATCTTCCAAAGCTCAAAGCCAGGGATTCTACCAGGTATAAGACAACTCTATCAAACACCTCCTCTTGGCACCTCACACTGCACATCATACCAGTCTTAAAATGAGTCAGAGATTTACTTTTAAGCTATGGTTGGGCTTGGCAGCTGCCTATAACGCATGTCTAATAACGTCTTCCAGGCTTCGCCGCACTCTGTGTATTAAGACTGTATCCGGCAGGTTTTAACATCTAAAACAAAACCTGATTTCAGAGCCAAGTCTGAGCCCACGACCATTATTAAACTGTGTGAGAATAATCAGAGCAGAAAAGCGCACAAGCCATGTTACATATAAAAAGTGAGTTTTCAGTGATGTAAGCGAGAAGTAGAATATGAAACAGTTCATTATCAAACCTATATTACCTCAAGTTTTCAGTTTGAGACAATAGAGGATTTCGGGGCCAATAAACAGTACAATCACTCATAAAAACTTGCAGTGTGCCTTTGAAGCCATTGGAAGTGGGACAATTTGCCATTTATGAAAGAATCTATTTGAGAACATGGTCAGCAGCAAATTAGCCATGCACAGTTAGTTATTAAACTGACTTTTATTTCTTTCATTGTTATGAACCTCATGTAGTGCCAGTACAAAATTGCTCTAGATACCAGTCACACTTTTTTCTGCTATACTAATATGCTAAAAGAGAGAGAGAGAGAAAAATCACAGTCACAAATTTAGCCAGAGCTACAATCTATGTAGCTAGTGATGCTAGCAGTAGACATGAAACTACAAGTGACCTAAATAAAAAATGCTGGACTTTATGACCAGTCTAATATTTGTACAAGTTGCTTTGAGAAATGGCTTTAGTTAGCTGCAAATTAATGATGTGTTAATTATTTCTCACATAACCTAGCATGAATGTTGACTTGTTATATGTTCATTTTAACAAACAATCTACATATTAAGCTTGAGAAATATGTAAATGTGTTTTTAAATATGTTTTTGGGAGTCAATAGTAGGAGCCAGCCTTCAAATTTGCATGAGCTTAATGATCAACTGATACCATGGTCCACTTTTATTTTACTGTGTATGTCTTCAATGGACTTGTCACCAGTCTAATGTAAGAGTAGCTTTGAAGAATTGCTTTAGCTAATGGCAAATTAATGCACTGTCAATCATCTCCCACGAAAGCTAGTGGAAATCTTTGCCTGTCATTTGTTAATCTTGTTTAACAAATCTAGAAACTACACATGGGGCTTGAGAAATATGTAAAATGTTCTCAATGAAACCAGATTCGTGATCAGCTGATACCATAATCCACTTTTATTTTACAGCCTATGTTTTCAGTGCGGTACGGATAAGTTTGTCATGAGTCTAATAAAAATAAAAGTGGCTTTGGAAAATTGCTTTAGCTATTGGCAAATGGAGTTGTCAATCACCTCCCATGTGAGCTAGCACAAATGTTGACCTGTTATTTGTTAGTCTTGTTTAACGGAGCACCAGTCTACACATTAATCTTGAGCAATATGTAAAATTTTCAAATCAATAACACCAGAATTAAGGCTATAAACGTTTTGACTTTTGGAAGTCAGGGGTGGGCATGAGACTTCACTTCTGCATGTGCTTCTTTATCAGCTACCAATCCCATGGTCCATTTTTATTCTACTGTTTATGATTTCAATGAACTATTGACATTTGTTCCACTAATATGAGTCTGTCGTTAAAAGCATTTGGGTTGTATCACTTATGTTTTAGTGAACTCTAGAAACAGTATTCCTCCAGTGTTTCAGGAGCACCTTGTCTATCAATTAGACATTCTTTACAAAAGACACCTTGTGTTAAAGCTTTGCCCGAGGTTGACATCACTAGACTATATAATTGGTTGTCCAATTATGTGGCTTGTCAAATTGTCAGTCTTTACAAACTAATCAAATATAATCCATCCTGGTAGGTTTTCCATGGAATAAAATTTTAAAAAGGGCCATAAATGTAATGGAAGGTTATGCTGCCTTTGGGATAGAAACTGGTACATGCAGTTCCTTATATCATAGCTGTGGAAAACAAACGTTAAATACCTTTCTCCCCACAGCGTGATACTCTGCTTGAGGCACCAAAAGAAAAAAAAAAAAGCAAGCTAAAGCTCAGCAGGGGGCGAATGAAAATCCCTAACAACCAAATCCGAGTCAAGAATCTTTCAATGTGTGAACTTCCCGCCCGTGACACAGTCCTTTAGAACTGGCATCGGTGCATAACACAGCCCAGAAATTTACAACGAAGCAGCAGCGGCGGCCCAAAGATCACAGCTCTTTTATTTATAGAGCAGAACAGGCTCAGACAAGAAATTTGGACCTTTGCCACCAACAATTAAGCGACTCCAAGAAGCAGCATTACATAGGTAAACAACGGGGGAACAAAAACAGTTATTGTTCAAGTTATTTTTCCGGACTTGATTGGGCTAATGAGATAAAGTGCTGATAAATCCTTTGAGTCTATGGGATTGAGATAAATTAGAGGGAGATATAAAGTAAATGTTTCACTCGTGGCAGCTCAAAGGACCTGGCCTCTCCGCTAAGACACTCTTCATTAGCTGGTGACAATAGGAACAGTGCGAACACAAAGGAAGAAAGAAACTAGCATCAAACAGTGAGGCATGACGCTCTTTTGCATCTGGTAAATGCTTTAGCCCAGACTGTAAAACCCTCATTTGTTACACTTTCTGCATTTTCCTATTAAGCGCAGAGGTTTGATCATGTCTTTGCACATTTTTAGTTAAGGGGTGAAAAACAAGTGAGTACTTTGTAAGGAGTGAGCAGAGGAGATTCAATATTATAGGCAGACACTGTGTCAGGACTGGAAGTGTTTTATCTCAGTCATTACTCAACAGCAGGCTTCCAGTTTTGTTTGACACTTGCTGAAACACATGTGCCTTTTATAGTGCCTTTTTGTTGCAGGATATTTCTGTACTTTTTATACCCCAACATAAAAGGGAGCCCACAACATGGGAGTTGATGATCCCACCTTTATCCAACAAAGCAAAGCAGTAACAGATGTGTAACATGGTCAAGAGGCATAACAACATATAAACAGGGACAGCTAAGCGTTACAGAAGTCATGCGTTAAGTGATATAGTAATTGAAATAAATTTAGTGTGTGCTTAATTGGCTGTATTTATGTTAATTAATGCAAAATAGGTTCAATAAAATAAATAGTATGTGTTTAATAGATTTTATTTATGTTCATTTAAAGAAAATTAGCAGTGTGCAGTTAAGTCAACTATTTTACTAAGCGATTTATGTCCCACTTTACACACATTTATTGTGTGTTATATAAGTGATCACACTTCTCACAAGGTGACGTCGTCCAATCTTAAAGTCGTACGAACAAAATTTGTCTACAATGAATATCTACTGTCGGAAGCACCTGAATGCCACTAAAGTTGCTGTTGACTGATATTGACTGTAGTGGAAACTAACCTCCAAAACATATATAAACTATTGTATGGTGTGACATGGGCTTAAGCTGCTATTATAAAACTTTACCCTTACAAAAAGAAAAAAAAAAACGATCCCATGGCTAGCAGCAAGACTAATGTCACGTTGTTGTGCTCCTGATTTGGCCCTGAATGACATCAGGAAAAAGATGGTGGGAAAACTGCTTCATTTTCACTTCACATAGAAGGAGGGGCTCAGTCTGTCAGTAGCAATTCCCATTCATCAGGTACTTTTCCTTCCTCCCCTGACCGCCTCGACATTTTGCTCTCTTTGTAAATGACACAAGACAATACGGCGAACAGCCAACTGTGCTTCCCAATTGTGTCACTTCCAATTAGCCCTTCAGAGACATCTCTGCCCTTTGGCTCACCAGCATTCAAGTTAAAAAGATCTGTGCCCCTTGTATTGTACCTCTCCTTCCTTTGCACTTTCTCAGTATAAAAGTCCCTGGACTGAAGAGCCAACCAAAAGAGAGAAATTACAAGAAAGAGAGACAGACAGCATTTTTAATCCTATAACCGAAAATAGCAGCTCGCTGTAATGCTGTATGTATGGTGTTACCATGAGCTTACATAAAAGTGCACACTTTTGAATAAAGCAGCAAGCCTTCACCTTAATCATCTTCCATATTCAACATCATTAATACTGATGTTTCTAAGTAGCTAAGCCTGGGACATGCAGCGTATTGGTGGCCCTCTGTAAGATTTATCCCTGTGAAAAAACCTGCCAGCTCTGACAAATCTGCCTGCAACCTGCTTCTCTGTCACATCACTTTTTAAGACTCAAGTGATGGGGGGAATTGTAAATAGCAGAGCGGTAAGCCACAGTAATGTGAGCAAACGTTCTTTTTCAGAGTTAATGAGAGGGCTGGAGTGCCGCAGCTTCTTAAACTGGGGCAGAAGAACTTGCAGCCTCCATGAAAAGTCTTCCCTCAGACCTCACGTCCCGGGAAAACACAGTAGCGAGCATAAACAAAGCTGCTACCATGCAGATACAAGTCCACTTCTGTAAACAAACACAAAAGTAAAGATATTTTCATCAGCTGAGCTTAGGGAGAACTACACAAATTTGTGCTGACAAAAGGGCGTGGGCCTCTTATTGGACTTAAAGGGGTGCACTCAGGATCAAGCCTAAGGAGAAAATTAAACTGACAGATTTTGGGCAAGCTTCAGGGCTGAGCATGGCTACGTTTTCTGCATTTTTATCAGCCGACATAAAAGCAGCAGATAGACAAACAACACCTACTGAAAAATGGATTGTAAAGAACATCAACTATGGACATCACTCTGATTTTGAAAACAATTAAATAGACAGCGACAAATGTTCACTAGAGGGCGCTCCATTCTGAATGTTATCAATACCTTGGCAGCTATGGATACTGTAATAAGGTAATACGGTTGGCATTTATTCAACTAAAGACACTGCCAAAAATGAAAATAAAATATTGGTGGCTACTAACATTAGCAACAGGCTAATAAAGAAACACGGTATGTTAACAATTTTTACATAGATGCAGACAGGAAGTCAAAAAACCTTAAACCCAACTTTGCACGGCATGGTGTTAAAAGATTGGATAAGCTAACTACAGCAACTCCGCAAACAAATTCAGATGGGACAATAGCACTTTTAGTTGTCAAACAGCAATTCTGGGACCAATTTTGAAACCATTATGAAAGAAACTGTACAACTGTAAAACTCCAAATTTCCACTAGAGGGCATGCTAGTGAATGGAAACAGATCCGACAAAACTAGGAATAGACTAAGGAAGTAATAGACATTTCAATAACTAAACATACTATTTCCAGAATTACTTGTACATAAATATAAACAAAAGCTGTCAGCCACTAGCTTTTGCAACAGGCTAACTACAGGAGCAGAAAAGATTGTTAAGCCAAACATGCCCAATACTGTTCCCATTTCAACCCTGTGAATTAGCAATAACTCCATAAACATGAACAATTTACCAAATATGTAATACAAGTTAACTGCAAATGTTTGTTGACAAATATTTAGAGCTGTTAGGATTTATTTGCCTCCTGTGCTTTTAATGCATGACTTAAGCTAAGCATATCTACATTTAATAGGTTCCTGGGAAAACTTTCTTCTTGACTGGAAATGCAATCATTCCTACAAGATGTCCTAACAATTTGCAGATCTGAAAACTGCTCCAAAGTCATTAAGGGAACAGCACGCTCAGCAACTCAGCGGGAGACGTTTCATTTCCTGTGGAGATCAGAATCCAAGGAAACAACAGCTTTGCTCAGCCGACAGCCTCCAGGTTCTTGGCCAAAAGATGATGGCCATGGGAAAAAAAACCCCCGGTTGTTCATTATAAATTCAGTGCCTTTTAAATTCCTTGTTGATTCGATTTTGTTTCATAAAACAACAAACAGAAAATCCAATTTAATAAGAAGTTATTACCAAGAGCTTTGAGAAAACAAAGGCCAAATATCTGAAGAGAATGTTCTGTAACTTTTCCTTAGTGATTTCAAGTGTGCTTAGCATCCCACTCTTTTCTCAAGAGTAGTTTCCATTACAATATCAGCAATGAATGACGTGCCTTCAGGAAACTTTACTTAGTCTACCATTTCTTCTACGACTGAAAAAATTGTCCAGATGGGTGGGAACCCCCAAACTGTACGCACAATCCCTGAACAGAGCAAACCTTTAACTGTACTGTGAAAATACAACACAGGAAGCAAACAACACTTACCCTCAACAAGTGTTATGTTTAGGATTCCAACTTTGTTTTTCAAGAGAATCTACACAATCTAGAGGTTGAAAAGGACTATAAAGAAGCACAAAAGCAATGCCTAAACACACCAAACTACCTAAACTTGATACTCTATTCAACTGCCAAAACAGAGCAAACCTTTAACTGCACTGTGAAAATACAACACAGAAAACAAACAACACTTACCCTCAACAAGTGTTATGTTTAGGATTCCAACTTCAAGAGAATCTACACAATCTAGAGGTTGAAAAGGACTCTAAAGAAGCACAAATGCAATGCCTAAATACACCAAACTACCTAAACTTGATACTCTATTCAACTGCCAAAACAGAGCAAACTTTAAACAGTGCTGCGGAGGAGTATCCAACAAAAGCAAACGTTCCAGACCCAACACTTACCTCCCACAAACTGAATGCCTCCCGCCACTCGACCGATGGTGCGCGAGATCAGATCCGAGATACAGCATCCCATGAGCGCCGTCAGGGCCACCAGCAGGAGCAGCCCGCAGCCCACCCCTGTCACCACCGTGCAGATCCTCCACTCCAGACTGGGAATCCCGTTGAACGTGGCGTACCTCCCGCACTGCTCCAGCATGACCGTCGCCTGCCTCTCCTCGTCCCGCACCGGGTAGGAGCACCTGCGGAAAGTACCGAACGACACGGGCTTGTCCATTTGGGTTCCCAGGAGCCAGTAGGGCATGAAGAAACCCACGCAGGACGCAGCGGCGCAAAGCAGGGACAGAAAAGCCCAGATGACTCCGGTGCATGTCAGACTAGACGCCATGGTTAACAATCCAATGATGGTTCACTAAAGAAGACACAGAAGCAGTCACAATCCTGGGGTGAGCCTCTTGGAGAGTGTTCAAAACGGGGCAGACTTCACCTTCTCAGTGACTCTGGGTCCCTGCCACAAACAAACAGAACAGTTGAGACTTGTTAGAGAACAGCCGGAGCATAAAATGAAGCAAAACAAACAAGGACTGACCCAGTTTATTAATAGGAATGATAGGTGTTTGGTGCAGATTAAGGGCAGAAAAAGTTCACATACCATCAAAATACAATGCTTTCTTCACTGACAGTTACTATTCAAGCCTAATAGTGTTATTAAAGAAGTATGTGATATAATTTTTTGATGAAATAAATAAAAATATCACATACTTCTCCTTAAATAGGTGTATATTCAAAAAGAGAGTGTTGAGTGACAAAACACTGATCTAAACCTACCTACCACCATATCACAAACATTGCCTTTAATGCTTTTTATACTAATGTCATCTGCCCTGTCAGTTCTTCATTTGTTTTTGGTGTCCCAGTGTTTCATAGCATTCATTTATGTATTTGTTTTTCGTAATGCTATTTAAAGCTCCATTTTATCCCTCTTAGTATTAATTTGATTTATGATCACACAATGTTAGTTCAGCAGAGTTAAGACAGCATAAAAGCAGTATCCCATCTGGTATCCTTTGCATGAACTGCTATTATGAAGTAACTAAGCAGTTTAACATTAATGTTTATTTGCGTAGGATATTAAGATTTTCAAACTATTAACTTGTTTTTTGTTTGTTTTGGTATTACATTTATATCCCCCCCAAAAATGCATCCTATCACCTAAAACTACACTGCATACATAGACAGCATGGTTATCATTCAAAAACAAGTGGAAAAGCTATTTTAGTCCATGAAGCCCTTAGTGATTTATCGATAGGGGTGACCCCAAGGAGCAGCGTGCATTATTGTAGCGCTCGCACTATCGGAATGTGAATTAAGAAGCAGGGAAAAGAGCAGAAAATCGGGCTTACATGTTGGGAGAGCTCCGCAATAAGCAGCACTACACCGAGAGGTCCTTTCCATCTACGGGCTCCAGCTGTGTGGGCTCCCTTAGCAAACTTTTCTCTTGTCCACGAAGAAGAAACAGCGTACATCCAACGCGCCGATAACCGCTCAGAAGTGACCGCAGACCGCCTTCATAAATGGCTCCCTTGTAGTGGATGTATTTGAGCGAAGAGGCAAGTATTCCGTCCCGAGCAGAGAAGAGAAACGTGCAGCGGCGTTCACCGGACTGTCTTTCCCACATTCCTCCGCCAGGACCACGGGCAGGAGCAGGGGGCGGGACGGGAGGGCTCTCTGGAGGGGACAATCCTTCACGCAAACCCCGCCTAGAGGCCGGCCTCACCGCTACAACCGTCCTCCACCAGCGCCTGACGCGTTCAGGGACAGCTCGTAAACATCTGATTTATGTGTGCAGTCGTAAATTGTGTCACAGTTCGTGTTGTTGTCGAAGAGGGAATGTATTACACATGCTTTGGCTTTAAACAAGTCAATTACGGGAATTAATTTTGTAACATCGAAAATCCAAAGACATCAAATGGTTCTATTTTCTCCTCCTCTCAGTGGCATAGCTCTGTATCATCCAGTCATTTTCAGTGATTAAAGGTGATATGAGGCTCATACAACACACATTGTTTTTTGCTGAAAGCCAAAATGTAAAATAGGTTAAAACAGTAATATTTTTGTTGAACTTTATTATTCTCATAAAGCAGCATTTTTAAATTATGCTCTCTTTATGCATATCTTAATCATAGCCCTATTTGTAAACAGATGGATTGTTAAAAACTGTTTTTAGTCTCTTTATCTTTAACCCCCCCCCCCCCCCCCCCCCCCCCCTAAAAAAAACAAAAAAAAAGACTGAAAACTCAAGCCGAAACTTATAAGCTGTGCAATGCCAAGTCTCTTTAAAAACAAAAAAAGCTGTTGCTAATAAATACTACAACTTTGTCATCTGGAGAAAGTCCAACATTTATCATATTGTCTGTTGAGTTTGTCTGTTTATCACAAGAGCAAGGTGTAATTCATTTGAAAAATATTTCCATTTAATGTTTTTTCTTTTGCTGCTCATTTTTGCTTGAATGAGGACTATCTATTGTCCAATCAGCTGACTGCATTTTGCACACTCTGACTGCAGAGTACCTACAGAGTACAGACATATATGTTGGTCCTGTTCACCCACTGAGCCCTTTTGGAAGGAAGTTGCAAGAATAATTTTGAAAACACTAGGCTATTAATATTGATTTTTTTTTCTTTGCATCACTCTATCTTGGATGTGTCTCTGACGGGATGGGTACAGACGATGTTTATCTTTTCAAGTTGTCTTTGGCAGCAGCTAAAACTCCATCATAAAATGCTGGCTCCAAAAATGAGCTCCTTCTACTTTCGGATAAAAAATGATTGTGATCTTGAGGCATCAGGAAAAGGATATACTTTATTAGTGCTTGTTAAGTAATTTAAATGTACACGTGCAAAATGCATTTTTCTATTAATTATATGCTGTGTCTTTTTCAACATACCATGTTATAATGAAAATGATTTAGAAAGGGCAAAAACAGTTTATATTACACTTTCATACTTTTATACAGAAAGTTATGTTCTTATTTGAATTTCTCCAGAGGTTACTGTGGCTGTTTATTTACTTGTAATATTAGCTAGAGGGCAAACTATTCAAAGTCACACAACTATCTCAGTTCTCTGATTTTCTGGTACATAAAATCCTTTTTTTTTTTTTTTTAAACCAAGAGAAACTTCATGTAATTATTTGCTAGTAATGCACATGTATCCCTGTTATCCAGACATTATAGAAGAGTAACACACCACTGCAGTGTAGTTTGTATTTTTATATAATTACAAATATTATAGCGTAGACGTTTTTGCTGTTAACGGAACTCTTGCCTGAAGTGATGGGCTTCAGACGGACGTTTTTTGCAAACGGACCAAAACAGTTCTCCTAAGTTGACGTGGAGAAAAGATGAGTACAATGGCTGAAACTAAAGTGGAAATTGCAGCAGAAAGCTCCCCTGCAAATCCTAATGCATCATCCCAGCAAAATAACCCGTTGTCCAGAAAATTAAATAAAATATTGGAGACAAGGCTCGACAATGACAAGGTAAGCAATGAATGCTAGTTTTAGGCTAAGAAGCTAACCGAAGCTAAATGACAGTACTTGTTGACCTCAATTACAGGCTTATTAATGCCAGTGCCATTATGATATACTTTCAGTTTCTTAAAAAATTAGCAGAGAACGGGTAATCGCTCAGTCGATTAAATGCTTGTTGTTCCAAATATTTTTAATTTTTATTGCACGAATGTATGGATGTAGCTACTTGGTGCGCAGTATGGGTCTAAAAGATTAGAATAGTTGTGTATTTTGTTAAGCTACTTGTGTATTCGTATTATTTAACTTAGAGTAGAGAATTCTCAATGTAGTGTTAATTTGGAGAAGCTGCCAGGAGTAATGACTTGAACTACTTTAAATTAGGCCAATAGTTAAATTAACTACGCAAGTACTTCCAATGTCTATTTAAATGTATGATACAAAATGTAATATTTCCACAATATATAGTGCTGAGAGACTGTTATGACTTGTATGTTGTGGGAAAGTATATCTTGAAATATATAAATATCTGTATCTAAATAAATCGCTCTAATCTGCCTTTCATGTAATACTAACATACACTGATAATAGATTTGACTCAGAAGAATCTCTGTCTGTTGTGTTTTCACTGAACCCATTAACAGTCAAACATATTCTAAAATATGTTTTATTGCCCCTCTGCTTCCCCACACTTATTTTGTAATAAGCGAACCATTCCCGGATTAAATACCAGACCTTTAAAAAAAACTTGAGTCGATGTACGTTTACTTGACTCTTTAATATACACTGAAACACCCACTGTTTGTGTTTTCAGGAGATGCTGGAGGCCCTCAAGGCTCTGTCTGTGTTTTTCACCGAGAACAGTTTGCGCACCAGAAGAAACCTCCGGGGTGACATAGAGAGACGGAGCCTGGCCATTAACGAGGACTTTGCACGGATATTTAAGGAAGTCAAAGAAGTACGTTTTCATTGAGTTACCTTAAACACACACCTAAATTCCTTAAAGGCATAATATGCAGGATTTCCAAACTTTTGTGTACACACCTGTCCCTTTCTACCATACTTTGTTTAATATTCATCAGTGAGTAAAAGAAATCAATCAACTGAAACTGTCATATACTTTTGCTGTATTTTGTTTTTCTTTGTTGTTAATGGCTGAGAGCTAGACACTCAGAAATGTCCCTCCCATGTAAACAAAGGAGGGAAACAGTGAAACATAGACAGAAGACATTATGTTACAGATAATGTAACAGTGGTTTGCAGTAAAAAGGGATTTCTATTGTGTGAGTTTCTATTCTGTATGTTAATAATAATTGTAGTCATGTGTAATAAGTGTCTTTGGTGTTGTATCTCTCTTAACAGGAGCTTGAGAGTGTGAATGAAGACGTCCAGGCCATGAGCACCTGCTGTGAAGAAATGACCAGCAGGTTAAAGGTGCAGCATATCAAACCTTTTTCCTATCACACATGTTTGGTGTTAACCTTTACATTACCCGTTTTACTTAATATTTATTTTTATTTTTTATAATTACAGTTGGACTTGTCAATAACAACCATGTTTCTTCTACAGGCAGCAAAGGAGCAGACTCAGGATTTGATAGTCAAGACCAACAAACTGCAGGGAGAAAAGTGAGTTCACACCAAAGACATTTTGTATATTTGTTTGTGTCTGTGTTCATTAAATATTTTGTGCTAAGAACAAGATGAACTATTTGCCCTTGGACATAACAAAATAAGATTATTAAGATTATAAGAAAATCCTGAGGGTTTTGTACTTGTTTATGTTAAGATTACAATATCTTTTAGGATCTTTATTCAAACAAATTAAAACTTTAACATATTATTTCATTACTAGAAAATAAGGTAATGTGAATATAATACTGCCTACACCGCATGAATTTCTATTTGTCATTATCTTAATTGTTAGTATTCAGCTCTTTCAGCTGTTAAAACATGGAAATTCTGGCGAAGGGATGCTTTGATTTTGCCCATTCATTTCTAATGGCAATTCAAACATTTTTCAAAATTTTCTTCAGCTGATTTAGCTGTTCATTACTTCAGGATAACTCCACATTTCAGCATCATTCAAATTGAATAATTAACAAGAGATACAGGTTACTATTATACAACTTTTTTCATATTCACTTTTGAGAAATCACTGTGTAGTTTTTCAGTTTAATACTACTTAATTCAAAAACATGTCACTTCCTTCAAGTATATACACTAACTTTTTGATATGGAATTCAAGATGTTTCAGCATCCCTTACAAGGCCCTTTGCTAATTATGCTAAAATGTTACATCCTTTTACTTTAAAATGGCTGGTTACATTCAGACTTCAAGTAACCTTGTTTATTTGTATCATGTAAAATTGAAAATGACTAAGGGACACAATTAAAAGACTTAGTGATTGAGTTAGTGATTACAAAAGTTGCACTCAGCATTGCAGGAAATATGATTCTTTCAAAGCAGGTCACCAAAATATAAAAAATGACATGTCTTGTGCTGTGAACTTTCAGACTGGCATTTCTGAATGTCAGGAGATCCCAGAGATAGGCTGGTGTCCACATTTTAAATTACCCGTGGAAATGAAAGAAAGAAAGCTCATAATGCTGCTGCTTTTTGTTATCTTTTACGTAGCCACCAGTCATTCTGACAATCCATCATATCAGTCTGTGATCAGGCACCCTCATCAGTCCGGAGCTACACCAAATCACCACACTCTCTGGTGTCTCATTTCCCACAGAGAAATCGTCTCCTTTTCTGTTTGGGTAACATCCAGACAAATAGCTGTTCTGTCAAAGCACACAGCTGGAAAATATGGTCCATTTTACAATATCTGCACACGTTGGACTAGAGACACTTCCCAATTTATTATGAACCATACAAACCCGAAAGAAAAACCTATATTTAAATTACACAGTAAATGTGATCTACAAATGTGACTGCTGTAAAGAGGTGTGTCTTTGCTCTTTTTGATAGACAAAAACAATAATTTAAGCCAAAATATGAAGAAAATATCTCAAAACATTGAATTAGTAAATCTCTATAAGTATAAATAAGAAATGAATTAGTATTGATACTTATTCTTAGTATTGTATGATTGTGAGCGTATACAAAGAAAATAGAATTTGCCCAAGAATGGATCCCTGTCATACATCAGACAAAAGAGGAACAGATGAAGTATCACAAAATTCAACCAGAAAACAATTTCTACAATCAGTAAATATTAATTGTATTTCTACTGTACAATTAGCTTGGTTTTAGTGATTGTTTACAGTGTGCAAATGTGGAGGCCACTTTAGGCGAATATCTACATCTTTTATTGCCAAACCATACTGAGTAATATTATGACTTTAATTTGATCAACATATCTATATAAATGTGTCTATTTGACACCATTGTTGACATTCAACAATGGTGTAAAAATGGATCTCTCTCCTCTGAGAGATCACTCCTGTGACTGGTTTGCCTGAGGTTGGGGTGTTGCTCATTAGCATTTGCAGCAGTGATGACCTCCGTGCTCACTGACCTTGCGAGGTGACACAGAGGAGGGGCCACTAGCAAAGATAATGTAGATTTCTGGCAAAAGACACTGCTGACAGCTGTGATGTACTGCTGCAATTCCTCGCTCCACTGGCACGGCTTCAGGACCTCCCCGGCTAAAGGTGACATATTAGACGAGGGACTCGGACTGAAGCGAAAGGAGATGAGCTCTGAATGTGTGCAGTGAAGAAGCAAGTGGGAGTAAGGCCACCGAGCGGTGAATTAATCCGTTGTGCATGAGGTCCTGTAGAGCTAAGTGGTCAGAGATTTTAACATGAATGCCTTTGTATAGAGATCCCTTTGAGATTAGCTGTCGGGCTGTGCGACATTTTCATTTGCAAAGCTACAGTGAGTGACCCCAGGACCAGATGGGATGGTGTCTGTGCACTGGGCTTTGACCTTGTCTTTAGCAGGATTGTCTCTGAAGAGCTGCCAGGGGAAGTGTGCAGACAGGCTGTCCTCCTTCAGTGACCCCCCCAGTCACCGCCACACTCAAGTCCCATTGGTCAGATCTATTTCAGGTCAAACGACCCCCCTGTACTCCACACACTGCATTTTTATTTTCTCCTCTTGACACTTCCAGGATTCCTAGAATTGTAACATAACCTCACATAGGACTGGCCCATATTGTGTTATATGATCAGCCCATTTTAAATTCCTTTCCGGGATATTTGCCTTAATTTTTCCCAATAGTCTGCCGGCTTCTAAAAGACTAGAGATTCTGCCTCTTTTCTAAAAGCACTAGATTTAGCTGGATGTTTTTAAATGGTAAATTGTTAATCACAGCGTTGTTTGGTGACCAATGCAGCCCTGTTATAGTTTTAGATATTTTACTCAATATGGATAGGTAAGCTAAGTACTGATTGGCATTATTTATTCAAATGGTCAACTTCTATTTGTGTCATTCAGTGCGTCTGCATCTCTGGGCACTACTGGCAAATAGATTTTTAAATCATCATGAAAATGAAAGGAGAGACTTTGTCTGGCAATAATTATACTTGAAGGCAGCACATGCAAAGAAAACTCAAAAGGGCCAAGAATAGACCCCTGTGTTACACCAAAGAAAATAGGAGCATGGGAATGGTCACAAGTCCACCCATCAAACAGTCTTAGAGCATTATTTAAAGCTTCTTCAATTAATAATAGTAAGTAGTAATTTCAGTTTCACAGTATGCATCTGAGTTTTAATCAAAATGTTTTCCTTTAATGCAGTTTGTTTGACATCCATTATTAGACAAAATCACTTTAATAATGAACTATATTTCAGGTTGCTCTCTGATCTTTAGTTTATGATAAGTATACTGGCCGAATTACTTAATAATATATGTAATAAATTATTATTCTAATATATTTGATCTTTTTTTTTGTCATATCACTCATCCCCAACCTTGTGTTCTGTGCTTCTAGGGCACACCATATAAAACAAGTCAATTTTCAAAGCGCTGCACTCTCCTGATATGTATTTACCTGACAGAGCAGACCTGTCCAACACTCTTTGCTATCTTATCTGCTGCTGACACTGTGTCATTTGTCAGCTCTAATGAAATGGAAAGAAACGGCTCATTGTTTACAGCGGGCAAAGCAAAGGTGGAAGCTGCGGGGATGTCAGTGTTTGTCTACCGGCCTTTAGACATGCTGCGCTTTTGTTTTCGGAGTCCTTGTCCCATTCAAAGACTCCGTCAGCAGAAGCATTAATTACATGTTGTGTGTTCTCTTTTAGTAATGCTAGCCACCTGTCCAGCTCTGTGTGATCTTTTCATTACAGTGTTGTCATCGTGCCGAAACAAGTCGAGACATCTTCCTACCAGATGTTTTTTACGGACTGTGTGACCTCATGCGTAACCAGAGCCAAGAGGTTGGACTGTTGGTTTAGTTATTCAGCCATCATCAAATAGCACCGACTGTTGAGTTACAGTCTGTTTGGCTCAGTGCCACAGGGCAGCATTGATGAATGTGGTATCAACAAGTGCCATTTGTCAAGTGGCAGTCATTCATTTTTCATAGTAAATGAGTGAATGAGCAATAGCGTGTGGCATAGACATTTGTGGTTTTGAGAAAGCCTATTAAGGAGTTGATCCAACTTCTAAATTTATCCTATGATTGCTATAGAGAGTGTAATGTCTGCAGTAGTCATTGTAATCATGAGACATCTCTGTTGTGGGTTGAATTGGACAGATACAAAAGACTCCCAAAAAGTTTCAGTACAATAATCCCGTGGTCTGATGAGAGATTTTCAGTTGCCTTTTTTCAAATGGCGAAAAAAACCCTGGATATTAAAGGCGACCACACTTAGTGAATGTTACTTTGGATTTTGTAAAAATGGCTTTGTTGAATAATATCGTTTTGATGTCCAGTTTGTGTCAAAAATTGTTCGGTGCATGGAACCATTTTGAGACAACACCACGTGTGTGTTGTTAACATGTCACGATTGCTATCCTGAAGCACAATTTTGACACTGGTGCATCAGCATTGTTTTGTCTTGATTGACTAATAGGAAGCAATTAAAAAACAGTTGACAGGACACTGGTTCTCAGATTCCGACTGCCAATCAAGGAATGTGATGATATAGTAAAACTGTTCATTGATTTAAATATTCATTCATACATTAATTTTCTACCGTTTGGTCCCGTTGGGGGTCGCGGGTGGCTGTAGCCTATCCCAGCTGCTTTGGGCCTTAGGCGGGGTACACCCTGGACAGTGGCCAGTAGGTTGTAGGGCTGTCACTTAGAGATGAACATTAACAGACAACCATTCACTCTCACATTCATTCACTAGGGATACTTTAGAGTTGCCAATTGACCTATATTACTATATACCTTTCTGGTCACAGAAAGACCAGAGGTAGCTGACGATGTTTGAGTCAGCCACAAGGCCACAAGCCAAGGATGTTTGAGCCGGGATCTGAACTCACAACCTTCTTGCTGTGAAGCTAACCACTCTGCTACCGCGCAATATGATTTAAATATAGTTTTAAAAAAGGGTTGTGGGGGTGCCCTGTTAGCTAAAGTGGTAGAGTATCATATTACTGGAGGGACTGGGACCAAATTCTGCAGCACCTCATGTTATTCAATATTGCACTGTGCACAACTGGCTGCTAGAAAAAAAAAAATGCTATAGCACATGTATCACCAATGTAAACCCACTTGAAAACTGATGTTTGACCTTTAACCCTCTGGGGTTGCTGTAGTTTGAGGGTGACCCTCTGAAGCTCCCATAGTTTAGGGTTTGATCTTCTCAGTATGGTCTTGAATTATTAAGAAATTGAAAATTGAAATTAGTTAATATAAAGTGTTCTCTAAAAACAAAGGCAAACTGAGCGTTGTGTGTCTTTCACACTGATATTAGTATTGCTTCTTTGCAGGTGGTTAATAATTAAAGAGCTCTGAAAGTCTTCAGGGAATGGCCAGGACCATCCCAGTGTAAATGACAACCTGTATAAAATGACATTTGAGGCCCATTACAGCAGTGCTGGCTGTTAATGAGGTAGCAGCTCTGAGTAAGCCTCTCTATTGTTTGATGTGGCTGGCCGTGACTGCACTCTGTGATCAGTGGCGCGTGGCTAACTAACGCCAAATTTCAACGCGAGCCTTTGAAACAGCCCCTAATAGATTTTAATGGATAATCGACCCACATGGTTTACAATAACAGGGTGGGTCATTGGTCGGCTTGCTACAAAGAGCTTTTGATCCCCTTATCACTCAGTCTGTCTGCCTATCAGTCTCATAATGCACTGTGAATCATATGTTTATCCAAGGGGAAATCCAAACTGTCAGGTGAAATTAAGGCCAAGATAAAAGTCTACTTTATTAGCTGTAAATGTTCACTCAGCTTCTCTCCAAGATATTCAATCAACACTAATTACCTGATGCCAACATTGAATTTTTCATAAAAATAACTTAATATGCTTTTACTCCAGTTATACATTTTAATAGATGAATTTGCATTTTTCCTTTTAGAACTCAAACTCATGTATGCATGGCCGGAAGTTAATCAGCCAGACCAGCTGTTGATAAAAGGCAGGACACCCACCGATGCCAACCAGTTGCCAGATTGGTGTGAGAGTTCCATTTCATATTTAATATAGACCCTTTTTGTTCAAGCTCTGTGCTTATAAAAGTTAGGCATTATACATGCATAATAGAGCATAATCCACATACAATTTGAAATTTGGTTCCAAGATAGTTATGATAAATGGCAACTGACTGACCATATGTGTGCTGTCAGTGAGTAGATAGAGAAAATTAGCAAGTTGGCATCATATGTATTTTAACAAATAACACCACATCAAGGACCTGAAATTATACACAGTTGTTTTAGGACCTGTGCTTCCTCATCAAAGGGTAACTAAAATCTGCCTCAATAGGAAGACGCCTAGTCTAAATGTGGGTCAATGCTGTAACTCTTTCATGTCACCAGAAGGCTTATATTCCCTAATGCAAGATACCACACATCTTAGAAAACCAGAAAAAAAGATGGTAGTTTAGTTTTTTCCGCAGGACACAGAAATTGTACAAAAATACTGGAAATAATGTTTATAGTCCCAGAAAATTGTAATGCATTTCACACAAGTACATTTTTCAGGTTTGTGTCTGTAAACTTTGGTGTGCTTGTACTTTGAACCTTAACTTAAAGCTTCACATTACATCAATCCAATGGAAATTCGAAGTTTAAGTTTTGTAGTAGCACTGTAGTTTGTGGTTCAAATCTGGTTCAAACTGACCCTCAAAGTAATTTTAGGTGATATACATGAACCCTGTTTAAAATAAAAAGGTGGCGTCGAACTGTATTTGCTTTAAATGTATAAACAGTCAAAGATGTGAGCATCTGGGATTAGCCATGTCACCTATACCAGTTACGTTTTTTGTTCAATTGTTGGTCAGTTGACAAAAGTGACAAAAGCTCCACGGCCTCCATCTCATCTTCTTTAGTTCCCTAAAAATACGAGTTGCATTGCTAAGGGCTAACAGCTAATCCCTGGTGTCCACAGTGAGCCATGGTCCGGACCGGTGTGTCCATAGAAAAGACAAAATACAAGCAGTACAGATAAAATGTTTTTGGTCTCCACAATTTAAAAAAAAAAAAAGGCCATTAGACCTACTTTTATTTTTTATTTTTTTGAACAATTGCAATTCTTCATTCTTTCTCCCTGTGGTATGTTTTAGTAATTGTATAAAGCCTCGTTTACAACTTGCTTATTGATCATATGTTGTTTTTGTTTACTGTTTATGACTGTTAAGTTTGCAAACTTTGATTTTCTCCCAGGTCCCTCTAAACTTGCTGCACTAATAGCCTTGCCCTGTGAGATAATTAAGTAGGCATAGGTAATTCACTGTTTGACAAAAGTGTTTATGAGATTGTGCTGTGCTGTAATGCCTAAACGACTTCTGTGCTTGAATAGACAAAATCAATTTGCAAGCTGAAAAAACACACTCACGGACGCCAGCTCACTTTCATTAGTTTTTTTTGAGGCCCGTTGTAAGCTGGTTGTTTGCATATCTCACCCCTTCATAAAACAGTGTAACTAAAGAGTTTGCAGCCTGCAGCCTCCTGTGTTTGCTTTTACAGGGTGACGTCGCCCG
Source organism: Rhyacichthys aspro (assembly GCA_036850595.1). Taxonomy (NCBI): domain Eukaryota; kingdom Metazoa; phylum Chordata; class Actinopteri; order Gobiiformes; family Rhyacichthyidae; genus Rhyacichthys; species Rhyacichthys aspro. The sequence continues at coordinate 18,542,400 of CM072160.1, forward strand.
TTTCCACTGCTACGTCGCATCTCTCTGGTATTTGGTAATTGCAGCTTGGGGAAGAATGTGTTATGCCCTGACAGCACTTAAGAAAATGATCCGTTTTTCTCAGCTTGAATCATCCCCGAATTCCCTTCACCCTACACCATTTTGTAGTTTGGAAATCCTGGAGAAGCAGGTTAGTCCCTTATGGCCAAGACATTAGGAGGTTGTTTCTTGTTCCCTTCCTGAAGTTTTTCTGTTACAAAGTGTGACATACCATGCATACCACTCTCGGCTGATGGTTAACACAGACAGACTTTCAAACGAAAATGAAACTTTTAAGCTTTTGGGTTTTTATTATTCTTTGTAGAACTTGACTAGTCTGCAAATGCTTATTATGTCTCGATACAAAAAGCACAGTTGTATAAAATAAATGAATATCTGGCTGTAAAAGTGCTATTTGCAGAAGATCAAATAAGAAGATAGCACTTTCTGCACAAGCCTGCTGCCTAAATTTGCATATTAATGATGAAAATTATCTCCTTAAGACATCAGTAGTTCCTCACACTCGAAGAATATATTTTATATTAATGCGCCTATGTGTGTGCATAAGGCCCACACTGGCTTGGAAAGCATTTCATGAAGTTATGCCTCACTCTGTTTAATGAATGTCTTCATTTACATAGCAGTGTAAGACTAGGCTCATCAAACTATGAATACTATAATACAGCAATAGTCATCTCATTAGAGCAGTGCAGCATTGATAATAGGGCTTTGCAATATGGTTTCAAATCAATATTGGGATTAACTTAACATTTTATCTTGACTACTGCTAATGAACCATTTTTTGTAACTAACCAGGATATTTTTGTGAGAATTTGCTTATCATGGTTATTTTAAAATGGCACATTTGTTATGCATATACTACAGCTATATCCTTTGTCATGGGCAGTCTTACACAGAATTTAAGTTCTTAATGCTGATTTTAATTTTTATTTCTTGATGAACTGATTAAACCTTAAAGAAGTCAGGTGTAGAATTGACATTGCTAATAGCAGTGCAACACCTTACAACCCCCCTCATTTTCACGGTGGTACTGTGCAGGTTGGCTTAATACAGCACAGATTTGTACCTGTAAACCCCAATGAGGCTTGCATTTCCACGGTACTGTGGCAAGAAGAGAGACATCTGCTACATGAGATATAAACACACAAGACTGCCTGCATGAAGGCCATAGTGTCCCTGGCCATGATTTAATCACAGTCATGGTCTATTATTGCATCTATAGCCCCTCCCACTGGGTTCTATGCAAATAAGTTATCTAAAAGAGTGTGATTTTAATTTGATTAGACTGCATTGAAAAAATGGTTTTGCCGATCTGTTCCATTTTATTCAATAAGTGGTAAATTTCACACATTGTGCCTTTAATAAAGCTGCACAATATTACGAATATGTGCAGTATGTGATGTCATTATGTATATTGCAATGGCGATATAGCTTGACATATCTGAATTTTCTTTTGTTCATCTTTTTTAAAATAGAATAGAAAATAGAAAAATATATATCTATTATTGCGTGTAGTGTTAATGTCTGCTTCTGTGGTTTGGCCCTATGTGATTATTCATCAAGTTTGTTGGATATTTTACAATTTTATTTTTTTAAATTGTGTGATATTATTTGAGGGTGTTTCCTGAGTGCTGTGAGGTTATATTGCAGAGTTACTTGTTACTAGAGTATTATTATAGTGTATATATTTTTATCACATTAGCATCTTTCTGATTAAAGGTCTTTATCACATAACACATAAACTTGGTGAGCTGTACTTAAAATAACACATCACAGAATTGTGTAAGAGATTTACAACCCTTGACTGTCTGTCGCCTGGCTGAGCACTGGTAATAGCCGTGTCAGAGACAATGGTTGGATAATGTCTGGGTCTTCTTCTCCCTCTCTGCCACAAACAGCCCAGTGATTTACCGGTCACGTCCGGACTCACTGCCCAGAGGCGTGCAGGCGAATATAGACGAGCCGGTTTGGACACAGGGATGGGTCCCACTGCTGTCCTGCTATCCTGTGACAGAGTTCCCAATCGGACCCAGGCGGTTACCGTGGTTACCATTGTGTGGAGACAGGTTTAGTGACAGTGATAATGATCGCTCTGCTGTTATTGATGGGGACAAAACCTGGCCCATATCCGACATTGTGGGACTTTTGTCTTGGTTGCTATTCTCCTGCTGTTATTTATATTCCATGCTGGCAATGTTTTTTTTGCTGGAGTGGCTCCTTCCAAGGTCTCTTGTAAGGTGTGACACTGCCATCTGCTGATCTATTTTGAGCATTACACACGATTGCTGTCAAGGTTTATTATAGTTTTTCTCATTCTCAATTTTTTTTTTTATGAGAAAAAAATCTTAAAACATTTAGCATAAGTCTCACTCTTCACAAACGTTTAGTGTTTCTCTAGACAATTCTCTACAAGTCAGTACAAAAATCACAGTATGTCTCACTGAACAAACCCTAAAATCTGATTGTAAGTAAAATCACTGAAATTATTACATTCAGTAACCATTGTTTCACTGTCTGAGCTCCACCAGGCAAAATACTTCAGGTTTTCATTTTTCACAACTTTTTAAAGACATAGGTTTTTGTTTCTGCTCAGATGTCTTGGAGGAGAAGAGTACCATTAGCCATGAAATGAGACACTTTTGAAAGAATATATATTTTGCAGTTAAAACATTAAATCTGATTCAAGAAATAGTCTATTATTCTAACCATAATTTTTGATAATAGCAATGAAAACATTCACATTTTGTCCACTCTGGCTCAAACAGTCTCAAATCAACTTTAAATTTCGCTGGCTCTGACAAACTTGACAACAAAAATAGCTTATTATCAAATGTTTATAAATTCCAAATGAAGAACCTTTTTTAAGAATTTTGATGAACCATTAAACTGTTGTGACAAATGCACTTTTATTTTAGAGAAATGTGTTAAAGCCATTGAAAAAAAAACAAACTGTAAAAATACACAAACATCAAATACAACTCTGTTAGGGTCCAGTGTGTTGTCCTATTTTTATTATATGCATAGTGTGGAAGAGTGCCTCACTCTTGTAATCTCCACGATTTGCCCATGTCCTGGGAGCAGGAAAGTTACATTGGAGGTTACTGTCGACCTAAGGGTACTGTGTCAGTGAGATAGGGATGATTCTACTGTGATACTGTGATTCTACTCTCTATCTCATGTCTAAGAACCATCAAAATTATTTTGAGAATATATATTTTTATGCTAAAAGTTACACGGTACTTTAATAACAAATGTAATTCATATACATATAAAAATAATTAATAAAATGCATGAATAATTCACTCACCTGAGTCTAGTAGTGGGCATGACAAACATGACAAGAAATAAACAAAAAAATGGCATATATGAGCAGAAGCTGTCGAACACAAATAGCAGGAAATTACCTTTTGATTTTGGTGTGAAAAAAAAAAGACTTCAATTGCTCTCAAAACAAAAAAACATCAAACAAGAGCCTGAAACAACAACAAAATAATGAGGCATAATGAAAAGAGGAGGAGGACATACAAATTTATAATGGACCCTATTTATCTCTTTCTCTAGTCACAGGCTGGAGGTCAGAGCCCAGGTTGCCCAGGCTTTTCTCACCAAGTTTCAGCTCTCCAGTGAAGAGATGTCCACACTACGAGGGGCTCGTGATGCACCCGTCACTGAGGTATTATGAAAGATTTGCACAGTATGAAAGTATAAACATACAATAATGTAAATGGACATTATCAGATAGTTACAGTATATGCTGATAGATGTATAGTTGTCTGTTATTTACATGTTATATTAGTCTATATATTGTTTATACTGAAATCTTTACTAAAGCAGCTTTGTTATGCATTTTCTGTCACAAAATCGTGACTCTAATGCAGCCTACCACAATTTGCTTTCCATTCAGGATGACTTAGCTCATTTCTGTTGTGTCACAGGAAAAAAATTACAGTGAACACCCACAATATACAGCTAAAGATATGTTTCCAGTGAATGATATGGTGCACGGTGGTTGCGTTTTACTGCGCTGTGCAGGAGATCACCATCTGCTTTTTAAACAGGGATGTCATATAAGTGCCACACAAAGTTGCATTTTAGAAATCATAATTGAAACTTTAATGCACTTTCTTAAATTACAGTAAAGAAGAGAGTAAATCCTTGTTTGTGGCAGTGTGTAGTGCTTCCTATATTTTAGGAACTTCCTTTTTAATGTCACGTGCTACACTCATGTTTGATTTAATGTAGACAAAGAGTCCAGTGATTTAAAGCAGAGATGTAAGATGCCGACTCTCTAAAATCAGAAACTGTCTATTTTATTTTGGAAAAAAGCACTTTTTTTTTTGCATGATGTTCTGTGGTCAAATCAACAAACAGCACTCTTTAGCTCCACCTTTTTTTCTCTACTAGATTGTTTGAACTAAAGGCTGATGGGTTATCAAAGAAATACAGTACACTTTTGATTACAAAAAATGACCCATGCCATACTGTATTACTCTAGTGGAAATTATGCTTATGCCAAAAGATATGCAACACATAGTGGGCTGTGGGGTATACAGTATTTGTGAGTGTTGTCTCAAGTATCTCATATGTGTTTTCATGTGTCACTTTCCCAGGATTTCTTCAAAGCGCTCAGCCGAGTCAAACAGATCCATGAAGATGTTAAGGTTCTTTTACGAACCAATCAACAAACAGCAGGGTAAGATGCCCCATTAAATCCACAGTGTTCCTCTGTACTGTTCCCGTAAGCTTTAGTTTGTTTTGTTTTTTTGTCACCATTTTTTTTTATCAACCTGAGTGACGCATCGGACAAAAGAGGGAACAAAACATCCAGAGGTGGCATTTATGTCACCGATCGGTATCTGATACTATGCTGCGCGTCATGGATATGTAATGTGTGGCTCTGCTGTGTGTGTGTGTGTGTGTGTGTTCCAGACTGGAGATCATGGAGCAGATGGCAGTGTTACAGGAGACGTCCTATGAGCAGCTCTATCGCTGGGCTCAGAGTGAGTCAAGAACACTGAGTTAATGCCACATGCACCAGCAGCAGCCTTCACACTCACTTTATATTTCTCTTATTACAGTTCTAATAATACACACTAAAAAGTAGGGCTGCATGATATTGGGAAAATGTACGATACGCGATAACTGTTTGGTATTGCGATAATGATATGAGCTGCAATATTAGCTTTTTTTGACATGGTAAAAATGTAACCTGATTAAGAAAATTTCAATAAATTCAAGGCTCTGGACCAACCTCTAATCTTCACAGCAGGAGCTAAATCGAATGAGCCAGGACTAAATAGCTCTAATCTAGGACTAAATGTAGGAATGAACCAGGTCTAAACCACGACTTTGTTAAAGTTTACAGTTTGATTTAATAAAAAAAAGGATGATAATTTGAGGTAAAGTGATCACATAGAAGACCATAAACAAGTTATTCTTTGTGATACGAATATTGCGATAAAATTGATAATATTGCAATAATGATAAATTGGCGATCTAGTGTGCAGTCTTGCTATAAACCTAGTTTTTTTTTTTACACTTTCATGAAGCTAGTTTTATTTCACTTCTCTTACTTAGTGCACATAAAAGTAGTTTGTTTGGAAGTGGCCATTTAGTTCCACTGCAGACATAACATCCAAGACGGCTGAGTATGCTGACCCAGTTCCTTAACAGTGGACAAAACTGACTATTGTCTGAACAAACCCAATAACTTTTTTGTCAAAGCCTATGAGAAATGTATTTGTGGCTTTCAGTGTCTGCAGAGAAAACTATGGTCAAACGGACAAGAAAGACAGTCGTTATTTCAATGTCTATGAAAGTCTATGATGGCCTTATCATACCGATTCGCGTATTGTTTTTGTTTATGACACAGATGAATGCCGAGGACTGACCCAAGAGACCTGTGATATCAGCCCTGTGTTGACTAAGGCGATGGAGGCTCTACAAGACCGACCCGTCCTTTACAAGTAAACAAACCATCAGATTTGAAATATCAAAATAGCGTTCATATCTGACATATATTTTGTTCTGTTGTAGAAACACTTATATAAACAGTCTAAGCTAGTATATGTATATTCTGTTTACTGTGCATTTGCTTCTTTATCCTAGTGTGGCAGCTTAAAAAAGTTACACTATGATCATATTGCACCAAAAGTAATCTCAAGGGTAAAGTATGTAGCTTTTTACTCTCAAAAGTGTAACTTCAAAATTAATATCATACCAACATTTAGCCTAAAAGTAATGTTGATGGTTCCCTGACTTGAAACCATGACAATAGCATAGCACCTGTTATTTATTTCACAGGGTAACTCTTGAGGGGCAGGGGTCTGGGCCCTGATAAAAACATGCACCTGACCCCTCAGAACCTAACACAACAGAAAAACAAAAGTTAAATGTTGACTTTTAACTGTCACATGTGAGTTTGCATTTACACCCCTAGTCCTTGCAATTTAAACAAAAGCAATCTACCCTCATGCAAGAATTTGTGCTCAGTTAGTAAAATGAGTGTGCTTTCTTCACTAGTAGTGCATAGTTTCTTGTCTCTGAGCAGTTCTACAGAAGCAGGAAGTAATGGAACTAAAATGGAGCTTTAAATGTCTATGTTTTAAGATAGACACATGCAGAGATTGTTGTTGTCATGTGATTATACCCTTCTCAAAATAGTTCTGACTGATCCCATTCTGTATACTTCCAAATTCACAATGCACCTTTAAAAGTTCCGCTCCATTTCAAGTACAGAAGGCTTTAAATGGACGTAATGTTATATATCTAACGTAACAACATATATTAAGGTTTGAGGATGTTCCCTAAAACAGTTTTTCTATAAAGTTTCCCTCTTTGTATCTTGATTTCTGAGAAGTGCACCTGTCACTGTGCCCAGAAAACGTCCAAGGTCATGTGCTGGCTGGGGATGTTGAGGCTGAGAGTCGACTCCAGCGTTCCTGGAATCTTAATTCAGCACTATCTTCTGTTTAGTCTCACACTGAGCCTACTAATTAAAACAACCACAAACTGTTTCTTTTTGGACTGCCCTTTGTATTTTCTCACTGCTGCTGCGGTCGACACTGAGTCTGCTGCATCGAATGTCTGTGGTCGCTGTCTTATCACACGGTATTTTTGTTGTTGAATGTTTGTGCAGGTACACTCTGGATGAGTTTGGGACAGCGCGCAGGTGTGCTGTGGTCCGGGGATTCATCGATGCTCTCACACGTGGAGGCCCGGGAGGGACGCCCCGGCCCATAGAGATGCACTCACATGACCCAATGAGGTACTTCACTCAGCTATTTAATCCAGCGCATAAACGAATGAACGAATGAATGAAATGTTATTTCTAACATATGATGAAAACAAACAGAGAGAACAGAAACATATTAAAGTCCATGATAATGTATTTCCTCCACACCACAAACATGCGAGAATACCCAGGTAACAAAACCAAGTCACTAATCCTCACTCAGATACCTCTCTGGAAAGGATTTGTTCTGATTAATTTTTATGCATTGTTTCATTTTCTCTTATTAATGCCTTAGTCCAATGCTACTGGATTTCTACTGCTGTAAACACCTTACTCTGATTGGGTGTGCAGTTATTTGAATTTCTCGAAATCAGACTAACACACCTGGATAATGCTGTTCATTGTTGGGATATTGCTGCATGTGTACAGCTTACTCCAATTAAAGTCGGACACAGCGCACTGAACATGCTCCAGCTTACACTGTCTATTATGATGCAATCCATTTTCAATGGACAAAGGAATTTTAGCCACCAAAATCCTAAATTCTGCGTAAACAATATTATTTTGGCAAATGGCAACCAGACTGACTACATGTGCTTGCTGTCAATGAGTGCGTAAAGAACTTTAGAGAGTGGCTCAAAATTCAGCTGCTCTATTTACTCAAGAATCTTAACAACAACAACTAAAAGCTTCAACTGGATGCTTAGGACTGTTTTATGCTGGACATATATAGCGCCAGATAACACCACATGGAGGAGCCAGAGTTATACATGGATTATATTGGGATCTGTACTTCCTCATCAAAGATGGTTAAAATTAAATTTACATATGCTTCTCTGAAGTATCAAAACCTATGTTTAGGTAAAAGGCACATAAATGCATATAGATTATAGACAGAGACATCATTTAAAAATGTATCAGGTAAAGTAACACAGCCTACATCTTGATGGCTATGCAAAAAATATGGTAAATATGTTTAACTTGCATCCTCTTTCAAATAAATGAAGAGACACATTTTTTTTTACACTTGGTTCTAAAAATATTTATCCTCAAAAAAGTTAAGTGGGCTATAATATACTATATTACGGATCATATTTATTTTCCTAAGTTCATAATAGTTATTCATTGCTATCTAATTATTATAAATCACTCACTTCCTCTCTCTTTAGATCACATTCCCTGAAGCTAAAACAAGCCTGATTGTTTTTATTTCTTGAGTCACATCCTCAACCATCTTCCCTCTGCCCAGGGCCAAATACAATACTTTCCTAGAAAACAAAGCCTGTGAGGGCCACAGTCACCTCCAATTTGTAGAGGTCCACAACATTTCTGAGAACTTCAAGCCTTTTCTGACACCTTAATGTCCCCACACACAATCATTTGAGATTAACACAGCAGTTACACAAGACTGTGTATTTGTGAGGTGGATAAAACACAATGAGCTGAGCACTGAAGGCCATACTGTGGTCAACATTTGCTTGGTTGGCTCCACATTGACCTGCGCTTTAACACACACTGTTCTGGGGAATTTTTCAGGTATGTCGGAGACATGCTGGCCTGGCTGCACCAAGCTACCGCCTCAGAGAAAGAGCATCTGGAAGCTTTGCTGAAACAAGTAACTGTGCTAGGTGAGCCCCATACCTATATCTAGTTCTTCACCAGCTTATACATGATGGAGAATCTTATGCACAGTGCCTGGCTAAGGCTTACCACTGTGTGTCGAATTTTTAAGAGAGAGTACTAAAACCCTGAAGTTTTTACAGGAGAAAACCCTCACTTCTCCATTTCACCACAAGCTTTGTCACACAGCACAAGACAGGCTCCATATTAATCATCATTATCATTGTCATTCATTCATTCATTTATCTTCTTCAACTTATTCCCTGTTAGAGGTCACAGGTGACTGGAACCTATTCAGCAGCTTTGGGCCTGAGGTGGGGTACACCCTGGACAATGGCCAGATAGTCACAGTGACAGAAAGCTGTTTACTCTCAGATTCATTCAATAGGGGCAGTTTAGATTCACCAGTATCTATGTCTTTGGATGGTGAGAGGAATCTGTAGAGAACCCACAGTATTGCAGGAAGGACATGTAGACTCCTCACAAAATCAAAATCAAACTCATGAGCTCTTGCTGTGAGGCAGGGGTACTTATCACTCTGCCACAACTGCCACCCCAATAATCATAATAACTTCAATTTTATTAACAGCTAGGGAAACGACATCAAAGCTGTCATCAGGCAAAATTTATTAACAGTTCTCTACTCGGTGAAAATATTCTCTGAACTAAAAAGATAAATACTCAAATACTAAATATATACTCATTCAACAAAATCACCAAAATCCAAATTGACTTTTGATAAGAAGAGAGTACAGAAACTTTTACAGTTAATATCAACTCATGTGCTGTATTAAGATGTAAAGTACAGTACAAAGGTGAAAAAATCTAATTAAATATATGTAGTAAAGTAACGTGGACAGTGATCACTTTCATTGAACACTTCAATTTCAAATAATAGGGCATTGACTTCTTTATGCTTAATGCCTCTATTGTGTTGCCTCTGTTGTATTATCAAAGATAGATAAACTAGATGTTTATTTCTTCCTCTTTCACTGATGCAAAACTTTAAATGGCTACGTAATAACTTTATGACTACCTCATGATGTTATTGGTCTCTTATGTAGCCCTTCAAAATTAAAGCTTTTCATAAGTCATTACCTATAATAAAGTAAAATAAGCAACTCCCTCCTTTATTCTTGCCTTAGATGGGTGGCACTGGAACATGAGTTAGCTCTAACAAAAGAAAAATGTAAATTTGTTTTAGCAGCTGTTTCTGCTTTTGTAAATTGTCCTAATTGGATGTCAGCAATTTGTAAAACCACATACCTCTTACTGTTTATGCTATGGCTAAATTGATTTTTTATTTTTGTAACATTTGAAACCCATACACATATCTATTACAAATGATTTAAAACCCCAACTGTTGTTTTCAGGTGTTGAGGAGAACATGCAGGAGGTGGTGGGACACATTACTGAGGGAGTGTGCAGACCGCTTAAGGTGAGAAGCCACACTGTTTAGTCTGTTTGTCCTTCTGTGTACAATTTATGTACTCTTTGTGTTATTCATATCCTCCAGGTCCGGATAGAACAGGTCATTGTGGCTGAACCTGGCGCTGTCCTGCTTTACAAGCTCTCTAACCTGTTGAAGTTCTACCATCACACCATCAGGTATTACATTCTAGTTTGTAGCAAAACTAAATTTACCTCTAATAATGTCTCTTATTCTTGTTTTGCAATTTGGTGCATTTTCTGTTTTTCACATAACCTTAAAATGATCAGCATTTTGTTCTCAGTAAAATACATTATTGATTCTATTTTTGTAGACCCCAACAGACAGAGATGATTCAGCGCATTAATCATAAATGCAGTCCATATTGACTTGTTCCTTTGTGTTTTTTTTCCAGCTCCATCATTGGAACCAGTGTGGCTTCTCTTCTTATGACAATAGAGGAAATGCACATCCTTAGCAAAAAGATGTTTTTTAATAGTCTGAGCCTCCACGCGAGCAGACTGATGGACAAGGTAATCTACGGCAAAGATGAATCATGCCAAACCATTCCTTTTATTAGGTGTAATTGTAATTTGGATGTATAATGCAAGACTATTTGTAACACTATTTAATAACAAGACACAGTTTTGCCAAGCTTTATTTGTGTTTTCAAAACTTCCATGTAAGATTGTAAGAGTTTTGTGTTCTGAGCAGTTTTGAGATATTAAGTTTTAAAGTCTGCATATTTTAATTGGCAAAGGGCCTCTGACTTGAGCATCTTGGTATGTCTGAACAAGAAACTTCTATGAGCCATAACTTTTGGACTATTTGCACACTGTGTGGAGTCTTATGCCATTAAAAGATGTGGCTCTCACTAGTAGTTTCCATGTTATGACCTCCCAAAAACTATAAATGTCACAATAAACCACGGTAAGTTTTTCAACTCAATAGTCAAGTGGGAAATGTTTCTAAAATTTGCTGATTCTTCATGGAATGACCCAACAATGACATGTGGAGCAATTTTTTTTCCAGATAAAAGTCCAAAAATGCTTTGAAGCCTGTGTAATATTTATTGGTTCTCCAAGGGAATCTCAAAAACTCAACTCAAAAAATTTCAAATATGGTTTTGTTGACTGCAAATGTAAATGAAATAAAAATATACAATATTTAAAACAAGAAGATTACATATATTTATCTATAACTATGAATGATTACATTATAAATTGTACTATATTACCAACTTTATTACTTACAAAATAAAGTTTTGTAATAGTTAACACTCACGTTTATTTATGGTTGACTCTTAAAAAATTAGCATATAGTTCCAAGATTTTTTCAATTTTTTTTCAATTAAATATTAAATTAAAATTGAAATATTATATAACAATATAAAATATTATATTTATATGTATTTTTAGTCATAAGAAAACAAATTCCATATTATTAGAATAAAAATCATCAGAAATATTACATTTGGAAACGTTACGGAGAGATAAAACGTCACGTCAATTATTTCTTTCATAGAATGAACTTAAATTTAATCATATAACTTAATAGAGTAATTATTATTGATAACTTTTCATGGCTTGACTTTAAGCATTTTCAAACTCTTGCCAGTCATTCAAGTAGCCGACATGTTTAGAAAAAAAAAGACATTAAGCTATAAGAATGGTTTGATTAAATTTTAATGTGAATTTATCTATAATTAATAAGCTAAACAATGTCTGGGTTTTGTTTCATTTTTAGTATAGAAAATAATCAAAAGTAATGTCATGTGAATGTCTTGTGATTGACCTGACAGACTTAAGCTATGGCCAAGGGTCAGTAGGTGCTTGATAACTCTTAACAATGGGACATGTGTGGAATTAACACTACTGAGGACTGTGCACTTAATTAAATCGTTATTATGGAGAGCCCTGCTAAAGCAATGCATAGAAATCTACAGTAATAATTCAAATATTTTGGTAAATGTAAAAAATAGCAAATATTTTATTCATTTATTGACAGTGGACAGTGGTCTAATGATATCAGGAGGTTAAAAAAACCCTCAAAATACACATGGACCAGAGTGTATACCAAGTACTCAAGCGACCAGGGTTCCATTCTGGCTCGAATAGTATGCTCTCAATGTCATTCCCCTTCTCTCACCCTAATAGTCTATCTAATAAAGCCTGAATAGCCCTCCAAAAGTAATCCTTTAACTATACATTTACAGATAGACTACAAAACAAAATTAATAATTAACAATCAACAACTGATTTTTACAGAATATTCTCTTAATAATAATCAAATGTTACAAACAAATAATAATCAACCACAAACAAAATCAAGTCCCATCACCTAATTTTTGCCATATTTGTTAAAAATAGACCTTTTGATGGAGGGTAAGCTTTTTTGCAATTAATAATACAGATTTCAAATAAATCTATTTCTGGAGCACTTTCAGTTGTAAACACCTCTCACTTTAAAATCAAAAATTGCACTCGTTGCCAGAAGTGTTTACCTAAATTGACATCCAAATATACCTTGGCACGAGCAGAGCCTCTTCCACAAAACACGCTGGCTGTTTCCAGATCAATAGTAGTTACACAAATTATCCCAGCAGCTCAATATTAATCAAGTTGAAGGCCCTCTGGGTTTTACTGTCTATTCCAGCTAATGCCAGGAACACAGGCTTCTTATAATTGGCTCTATTAGCTGCACAAAGGTGGCAGGGCTTAGTTCTGTGACTGGAGACCAATGAAATCAAAACCTCCTTCATTATAAAGCTCTTGTGACGAGCTGCTCATGGTCACAGCAGGGAGTGCCATGTGAGGATTGCTCATTTTTAAAGATACGAACTTCAGTGCTTCTCCGTATGTCTCTGTGAAGGCTGTATTCCTGAGAAGACTACCTTCAAACTCTAACAAAAACTCACTTTGCTCCATCTGTCTCTGTGTGTGCAGGTGGAGCTGCCCCCTGCCGACCTCGGTCCTACTGCCTCGCTCACACAGACCCTGTCCCTCCTCAGGGAGGTGCTGGCCTCCCACGACTCCTCCGTGGTTCCGCTGGACGCTCGCCAGGCAGACTTTGCTCAGGTAATCAAACATTCAGCAAGTAGGAGACTGAAAAACAGAATTATGTTGTATACAAAGAGACAGAGGTTTACAGTTTTGTTTCGTATATATACATCAAATTAAAAAGATAGAGATTTGTTTGTTGTTGCTTTTTTTTTTTTTTTTTTTAACATCTATATCGCAAAGAACTACTTGTATTGGGATAATATTACAGTCTTCCATCTGACATGAGATGAGATTCATACTTTGCATATCAAAATAATTGTCCAGTCAGAGCCTAAAATCAAACTCTGGTGTGACTAAAAACCACCCAAAAGAAAGAAAGTTACATTTAAACTTAAAGTCTTTGTTTTAGTCTTCATTTAAAAGCCTTGTATTTTTTTCATAAATTTAAATTAAATTGACCTTTTAAAAGTCATATCTTTTTACAGTATTTAGCAAAAGTATTTCATATTGTGTGTATGTCTAATATCATCCAGCAAGTTACCATAGGATGTCGTTTGGCCCAAAATATTCCAGATATTTTTTTTTTTTTGACTCCACGTTCCTACTCTAGTGCTTAAAACAGCATATATTTTAGCACAAAACTATATATTTTCAACATCATTTTAATGGTTCTTGACATGACATTGGAATAGTCAAGCCTGTCTCACTGACACAGTACCCTCAGCTGGACAGAAACCTCCAGTGGAACTTTGCTGTCCACAGGATGAAGACTTATCACAAGAGATAACCTGAGTGACATGCTTTACAGTTCAAATAGAAGGTGAAGAAATAGGCTGATACGATACACTGGACCATAGCAGAGTCACTTGTACAGAATACACTAAAATGACCCTACCGTTTCATCTCACTGGCTGGGATAGTCTCCACTTGTAAATTGCTCCGCTTACACAGTTGCAGAGTGTCAGAGTCTGAAGGGATCTGCGCCCTCTCCTGGCTAAAAGTTACACAGTTCCCCTTTAAGATTAGGTGCACACTGACATTTATATGTCAGACAGAGTACTAACAGTAACTCTTACCACAGTTTGAAAAGCACTGGCCATCCACTAGGGATGGATTATTTTAGCCATTCACCAAATAAGCGTTTATTTATATGTAGGTCATCTTTCTTTATTCATGAAAAACGAATGTGTTATATTTTTGTTGAATGTAAATGAAGTGATACATCATTTGAATTGCCAGGCTGTAAATGTGTTCACACCTTTTATGAGCTGTTTTAAAACCAGCCAAACGTTGTTCATTTATTCCTCACTTGGACCTCCCAGGTGCTGTCCTGCATCCTGGACCCTCTCCTACAGCTGTGCACCGTGTCGGCCAGTAACCTGGGCACTGCCGACATGGCCACCTACATGGTCAACTCACTGTATGTCATGAAGACCACACTGGCTCTCTTTGAATTCACCGACAAGAGGCTAGAGATGCTCGAGTTCCAGGTCAGCTATACTCTATATTCATGTACTGTTAATTATTCTCTACACTGTACAAAAAGTGACCCTATTTTTTATGCTATTAATATAAAGTAGACCATCACACCTAAATAGAAAATAAATCTCTGAAAACTGCCACAAAATTACAAAAATTACGCTGTAGTCTTGTGAATGAATTATTCTCCTCCCTTTTTGTTTATAACCATAATGGCTTATCTTTCAGTAAGATTTCATTTTTCTCTCTCATAGAAAAGTCTGCGTCATGCATTGTTGCTCATACTCAAAAGTGCCATCTATCCAGCTATTTTTAGTGCATCTTTTGTAATTGAGCGGCACAAGAGCTCCCATGGAAGTAGCACAATGATTCTCCATTAAGCCCGAGTACAATTAGATCACAATGCAGCCTTTGACTAGATATTCAGCCGCACTCTCTCTTACATTTTCCAGATCGAGGCTCATCTTGACACACTGATCAATGAGCAAGCGTCCTACGTTCTGACCAGAGCCGGACTGAGCTACATCTACAACTGTGTGCAGCAGCACAGCCCCGAGCAGGTCTCACATCCACAATTTCATATGCACTTTCCTCACCTCTTCTGTTAGGCTGCCTAATGGCCCTCTTTTTTATACTTTTTACTCTTCAGAGCTTTTATTATATCATACTTCCAATTTGCTCCTCACAATGGCTGTCACCATGGTTACCTCATGAACAATGTCTTTATTAAGGAATAATACCATTTCTATTAGATTTTCAAATGAGAAAGGGGCAAATGGAGGCTGATTCCATTATGATCTATTAGAATATATTATCTTCTGCAGAAATGTCCTGCTCAGTTGAGAGATCAAATGCCCCATAGCCTTTCTCTCTTATTTTAACACATTCTGCCACTAGGCTGACTAAGACCCATAGTTGTGGTTTAGCATGCTAGTCTTTAAGACCCGGGTCATGTCGGGACACACCACACCCTTCTGCTGCCGCTGCTGCTCTAAAGCTGCAAAGACTGCCATTTAAGCACACAACTTTTTTTCACTCTTTTTGGGTGGCCTGTTTTAGAATGCCCTAAATAGTATAGAAGTAAAGAGGAGCTGTTCTAAGTCAATATTATACATCTTAGACTTAGTGTACATTAACTTTTTACAGTAGTTTTAAAGGTGCATCGTGTGAATTGTAGTATAAAGTTGAACATAATGAACACATCAGTCCAAAGAATAGTGTATAATCACATCAAAATAACACACTTGCATTTGTCTGTTTCAGAAAACAAGACCTTTAAAGCTGAACAAAGCCAAGAGCAAGTTTTATTTGCTTCCTGTTTGTTTCAACTTTGATTTAAAGTTGATCCATCAGACCCATTTTTACAGGGTTTTTCATAGACAATTACATGTCCCTGCAAAAAAAAACAAAAAACATTTTGGCCATAAGATGTCACCAAAGAAGTCCGAAAACAGCACAATCCACATTTAAGAGAACAGACTGCAGGACCTAAGTGCATCTAGAGATACAGAAGTCCAATAAGACTGTAGCATCTGGATTTGTGATTTTAGCTACATCTCTTTAGAAGAACGCTACACTTGCATAACACCTAATGCTAGTCAGTGCCACCAACTTGTTCATCACTGAAGTATGATGTCAGATGTGAACTGTCCAAGATGTAAGCATCATTTGTTTGCTATGTTAGCTACTTGACTACGTCACTTGTTAACTGGTCGATGCTAGAAAGTATGGGCCGGTCAGAATGTCTGCTGTGATTGGTTGTTGCAAACCGAGGGTGTTTCAGGTATCTTTGTTGCTCCGACTCCTGGACTTAGAACTGTGACATTATCAGACACCATATATTTTATAGTAGATCATGTTAGTAACTTAGTTTTTTGCTGATCATAACCAAGAGTTGTTCTTGCTTTGAAATTCTCCAAAAGGTCTATTAGTTGGTCAAGTTTTAACGTTCCAACTTTATTTTTTACGTACATGTGGTTTAAAGCTGGTTTAAAAGCAACAGAGGGTTTTCTGTAGCTACAATCTATTAATCTAGTTCCGTAGTTACTCTGTAATGTGTAGTTTTAAGATGGACAATTCTTATACACACAGTTCCTTTTTTTGAGCCATCTGTGCATCTCTGCAAAATCTTTTATGTTAATATTTAAATGAACTGTGTTTCAGTAAAACACAACATCTCAAAAGTCACAGCTTGGCTCTAATTTGGGTGCAGTAATGTGTCTATCAAGCAATGAATGCTAGCAAATGTAATGCATAATATTTAAAGTGTCATAAGTTGACTGACATTGACAAGAAACTAATCACAGCAGTTAACAAGTTAGACCCTCCCTCCTCACTGAAATAACCAATACCAGCCCATATTTTCTAGCATCAACCTTGTTAACTTGTTGATGCTAGTTAGCACCACCTTCCTGTCTCCTCCTCCTTAAGACTCTAGAAAAATCAGGTGTGCTGGTGAAGATCGTGTCACATGTCCATGCAGGGCTACCATAGCTGCTCACATGCTCCAAAAACAAAGTGTGAGGTTTGGAATAGGCATCTACACTTCTGACACAAGATGTCCTCCAAAAAAGCCCCAAAACAAAACACCCCCACATTTAAGAAAACAGATTAAAGTGCATAATGAGGTAAAATTGTCCATAAAGACTTTAGCATTTGGCTAACCAATGTTAACTACATTTACATCTAGAAGGCTACACTTTCTTCACTCTTAATGCTAGACAGTGTCACAAACTTGTCTGTATTCCTGATGTTGAATATTCTAGGGGGCATCATAACCTTGGTCTGGCGGCAGCATAAGATATAAACAGACACAGATGTTAGCAACAGTGATTAGCCATGTTAGCTATATGGCTATGTCACTTGTAAACTTGATTCTAGTCACCTTTCCTGTCTTCACCTCCTTAGCCCTCTAGAAATATCAGGTCTAAGGCTAACAGTTGATCCTTGGCGTCTGAAGTGAGCCATGGTCCAGACCAGTGGATGCTTATTTTTGAATTGAATGGCCAAAAGGCAAAGTTGTAAAAAGATACAGAGTATTAAATTTAGTATGATAAAGAAGAGAAAAAGTTTAGCTGTTATGAAGGCAGTCTAACTACCAGGTGCTACTATTTGAGTAACCATATGCCTTTCGATGACAAGAGCCATAAAAAAACCTGAAAAGAAGAAAACAGCGTCTCAGATTGCAAGTGTTTTACTGACTAGCAGCGGGGTAATGACTTTGTAGGTTGTAGTATGTTTGTTAATGTGCCCACGTCCCCATAAAATCACTTTTAAGCACTGCACTGCTGCTCTAACCCTTGTACTGCCTACGATTCGCTGCTTTTAATGTAGGCAATTTAGGCATTTAAGCTTGACTTTAATGTGGCCATTGAGGATAATGAGTGTCGGTTAATTGCCTTAAAGGTACTTACTGTTGTGCTCACAATGACAGTCTCCGGTTTCTAGAGGTTTGTCAGGTTAGCGTCAAGAATAAAGGGGGACATGGGGTCTTGGACAAAATCCACATTCATGTTGGTGTCCTTAGAAATTTTGAAATTAGGCTTTTACTTGTTGACAGTAAAGTTCTGTAAAATATACACCGCAACACTTTTTAAAAAAAATAAATTTAATGAAAACACACCGGAAAGAACAATGTAGAGAAATACTAGGACTCACCACATTTGCTCAGTTGGTCGATTAGTTATGCTCCAAATCTCAGTGGTTGGTGTGGAAACCACCCTAGGGCTCTTTTTAGTGGGGGCCCATATTACTGGACATGAACCAGTGTTACACAATGGTCTACATTGTATGGATCAATGGGAGATCCATACGGGACTGGAAGAGCTAATGGTCTATCATTAATTTGGATTAATGGAATGCAATTTATTTTCTCATTGTTTTCTAAAGCAATGTGATATAATGTACGTGACCGACAAGGGTAGATATTAAAAAATGTATGCTTTATAATGTGTCAAAGGAAGTGTAACAGATTTTGTAAAACCAGAATACACCACAGCAAGCATGATAGGGGTGGGAAATTTTTTTTTTTTTTTCGATGCATCGCGATTCATGTTAAAAAGACCAACTTCATTAAAAGCTACAGTATGGTATATTAAGTATTTTATAAGAAAATGTATAGAAACATATGCATCGTTCTTAAATTGAATCGCCCCCTGAACCAGAATGGTATCTAATCGTGAGATGACCAAAGATTCACACCTAAAGCATGATAAGATGTACAATGATGTGAATGATGAGATCTATGTTTTTTGTGTGAAAGCATAAAAGTTGTTGAACTGTAGTGGTCTTTCAATGAGCTATGAGGGAAAAACTAAGTACCCCTGATTTAATAGCTTGTCGCAGCCATAACTTGAAGTAATAGTTTACTTCATTTTATAGTTTTTAGCATTGTTGGGAAGAAATGTTGGCCTTTAGTCTTTTAGAAACTTTACTATAGTTCATAAAGGTTTTGGACATTAACTTATGCACAGATCACATAAGGTCCTACCACAGCATTTTCAATAAGATTTAAATCTCGACCCCTGATGTGGTTTTACTAAACTATTTGAATTTAAAGTCCTGAATAAACTGAGAATAACATCCCAATTGAGGGTTTTATTTCTCAAATTCAGTCGAATAACAAGGAGCTTTTCAGTGCTTTCACCACGGCAAAAAGAGTCAAATAAAACAAGAGTGTTTCCCACCTGACATGTGTTAGCTCTCAGACTCAACACCGGATTAGATTGTTTTTACAGACACACCATTATTGCATTGTGACTATGAGTGTGTATGAGTCGGACTAAAGCTGATCAATTTCTATCTTAGGGCCCTCTGTCTCTTCTTCCCAGCATGGACAGCTCATCCGTCAAGGCAGCCATGGTAAGTTTAACAGATCTTTAGACATCATATTGACCATTTCAGCTCTACTATATTACCAGTTGTAACAGGATTTGCAAACAATTGCTCTGAATTTCTGTCATATGTTTGTTGCTGAGAATCTTCATTCATATGCTCCAACATAGCCATAATATATGATTTTGCCAGGATTAATTGATTGCTTATTATCCAAAGTCAAGAGTTTCAGACACATTTCCTGTTATGTGTACATTTAATAATAGGAATGTTCAACCTCTATCGATGTAAACAACAGTTGGGATATATACTGATAACTCTAACAATTCCTCATTAGCATTGGTTTCTTTTTACACACAGGTCCAGTTTGATCGGTACTTGTCTTCACCAGACACGCTAGTGATGCCACAGCTCAACTTCCTTCTCAGTGCAGCCATTAAGTAAGTCCCTAATGCCAATCACATTTCATTGACATACAGTAACATTCTCAAGGGTCATGAAGCTTTCTCAAACTGCGTATATGAGTGTAACTCCACTCATTGCTCATTAACATAGTATTAACATTTGTGGAGGTTCCCTGTCATCCAGGTAGTCATAACCCCATAGCGTTATAAAATTGATTTGTAATTAGCATGATATTAACATAAGAAATTCCCCTGCAAATGCCCATATATTAACGTAAGCAAGGCATTGGGCCAGACAGTTAAGTGCACTGCTTGACCAAATCCTAAAATGAGAAGCAGTTTGCCCACTGTCGCACTTAAGTACAGCTTTTTAGAGCATCTGTAGTGGTGAAAAACACTAAAACACACACAGTGTAAACACAATAGTATATATGTGAAGTGTATATTGGGCTCCAGTTAAAGGTTAAAGGTGATATTACAAAAAATGTGTAAAATAACGTAGTCTACAATCATGGTTTAATTAAAATATGTAAGTCTGTTAAAATGATATAACTGTGTTATTTTCATGGCTGAGGTGTGCGCAAGAGTGATTGTTCTTGGGATTTGTTGCAGGAAAAACTTTTTCAGTTAAGCAAAAAGTGGTGAATCCCAAAAATCTTCCTAAGTAAGAGTTAAGTAGAAATTTCTTCATACAAAGCTCAATGAATGAGGCCCATTTAATCCTATTACACTCAGATCTGTGTGTCAAGAATACCTATATTAACAAACACATATATTAAAAGAATATAATTGAATATAAAAGACCACAATAACAAAATAGTAATATTCCAAAAGCAGTAGCAGTTAAAGTAAATGATAATATCTATGTCACAGTGCACAATAAAAGCTTACTGGATTACTGAGTGGTCTAAAGTGAGAGTTGTAAGATGTAATGTGTGTATTGGGATTTGTACACATTTGAAATATGTGGTAGTCTTAATACTCGCCAGTCTTTTATGAGTGGCTTTAAAAGAGAATTTAAATGGTACTTTTAAACAGAACAATATATAAATATAAAAAAGGGCCAAAAAAAAAAGCCATGTATAAACAGACTATACAAAAGCCATTTATATAAGCTAGAACTCTAGAGCCAGTGCTTTCTCGTTCTAATCCTGTAATTATTCATTCAATCATAACATAAAAGCAAATATTTACTCTGTGTTTACAACCCTCCGTATAGAGTAAAGTCACTTGTTCAACATTCATTAGCCTCCCGAATGTAATGCGACCATTCATTGTTACATGCAAAACAAAGCACTCAGCTAAATGCACACGAGTCGGGATGGTAAATTGCCTACGCCGCGGACACACCGGTGGAGCAGTCAGCGGGCCGGGTCCTGTATTTGTCTTCCTGATCAGAAAATGCACATGCTTTTAGCTCGATCCAGCAGCGCTACATTGAATGGCCCTTTCTGTGAGTCACGTTTACTGGGAAGTGCAGCAGCAGGCTTGAGGAGCACTCTGTACATCAGGTTAATGTTCTCTATTAATGGACATGGGGAGGACTGATGTGCAGGACGCCATTAATTAGCTTCTGGTCCATTTCTCACTCACAACCCGCTCCCTGGAATCGTTCTCCCCCCACCCTCGCTTTTTTTTTTTCTCTCCTGCAATATCTCTCGTGTTTGCTCCAGGGCTCACCTAAAAGCATGAAAAAAAACACCTGAATGCCATCTGAAACACTCCTGAACTGCACTAATAATGGGAATGTACTTTTAGACTTTGGTTTAGTGTACTTGGTAAAGAGTGAGGTGTAATACGCAGCAGCACAATGGTTCTGTTCTCTGTGGGGCCAATTAAATATATGGATCTCAAGAGCCAGAGTGGGATACAAGCGCTGCGCTCCCACTGCGTCCTCAAGGCCTCTCAGAGGGATCTTCAGTCTGACTGCAGCATCCTCCAACTTGCCTCCAACATTCAACGGCAATCTTCAATAGTGTTTTGTTTTATATTTAGAACAAGTTCAAATTTTAAGATAGTCAAAAAAGGAAAGATTTGTCCCTTGACGTATAGTAAAGTATAAACAGTTATTCAGTTATAGTGTATAGGTTACAAAACTACTCTCTTGAGGCTATGTATGTTAACTTTATGCATCCATAGATGGCAGTGTGCACCACAAGCTGCAACTTATCGTTTTGACACAGTGGCAATGATCACTGGACAAAACAATCATTTTAGGTAAATTATTTCACATGGTTGGTCTATGTTTTTGACTAATTCTTCAATATAATAATGTTCTTCAAGTATGTTTAGGCAGTATGACCACAAACCAATATCACAATTACTGAATACTGTACCTTATCAGTGGTTAATGAAAATTGTTTTGTTTTTTGGCCTGACAAAAAGTTTTGCAGTATGAATAAGCTCAAGCATTTTCAGTTTTTCTCTTTACGTTAATATGTTGGAAGCCATTCTAGTCTTATCAAAGCCTACAAAAGTCTGCAGTGTTGTGAGTTTTAAAGTAAATTGATTACATAATGTCCTTAATCTGACCCAATGATAATAGTGATTATTATTCTGGTAATAATTCAGGAGCATTTTTTGGTTGTTTTTTTTAAAAAGATTTTGTGATGTCACAAATGACTCCCTGATTGTTTCCTACCTGACACAGCAATGATCTTTCAACAAAAAACTAATTTAGGGAAAATGATTACTGATGGCTGTCTCATCAGGACAAATTATATGACATAAGAATCTATTTTGAAATATGCTGTGGCAATACGACCTCAAACCAATGTTACAGTTAACTGAATATTGTACCTTCATTGTAAACAATGGGATTTGTTTTGTTTTTTGGCCCATGTTTTTTTAATTTGAACTGAAATAATCATGATTATGACCATAAATGAACAGCCCTACTGCGAGTGGAGCATTTTTCTGCTAAACATTATATTTCTAAGCTTTTGAAGTGTCTTAAATTGCTCAGTTATAGTCACATTAAGATTTTCAAAATTTTGTGATGTCACAAATAACTCAATATTTGGCTACACAATATGACCCCACATCATTATCATAATGACCTCGAAATGTATTTTTGTCGTAGGCCCTCATACTTCATGGACAAGGTTTGCAGTGTAATTATGCTAACTACAGCTATTACTATTACACATTAAAGGTCTATAAAGTCCCAAGTCCCACATTTTTAAAAATCTAAACAGAATACTATATTTACAAACCAAAATGTTTGATGAGGCCAAAGAAGACAGTCAGATTTTGCCCCTTAAGTTAACATGTATTTAAAGCTGGTAGATAAGAAGTGCTCAAAAACGTGAGCACCAAATCTATCTTTGTTAATTCTGTAATGTGGCGTGTTGCAGGGAGCAGATCTTCCGTCAGTCCACAGAGCTGGTGTGCCGAGCCTATGGGGAGGTCTACGCAGCACTGACCAGTCCCCCTAATGGCTACAAGGACTCTGAGAACCTGGTTCCTCGGTCGCCTCAGCAGGTCCAGACCTTACTGTCCTGAGACTCTCTCTTCCACCTGGTTGGAATAAAAAACATCCAGAGAGAGACAGAGCAACCATGGTTATTTAAAGAGCAGAGTCGCTGGAACGGTACAATCACATAAATGTATATAAACGCGGTTGTGAAGGTGGGGTTCTTTGTGGGATGTGGGTCGCTGACCTAGGAGTGTGCTCGTCTGTATATAGAGCCTGCTGTGTGCCAGGAGGAAAGAACATTATATGTATATGATCCATTTACTGACTTGTGCAGGCGGTCGGCTTGTTTTTCTGTCTGTACAGCGCTGAAAGTGTCTTCTGTCTGTGTGTGTCAAGGCTAAAATTGTTCAAAGCAATGTCTTTTATTGAAATATTGAATATAAAAGTAAAACACTACTCTGAATCAAAAGGCTTGTCCTGTTTTTTCAGAGAACTTTGCCTCAAGAGAACCCTCATACACTTTGGGTTCATAGGGATAATAAGGAAAATCTCTCATGCCGGCTTTGTCCGTTCAAACTCACAAGATAAGATGATTAATTAATAGTAAAGTTTTTCAGTACTGGGATTTGTCAATTAAAAAAAATCAACCACATGAATGTCTAAACATTAAATTAAATCATTAAAAGATAAATATCTCAAAATTATCTTAAAAGTTGGATGTACTACGTTATTAAGTTGCATGTTGCTTTTCTCCTTTTTCTCTTTTTCAGAATGGCAACCACTTTTTGTTTATATAAAAGATTTACTGTGTTCCAAAAGCCAAAACTTCAGGATTTTCAAGATTTTGTGATGTCACAAATGACTAAAGTCCTGACCTGGATACATTTAATATTACTGTAATTACTATCAGATAATATAAACATTATATATATATATATATATATATATATATATATATATATATATATATATATATACACAATACAATATAAAACAACACTGGTGTGCTAGGGACCAGAGGCCAATCACAACAGTGACATTCTATTGACCAATCACAGCATACTGGTCTTGAGGAAGAGGTATTAAAGGTATAGACATTAAAATGTTTTTAATCAGTTGGACAGAATTTTCAAAAATGTATCAATGAAAAAAAAGTTTTGAAAAGTTTTTGCATTTTTCTCCTAAAGATAAGTCATGAAAAGAACTATATTTCAAAACAATTTTGAATATGATAAATATACAATATGAATTCAATCCAGTCTGTAAGGCTGTTTGTGCTTCCTTCAGAATAGCTTCCTATATTGTTCATAGAAATGGTTTACTAAATCCTATAAGCCAAAGCTGCAAAAAGCTTACTGGACTTGCCATGGGGTGTTTTTGTGATGTCACAAATGACTCAGTTAGTCCCGACCAGAATATTGGCATTTGTTCAGACTGCAATTCCAACCTAACACTCTCATTTTTAGAGCCTGTGAGCACCTATGGTAGCCATGGAGGGACATGCTGTTGTCTATAAACAAACCCAGTTGAAATCAGAGGTGAGATTACTTGAAAATATAATAAAAGCATAAATAACCTTTAGAAATTAACTTCATAATATATAGTTCGTAATGCAAGATTGTATTAAAAAGAAATGAATATGCTTCTCCTCCAGTGGTGCTCAGTTTGTTCACTCTGGGCTAAATGCTACAAAGCTTTAAATATATTTTTTTTTCCACGATAGACAAATGCTAAGAGTTTTTTTTTCTTTCTTTCTTTTTTTTAATCACTTAAACTAAACTAATGGTAAAATTAAAGATTAGACCACTGTGCCATGTTGTATACTACGACATTTGTAGATATATGCAATACAATACACCACAACAATTACACTGCACTGTTTACAATGGAGGAAATTCTGAGCATATCAACTGTCACTATGTTGCAATAACCTCCAATAAACCCAAAATACAACAGTAAATAGAGCCGACCAGTGATTCCGTCTACTGTTGTGTATCTGACATCGAGGTTAATGGCAGCCGGCCTGGTGTTGGCAGCGCTGGCAGCTCTGAGGCCCAGGATTTCCCCAGCTTGCCGGATGTTCCTCGGATATCATTGGCCAGGACATTGAGTACTGTGAATAAATGGAATACCACAAAGTCGAGCATCTGGCCGCTGCGCTCCGGTTCTTTAAATAGAGCAGCTCTCTCTTCCAGTTCTCTTTGGCTTCAGTCGATACAAGACAAATTCCTCAGTGTTTTCTCTCAGCAACTCTCTCTTGTTGACAACATAATGATTGAGTAGTCAGTTTTATTCATAAACTTTTGAGTCTGGAATACAAAACAGTAAAAGCTTAGAGTCTTGTATGTGAGCACACCTTTGTGAATTAAAGTATAATATGAAAATCATTTTATATTGGGCCAAGATAAACATAAATATCATAATATAATGTTTTGATGAACTGATCAGAGTGTCAAGGGACTGAATTCTGCAGCCTTTTCAATTTCCTGTTCAGAGGTGACACATGAAGCATTAGTCCTACATAAATGTCTATTATCTGTGTATTATGCCTATTATTATGATGGATTATATTACATGGCATTATGATATAAGATATAATGGAGCATATTGAATGTAAATTGCAGTAGGGTTATAGTTTAGCATAGGATATTATACTAAGATTTATTACTACTGGTAAAAAAAAAACAAAAAAACAGTTGTTACAATATAGATATCATATATCACAGAGGGTTGGATTTAATAAGGTTACACTTCTGCCCACTCCTTTTTGTGCAATCAGGTTATGTGGATTGAATGAATTCATTTTCTATGTACTTGCTCTTCTATGCATTTATTTGACTTTCTTGTACATGTTTAAAATAAACAATAGTTTTATGGGTTATCCTAGAGAGAAGGAACATGCTTCTTTTATAACAGCGTATGTAAAAGTTGTAAGCATAAATTGATGGTAAGTGAATGTAACTACTTGTCTTTAAATGCTTTGTTTTAAATAACATAAAACATAACACATAAAACCCCAACAGGTATTTTATGTAAATTACCCATGTCTTTTTTTTTTTTCAATTTATTTCCAGTCCCTTTCCTACATCAGTTATTTGACAGCAGAATGATTTTTGTTTAAAAACACCACTAAGTATGGACACAATGGCTTGCTCTGTTAACGTAAATGGGACACAATGCTAACTGAAGTAAAATATTGTCTGGGCCATCACAGGAAGCAGCAATCAATTGGAATATTGTTTTAAGATGATAGATAATTTACATGGTCAAAAGATTTTCCCAATGTCATTCCCCTGTCTATCTGATAGCTATCAATTAAAGGCAAAAAGGACCCCAAAAATAATCAAAACATAAAAAAAAGCTTAATTTTTTGTGGTGCCTCGTTGGTTCACCTGGTGGAGCACAGACCACATTACTCCAGAGGCTTGGGTTTGACTCTGGCTTATTTTCCCCTGGCTATCTGACTGTCTATCAATTAAAGGCAAAATGTGTATGTAATTTCAAGTTTTTATTAACTGATTCAACACTACCTCATTTACCTGCTATAAGTACATAAATCAAACCTAACCTACTAAGCTAACAATCATCCATCTAGCTACAAATACTGCTCATCTGCTGCTAGCTTGAACCCTGTGAACAGAGACACATGTAGTTGTTATTTGTTCAGTTCTGTCATTTTATTGGATGACAGGGAAGGGATACTAGAATTTTGATTCTCTGTTGTAAAGTTAAGAGATTTGATTAAGTTAGGAGCCATGTTACTGACGCTCTACAACCGTTATGTCTGTTTCAGTACAACGCTATTTAACACTTCTTTTATCACAAACATGTCCCAGGTACTTATCCTTTCATTTAATTCAGTTGCTTTATATAATCCTAAGAAAGTTGATTTTTAAGGGAGCATCACTGACCCTTTTAATTAGCCTGCTATAGGCTATACAACACTGAAAATGTGCTAAAGTCAACTCATACAGCCCTAAGTCCGGCCTGTGACAGTGTTTTCCTCTTGTTGCCTGTTTTAATGAAGCAGATGTAAAGGCCACTGAAGTCTCCACTAAGAGGCCGGCCGCGTTGTGCAAGGTGGCAAACATTCATCCCATCATCCGCTCCATATGACAGCGCTCACTGGGCTTTTGCCTGTTCAAGCATGAGACCAGCAGGAATCTGGGTTAAAGGATAAAACCAGCGAGGCCTGCTCCTGCTGTTCCAGTGGCCTCTGATAAAGTCTTTTTGTATGGGGTCAGCAGAAAAGACAAACGACTTCAACAGATGCCGAGGGAGCCGTAATGATCACATATCTCATTGCACACTTTCCAAATGCATGGTGTTCCTGCGCAGAAATGTCGTGTTCTGCTTGGCTCTGGGTGATTCACCCAGAATGATTAAGCAACTTCTTAAAAGATGAGGCACGAGAACTTTGTGTCACAATACGTTCAGGGAAAAGCCCTGTTTTGTTATGTACTCAAGACATGTTGTTATGGACTAACAGAAAAAAGTCTTAGTAAATCATTTCCATCTTACGTAATTTATCAAAGTAACTTGAATATGTTTCTACACTGTGTCTAAATCATTTTTGACATTTGATCAGTTTCTGGGTAAAAACTTGCAACATGCAAAATAATATCTATAGACCAACATTGCACTCTAAAATTTATTCAGCTGGTTAAATTTTTCCCATCTGGTCATTGAAATAAATAAATAAATAAATAAAAAGATGAAATGAAATTAAATTAAATGAAATTAAATTAAATTAAAAGAATTAACCTAAGCAGTAATGGAGTAGCTCATTTATTTTCATTAAAAACAGCCAATAAAAATACAACCTAGCCTACTAAGCTAAGAAACATTTTTATGGCTACTGTACAGTCAAATCCAGCTCTCTACCTGTTGCTAGTTTTAACCTGCTTTACTACTGTCTGAGCCCACACTCTATTTAAGGTGTTCTCTTTTCTGATTGGACCAACAATGACGGGATACCAGAAATGTGTTCTACGTTTGTTGCAAAGTACAAGGACTGGAATATTCATGTTATTGTCCCAACACGCTATATAACAGTGATGTCTGTTTGAATATAGAGTTATTTAACCCTTATGTCATCATAAATATTTCACTGATAGTTCCCTGCACGGGCATTTTAGCCATAGAAGTTAAGCATCATATTTTTACAGATGATAGGGCATTAGCCACCAAAGATTGGGTGTCAAAATGGTTATAGCAAATAGCCACCAAGTGACTACATAAGTGTGCTGTCAGTGAGTAAGTAGAGAACATTAGCGAGTGACTTGATATTTAACTGCTGTATTTATGCGGCCATTTACAGCCTGTTACTGGAGTTATACACAGATGGTTTTTCGGACCTGTGCTTCCTCATCAAAGACTGTTAATCTGAGATCTGCCTGACAAGATTAGCATATGTATTGCTAATGTTGCAAAACCTGCATCAAACAAATAACTTGAGGTAACACACGCATACTGTGTTAGGACTCTAAAAAAACCTGTAGGTTATAGCTTCTTAGTATTATTGATCCATCTGCTAATGCTAAATTTTAGTTGTATATATATATATATATATATATATATATATATATTAGGGTAAAATTTAAAAACTGTTCCTTTTAAGTAATGAGCACAGCTGACACAATCTTGTGCCATTATGAAATGTACTGCATAAGACAAATCACAGTTTTTTCCTCTGATACATTTTATTATGTCACAGGGTGAAGCCATAGATAATTTCATCTCTTATCTCCGTTCCTCTTTCTAAGAACATTCCTGATTGGCTAAAGTCTGACTAGGTTTGTACAATTGTACAAAAACAACTACAGTGTGTTAAATTATAACAGACCATTTCACACCAAGTACAAATGCAGTGTACTTTTTCATAAGGCCAAGCTGAATTCAGTGTGACTATGGTTCACAGAAAGTGCCCTCTGCATGTTTCCAACTTAATCTTTCCACAGATAAGCCAGTGTCCGTCGGAAGTATTTGGGAAATCAGTGACGAAATGATGGACTTTGCCTCCATAACTCAGCGAAGGGCTCCACTGTACGGCCTCCAGCGTTAATGTGTTATCTGTTCTGATTCGACACTGTGCTTCTCTTGCAGATTGTGCTCTGTTGCATCACAGGCCCGCCCCCTGTTGCTGGTAACGCTCTACAAGTGGAGAGGCTCCGGAAGTGGTGTTCATCAGAGAGAGAGAGAGAGATGTGTAGTATGGGCTCAGGCTGTGTTCAGACTAGAAAGAAAACTGGTGAAAATCTGCAGTGACACAAACACGCTAAAAAGTTTTGTTTTCAAAAATATTAAAATCTGTGTTTTTGGGGTGTGTTCCCATGAAACAACACTGCACCATAAAGGAATGGGATACTGAAACATCACCCTGAGTCAAAGGAGTCATTTACATAATCCCAAGACTCCACCACATTAAAAAAATATGTATACACAGCTGTTGAAAACGCTGGAGTACAAGTGCCATTGCTGTGGGGCACTGTGAACCCTGCTGTTGCTAATGCTGTAATGATTACACAAAAATAAGTCTAACGGCACTAGTCTGCTCCATAGATGTATTATACAAATGGACATAGGACCGCCCAGTTGCCAATTCCACCAGTGTTCACTCGAGGTGTTGTAGAAAATAATGCAAAACGGCCAATAAAGAATTTGACACAGGGGATGCCTAGTGTACACAGCAACTATAACTTCCAAATTGGTTGGATAATCTGAAGCTAGAAACAAAAAAACAAAACCTTGATATCACCGCTTTGTCCCATCTTTGAGTCCATCAGTCAGAACAGACTGCTGAGAATGTGACGACAGGTAAAACATGAGACCATAGTCTGCTCCTATGGCCTCACAATTATTTAAGCCTGGTGATAAACTTCAGTGTGGATATATACATCTAATAAAAATAGTATATGATTATGAGTTTTTGAAGAACAAAAACACAGTATTTTGCATAATTTTTGTTGAGCCTTTAGATTTTACAACAACATTGCTGGGATAACCAATTCTGCAGCGTTTTCTTATTATTTGTATTGAATTATTTATTTTTTGTTTTTTTTGTTTTTTTTGTTTTGTTGAGTGAGAACCACACAATGTTGTACACAATGTATTTTTTTAATGTTTTTTTTTAATTGGGAAAAAAAACATAAAATGCCATACCTAAGTTATGTCACATTATAGTGATTTTTATAAATTCACCTGTATTTCAGAAGCATAAGTCATTTGGCCCATGTATTTAGCTTATGCTCATATATTTTGACACATGTGCCAGCTCCAAAGAGACAGAAAAATCATTTCACTTATTAGCCCAGTGTGAGCGCAGCCTGCACTACTTTTTTTTTTGCAGCCTATTCACCTCAGCCGAATTCTTCATTTCTAATCAATGCTTTCCCCACTTGCACCTCACATCGATTCTAATTAATACCACAAGAATAAACAGTTACATAACACACTCTGCCGCATTATGCTCCGGCTCAGTGCTCTCTCGTCCGTCTGATTATCAAACTCCAATATCTCTCCATTTATCCATCTATCAATACAACTCTCATTCTTCCTCTACGTCCTTTTTGTTACTCCGAGAGGTTACTTCATGTCAACGCTCTGTCTCTTTAGAAGCTGTTACGTAATTTGTCTATTAGCGCAGGAAGTAGGACACTGTGAAGTACTGACCCCGAAACGCGTTGTAATTAATTTTGCCCTTTTCTGACGCTCGGTCCTAATCAACATTCAGCCCTTTGGAAGATTTGCTTGGAGAGTCAGCGTTTTTGACACATAGTTATTAATGCGCGTCCATCTGGCGGTGACAGGCCCTTCGCCGACCAGATGCACGTCCAGGTGGCCCGGTAAACAAAGCATATCGTGTTTGGTCAGTCGGTGGGACGGGAGAGGAGCTCAGAGATGACTGGCTCTCCGCGGAACGAACGTTAGCCAATGACTAAGCCCTGGCCTCGCCCCGGCGTTTTTTTGGAAAAGCCTGGACCCCCCGACGGTGCCCCAGAATGCTTGTACAGTACTGCGTGTGGCTGTGATGCTTCATTGTGTAAGCTTTTCCTCCCGGGGCAGGGACATGTTTGCTTTTGCTGCTCCAAACACTCTGTACAGATTCCTGGGCCGGCGCGCACACAAAAACAGGCCGAACTTTCTGAATTGTGTCATCGGAGTACTGACCTCTCCAGTGGTTGTGGTTAGACTTCACTGAATACAACTTGGTGGAATTCAGAGTTACTGGGCCATGTTAAATCGGGGTCAGACTTTACATAAACACATGAGAAGAAAAAATAAAGAAGAGTTCCTTGCCAAATGGTGATCCTTGTGTGGGATCTGTGACCTTTGTGAAATAAGAGGGTCAGTATAGGCTTACCATTGAGCTTATTAATGACTTATTGATATATATACTCAGCACTGATTAGACATTGGGAAGAAGGCAGAACTCGTTGGACAATGCATATTAAGTTTCCTGAGGAGCGGAATAGTACGAGTCAGGTGACCAAAAGGAGTTCAAGGCGTCCCCAAACAAGCACTGTAACTTTGATAACCTTTTGGTCTTTGGTACCTAATGAAAAACTTGTACAGTCTGTTGATTGTAATGACATGGAGATGAACTATTTTCATATTTCAAAATGAAAGAATCCTAAATGTTGTATGTTTTATTAAATACAAGTTAGGATTTATTTATTTATTTATTTATTTATTATTGCTGCCGATGGGGTCCACCCTCTTTTGTTCAACCCTATGCAACCTGCATATACTTACACAAAACACACACATTAGCAATGTATTGTTTTGTTCTTTCTGGCTTTCTCCAGTCAAATATTGTCACTGTCTTATTGAATTGTTTGTTTGTTTGTTCAAACATATGAATTGTGACTCAGAACCACTTTTGAGCTCAGCCTGGACTACTTTTCTTTGCTGCCCATTCTTTATTTCTAATCAAAGCTCTATTTACTTGCACCTCTCAGCGATTCTAATAAATGCCACAAGAATCTACATCTTTCATTGGTTTTTCCTTGTGCTTGGTTACAAAATCACAACAAGTAACTGTGAGAAACTTAAAAGATCACTCAATTAGCCTGCCCAAGTCTGGATCCCTGAGCACATGAGGCACAGAGAGCTATTTACACTCACAGAATAGAGAACATGTAACAAATTCACCATGACTAACGCTTTTGTGAGTAATCCAACTGCTGTCAATCATTACTCACACACAGCGCTCTGTCTTCGCTCTCATTGGTCCTGGTGCCATGTTGCACTCTTCTTCTTCTTCTTCAAAGCAACACAGTCGCGTGACTCTCATCCTGAGCCAGAGAGACAACAGGGCTGGGCCATAGGAGTAAAAAGAAAAGCCCCGACTGAACGCTCCGGTTTGTTCTTGTCACCGGGTCAGGGCCACAAACCTGCTCACTTCACTTTGATGTCCTGTTCAGGGACAGTAAACAAACACCAGCGGGAGGACATGCTCACTTTTGGTTTTCGGAATGGAAAGAGTCAATTACAGGAAACAACAGGCGTGAGAGCAAAAGCGAATGTAACTTCAGGAGGGCTGAAACAACTAATCGGATAAATAAATTATAATTGATTATTAAAATCATCGTCAGCTTATTGAATAATTGATTAATCTCTATCTCTGAAACGTGCCATGTTCTGAGAGAAGAGGTTTTATTACCTAGACGGAGCAGTAAATCCACAGAAACAGTAAAAGAGATGTACGTTTTGTGTTTTTGATAAAAATTACATCTTTATGTGGATATGCTTTATCCACAAGTCCTGTGGTGCACTGTAGGTTCATCTGGTTCAGACTTTGTAAAAATATATGTGATTTTGTTGTTGTATTATCATTAGTTTTAAAGATGAACAATAAAACACAAAGTTTTTGACCACTTTGTTAGCTCTAATTGAAAAAAATAATCAGATTAATCTATTATGGAGATAACCGTTAGTTGCAGCCCTAAACTCCAGTACTTATAGCTATAATTAAGGTAATGATAAACATAAGTAACTTTAGCATCACAAATAATTGCTCACCCTGTGCTTGCGACAACAAATAGGAAATGTGTTTGGCTTAAATCACCTGCACAAAAGATCAGAGTTTCACAGGTGCAGTTGTTAACTGGCTAACACTGGAATCATTTACAACAGAGTTTAAAGCTGATTTCATTCATAGCACTGTCCTCATTTAAAAATTCATTACAAACTATCATCAGAGATCATTGCAAAAGCTTTGGGCTGCTTCCCTTTTTAACATATGGCACTGTATATAAAGATATATACTGTACATATTGCACTTTATTACAAATAGTGATTGTATTGTTTGTGTGGATTGTCTTCTGTTTCGTCTTGTGTCTTTGTGATGCTCCTTTGCAGCTCATCATTGTAAATGAGAACTGGCTCTCATTGAACTTATCTGGTTATCTGGTTTAATACAAAAAGACAACAGTGCTAATCCCAGATGCTAATGTTTTATTTGATGGTTTTTGTTTTTTTTTACCTGAACAGGACATAGATCAGATGAGTTCTGTGGTTCTACTGTACAACAATGAGATCTCCAGTTGAAACTTTTGTTTGCTGTAGTTTTATTTATTTATTTATTTATTTATTATATAAAGCATTATTATTAGTATTTATTTATTTTTCAGCCCCGTGTAACTTTTCGAGTAGAGGACGAAGATCTCTCTTTGTGCAACTGCCCCCCCCGACAATTTTTTTTTTAGGAAAAAAAAAGAGACCACCCCTTCTGCAAAAAAAGGGGGGTTTTTTTTTTTTTTTTTTAAAAAAAAATTTTGGCGGGGGGGTTCTTTTGGGTTTATTTTTTTTTTTTATTTCTTCTACCTTATTTAAGTTAATTTGTTATGTCAGATAGGTATGTGCTAATCTAAAGCTAGTTAAGAGTTAGTATAAGCGCCAAAACCACAATAGGGATATGTGGCTGTGACAAAAAAGTAAAAAATTAAAAAAAAAAAAAATTTTTTTTTATTTCCGCTACAATAAAACAATTCAAACCACTGTGCTCCTTATAGTTAAAATTATTATAACATTATGATATAGCCCCCTCTTTGAATATGCCTTTGTATGAGGTAAGTATGACCGCATATAAACAATAACAACAACATACAACTGTCCTATCAAGTATTTAACAGAGGCAAAAATTCAAAAGTATCTACGGAGGTCCTGCCTAGTTGTGCACATTTGCCGTACAGCAGAGAAGTGCCCAGATGTTGTGTGCATGTGAACGTGCTTTGATCCGGAGGTGTGGTTGCGCAGAAACAGCACTAGAGGCCTGGGAGCAGAACCAGAGAGAGCCCAAGTTACTGAATAACTCAGAGCAGCAGCCCACACTCACCTTTCCCCTAATAGCCCTTCACCTTCCAGCCACGTGAAGCAGGCCTGGATACTGACTCCCCACAGTGTGCTCTCACATACACTCTCACTCTTTCTCACACCCAGACGGCTTATCCTGCTGCACGGATCAGGGCTGCACACATTCAGAGTCAAGACAAAATTTCTCCCAGCTGCAGAAAAGTATAAATAATAGTGGAATAAGGGTGTTTTCTCACCTGAAAGTCTAACACAAATTATTACACATTATTTGTTTTGTTCGGTAACTTTTGGAGTTCGTATGTTTTCCTATCTGTCACTTCCTGCGTTTGGTGTGAAAGTCTGAATTATCGCTAAAGCATACTACAACACTGTTTCGTAGCTGACAGAGACCACCTCTTGTTGACAGTTGGGGGGAACCCAGGTTTTTGCATCTGACACTTTGGTTCAGTCCAGATGGGAAAGTCCTTACCTTGTGCAGCAGATTTGAGAATTCACAAAATCACAAAAATCCATCTTGCACTGCTCCAAGTAAAGTGTCCACGGCCGGACCAGCTGTGACAGTTAAGGGCGTGTTTTAGGTTTGATGATGTAGCAACCAGTTTACTGTTTCTAATGTAAACAACATGGCGTTGGGTAACACTTTATAATAACTCACACAATAAAACAGTAGCTAAGCATTAATAGATGTGTAATAAACAATAAATAAATTAATCAATAAACTATTTATAGACATATATTTATAATTATACATGGGTTTATTGAAGACTAAAACATAATCATGTTTATAGCGTAATTGTGATTATTAAGGTTGGATTAATGCTTTGTAAATGATGAAGGGTTAATTAAGTTGTTACAAATACTTAACTAATTCTTAATAGTGTGAGTTATTCTAGTGTTACTGCTCTGATTGGATTAAACAGTGGTCACTCAGAGATGATACGGGGAGATAAGGGGAGAGGGAAGATGAGTTGACCAGTTGGAGTGGGGCAAGATCCTGTTCAATACCTTTTCTCTCAAAAATACATTTAACATATTAACTGGATAGCCAAAAACAACCCCTATTTCATATTCATTTCAAAACAAAAGCTCAAGTGTAGAATTTAACACACATCTTAATACAGTATGTAGTTAAGGACATTTCACTACAGCACATTTAAAATATTAGACATGGTTAATACATGAACGTATACAATGATTAAATAACAGAAAATTGTGTCGAACTTCTCACAGTGAGAATATGTTAAATATTTGACTCTCCAAGTACCACCTACTCTTCCGTATTATTACTACAGCTTATCACTGGTCATATACAAGTGAATGCATCAGCAAAAGTAGGACTAAAACAATGGTTAAACCTGGACTAAAGCCATTACTAAACTTTATTTATTTTTATTATAATAGTCCATGAACCACAGATATTTTTGCATTTCTATACCAAAAATAAATACTCCAAGACCCTCCCTCTAAGTAACACTCAAAAAAACCTGAGTACCTGCAATGGTATTCGTTCCACCGTCATTCACCAGGGCATCTGTTTTTTGTGGTTAGCTATTGAAAATGAATGAATGTCTGACAATATTACAATAAGAATACATTCCACTGATGATCCGGGCCAGATAATACAATAGATTATGTTGGATAAAGTGAGATGACTCAACCCTTAACCCATAAGACATCACTCAGGTGGACACTACTCAAAACCTTATTACAACACGCCCATGAAGATGTACAAAAATAGAAACACTTTAAATCTGGTCCGTCCTGAATAGAAAACGCAATATAAGACTCTAAACATGGTACATAGCGTCGTTATGTAACTGTGCAGACCAACACTACAGCGTTCTGGTCAAGTATGTACATTTAGAAAAAATAAATCCAGGCATTTTTTTTTTAAATGCAACTACAAAAGCACAAGAATGATGTACGGTTATGTTTGGACGGAGAAATGAGTGGGAATGTACCCATGTGTCAGCAGAAAGCCACTCCCTCCCATTGTAGCGGCCGCATGAGTAAGTTGTAAATGGAAAGTCTGAGTCACAACGCGCAACAATAATATTTAGTATGAGTGGGCCTTCGGAGCGCTGTGCAGAAGGTAGGCTGCAGTAGATGAGTGATTAGTGGCTTAAAGCAGACTGGGAGTGTCCGCGACCAAACCTGTGCCCTGACATCATTAATCCGACCTACGCCAGACTGGTTAAAAGGGAGGTCCCGCTCCGAGACGCGCTGCTAATTCAGCCCAGCTCCTGCCAGACTCCATGAAGAGTCCTTCATCACATGGGCGTGACCGGGTGCTTTCCCTCCAAGGCCTCGTCAAGCAGAATGAAAAGAGGAGTGCGCATTCTCACACTACAGGGTGCATTCTAACACGTCATTACATTCTTTGTATAGAAATGAAATATTGTAGTGAAGGGAGGTAGGCTCTGTGGCAAGACGCCGGAGGAAAATAGGGCAAAGGCTGCGGTGCGGTATATGGCGCAGTACAGAATTAAGGGCAAAGACATAAATGTGACGTTTTGTGTCTGTGTACGTCAATGGATTTGGGATAAAACTGTCAAGTAGCCATAAGCATTTCAATGTGAATCTTTTTTTTTCTTTTCTCTAATGGCACATGCTTAATTCCAGAGTTTGACAATAATTTACTTCTTGGAAATAGTTTTTGACACAACTGGGTTTTCTTAAGCAATGGAAAAATCTAAGCTTGCATTTAACATATGTGTATCAAACTGCTTTCTCTTTTTTTCCTTTTTAACTTTTAACAATTTACCAATCTTTTTATTCAATTATTTATTTTCTTACTCATGTTAGATGAAAAGGTTTTTTGAAAAATCATGTGTACGTAGGTTTGAGGTGAACCCAGATACCTTGTCAACAAACCTAAATAATAAAACGAATGAATAAAAATATTGCTAGATCTTTAAAAGTAAAAAAATAATTTAAAAAAATGAGTCAAGAGCTCTTTCCAAGAAGTAGACTATTGTCAGAGTCTTTTCTTGAGTATGTCCTGGATGACTGAGAACCTTCCCAGATACTCATATTAGATGTACATTTCAGTTCAAATCGTTAGCAAAGCTATTTAGAAATGTGTTAAATGACAGTGGAGATCCTGTTCACCAGTGGCGGGCCGTGAATTTCATTTTTGCATTTGATTTAGTTTTCATCTGTTGAAATCCTCTATAGTAAAGTAAAGTGCATATCATCATAAAGTCTGTTTTTTTCCACAAATGATTCCTTTATTGTTTAAATTTCACTTTTGTCGTTCCTGTCTGTTCAAGGATTAGACATTTCTCACCTTTTCTCTAAATCACAGGCTCTTGCTTTCTGCAACTATTATTCAGTTTTGCAACTATTATTCAGTTTTGACAAATATTATTCAGTTTTGACAAATGCTAACACAGTCCACAGTGGGCCATGGCCTGGGCCCGTCTGCTGTTTATTTTTAAATGTGGTGTTAACTGAAACAAACAGGCGTAAGGTGTAGTTTTAAAGAAGAGCACCAAAAAACAAGCTCTGAAAAATAAGAGAAATATCACAAAAATAAAATTAGCTCATGTACAGATGTCTAAAAAGATATTAAAAAAATACACTGAAAACTAAATTTTCTCAAATGTGTGAATGAAATAGCCCATGTAAGTAGGCCTACCTACAAAACAGGTACCCCCTATTAAGTGGATTTTGTATTTTTTTGTATTTTTTTCTTTATTCTGTCATATGTAAATACACATTTTTTGGCAGTTTTATGAAGTGGAGGCACAACAACAACTAAAATCTAAAAATGCTCCAAAATGAATTAGGCCATATGCACAATCATGTAATTTTGTAATACATACACTCACTGAAGTAGTCATACTTAAAAGTCTGTGCCAGCAAACTAAACAGCAGGTTGTACAATGAGTTACATATAAATTAGTCATGCAATCCTATTTACAATGACTAAATCTGCTTCCTTTTATATTATGTTACATCATAACTTCTGTACTGTATAATTTTGTACTCCTTGTTCATTATATCCATGTGCATATTTACCTAAGATGTGCACATATAAGCCAGTAATCAAATTCCAAATTGACTAATGCCTCTCTGAATCACAGCTCTGTGGCCAGACTCACGTTCGTGGTGTTGACTCAGAAAATGAATCACGGAACCTGCAGAGAGCCCAGATCATCTGAGCAGCTGTCCCAACAAGCCGAGGGGCCCTGGAGCGGGGCCGGGGGCCAGATTGGGCCCTGTTTTCACTGGGGAGGGGAGCGCAGAGTGGAGGGAGTGCGAGAGAGATGTGAAAACTTTCCACAGCTTTTCAAGTTTGGAGATCATGGAACCGAATCAAACGCATGCAGAGAAAACAAGATCTGTGTATCCAAAAAAGCAGAGCGCGGCTGTTGTTATTGAGCGAGTGGCATGGTGGGTAACGCTCCAGCCATTTCCTCCCATTCATACTCTCAAAGGTCCTGACTTTCTCTTAAGTGATATCTTGGCTCTGACTCACGAAGGGCTCCAGGTCGACCAAGAAGTAGGAAGCTGCGTCGGAGCTGAAAGAGGAAATCACAGTAGGAAGTTAGATAAAGTTCAAGAATGGAGTATAGGCCGTCACCAAAACACTTTGTCACTTGTCCTGCATTGTGATTTATGGGCTGTTTTTTAACTTGAAGCAAGGACATATTTATACCCTCAAGTACCCCGGGGCACTGAGGTCTGAAGTCCTCCCCTGCTCTCCCCTGCTCTTCTGTTTTCAGATGCCAGCACCTGTAAGATCTCTCTTACTTCAGTTTGTTTGAGCTCTAGTGGAATGTTCTTTCTATAAAAGCTGTTTCCCACCACTGTGATGAAGAAATGAACTAAAGGTTAAAACAGACACTCCAAAAAGTCATGACTTCATAAACGTTTGATCCTTCGATCCTCTCCTATGCTTCTCCTGGTCAGAAAACTGTTGAATAGAAGACAGGGAGAGGCTAACTATTGAGTTGATTCTCTTTGTGTTACGCTGTCTTGTTTTTCAACTTAAAAGACAATTGCTAGTAAGATAATAGAAAACTGGACAGTGGATGAATGGTCAACATAACGAGGGCTTTCACTGACACACTGTGTACAGCACACTGTTTGTTCAACCAAAACCGTTGGTCCACAGATTGGGAGGTTGAAGCCTTGCCTTCTAGGAACTGTAGGCGCAGCCAGAGGCTGGAGGTATTTGTATTATCCTGTATTTGTTACTTTAGCCTGTTCTGTTCGTACATTGCTAACAATGAATAAGCTAATCTATTTGTATTGATGTGACAGGTTTTAGAAAGATGGCTGCCCCAAGTGACAGTGCAAAATGTATCTATTATCCTTGTTTAATGCTCAAGATCCATGACTACATGCCCCAGATGGTGACAAAACAGTCATGAAAAGACAAAAGAGTTTATTTTCAATCATAACTCTAGTTAGTTTACCAGGACAAGTCATACTCGGTGTTGACTAAATTCTGAGTATTTATGAGTCCAGAAGCTAGGCTCTAATTACCATTTCTGTGTGAGATGAAAGGGAAAAAATGTTGTTTTGAAGGTATAAATTATGGTCGTCGTGGAAACAGTGTGTGACTTTAGCTCGGTGCTTTCAGACGTGGGTGGCCCAAACGTGTGAGTCAGCGAAACAGACCACTTGGATTGCATCTGTTGTCACGATAAGAGATAGATGGTCAACCCATCTATTTTTTTATTCCCTGAAGGGCGGCCATATGCTCCATCCTTCTCTGAACCCAGGCTGTGCTTAAACTCATTTGACGGTTTGCATTTTGGTTTTGCATAATCATGAACAGAGCACATATGTAGCTGTAATAAAACAATGCACTGTGTTTACCCCACAGATGTGTTGCTGTATTGCCATTAAGGATTTATCCACACATACACGTGTTTCTAAGACATTTTCCCACGAGTGATTTACAAATGATGTCTATCCATCCAACACTCTAATCCAATACCAAAGAACACCATAAAGATTAATTCAAGTTATTCATGTTGTGTGGGTGGACATGGAGGTTTCATTGTTTTTAGCATTGTTTTACAACACAAAATGCTAGAAGTGGTTATTTATGTCCTTATTGACATGAGCCTGTTCATTTCACACAACAAAACTATGCCAGAATTGAGAATACTCTAGTATATGTCACCACATTTAAACTAGTTTCTGAAAGTCCTACCCTGGCAGTGGTTTTTAAAGGGTACATTTTCCATGATCGAAGACACAGAAAATAATGTCCATGTGGAGAGGGCTTAATCAATTTAGTTAATAAATTCCTTTAAAACAAACTGAAGATATAGTGTAGCTAGAATGAACATCATTCATTTCCTGCCGCAGTGCCTCATCCTGTTGTGTGTCATGGGAGGCTGAAGCCTATCTCGGCTAATTTAGGCATAAGGAGGGGTATACCCTGAACAATCATAAGTTAATTGCAGGGCAATAGAGACACAGACAGACAATCAGTCACTCTCACATTCACTCACTTTGAACAATTTAGATTCACCAATTTATCTGAACCCGCATGTCTTTGGACAATGAAAAGATAGCAGTACCTGGAGACAACACATGATAGCACAGTCCCAAAGGAGATGGAAGCTAATTTGGAACACTATGTACCACTTTTGACAGTAACAATGCGTGCTGTTCCTTACGGCCCTAGTGGGACACAGCATATGAAAGTACACAAAGCTGCAGTCAGCATTTTGAGATGAACACCACCTTACTACCAACTAAGTACCATCTTACACCATGTGGTGGGAGACGATGTACCATTGTGACAGCCCAAAGTCTTTTAAAGCATTATTTAAATTGAAAAATGATTGAATTTTTGCCCAATTATAAAGCAACTGATTAGTTTTGTTACTGTGTGTATCACAGTAATCACAGTTACCATGGCAATAGCAATATTAACCAATTGAAAACAATAAACAATGTTCCATAGGTGTCTAGCTCAACAATGATGGGTTCTTATGGTGCATTCATGTGGTCCTCAGATGAACACTTTTTGAGGTGTTCACGTGATTTAAGCTCGGAAAGTCAGAACATTCTAAACTATAACAAGGGAGATGGTCACTAAAAAATAATGTGCAAAAGTTCTGTTTAAATGAGTTGATACAGTCATAGTAGCAATTATTATAAGTAGCAGTTCACAAAAAGGTAGCCTACTCAAAAAATAAGACGTTTGTTAATGTAGCCTATGTTGAAACCGCTGAATACACAATACATAAATATATAAATTAATATTAATGTGCAAAACAGTTGGTAGGAAATAATTAAAATGACTTATATTACTAAACGTTTGCTTTCCTCCGTCATGTTGATAATCAAATAACGTCATTTTTCAACTCGATAAAACGTTTTCCCGAGTTCACTAGAACCACATTAATTCACAATTGGATTTGTGGTAAAATGAAAGTGTCCCAATTTTGAGATTTGAAAATATGGTCACCTTAGGTTTCTCTGATTCAGACGGCAAGTTCAAACTAAAGAAAAGGCATTTAAAGCTCATTTGTCTAAACGAAGACGGGAATACCTTTTTGGCATAGAACTATTTAATTGTACTGATTCCAAGTCTTAGCCAGCTTGAATTTATTTATTACAATGCCATAAATTATCCACATGAAGTACATTATTGGCTTTAACAGCTCTGACATTAGAATTACTAACTTAAAACCACAATTAAGCCTGACTGAATACTTCCCATTATTAAGAGATGAGTTTTCAT
Source organism: Rhyacichthys aspro (assembly GCA_036850595.1). NCBI lineage: Eukaryota > Metazoa > Chordata > Actinopteri > Gobiiformes > Rhyacichthyidae > Rhyacichthys > Rhyacichthys aspro. Next base: position 18,584,891 of record CM072160.1, read on the forward strand.
TCTTCCAGCCTCTAATCACGAGCTAAAGGACTAACCCACTGGTTCTCCACCTGCTCCCCGGCTCAGGTGCTCATGGGAACATTTTTGGATCACACCTCGCAGGCCGCCCTCCCACGGGACACGCCAGGCTATCGCTGCCTTGTCCAGACTTGCCAGCTTCGAGGAACTGGCTCCCATCGTACAGGTCAGGCCTGTTTGCGTTCGCACAGCCTCCAGCCTTGTGCGCCGTAATGAGCCAACTTTCATGGATGAGTAGAACATCGGATTAACTGTAACACCTGAGCCTCCAGCGCATGTAACCTCCTGTAACCGTGACGCCGCGTTTACTGGTCCATCAGGTCTTCGTTTAACGGCATAACTGCTGTGAGAAATGTAATTATTCATCAAGAGTTTGTCAGAGGAATAATGGAGTAGTGTACTTTGACGTCAACTGTAGTGACTCATGGAGAACTGCAGTTTAAGGTGATTCCCGTATTTGGATTAAGATCAGAGGTCAAGGAGCTAATTTGCAGTGTGGTAACAAGGAAATAAAGGAAAAAAACATGACGAACCTAACAACACAACAATAAAAACTGCGAAGAAGTAATGATAGTGTTTGGTGACTTTTGAATTGGGAATTATTGGGAGATAATCCTCCTACAGTCTATTTTTTTCTCATATTAAATGTCGCCAATGTTGATAAATGACTCTTCGACAGACATCTATGTGAGCAAGAGGGTACTTGTCTTTGGGATCTTTTGTTAAAACAGTTTAATTTCTCAATAAAATCAAATTACTGACACCCTACTACAGTCTTCTTGGTGAGTAAATGAAATGTTCCTGCATCAGTCAAAATCTTTTTTAGACCTTTAACCTGTACTCCAGAAGCCAAGTCATGACATTGCACAACAGCTGGATTTTCACCAGATTTGTCAGTTCAAAAACTCACTGAAATTGCCCGTGACCCTTGTTTTTTGACTTGCTGCACGTTTACACCAATTGTGTGACAGTAAAAGCAACTTTGGTTTAGTTTTAGGTTCGACAATGAAGCAACCATTTTACTTTTTCTACTGAAACCGGCAAAAACATGCATCTATAAGTGAAATGGTGAATTTATAGTGCCCCTAGTGGATGAATGTAAAAGTCAATGGCTGTCTGTTGATGTCTGTGTCTGAATATCAGCCCTGCACCTAACAAGCCATTGTCCAGGGTTTTTACCCCGCCTTATGCCCAAAGCTGCTGGGATAGGCTCCAGTCACCCGCAACCCCTAATAGGACTAAGAGGAAGTAAATGAATGAATGAATGAATAATAAATAATAAATGACCTGGTGATGCGTGTATAGTGACAGGTGGGTCATCAAATCCCCTCGAGGTATTCATCTAAAGTAACTGCCCTTTGCAAACGTTTTCCGTGGAAGCCCTTCCAGATGGTTCTCTGTGTAACAGGCCATCTGGCAAGTCAGGTTATGAAGGTAAACACAGGTGGGTAACGAAGTCTTCTGAACAGATTTTCAGATGTTTAAAACCACCTTGCGTAACTTTTTAGCCCCAAAATATATATTCTTGTAGTTATTAAATGGTTCTTAGACATGACATCAGCAGAATTATGCCATATCTCACTTACACAGTACCCTCAGCTGGACAGAAGCCTCCAATATAAATCTGATATAACGCCTAGATTACATTATGTTAGTGACACTCTTTATGGCTCAAATAGAGGCAAACATACTGGACCCTATCACAGTCGTATTTGTACAAAATACTCTAAAATGACCCTACTTTTGGGGGTGTCCCTGGCAGCTCAGTAGCTCAGGTAGAGCACACACCTAGCCCAGTTTTGAGTCTCGATCAGGAAATTTGCCCAGTGTCATTCCCCATTCTTTGTCACCCAGTTTCCTGTCTAGCTACTATCGTCTATCAATAAAGGCCAAAAAAAGCCCCAAAAAAGATCTAAAAAACAAAGGACAGTATTATTTCAGAAGACATGTTTTTTTTTCCAAACTTGCCAGTTTGCATTGTTTCCTTTAAAAAAACAAAGTCTGTAAAATGATGCCGCTGTCGTAACATCACAGTCAGTCTTTAGAGAGGTCTGTACCCTCTAGTGGCTAAAAGTTACACAGGGCTGCTTTAAAAAAGGGTATTTATAGAAGGAAATGATTTTACACAGTTTGAACTGGGGGTGTATCCCGCCTAAAGTCGATCTCTAAAGCCATCTCTTTAGTTTGGTGTTAAAAATGAGACTGTTTTCTTGGCTCCATCCACAAAAGTGTCTCTGTGAGTCCGACTATTTTTCCAGAGTCTATGTGAGTTTACAAAACTCTACTTCAGGTAAATATTTAGTTTATTAAAACTATGCATCATTCCTGAGGTGCCAGTCTTTATCTCCAGCTGATCTTATCGTCCCGTGACCCCCTGCAGCTCCTGGGAGCCTCACACCTTCTGGGACTATTAAGGCCTGTCTACACAGTTACGGCTCGACAATCCAAAGGTGAAAGGCATTCCCTAATAGTCGTGACAAATCCTGTAAGGCCGCGTGCCGCTACTCCGGGCCTGCGCGCATCAGCTGGGAAAACAAGCAAGCGACCGATAACAGATCACATTCCTGATCTGAGCCGAGCGGGGGGACAGAGCAGAGCCCGGTTCTCACGCAGCGCTCGGGGCCCGGCGCGAGCGTGGGAGTGAGGTGAGGCCCACCGAGGCGCAGGACGCTCGGTATCTTGTGTCGCAGACAGGTTGGCTGCGTGAGAGCAGGAAAACAATAACACGGAGAGAGGAGCTGTGATTGGCTGCGGCGGGTGGGCCTGTCTGTTTGGAGTCATGCGAGGGACGGCTGAGCGGTGTGTGGCTGCGCAGGTGCTGACAGGGCCCCCGCCTCGCTCAGCGGCCCCTCGGAGCAGGAGCACTGGAACACAGGCAGAGTTAAAGGGCTGTGGAGTGAATCATTTATAAATCAATAAACAGAAACATCAAGTATGACTATGCAATGTGATTAAAAGAAAAAACGTAGGATCCTGTAATTTGAGGTTTTTCAGTAATTATGGCTTTTCACATGAACTTCTTTCTTTCTTCCAGGTACACATCATTTTTGGTTTGGTTTGTATTTGGTATTTTTATGGTTCTACATTCACTCCACTCCACATGTACACGTCATACATTATTGACAGAGGTAGGAAGAAACAAAGTATTTGTACTTCGTTACTGTACTTAAGTAGATTTTTCAGGTGTCTGTACTTACCTTGAGTATTTATTTATCTGACTTTGACTGACTTTTTACTTCCTACATTTGAACACAAATATCTGCACTTTCTACTCCTTACATTGTCAAAACAACCTTTTACAACCTTGAACCGTGCAAATCTTGCAAAAAAGAGAACCTAAACTGAAACAGCAAACTGACAGCAGCTTGTAGATTGTTTATAAAAGAGTTACTGCAGGGATATCACAAATGTATTGTGTATCATTGATGGCAAGATTTTTACTTTTTACTTAAGTACATTTCAGAAAATGTTCTTTTTTGCTTTTACTTGAGTAAATAAGTCAAATCAGTACTTCTACTTTTATCAATCTTTTTTAACACAGGTATCTGTACTTCTACTTAAGTACAGAATGTGAATACTTTTGACACCTCTGATTAATGATATTAACATAAACCACATATTAGTTTGTTGAGTACTGTATATACATACTTGAATGTAGTAAATTAAATTAAATTGTGCAAAATAAATAAATGAATAAATAAATAAAAAATGTTATATTAGAGAAAAAAAAGTTCAATCACCTTTCAGAAGCAATATAAATGTTGTTATTCAAGCTTTATTATCAAGGATTTCAATAAATGAATGTTCAAGCATTGGCCGATCACATGCCACCCTTGATCTATACCTTCAGTTGAGTTCAGTTCAGTTCAACTTTTTTATCCCAAATGGAAAATTCAGTTTGTAAAGTCTCTTCAAATGAATTGTGTGTATTCCAGCACTGGCTCAGAGGCTTAGTATGTTGTGGTGGCAAACTGATTCAGTTTAGCCTTTTTTTAATAAAAATAAAAGTAGGAAAGGTTGTTATGCTGTTGTTGGGATGATGGGTGGAGTTGGTGACCGGTACAGAGGAAAAGTTCAGGTAATGCAGCTTTATAAACTGTGAGAGTTTTCTTTGGAGAGCTGAGGCATTTTTTTAATTCATATTTGTCTTTATTTGTGCCTATGGCTGAGCTAACGTTTTGGGTTTTGGTTGAAACTACAGCAATGGTCCTGGTCGACATAATAACATGTATGTCAGCAAACACTGTAATGCATCTAATTTTGTTTGAAAGTGAGGCTTTTCCATGTTGTTAACTACTTTGTTTTTCAATTCTCTTTTAAAGGGGGCAGATTAAAAGTGCAAGTTGTGCATGTGCATAGAAAGCCCATGTGTGAGTGAATGCTCATTCAGAGTAAAAAATGAATGTGAACACTATGGGTGCACGTAGAGAGTGCGTGTTCAGAGTGCACGTTGACGGTGGATGTTGAAAATGATCTCTGTGAGTGCACGTTGAAAGTGCACGTTGCGAGTGCACACTGAGGCTGCAGGTTGCCCAGCAGGCCGTGTTGTCCCAGCCTTCAGCCGCCGGTGATGGATGGATCTGGAAGTGCTCCCGGAGAGGCCTGAGCACATGTGTGGAGACGTGGCAGGTGGTGAGCGCTGACTTGACAGCAATTAAATGTACAAATCTTTGATTAAGCCCAGGGGAAGACGGTCATTAGCAACACTCAATTGGCTCTCCCCAAACAGCCGTACACAGGCAGACTGGAGCTTTTCTCACCGACGCACACTTTCACACCTGAACTAATACTGGCAGTAATCACAGCTTCTCACTGCTACAGTATACACAGAGCTGACGAGGACAGATTCTTATGATGTGAAAACTGTAGCTCTGCATTACGTCCGTAGAATGTAAAAGGATGGTGGTTAATACTGTGTAATCAGTTGCTACATCAGTTTCTACATCACAGAAATACTAAGACATTTCTTGCAGTTACTGTTGAGGTCAGATCATTTGCAGTTATACCTATACTTTTTTTTTTTAAGTAATAACTACAATACAAAAATAAATAAATAATGCAAAAATGCACATGGCTAATCTGCATACTTAACCACAACCATCTCAGCCATCTTCACCCGTGTCATCTTTTAGGCATAACATAAAAAAGATGAGACTATTGTTTTTTTTGTTTTTTTTTTAATGCTCACGCTAAAAGCTAAAGCTTCCATTTGACATATAGCTAATTATGTCTGTTCTTTACTTCAAGCAAGAAAAATATTTTACTGTTTAATATGATTTCAGACAATGTTACAATAAAATATCAAAGTGGAAGCTTCTCTGCAAAAAAAAAAAGAATTCTTCTAATACTTTCTGCATTAGAAAATGAAAAAAAAGTGACAAATGACATGACGAATGGCCTTCTTCTTATCCATATGTGTCAATAGTTTGCAAAGGGCTACTCACAAATGGGCTGCAGTGAAACTTTGTCGCTTTGTTTTGCTGTGGGAAAAAAATCTCAGTTAAGAAAAATGTGGACTTTGTTTCTTATTCTCACAGCAAAGTGCATGTTAAATGAGCATGTCTCTTCTTTATAAAATCTCACATGACATTTCTCTTTACCTGCATTTCTGGAGACACCAAATCCCAGTGGGGTCCTCTTTTGTCTCCAGCAGTGCTCTTTGCTCGAAGGCGGTACATCCACACCGTCCTCGTCTCTGAGCGGCGGTGTCACCTTTTCGTACAGTGTAGCACACATCTAACAAGTCCCAGTGGGTCGGAGCCATCTTCCTGTGGGATTAGCTCTGGTAATTGCCATCCTCGGTGCAGCTCGCTAATGAGGCCTCAGTCTGTCCTTGCCACACATTTCCCACTCCGTATCCCATAATCCCATTGTCTAGGAAACACAGGAATGCTCTCCATTCTCTCCTACACAGCCTCCAGTGAATTTGAACTGCTCTCACTTGACTCACAGGTTTACGCAATGAAGGTTTCAACATTTTAACAGTTAAAAATGTACTATTGTTTTAGAGAATGCATGTTTAACCACATTTCAAAAGTGTGTGTTCAAAAGGCCCTTTTTTTTTGTTTTTTTGGGTTTTTTTTTTTCATTGAATTTTGGGCAAATTTAAAACACATTTTTAAGAGTAATAGCAGAGGTTAGAGTGGGATTTTGTCATTTTCGGGTTTTTGTCAATATGGAAACACAACACATTTGGGATATAAATTCAGGAGTTTATGGGCTACTCTTTTCACTTGTGTCACTTTTTAGTGCTGTGTGGCAAAATGGCTAACAATATGCAAAAGAAAATAATAGAAAAGTGAAACAAAGTGAAGCAAGAATAAACATTGATAATATATTTATGTATTTAATTCCAATATATTATAATTGCAGTATCGTATTGGTCTGACACTGAACTTAGAGCTAGAAGTATAAGGTAATCTCTAAACTTGATGTAATATCTATTTTTTAGTATTTTGTGGTGGCAAGTGGGTTAAAGCTCCACTTCCTGATTTTCTTTTTGCCGTCCCTGTCTCAAATTCCACTCTCCCCCCAAAAAAACCTTTTTTGAGCTGTTACTCTGTGTTAAAAGACATATTCAGCACTGAAAATACACTGTATGGGCAGCTATCAAACTTCCTGGAACGTCAAATGACAAGCTGGTGTGGACCTTTTTGCGAGCGTGTGATTGGCCATGTTTTTTTGTTCCTGAACAGAGGTTCTCATCTGTTACAATTCCTTACGATAAACAGTAGACAGCATCATAAAACCTGTTTTTTTTCCACAGATTATCGTTTTTATAATATACTATTTGGGGTTTAAACCATTTATCCCAACTAGAAGAAAAAAAAAAATCAGGTACAGTCTGTTTACTTTTTATTTATTTTTTGAGGCTCCATGACAAAAGTTTTTAAAGTAATAATAAAAAGCTGTTTATGCAAAAGCAGCTGTTATTAATGTCAATACTATTTTCATCATTTGCGCCCATTAAAGGATTCAGAGATCCACTACACACTGTGGAACTCAAATGTTGCAATAAATATGTACATGCATGTATCTGAAGACGTGAAAGAAGATGGATGCATTAAAAAAACTGGACCGTTCCTTCTGACCTTTTGTTAATTCAACCATACACTTTAATGTAAGATAAGAAGATGATAAGAAAGATGTATGGATGACTTTCAGAAAGGTCGGATACTGCATTCATGAATGGCTGTGTTTATACACTGGACTATTTCTCTGGTAAAAAAAACTAGAAAATCTAAAACACTACTAAAGACTAAGACTAAAACATAAGACACCACGCAAAGGGCTATAGTTTGCTCAATGGGCCACAGGGCAGTAATACTCTTTTGGTACATTTGCATGCTTGAGCAACTCTCATTAAAAATCAATGGGACCATTTTGAGGTATTTTTCATTTTACAACACTGTCTTCAGCCACAATACATAGCCCCACTCTTTAAAAACCCTTGATACTTCAAACCCAGAACAAATCTCCTCTTCTTCTCTTCAGGCTACAGAGTGTGTGGCTTCATGGGAATCTGTCGCCGTGGAGACGCTCAGGTGCTCCCTGGTCCCAGAGCCAGACTATAGCTCTACAACAGATCCCAGTGGGACAGAGCCATCCTCAGAATTACACCACTTGACTTAAGCTGATGAGATAATCACAGACAGAGCTCTGTGTGACTCTCACACTACACTTTCTTCTGGTAAAAGGTTTCTGCACAATAAAGGCAATATTTTTGTGTAAAATTGTACAAATTTGAACTATGTCTCCATAAATGAATATTCTATTGGATAATGTGAGAACAGCAGTATTCTAAACACCTCGGCTGGAGTCCCTTCGTTCCAGGAAATGCCGTCCTGCAGAGCGGCTTTTAAAGTTTCCAGCTGCAGCAAGTGTGAGAAAATATTAGGGCTGCATCATCTGCTCAGCATTTTAGATCTGACACAGAGTAAGTTTCAATTTAACTGTAATTCAGTCTTGGGATCAGTCTTATTTTTATACCTGTAGTGGCGGATGTGGTCGCAAAACCTTTCCTACAATCTGTTCTTCACTGAAGGTGTTAATTTGTGTTTGAATGTCTCTGTCTCATGTTAAAAAAAAATCAAAAGTATACCATAATTTAAGCCTCCTGGGTCCCTGGGCAATTTTTATTTGTGTTTTTTGAATTTTATTTTTGCATAACTTTTACTGTGTTAATGCAAATGACATAACATTTGGCCAAACTGTATATTTTGGGGGTAAATTGGGTAGAACACAATCAACATTTTGTGGGATTTTATCCCAAACAAAAAAAACAACGCTTTAATCGCTAAAACTAGCATTTAAGGGGTTAAAAATTCATGAAATTCATAAATATTTGTTATGTATGAAGTCAATAATTTACTTTTAAAAAATTGGAAAAAAATTGTTATATTATATTAATATTTCTGTGGCAATCCTTAAAAGGGCATTTTTTGGGTCCAAGGGACAAAAAGCGAACAGCACAAAATGAAGGGACCCCCAACAAATCTAAAATCCTAACCTTGTTGGTGCAGCTAGCTCTATGATGTGTTAAAATACTCTCATACAAGATATGAGAGCTCTACACTCCCTGAGTCTGAAATAACAATACAATAACAGCAGAATTTCATGACTTGAGCAGAACAGTCTATTCACAGAGACATAGTTTAATGCTAATTGCTAAATGATCGTTCTTTACTTTCTGATGTTCATTGTTTAATGTTTGTAAATCATTTTTGTATTGCTTTATTTCACATTCAGCATTAAATCAACAGTTTTTTGTTATTGCCGCCACCATAAAGTTCTAGAAAGTTCAGTGTTTTTATCCAGATGCTGTTCACTTCACCTTATCCTTAAACTAACTCGCATTAAGATGTTAACCATTATAGTCAATCATCTGTGTTCAACTGTGTCTCTATTTGTTATGTGCTCTATTATCCCGCATTAAGACCCTCGGTGTTATTCAATCACTCCCATTTCCTGGGCCTTGTTCCATTCGCCCGTGTTTTGCCGCTCCTCCCCTCTTCTAAGAATATGCCGGCCGGGCCTAATCACAGGAACGGACCCAGGCTGGAGGTGCATGCCTTTGCACATGGCAGCACAAATTAAAATGTCTCCTGCCGCCCGCCTCTCTAATTCCCTGGCACTATGCCCGGGTCTGTCCCACGAATTACAGGCAGACCTCTCCATATGGTGCAGCCAGCATGGGGCAGGCCAGCTTATTGACATGAGCTCAGTCAATAACCGCGGTGCTCACAACACACACAGCGCTACCTCCGCGGCGCTAACGGGGGCAGGAGTAGAGGGACATGCAGAGGAACAGCGGGATTCAGTGCCATTTTTAAATGAGAGCCGGGTCATTAGCGCAACACATGCTTTTTTTACGGAGAAAGAATCGAGAGTTTAACCCGTTTTTAATCCCCTCAGAGCTGCACGGGGCCCTTCTTACACAAGGGTCAGGCTCAAGTCTAGAATCAAAATGTAAAAGAGGCTCAACGGGGCTCACTGACTTTTTAATCTCAGCTGTGTGTGTTTTCACTTACAAATTTTAGTCCCCGCTCTTTCAAGTGATGATATCATTTAAAGTTGGAATACTGGGATACTTGTATCACTTTTACTTTGAAAGCCGTTTGAAAATACTTGACTGTTTATGAAGTTTTGAAAGTGCAAACTGCAAATACTGCCTTGTTAGCATCAAGGGGCAAAAACAAGCATTTATAACAGACATCTGCAGAGAAGGTGTCTACTTTTAAATACCTGGGTGTGCACATCTTGAATGACCTCACATGGTTAAAGCCAGTGCAACTATACAAAAACACAGCTTCTTCCCAGAGACTGTGAGATGACAACAAGTTAACATAAAAATACAAATAAGCTAAAGATACAATAAAAACACAGAAAAAAAATCAATGTGGGACAGAAATCTTTACCTTGCACAGCAGCTGAATTCTCAAAAGATCTGTGCATTTACAAACTCACAAAAATCCATCTTGAACTGATCCAAGCAGAGTATTCATGTCAGAACCATGTGACCACTGAGATGGCAGTACTAACAGGAAGGGGCGTGTTTTAACTTTGAAGATGTAGTGACTGTTTTACCGCCACTAACGTGAACAACATGGCGACCGTCTAATTGGACTCACAGATGATAAATCCACCGACCAGTTATTCATTGAAAGTACCTTTTACACACTCTTTGTATGGAAGCCCTCCCAGATGGTTCTCGTATATATTTACTTTGTATTGACCAAAAGTGGTTCTCATAATGGAAAAAGTAGCATTTGGACATCCCTATCAAATGTCTAATAATCCAATAACAAATGCATTCATAGCCAGGGTCAAGAAAACAGGCTGAATTTCAAACCAAGAATCAGAATAGTCAAGAAAGTGTCATTGACTGATTAGCTAACACTGAACTTGAACCTCTGAAAAAGACAAAAGGCACTAAGTTATTCTAAAGATATGTAATAGGGAAGAATGCCACCCTACAAATAGACAAAATGATACTTAACAAGGGTAAGCATTTTAACATGGCCCAAATGGGACTTAAAATGAAGTGAGCACTGCTGTAGACCCTGCACTATGTAGATCCTGCACTATAAAGTGGACTGTGTTGTTGTGTCAATCATGTGAATCAATGTAATTAACATGTTATTTTCACATTAAGCAATAATATACTGTGTCTCACCATGACTTCATTATTACAACTCTTTCTCTTTGTGAAGAAAAGCTATATCTCTATCTTTACAAGCTAAGGTATTATTGGATTGTTTTGGGAGCAGTAAAGTACAAGTGGTGTTATTTTATGGAATATTATATTATAGAATATTATCTGAAGATATTCATAGCCGCCTGTGTTTGGCCATATAACAGGAACATTAGTCATTGCTGATCCTGTCTCAGTGAAACATACAACTATCAATTTACAGTCACAATGTTGATTTTTCATCTTTTTTGTCGTGTAACTCTCTGATTTCATTTTTACAACTATATACACTGCTCAAAAAATAAAGGGAACACATAATCATTCCTATGTAAGTCTAAGTCCATCACACTTATGGGATATTAACCTGTCTTGTTAGGAAGCAACACTGATTGTGAATCAATTTCACCTTCTATTGTGCAAATGGAACAGACAACAGGTGGAAATTAGAGGCAATAGCAAGACAACCCCTATGAAGGAATAGTTCTGCAGGTTGTGGCCACAGACCTTTTCCCTGTCCTCATCCTTTCTGGCTGATGTTTGGTCATTTTTGCACTTGAGGTAGCATGAGGCACTGTCTACAACCCATAGAAGTAGGTCAGGTAGTGCAGCTCATCCAGGATGACACATCAATGTGCACTATGGCAAGAAGGTTTGCTGTGTCTCCCAGCACAGTGTCAAGAGCATGGAGGCGCTACCAGGAGACAGGCCTGTACATCAGGAGACGTGGAGGAGGCTGTAGTAGGACAACAACCCAGCAGCAGGAGCGTTATCTGCTCCTTTGTGCAAGGAGGAACAGGAGGAGCACTGCCAGAGCCCTACAAAATGACCTGCAGCAGGCCACTAATGTGCATGTGTCTGCTCAAATTGTCAGAAACAGACTCCATGAGGGTGGTATGAGGGCCCGATGTCCACAAGTGGGGTCTGTGCTCACAACCAAACACCATGCAGGCTGTTTGGCATTTGCCAGAGAACACCAGGATTAGCAGATTCTCCATTGGCGCCCTGTGCTCTTCACAGATAAGAGCAGGTTCACACTGAGCACATGTGACAGAAGTGACAGAGTCTGGAGACGCCGTGGAGAACGTCCTGCTGCCTGCAACATCCTCCAGCATGAGCGGTTTGATGGTGGGTCAGTGATGGTCTGGGGAGGCATTCCTTGGAGGGCTGCACAGACCTCTATGTGCTAGACAGAGGTGCCCTGACTGCCATTAGGTACCGGGATGAGAACCTCAGACCCATTGTAAGACCATATGCGGGTGCAGTGGGCCGTGGGTTCCTTCTGATGCATGACAATGGTAGGCCTCATGTGGCTGGAGTGTGTCAGCAGTTCCCTCATGATGAAGGCATTGATGCTATGGTAAGTGTTCCCTTTATTTTTTTGGAGCAGTGCATAATGGTTCTAAGCCCTTGATTTATTTTTAGTTTCACTGATCATTCTTTGATAGCACCATGTGTTTAAGTTTAAAACACTCATTTTACATCTGATGTGGAAACTATAACAGTTTTTTTGTACAGACACATACATTGGCTATAGATTAAAAAATAAAAATCCAGTGTTCTTGGATAAAACACAACAAAACATTTTTATAAACACGAAACATTCCGACCCAAATGCTTGCACACAAATATAGTACAAAACTGAAAGCAGCATGGACCTAAGAAGTATAAATTAAAACTGGCAATAAATGCTGCAGTGAACACCACAACAAAGCTGAACCCAAAAATGGATAAAAAGCACTATAAATTTGTTAAAATGGCCTTTGGTCGCCATTTCCTTTGCTTTGTTCTCAGCGGGAGTACACTGCTACATCCATGTTATGTCTGAGTCTTAGCTTTATGTGGACATGAACAAATGAGGCCAAAAACACAGCGGCAGTGGATTTTTGTGCTGCGTAAACCCGACCACATGTAACAAGGACATGTTGGAATACTTTTCCTGCTGAAATGTAAATGTAAAGAGAAGACGTGAAGTGAAGGCCACATCAGACTAAACCCAGACAGAGATGGTTTGTTCAGACTTTTATTTTTGCTAAAGGTTTTTTTTTTTTTTTGTGCCAGTTAGGACTGGGAAACAGGTGTGAGAATATTAGCACAAAATGGAAGTTAGAGACTCATCGGATGCATTACAGAGCAACAATAAGCAATGATCATTACTTATTGGATCTTGGTGGTGGCGCTGAAAATGAATAAATTGAATGAAAGTTGAGGTGGTGTAATTTTTGGTGACACCTTCTTTTTTAAAGCATTGTCATGGCTAAGGTAGCCCTGTAGGGACCTACTGTTGTCTATGAACACTAGAAACAAAATTCAAAATTTGACTGTTTTAAACGTTGTAAATCCTTTCATTCAAGATCAGTAATTAATGTAACAAAGTATAAATACTGGAGTGCTGTACTTAAGTATAATTTTCAAGTATCTGTACTTACTGTAAGTTTTTACATAAGATTTCAAAGGAGGTACTTTGACTTTTACTCCACTACATCTTAGAGCAAATATTTCACTACATTTACACATTGGCTTTACAAGTCCAAGTAAAATTGCATTTGGTAAATAAATAAACTATGGTTTGTTGAGTTTGTTATGGTAGTTTATGCAAATTAACTATGCGCTTTTGGTTTCGATTTCAGATTATACCTCTTATTCTGGTGTCATGGTGTGACAACAATAACCTGGTCCTAAACATCAAGAAGACCAAAGAGATTATTGTGGACTTCGGCAAAAATGACAGAAGAACCATCGACCTCTCTCTATCGGCACAGAGAAGGTGGAGAGGGTGACTAACATTACATTTCCGGGAGTGTCTGTCATGGAGGACCTGTCCTGGGGCCTGTGGAAACTGAGGAGCGCCAACATCTCCAGGCCGCTGATGGTGAACTTCTACAACTGTGCCATCAGTAGTGTTCTTACATATGGATTCTTAGTGTGGTTCTCCAGCTGCACTAAGGCCGACCAGCAGGCAATCCAATGGGTGGTAAAAACAGCAGGGAAAATCACTGGGACTACTCTTCCAGAGATCAGTACCACCTACACCACCCGCTGTCTGAAGAGAGCACACAACATCTTGAGGACCGCCATCATCCGGCTCATCATCTCGTCCACCTGCTTCCTTCAGGCAGAAGGTCCATTCAGGCCAGAACCACCAGACTGACCAGCAGGTGTGAGGCTGCTGAACACTGCTCCCCTCTCTGCCCCCCTCCCATAGGACAACAACCATATCCACATCTATAATAACAATGAAGCGGACTTTGCATTGCTGCATAACAACATGACATATCACACATATCTAACTGTAGGTCCTAAGAGTAAGACTGTTATTGTTATTCACATGTTTGTGTCATTATTATTGTGCTAATGTTTACACAGTGGGTATTTATTGAATGGGATCTTGCACAAATTTTTGCACTTTATATAAAACTCTGCAGTGTTGATGCTCTAAACAAAATTCCGTTGTTTTCTGTGACAATGACAATAAACTCTTGAATTATGAAGTTAACACTTTTGTCCAGTTGTGGTAAGAGATTGTGTGGCGTGTACATAGACTATCACAATCTGCTTATTTAAGTAACAATACGATTTAATCTAAAAAGCTGTGTTGCCAGTGGATAAGTGGCACACAAGGCTAACAAAATAATGGAGGGAGAAATTCCAGTAATATAAGTAGGAGCATAAATGAGGCTGTTGGCAAGTTTCAATAGTGTGTAACAGAGAGATTAAAGGGTTATTCCTGGAGGCATGCTAACATGAGAAAATGGGTTTATTTTTGATAAGTCTGGTTTAGAGCAGGTATAAGGTCATGTGTGACCAAACATTTGGGGAATCTGAGCACTTTTATCAAAAATTAAGTAGAAAAGCACTCACGGTCCAGTCATGGTCCGGTCCACATGAGATTGACTAGGTGTGTGAAAACATGTAATGATTCTATTTCCATATCTGTCTTTTACTTTGTTTGTGCATTACTATTTATTTTCCTAGTGTTACTGTTTTGAGGAAGGTTATTGTCTCATAGTTTGTCTTTCACTAAATTATTCTCACTATCCATTCATTAAAATTGAGGTTTTAAGTGAGCGTTAAAAGGATGTTTGTGGAGGTGGGCATTTTTTCTCGCTGTAGTTTTTTTATTGAGGCTCGATTGAATCAACGTGTGACTTCAATGGGCTGCCATGGTGCTATCACAGCTTGATATGAAGACTAGTCTTTATGGAACACTTAAGCTTCAAATTCACACTAACACTAGAAAGAATTAGAGCTGTAACCTGTGCCCCAAAGTTACAAACTTTGTTCCAAAATATTTTCTGATATTTTGCTAGTCATTGTCTTTCTTAGTATCCCAGAATGGCAGTCTTATGTAATGTGTCATATCTTGGATAATGTGTTGTGAATCCTATCGTATCATGACTTATTCTCTGAATTCCAACCTCTTCTCCCAAAACACATTTAGGTCTCTGTCAGGACCATAGCCCTGTGTTTACCAGTGCTGCTGAGTGTTGTTGAGCGTGTTGTTTTGAAATGTCCTGCTGATCCTGTGTTCTGGCACACATGTACCCTGGATGCACATTATTAGGCCAGTGTCAGGTAACCGATACGTCCAGGGGAACAGCGTAAACAAGCTGCATCATGGCGTACTACGAGAGAGGCGATCTGACACTTCGATGAATAATCTCATGAACGCTACTACGACTCACTGTCCCCTACCATTGATGCCTAACAACTTCAAAATAATAACAGACAGTGGTGCACATGAAGGTGCACACATAGAGGTTATTGACACTAGTAAGTCTTGAGAGTCTGAGTCACTTCACAATTGTTGAACCTTCAGTCTCAGAGCAGACGGAAAACCACAGAACTGCCCAGAGTGGTCATGAAAAAATACTACGTCAACATGTGGGTGGAAGAGTTTTAAACAAGCTGATGGGCTGTGTTCCCTCAGATCCACATCACGGACAGGACAATGCTGCACAGCCCTGGAAAACATGGTGGTGTTCGACGCCTTTGTGTTGCCATTAAATTGGACTTCCTGTGGAAATAAACCACTCATGACCCAGCTGCAATGTGTTTGGAAAGATTGTAGAAGCATTGGTTTGATCAGACTCATTATACACACAATCAGAGGAGAAGGAACAAAAACAAATATGGACCTAAATACTGTGCTTAACACTTAGACAGTCACTGATATGTTGAGTTGAAGTAAATAGTGAGAGGTTTTGAACTGATTATAAAACGAGAGTGAGTAAGAGAAAAGTGTTTTAGGCGGAGATAAAGATGTTTTTATGGTCTGTTTTTGTGAAACCAATTCAATGTTTTTACTGTATATTTAAAAGCAAATACAGTATAAATCTGTGATGATGATAGAAAATAACATGACATTAAAACATTAGCATGTTGCATTTAAATGGTTCAGTTGTGGGTTTTATACATACTGCATCTGTTAAATATGATGTTGTAAAGTGTTCTTGAATTAGAATAATTCAATGTGTTTCATTAACAATTTTATGTTTTTACAGTTATTTAGTATTTTTTCACCATGTCATTCATTGCCTTTAACTGCAATTGCCCATATTTGACATTACAGCAATTTTTATTAGTTTTTTAATCAGTTTTGTGTGTTTTCTACATAGCGCGGTTGCAAAAAAACAATGTTAGGTTTTATGGTTATTTACTGTTGCTATTTGATAGTATTTCACCAAACATGTTCAATTTTGCCAGTTAGATTTTTTTCCCTACACACTGTTTTTGTAAAAAAAAAAAAAAAAAAAGTGTAAAAAAAAAGTTTTTATAAATCATTGTTTTTTTCATAATTGATGAACTATAATATGCTTTCGCTGTTATTTATTTATTCATTCATTTTCTACCGCCTAGTCCCGTTGGGGGTTGTGGGTGGCTGGAGCCTATCCCGGCAACTTTGGGCCTTAGGTGGGGTACATCCTGGACAATGGCCAGTTTGTCGCAGGGCTAACATTAAGGGACAAACATTGACAGACAAGAGTCGGCTGGGATTTGAACTTTTTTTTACTATAAACAATACAAATCTAAATCTGAAAGAACTAAGTAATTAAAATAGTTCTGTACATTATGTAGTAATTATCTTTTATTAACTTAATACTATTGCTACAGTGTTTTTTTTTTTTGCTTTTACAGATATTTACTGGTGCTATTTGACAGTACTTTACCGTACTTCCTTTCTTTCTTCACTGACTGGTTGTTATACTTCTTCAGTCTGACAAATATTTCTCTCTTGCCTGGCTCTCTTTTTGTTGTGTATCAACTGTTTCCTCTCGTCTTTGTCCTGTCACAATCCTGCCATAGAAACTCCTGTGTTTACATCCTGTGCTCC
This sequence comes from Rhyacichthys aspro, assembly GCA_036850595.1. Classification (NCBI taxonomy): domain Eukaryota; kingdom Metazoa; phylum Chordata; class Actinopteri; order Gobiiformes; family Rhyacichthyidae; genus Rhyacichthys; species Rhyacichthys aspro. The sequence continues at coordinate 18,601,933 of CM072160.1, forward strand.
TTTCAGCTGGAGCGTGTTTACTCTGCTGCGAGCCGGTGTGTGACTCTGCAACTATCATTCTGAGGAAATACCATGAGTGGCGTGCCAGTCGCAGCTAACCACAAACCCAAACTGGGTGGAGAGGGGCATTTTTCATATAAATCATGGAATATGGCTGTGGGCAGGCCTTTGCCGGGCTCAGTGAACATCCACAAATAGACTTCTGCTGCATGTAGTAACAGCTTTGAGCAACACAAAGACAGGCTGTAGTGTAACTGTTGCCTGTGGTGCAGCTCCAGAAAAGGGTTATTATTGTTAACATTGTGTGCCCCGTTAGTCAGAAGGTATTAATAGACTCTTGAGTTCAGCTAAATGTTGGGTTCAAGAGCGTTATGTGTATTCTCATAGCTAAAATAACTTGTTGTAAAGTGCTGAGCTTTAAATCTGCTGCAAATAATTCCTTTTTGAACTTAGGTGTGTGTTATAAGTACACCTAACGTTGTCGTAGCTCATGACTCCCCCTACTGGCAAAAAAGAGGTATAACTAACTTACTGGGAAAGCACTTTCTAAGTCGTGATATCCCTTCAACACGACAAATCACAACCATTCTTTTTCAAATGTTTAAAGTAATATCTTAAGTTTTATCCACCAAAAATTGCTATATTTGTCTCTCTTTGATTTTTGCTACGCTATGGGCTAAGACTAAACATTAAAAATACTCCACCAATACATTTTTCTCTCGTTGATGGATGTCTTGTTTGTGTTACAATTTATTCGGTATAGGAAACATCCTGGTACCTCAATGTGCATTCCATTGTATCCGAGGGTCAGTGCCCAGGGAACCTCTTCAAGATCTCAGCCAGACACTTGTAAGTCTTGAGTGTCTCTTCATGTTAGTTTAACTTTCAGAGCTTAATGAAAAACCACAGAACTACTCAGAGTGCTCATGAAAAAATGCCACGTCAGTATGTGGGTGTAAGTGTTTGAAACAAGCCAATGGACTGTCTTTCTCTCAGATCAACAACAAATTTGATCCAGGACAATGGAAACACAGTGGTGTCAGGCAGCACTGTGCTATGAATTTGACTTCCTGTGCAAATAAACCACTATGACCCTAGAAATTCAACAATAATGACCGCCTGTTTTATACAATGTTATCGTCGTAATACAATTCAAATTCAATTCAACTTTATTAAAATCTAAGGAGAAATTTAATTGTCAGGTCTCTTCAAATAGATTAAAATTCAGGCTTGATCTGCCATAAGCTGATTGACTGACCCAGTACAGGGGATTGCCCATGTTTTTCTGTAAAGCATCCATCCTTGTGGTACAGCCAGATATAACAGGTTTCCCAGGACAGCACTTTCTGAGTCTTCCATTGAATTTGGAACATAAAGCAAACTGATGTCTTTTGCTTAACTTTTTGCCGTAGTCTATAAGTGTGAATGGTTGTCTGTGCTGGCTCTGCAATTGATTGGTAATGTTTAACAAGAAAAGTATTTTATAAATGAATCAATGTATTTAAAAGAGATAAGTGACATTTTTAGAGGGCTTGCACAAGAGTGAATGTGGCTGTTGTTTTGACAAAGGACTCATTCATCAATTGGAAATTTCCTCGAGCTAACTTGAAACTGTTATTCTGCCAAGGAATAATACATTAATAATTGATCAAGAAAAGCAAACAAACAAACAACAAAAACAACAACAAAATAAATAAACAAACACAGGTGCCAATAATGTTATAATAATATAATAAAATTTGTTATAAAATAATATGTAACAATAAAATGTAAAATTGTTGCCCCTTGACTCCATCTTGTGGTAAAGCTAGATATAACAGGCCTCCCAGGACAGCACTTTCTGAGTCTTCCATTAAATTCTCTGCAGTACTTTTTGACATCTGTTGTGATGGAATCTGTAATTGGATTTGAGAAAACATAACGATATGACCACAGACATTTTTTTTAATCTAGTCTGCTATGTGAGTAAAGCATGAGCTCTCATTTCAAGTCTGTTATAGTTTAATTTTACAATATTGCTGAACATTTATAAGTAAAAGTATTGATAACACACAGGTCCCTTATGTGACAGAGAGCTCCCTCTGTTGATAAAGTCCACTGATGCCAAACAGTGCTGACCCTGACATTCGACAAAACAGGCTCAGCTGTGTCTAGACCCCACTCCCCGGGCCTGTCTCACATCACACGGTGTAAATGTAGCTCGGTGGGATCATTGCCGCGATGATCGATTGTAAAATAATGTCAGAGGTGCTTAAGCGGGGCTCCTAAAGCAGGAGCGTGTGACAGTACAAAGGCTACAGGGAGCAGAGACTGATGTGGAATGTAACTAACCTAGAAGCGGAGTCATATGGGGCTAATCGGTTCCAGCGATGCATAAATCACAAAGGAGGGAATTGAGGTGGTCAGCGGCGGCACGGTCCAAAAAAAGTGCAGATAAAAAGAGAGAAATCACATCAGCACGGCAGTTTCGTGACTTCTGACTACCTTATCAGAGCGGCTTCTGAGGTCAAGTCAGGACAACCCTCACCCCTCCAACCCTCAGGCTGGCCTTTCTCCTGCTAAAATGACATTTAACCTGTTGCTGTTTTTAGGCCATCTTTGTCCAGTTCCTTGAATCAAAAATGGTTGTCTTTCAGCATCAAAGTGGAGTAAATGCAGTGGAGCGATTACATGAACAGAGGCGGGAATTGGAGCTGGGTTATGTTTAGACTCAAATTAGCACTCTCTCTTGAACTGTGGGAGCTTGGAGAGCCACATGGAAGGACTAGGACTGAGAACTAATGAGGGCACTTGGTTAAACTGACAAGCCATTAAAACAGATAATGAGGGCAAGAGTGTAGGATTTGCATATGTATTTGAATCCTTTATTCATTTATTTTAAGAAATACTCCACTTCTGTCCATGTGATTTGGCGTGTTCGACCATCACAAAATTTTAAAAAGACAGTTACAGTTATTTTGTTAAAACTGCTTTTAAGTCCTGAACAATAACCATTTTCAGCAGTGGTTTAATGAAAAATAGCAGTTTATTGTATCTTAAAATTGGTCTGTCAGTTGCTTATCATATTTGCTTTTTTTCTACAATTGCAATATCATAACTTTCATGTGTTATAAGGGTACCTAAATAATCCAGGTTATATTTTTTTCTAGCTTGACACTGCCCTATTTTTTGATGACGAACTATCCACTTCCGATTTTTACCCCAATTACTCCTTTATTTTGAAGAGCCATTTCCTGTGTTAGCGCTGCTAGCGAGCGAGAACTTAACATCGAGAAATGCGGAAAAAAGTTTTAAAAGAAGCTCAAACAAAGAAATAACACGTTTTTTTGTTTTTTGGTGTCAGCAACTACCGATGATGCAAAAGGTAAGTGTTCAATGTAAAATTATGATATTAAGATCAATTTTGTGCCTCTGTTAAATATGTTTAAATATGCATCCGTGCTGTAGCCTACAAGTATGTGTTAATAAAATAAATATTAGCTTTAATTTATGCTAATATCCTTCTTATGTTCAACGTGATTCAGGTAAAATTGCAACCTTTATTCCACAATGTTGTCATTTTGTTTCTGTCTAGCTCCTACATTGGTTGGACAATATAAATAAAATCACCAGTAAAAGTTTCAACCGTCTATCAGTGGATATGTGACTGGGTAGGTATGTGACTGTTTTATTGTTGTAATAATTCTGGATTTGGGGCCATGTTTGTTAAAAAAAAGAAAAAAAAGAAAAAAACACTATGAAAATGTTACAATGTCCTTTTGTGCATATCTTACTTTTAGATGTGAACAAGTGGTAGAATAAATGTATGGTGATTAGTTCTTTGGGAGTTGTGTAGGAGTGAGAGAAAAACAAAAAAACATGTAAACACAAAACATTTGGCACAAGTTACCTGTTTTTGAGAGGACTGGGCAATAATTAACCAACATAATAATGAATACGGCAATAAAGTTCTTTATGTTAGTTACTGTAAGGTGATTTCAAAGATTTTAGATGTTCTTGGGGGCCACCCTTGGCAGCTCAGGTAGAGCATATGCCTTAAGACCCAGGTTTGAGTCTTGGTCATGTCATTCCTCACTCTCTTTCACCCCATTTACTGTCCAGCTACTGCCGTACTAACAGTAAAAAGGCCAAAAATTTTTTTTCCATGTGTTATTAGACTAATGACTACCACATACATTTAGCCTTAAACTTGGCAGTTGTCCTTAACCCTTGCCCAGGGCCCACAATAACTACTGGCACGTGTTAAATTTTTATGAAATCATCAAAAAACGCAGAGATCTTATTATTGGGTTCATGAAAAAAAACAACAGTATTCTAAACATGCATTATTGCTGTATAGTATTTTACATGAAATCATATTTATCACACATTTCTATAGGCATGGTGCTACTTTCTGTGGTGTAGCAGTGAACAGAGCAAAGTCGAGGCTGGTGGTGGCACCCATGGGCTCTGTCATCCCGGTCGGCTGTTCGCTGGTTACAGGCCCCATCATGCACTCTCTTATGGGCTCAAAGTCTCTGTGGGACCTATTTGTGTCGCCTACCGAGCCCTGGAGACACACCTCCAACACACAACTGAACAGCAGGCCTGTTCAGACCTGCTCCAGAGCTGCACAGATAAGAGTCGAGCACAGTGGATACAGTTAGGATCATAATGAGTCTGGGCTCTGTACTGGGCTCATACTTACAGTACAAGTTAGAGCACTATTCCACTGTGTTTTGTTGTATCCAGAAAATATAACAGAAAAATCTATTTCCATACTGTAATAGTGCTAAACAAGTTAGTCTTTTCATTCAAGGGTAATATGACCTAAGAAATTCTTGTATGTGACAAATAGCATACTGTAATAAGAATCATCTGTAAAAAAAAGATGAAATGTCATCTAGGTTTTATATTTTTAAGGATTTGTTTGGCACATACTGGTCACTTTTGCCAATCACATGTTCGCAAAGAATGGGGTCTCAAGTTGTTGACGTTACCACTCGAGACAACTCTTGTCAACAAGGAAGTAATGTCTGCCAACAGAAGAAAAAAAAAAGAAAAGAAAAAAGAAAGCATCAATTCCAGCGTTGAAGTTTAACAGCGGTGTTAATTATGGGATTGCATCAGTCTGAGGCTGAACTCAGTTTAAGGTGAGCTCTAGTTTTTGTTTTGATACACTTAGTGATATGAATGCTATTGACACTATTAACCTTTAGGAGATAACTGATATTTTTGAACGCTAATGAGAGTGAGACATTTTAATACTGTGATGTGGGGTCTCTCAATGGAATGCCAACTTCATAGCTAACCCTAATAAAGTCTTGCACACTTTCGTTGTATCTGATACGGATCAAAGAGTAGATGGGCAGAGCCAGATGCTAAAGTCTTAGAGGACAGTTTTATTTCCACATTGCTTAATCATTTAACTGTTGTTACCTGAATTTCCATTTTAATTGTCTTACATTATTATTTTATTGCAGGTGTGAAGTGGGGTACACCCTGAACAATTGACAGTTAATCGAAGGGCTAACCCAATTCACCCATATTACCCATAACTTTGAATGTTGGAAGGAACCTAGAGAGCATGGAAGGAACCTACAGTAACACAGAGGTAACACCAAGGATTGAACCCATGACCTTTTTGCTTTAAGGCAGAGCTGCTAACCATTTTTTCACATTGCCAAAGGGCTGAGGCCATTAGCATTAGCACATGTTATCACCCAGAGGCATTTTTTCATTTACTTGGTCGGGTATTACTTGTCAAAGTAGGAAACTACTCCCCTTTTAAAGACAGTGGGAATAGGTCGAGACCTAAAGGTACACTGTACTTAGGACCAAGGTATTTTGGTCTGTGTTTTTGGACAAAATGTGCAATTCTTGGTAGGTAAGTAATGACATGAGCCTGACTACAGACTATGGTATGTACAGTGTTGGCAAATACTGACTCACCCTGGAATGAACGTTAGGCCCTGACGTCAATTCATTGTAAAGTAAGCATTAAAAAGATTCATTGTCTACATCAAATAAAGAACTTTGCCTTTTGTTTTGATTGTCTTTACAAGGAGTTATGCTTTGCAAAAATGTAAGCCGTGGAGCAGCTAAAGCTGAGCGCATGAACTCCATGACTTATACATCCTCACGCTGCCTCTGTGTCCTGACTTGGCCCCAGCCTTCTAACCACATTTTGCCTCCTCACTCAGGGGAACATAAGGATCGCATATGCCTTTGGCAGGACTCCACACCCACATTCCTCAGCTATGTGCTCACAGGCGTCCTCTCTGCCCCCCCTTCTCTTTGACTTGCCCCTCCCTCTCAGCGAGCGCCAGCACCAAAAGCATGGCACACATTTCCTTGCACCGTAAAGAAACACTGGGTGTACAGTCCTCTCGGCTCCGTGTTTACTGTTGTTGTGAGATATTTTTAATGTATTTATTGCATATGTGGGTCCAGGCCATAAGTGTACAGGAAGTTCAGTGTTGATGGCATTAGCATATTTTAAATAAACAAAAACACTGGATGTCAATTGAGCATTATAAGAGAAGTGATTTATTTCTAACTTCTCTAAATAATGCGTAAATAGGTTGATATCCAAGTCTGAAGTCTGATGTCGGACACCTCAGACTTTTTAATGCATATAAACATCTTAGTATGACTGGAAATCCAGTTTGCCTCAGTGGAGCTAAGACACTAGGATCAAGCGGTACAAAGCTGAGCTACTGCTACATGTGTACTGCTTTGTTGGACTGGAACTGGACTAGACATTCTGCCTTCTCTATAGTTGCCCACATGAAACAACCGAAAACAACTGATAAAATTATTATTAAATTATTAAGGCAATCACTACTAAAGAGAGCTGATTAAAAGTAATAGTAGTAGTAGTTTATGCTATGATGCCAGGAGCACTTTGTTGTGGTCTCTTATCAACATTACATTTAGCAATAGCATGATAAAAAGGGTTGAAGGCTGTAGCTCGACTTGGCTGTACATTTAAACATACCGACTGTTAAGACCCTGTTACAATTTGCCATTTTTTAAATCTCACAAGTGTAGAACATTTCCCACTACGCGCCTTGAATTAGCTACAACAGATGTATGATGTATGTAACACTGTGGGGTCTGAGATGCCAAGTGCATTGTTGTCTACAATTCAACTCTGGTCAGCAACAGGCACAGCGTAAATTGTGCACGATTTCTGAGACTGATGTTTTTCACAGGCAATCTTTGGTTGTGTGGTTGATCAGTCGACTTTGATGCTTCAGTGTATGATGGTTAATTTAAAAGCCATGATGATACATTTTTGCCAGGACTAATTAGCCTAATTGCTCGTCAGTTACTGCAAAAGTAGCAGAGGGTGGTCCTCTACTCCAACAGACAGAGTACGTTTAATTGTTCACCATTCCACTTTTTATTTTTTAAATGTTTGAGTTTTAAACAGTGGTGGATCAGATAAAAAATAGCAGGCGGTAAACCTATGACTTTTGCTTGCTCTGTATCACAGGTTTGTTGTCAGAGTTTTTGTTGGACATCAGTCAGCTACTGCTTCCCATTACTACTTCAGATAACAGCAAAAAATCATGCTAATGGCAAAACTCAGAAGGCTAGCCAAAATGACTGAGTCACTTAATTTAAGACTTGACTTCAGAACATAGCTTATGTTTTTGGCAGCAGTAGAACTGTATTTGTGGCATCAGTACATTTTGTTCTCATGTACGTCTTATGAACAGGCTGTCTTTAATGTATAAAAACATTTATAAAACTCTGGCACACATTTCTACAGGGCAGGGGGTACAAACATGGTGCCACTTTTCCAAAAAACATTACAACACACTTCTGGCAGGGACTTCTGTGGGAAAGATTTTCCTGGAAAGGGATCCATTTTCAGTGTAGGATATTTATTGTAGCTCTGTACATCCCTATACGGTTAAAGAAAAACAAATTCTTTTAGTAGAAAGCGCTGTGCAGTAGCAACAACTTCTGTGTGCACATTCGTAACCTTTTATGAGACTAGTCCCCAGTGTCTTGTGTAGTTAAAGGTTATCTGTTACTTCCAAGTCAAAGTCAAAGACACTGGGGCCAGAGACTGCAGCTTGTGTCTGGGGTGACCGGGTTCAGTGGAAGGGGGTGCATGGTGCGGAATGTGGCTGTAGGGAAAAGCCAGGAAGAATCATTATAGAGAAGCAATGTGACGCCAGAAATGGAGAGGAGAGATTTCAAGGCAACTTAAAGCGAGACTGTGCGTATGGCTTCCATCTACCACTCAGAGAGGCTTGATGCTAGATCCCTGGCAGAGTGCACTTTCCAGTTTTGAAGACTGGAAAGATAGAGCAATACTAAATGATGAGGGCCAAAATAGCTAGTTTTACATGATGTAATCCTCTGAACATAGTTTACTTTCTGTCACTAGGTTTTATGTAAAATTTTCAAAACAAAGTAGAGCAAATCTCAAAGGTTTTACGTATTTTATGTAACAGTTATATTATGACACCTGGCGCAAAAAGTAGAATTAAAATTGCCGTAACTTTTACTTACACGAAGTGTATTTTGCTTGTATACAATATGTAGCGTTCACTGCCATTAATCTGGATTAATTTATAGATAAGTTGCATATACATTTTTAGTAGATGGGGGAGGGGAAGAGGTGTTTCTAGAGACTGTGGGGCCTTGAGCAGGAAACATCTCGGGCCCCGAATATCAACTAAATTTAATATGAATTCCCACTTATCCTTATACTAATTATTATTTAACAGTTATATAAAAAGAAAAAAAACTGGACCTTAAGACTTAGCTGTTGCTTTATTTAAAGGTTTTATATGAAGGTGAATTTTTAGCCTGCGATGGCAGGCTATAGCCAATCACATGCTCATATACATGTGAGTCTCCCCTCATTTAAATAAGAGATGTTATTAGATGTTAGGGCTATGAAAAATTAGGAAATAGTTTATTCTACTGCCAGCTCTCCTTCAAAACCATGTCAACCATGTCTTCCTCGAAAAAGAGGACTTCCTAGTACAATAAAAGGTAAAAAAAAAACAACCTGCTAGTTATCTATACATACATAAATAAAACCAGCAGAGAATAGAGAAATTGGTAAAATCTAAAATTTGTTTTAATGTAAATTGCTTCAGTTTTGATTTATGATTAATAAAAAACAAATAAAAATAATATTAAAAACAAGCAGACATGGCAACTGTGTAGTTGTGTCCTGTGCTGGTCATGACTAGTACTTTTATGTTACAGTTAAATAACAAAAATCTTTTGCACTGGCCTGTTTTTATAAGTGGCTGCAACCAACTGGAAAAAAAACAATGTGATCATCATATTGTAGGCTCTGACTCAGACAAGTCGCCTACTCATGTCATCTGTCAAACTAAAGGTCATGACACAAATGTCCTGAGGCCACGCCCCCTTGGCAGAGAGAAATGTGGAACAGAAGACTGTTGATAATGAAGGAGGTGGAGGTGATGTTTACGCCAGATTTAAAGATATAATTAATGCGCTGAGGAATATTAGAGATTATATAATATAAACAGAAAACTCTTTTTAAAACACAGAAGTACATTTATTCAGCTCTTAATACATTAATATAGAACAAGTTACATCATCTTATTGATTGCAAATCACACAACACAATTCCAATTTATTCCTGTAGATAAGTTAATGTAACAGATTGTTGTTTTAAAATAGGCAATGGGAACTCGTCCTCTCGGCACGAGGAGCACTTATGTTATAAAATGTAAGCAAAAGTGCAATATCTTTCTACTCAGAAAAATTACAAAACTTGGTCCAGGTCTTCTCAGACAGACTAAATATTGTGTTTATCGTGTTAAAAATGCAATATATATATCTTTACAATTTGCTTTTTGAGGCTATTTTCTAAAAACGGTAGCTAAATACAAGAAATACAACATTGTCAGTTTACAAAAGCTTAGCATATCAATCACTGCATCATCTATTTAGTCTCTAAATAAACTTCATTTTTTCCCCCATATAACTATCTGGAACGTAAAGTTTTGACAATAACATCAAGACCATAATATCTCACAGCGCTATGTTACAATAAAATATCTCTGTAAAGAACAATTGCGACATAAAATTAGGAAATACAATGCATAGATTCAATCATTGAAAATGTTGAGATATAATTTAGAGTGAACCCTGTGACACTGACTACATGGATTCATTACAGTTTATCCTGGCTTGAGTGACCGGCACAAATATATATATAAATCTGAACATATCACATGATAAAAAGGCTATAGATATATATCACTTGAAAAGGCAGATTTGGCTAAAGTACACCAGAGCGTGTGGTGAGGAAACGGCAACACCTGGCACCGAAGGCAAACAGCAGCTTCTAATGGCTTCTATGCAGAGCTGCTCAAAATGTTAAAACATATCTTTAACTATACAAAGCCAACAAGGCTTTCTTCACATCTGGATGAGTGTTGCTAAAGAGTAGGTGTGTAACGGTACAAAACTATGGCATTGCGTTATTTTAGCCAAACGATTAAAGAGCTAAACTAGTGCTGCTGACACCTTACTGTAAGTGAAGTTTAGAAGTTCTTTTGTCACTGTTGTGCTGTGAACATTGCTCAGAAGAGAGCTGCTTAGGTTAGCTTAGCATTACCTTGTTGGTAGCATGTCACTATTAGCTTGACAAGTGTGCTGTAGTAAAACTATGGCAAATAGTTAGCTTGCTGAGAATTTTCTCTTTTAGCTGATTTAAAGGTTTAAGGTTATCAGCTGAAATGTCATGTTGCTGGTATTTTGGGCAACAAACTGAATTTGAATTTAGCCCAAAAAATGACATTGTGTCGCACTTATGAGGCTATTATTGTATAAAAGTAACAATGGGCCTCATTCATTCGTTTTATAGGAAGCTTTCTAAAAAAAAGTTTCACCAAGCGTTCTCACTCCTCACTAAAAATAGCATGTCAAGGCCAAACCCAACAGACTAGTCTAGACTCTTGCAGGGAACATGTCAATTTTTCAGGTTAAGAACAAAATGTGAATGGCAACAATCTTCAAAAGTGGGACTTGGAAGCAAATTTGTTCCAAAGTAGCTTAAATGAGTGGCAAATAAAATAAGGCCATTGTGTACTTCTGTGAAATTATATGTTTCTTTTTAGAATTGGAACATGGCCAATAAGATTTAGCATTTAGCATTAGCTACTGTCAATGCTGGCTTACAAAGAGTGCTGTAGTAAAACAACAAGTAAGTAAAAGTATGGCGTCTCTTGGATATACTATATTATACTGTATTTTTACCATACACCTGTAAAAATAGCATACTGCGGTGATTGTACAAAAACGAATATGTCAAGGTGTGTACTGTAAATTTAGTGTACAAACAAAAATGACTTAATGTACCGTTACACCCCTACTACCTACAAGTTTGTTTTTCCAAAAGTGAAAAAAACAAACAAACTTGCAGCTGACACTGTAGACAACATTTTGTTTAAATAGGCAGTTTCTCAAACTTACCAGTCATTTTCATGGGAAGCCATCTTTACTTAATATTTTACACCATTTGTGACTCTGCATAGTAAGTCACTGACAGGCTGACACAGTCATAGTTAGTACAGCAGTAAGTTAAAGCAAGTCAGAAAATGCAAATATACAAGCCAGATACAATACTTAACACTTAGTGGCGCTTTTCAGGGACAACATTAAAAAATAATTAAGACAAGACATTATAAAAACATTGGTGCTATCAAGTCACAAGTTCAAATGTTTCAAAAGATATAGAAAGAGGTAGGAGGGGCGGTGTCAAAGTGGAGTCTTGTGAAAAGCATAAAGCTGAGCCAGGAGATGGCTCATTTGGCCTTGAAAAAAATATAGAGTTCTAGGAAAAGACAGTCACACTACATTTTTCAGACAGAGTTCAAAAGGGTGTAAAGGGACAGGCTCACAGTGTCTTTAATGACAGCCACTGGCAGGTCTCATTTTAATCCGGTGAAAAGAAAACAACAGCAGCAGCACTGAGTATCTTTTATCTGTCAACCCGCCTTGACCTGGTAACATTCACAGTGCCCTACCATGACTACGTATAGTCACTGCCTTGTCTGTGAGTTCTGAAGGAAAAGTGAAGCAGAAAGAAAAGTTCAGAGAGTTCACTGTTACTTCAAAACGCATTTGAGTATCTTCTGGACCGTAGACATTTACATTTACAATAGAAAGCCTTCAAGCTGATATCTGCTTTGTTAGGCACAATAAATAGGCCCCTGTGGTTTTAAGGTTTAGAGGTTGAGACATGTAAAACTATGAACAATTCAGATTTTTGTGAGCAGGTTATGCACCAGCATAAATCTACACAAATAATTTAGGTCTCAAATATATAATCAATCTAGTAAACATCCACTACATTATTTTAATATACATTCTGAAGTATGTACAAAAGGTCTGAAAGAGTATAACCATTTAAAAAGCCGTGCTGGAGAGATCCTCAAGTGAGATCTGTCCATTCAAAAAAAAAAAGGCTTTCTCAATAAATGTGTCCAGTTTTTATATCTGCTGCCGTGATTTTTGCTTCTGCTCTGTAAACACTATTTACAGTCTTAGAAAATACACTCCGAAATGATTCGACAAGTCGTCTGACAACATCATATGTACATTCAGGTGATGACAAAGTGAGTACTTATGTAACATCATCCCGTGATCCCATGTGAAGCCTGCCACTTAACGTTACGACAGCCCTCCCCTTCCCAGTCCACAAACCCATGAGCCATATTATTACCTTCATAATTTGTCCGTAGTGGCAGTCGGCTCTCACTACACTGTACGGAGAAAACAGTAAACAGCATGGCATGAGTTTGTGCACTTTTGTGGATTGTGCTTTTGATGCTGATGAGATGTAGCTGGTGTTGTTTTTCAAAGCTTGTTTCCACAAAGCGTTTCAGGACAGTTCAGTTTGGTATTTGTATTTTGACCATCAAAAATGAATGAACAATATCACATTTGGTACCGTTCTGTCAGGCAATAAACAACAGTAATATAAGAATAGAGCTAGACACAATGCAGTTGTTGATTGGTCAACAGAAAATGTAGACTGGCCAGCCAAGTTAATTCTTCTTTTGTCTACACAGAGTCTACAAAGAATCTAGTCTCTTTGGAATTGTGTTGTATTTCCAGGGAAGAGTGCCAATGGAAGCAGCAAAAATATGTTTCCGGATGCAATTAGACAGACATATAACCAGTCAAAGAAACAAAGTGGCAGAGTGACCAGACTAGTGTCTGGTTTAGGTTTTGGGTTCTTTACCTCACAACTGCATTTGTGAGTTTACAGAAATCCATGTTGTCAAGGTCATGCAATCTTTTGTGAACTGCTGCTTTGTCAAGTGCTTTTTTAGCAAAGTAAATGAGAATGGCTAGCCAGGCCACAGATAATCTTCATTTTGGGTTAATATGGGTATAAATGGATAAAGCATATGCTTTTTTTAAGAAATAAGCTTGCAATATGAAAGAATGAATTCACTGACAAATCTCCCAGCCTCCCAGCCTACATGAGCAATAGTGAAGACACTAACCAGGTCAGTGTTTGCTATGCTGTAGTGTTCCGAACCAAACTGTAACGTTTTGTGGAAACAATGTTTTACAACCACAACTGCTTTTTTTTAAGTAAGTAAACCAGAGAAGCGAGTTCATTTGGCTTTCTGTTAAGGCAAAATGTTTGGCACTTAGTTTCTCCAGAATATATCCAAAATATAATTCAAATTGAACAGTTCTGGGCCCGTGAGCAGTCTTTGATGAGGTGATTTGAAGTGAAATGTTGATGAAATCTGCAAATGGGATCTAAAGTAAGCAATTGTATCTTTTACCAAACAGGTTCTTGGTCTAATCCCAACACTTTCTACCCTGACACCCAGCTGTGTGTAGTGGTCTTCACCCCGTGAGGGAAGCCTTGCTGGGCGACCACTGGCTCAAAGTTAAAGTCCAGAGAATCTCCGTCCATCAGGGTGTCATGGAGCACCGTTTCCATGTCAAACTCGAATCTCTCAATGGACATGTCGTCCAAGTCGCTGGGCAGTTTCTCTGAGTGTGAGGGGGGCTGGGGTCCAGGCCTGCCATAGCCATTGGTGTTTAGGGGGCAATAGCTCCCGGGAATGCCCCCTCCGCTGTGGTGACCGGACAGGCCGTAGGGCATGTGCATGGGGGTCTTGACTGAAGGAAGGCGGTTCTGGTTGAGGGACATGAGCATGCGTCCATTCATAGAGGGGGGTGTGGGGGTCTGGCTGTGCATGTTGTGGGGGTGAGAGTGGGGGAGACCATGTGGGTGGCCATTGCCTCCCATGATTTTGTGCTGGGTGCTGTTGTATGGTGGTAGCATGGACTGGGACACCACGCTGTCTACTGAAGGCATGAGTTCTCCATGTTGGTCAGTGTCCGAAGTGAGGAGTTCCTTCAGTAGCCCGGCCGTGCAGCCATACTGTCCCATACCGGCTCCAAAAGTGGGCTTGGTCTCTGGTAAACTCTGCAGAGGCATCGACGGCAGAGTGCCCATCCCCGCCTGGCCATACCCACACTTCCTGTAGTCCTGCTGTGGCTGGGACACCATGCTTGGTGAGCTATAAGGGGGATAACCGGGGCTCGGTTGCATCATGGGAGAAGGTGACGACTGGGAGGAGCCTGGTGTTGCAGCCCCACCCCCAACCTGAGAGTTATTGGGTGACAGCAGGTTGAGGTTGTCCAGCAGATTCTCCATGACATTCTCCGTGCTGTGTCCCAAAGAGCCGGTCATCTCCGAGAGGCTGGGCAAAGTGGCGGTCATCTTGGCACCAGGGGGTCCGGGGTACCCCATGTGAGCGTCGGCCTCACCCAGGTCATCTTCAGGGACGAAGGGTGACAGGCGGCCACTCAGGGTACTGGCGTTGGAGCTGGCTCTGGGTCTGAAGCTGTTCCAGGCATCAAAGTCGTCATTGCTGTGGGAGTTGGGGCTCCCAGGCCACTTGGAGTAGGAGCCAGGACTGTCTGCGCCCCCGTCAGGACCACCCTGCAGGGACAACTGTAGAAACACAAAGACACTAGTTTAGAGACTCACTCCACAAAGTACTGATTAGTGGCTACAATTTCTTTAACTGAACGTTAAAAATTTGCTGCATTGCACCTACCGACAGAGCCTTTTACTGGGAGCAAATAATGTAAAGTTACATAATGTGGGTTTAAATAAAAGGGTTGGTACTCTAATGCTCTTATCTATTATCTATTTAATGAACAGAAGCATGAACTATTCTTTTTATCTATTAGAAAACATTCATATTGATTAACATTTGTAAAGGCCCGCGTCATCAACAGCTGCTTTGTGGAGGCACTTGTTGCCGGATGCTCGTCAGTCTCTCTTATTTCAGCTATGCATTGTTCTTATTTAGCCACTGATTGTGCTCCAACTGTCAAAACAGATTAAGCTTGAGTCACGGGAACAATTTTTGGCAGTGTGTACATGTAACTTCTTTTTGTTCTGTGATGACTTATCTGATACCAAAATGTTTCATAACAATGGACACAGCATGTTTCTTTTTCACCAAGCTTCAACAGGTTCTTACCATATTTGAATCAAAATGTTGAAATGTTGCAAAAACGAAAATGCTAAATGTGCACGTACATTCCACCAGCTCTTCGTTTAAACAGTTTAAACACACTGACAGTATAGAGTCGGGACAAAAACAAACCTTGGTGTGATTGTAGTAATCTAGAAATTAAATCAAAACCAAGATTGCTTTTTGTGTAATGACCTTTTTCTTGGCTGCTCTTCCTCTGCTCTTGGTGAACTTGCTGTTGTTGTCCATGGAGGCCGCCCTGCGTCTTGGGGACTTGCCGCTTTTCCCGCCTTCTGGGTTCAACATCCACCAGGAGCTCTTGCCCGTGCCCTCATTCTGGACCCGGACGAAGCGACTGTGGAGTGACAGGTTGTGTCGAATGGAGTTCTGAGAGAAGACAAAGGAAGAGAAAAGCGTAATTAGCCCGTGTAAAGGCACTTATTTTTTCTTTTGACATTTAAAATAATGATAATAAATTAAAAATGCAATATAATAAGCTGACAGCAACGGCACTCAATGCATATAACGTGAAATTTCTGATAGAAATTTGAAAAAAATCCAGCTTTATTCTCATTCAAAGTCTAAATTTAGTCACAGTTAACAGTCACTCTGTTTTATTCACCATTACACTCACATTAGGACTGCTGCAGTAAGTCGTCTGCCCCAGAGCAATACCAAGAATTGGGTAAGAGTGAATAAAACAAGGTGACTTTCAGTGAATAAAACAGTGAGGCTAGAACCACAACAGCTGAAGGCAAAAGGAATGCAGCATGTATATCAATAGAAACAAAAGCAATTTTTGCTGTTCCAATTTAAACCAATTTTACAATCAAATCATCACTTATCATTATTACAATGATTTTGAGTGGCTATTAATAATTTTCAAATAAAAAAATTAACCCCAACCCAAAGTCAATAAACTCCAAATTATCCACCAACTGAGAATGCACTCACATTCAAATAATGTAAATCTGTAAATCTGTAATCTCTCTATTTTATTCACTAACAGTCCCACTGTTGTGATTACTATTACCTTGCCATTGGCTGTGCTGCCATTAAATAACATTAGCTACCGCTAGCCCCAATATGCTACATTGTGGAAACAGGACTAAAGTAAAGTGACAGTGGCTGAATAAAACAGATCCGTTGCAGCTAATGATAAAATATAAGCAAAACTGCCATCTGTGTTGTAATCATTTATGTTCTACTTTATTTAAAAAATCTGAATCTAAATTAACCTATTTTTCAATTTGCTTGCAGCAGACCCTGCACTGCAGTAGCTTTACTACATCTACTGCAGTAGAAAAGAGTTTTGGCATACCATCATGACTGCAAGAATTTTATTTATTATACATATTTTAATTAGAAATGGCAAATAAAGCCCCTTTACTAATAAACTTGACATGAGATAGAAAGTCTGTGGTTTTGTTTTTCAGCGAAACCCTTGCACAAATACACTAAAGACCAAACAGAAGGAGGATTAAACTGTAGACGCCCTTATCTCTACACATACTGTACATGTGGGCTTTTATTTCCTTCACAAAAACACTGGGGCCCATTATACCAACACTCACATTCCACCTGAATACGTGTCTTGTCTAAACCGGCACAGAATCAAAGGGCGGAAACAGACTAATCTTTGCTCCTTACTGGCACATTAATACAGTGCTCCAACGTTGCTAAGTGACACCCTCGGTGGAAAAACTAATTTTTGTGCCGGAAGCTAGTGAAGCATTATTAAAACTGTGCAAACAAAAGAGCGGGAATATTAGGCGAACATGTGCTGAGTAAACCGGTTAGAGTGAGCCACCACGTCTGTCTACTTCACGTCAAACAGCTTTGTTTTTCAGAACTCCAACACTCTAAAACTGTCCATTTAGCCTCAGATAATAATTTACACTCTGAACTGTTTGTTGTCTGTGCCATAAGGTGAAGTAATGAGCCTTGGCTAGACATTACTGTGCAAGAATAAAGCTGGTTGTTTTGGAAGAAAAAGCTGGAACTCCCTACACACACAAGTTAGCGTGCATCGAGGCTGACGTCATCGAGTGCGTTCCTGCTGTGAGTCACTGCTCCACATCTGGTTCACAGTCTGCCCTGCTCTCAGCCCTAACCTACACCAGTAATTCAGTGGAACTCATCCACCGCCGCCTGTCTTCCCTGACATGCAAGCTCATTTCACTTGTGCATACAAGATCATTAAAGCCATTCCTCGACATTTTCAAGTAATCAATGACTTGTTTAGTCTGTAAAAGAGGAGCGCAATCAGGAACAGATGTTTGGCATGTGTGATGATTACCTCAAGGAATATTTAAAATTAGCACCACCATTCCATGTCCTTCTTGCTACATGGGTGGCTAGGATGAAAAGCAAGATGATGAAGTTGCATAGATTTTAAACATCCTACTGCCATCAGACTGATACTGATTCCAATTGAACTGATTGATGAAATAGCTATGATTTGAAGGAACTCAACTCATGTTGTTTGGCAAAGGGCCAGCGATTTACAGACTTTTTAGTTGAAGCAGGAAATGTGCTACATATTCAGTTCTTGGTGACTGTGCTTCACAGTATATATTCATTGCAGTATCAATTATGAAAATTTGCATGTTTCTAAATATCTTTGTGCAGTATAATGATAGTAATTTGTAAGTAAGTAATGGCAGCCTTGCTTCCATTCCAACACATTACATTTTTCAATAGAAAAATGAAAAAAAAAAAATGGATCGACCATTAGCCTTTGGCCTCATATTATACAGTTACTCTGCCTTGACTCCTCCTCTTGTCCACACGTGGAAGACCTTATGCTGAGACCACATGAAGGCTCTCTAAAACCCTTAACAAATGAATGCAATTACCTCCGAATCAAATGACCTGACTCCCTCAGCCAATAGTCTGGGGCTAGTTTGCATGATCCGAGCGACAGGACAGCCCCTCTCTGATTAGCCTAGCAAATTCCCCTCATCCCCCCACCCCCCTCTCTGAAAAGCAGTAGCTATGACAAAAGGCGAGGAGTAAAGTCTGGTCATGAGCCTCTTCTTCCCATGACCACTAAGAGTGCTGGTAATTTCAGCTTCTGCAGCAACAAGGAATGACTGCAATGTGAGTGCAGATGCCGGGACGTCCTGCTCCAGCCCTATATCATCCTAATGACAGGAAGGAGAGGCTCACACTAAAGTTTCCACTTGGGAGGCGCACGTTTCTGCTTTGGCTTATGTGACAGTCACTATGTTGGACATGTGATGATGATCGAGATCATAAAGCACTTAAAAAGTAGAGCATGATGTGAGTGGGGGGTGTGAGTGAAGGCTCATAAACTACCCTGATGGGAACTAGCGGGGCAGAGGAGAACAGGGTGTGTTGTGTGGCTCAGGCTGTCTGCTGGGGCCAATGGAAAAGCCTGGTCTCCCACAGTGTGTGTGACAGAGTGCCAGCCTGTGACTTTAGTGGAACTGGAATATGACAAACAGCAGTGAAGTATGGTTATGATTTAAATGCTCCAGTACAGCCAGGGATACTGGGGTTTGAGAACACACGCCAACGGGACTGAAAACACTGAACCCGAGAGATGAGTCACGCATACATGTATGGACATCTTGTGTTGACACTGTATTCTTTGGTTGTTTATTCCTCTATTTCAGGTAACAGCCAATCAGGAGGCTAATTACAAGAAGATTAATCTGGCTCTGGGCAGGGACAAGATATCTATGCTTTCTTGTCTTGTGTTGTAGTTTTGAATCTAACATATGCATACAACCAGACCCTCAACCGCACTGATACAGGATTTGACTAATTTGACACATCATTTTCTTTCTTTTCTGTAATTAGTTTAAAGTATTTTGTAATACAGCCCTCCAAACATTCTGTGAGTTTGTGGTCAAAAATCGAGTCTCATCTGGGCATGTCACCTATTCATAATTCATATGTCATAATTCCATTGAATGAATAACATTTTTGCACAATGCTTAAATGACAGTAAAAATCTAAATACAGTAAAATGATTGATTGTATATTTAACTCAAGTATGTGTGGTCCTCTGTCAGAACTTTGGGCCAGTCTGTTACATTGCTGTCTTTAAAATGAATTATGTTTCCATTGGATCCTCTGTGTGACACACATTTATCTCTGGCTGTGGAACACAGGAATCTTCACATTCCAGCTAATCATTGTGTGCAAAGTTCAATCGTAATCACAGCCAACTTGTTAGTATCTCTTAGGAAACAGTAAAGGCAGGATTCCCAGCCAGGCAGCCATCACAATCAACATTCCTCTGGAAGGTTACAAAACCGTCGATTTTACACAGCTCAACCCTGATTAGCCGGGCCGTAGCACAGGCCTATCTCCTGTTGTATAAAGAAAACATGGCAACAAGGCCTTCCTCTGTCGCAGGCAGATCCCTGACACACACAAGGAGCGGAATTAACCTTTTTGTTTCCTTACAGAAAATGTCAGATATTGCTTAAAAAGAAACAAATGATTCCGCTGAGACAGTCGTGTACACCAAGTACAATGTTACTTTCATGTGATCATTTATAAGCTACAAAATAATGTGATATTATAGTTTGCAGTGGCTACATGCGGGAACTATTTCAATAGATTCCCAGGCCAAAAGTGATTTATTTTTATATAAGAGACTTTTCATTAGCGATTAGTGGAATGTTACGGGCTAATACACTTGCTAAGCATATATGTAAGTAGTTTTTTCATGATTTTCCAGATTTTTTTTTAAGAACTGTATGTGGTACTCTATGTAATTAATGTATTGCCTGTAGTAGATTATTGTCTGTTTGGACATGGTCTGTAAAACTGTCCAGTTTCAGAAAGGCAGTGTACTGCTGTATACACGTAAGCAATCAGAATTTTTTTTTTACCATTTTAAATAAAAAACAATGTGGCCCCTAAATTGGAAGAACTGCAGAGATATGCATTTAGGTAGTGTGCTCCAAGGCAGTATTTTACCACCCAGATCTGTAGTCACAGATCCCTTCATCACAATAATGCCTGCATCAAAAAATGTTATATTTCATGTACTATACACAGTGTTTACAATGGATTAGCTAAATAAATTATAATATTTATATACTGTCCTTCAGTGCTGGTACACATCAAGTATCCATTGACCCACTGCTCTTGTAAACACTGTGATTCATACCCAAGCGTTCGGTTATTGGATGACCTGCTCTACCTGCTATGTTACCTTACCATGCTAACATTAGCTTTCACAATGTGGATATAAGTGTATGGGTTATTTGTGGTACTTGCGTGCAAAGACTACTAATGTACATTTCTTTATTTACATAATATTACAGATTTTATCTTGTACTGCCCTTGTTACTTGTAGAAGTAAGTCATTGTAGTAGATAGTAGTAGATAAAGTCAAATAATGTCAAAATATACTTATATTCTATATGCTATATTATGCCATGGTGTAGCTTTTTTCAGGGTTTTTTTTTTTTTTTTGCTTGAGACCACCGCTCTCTGAGTCAACACAACACGGCAGCGCTGGCAAAACACGAGGAAGTGACCACATGAAAGAGGCCTGTGACAGGAAACAGAGCTGACTTCCTGCCGCACAGGAAACACGGCGGTAGTGAGGCCAGAGAGAAAAAGCCATGGAATGCAACGTCGTCAGCCAAGTGAGCCGACACCATAAATTTAGCTTTCACCCCCCTCTGTACCACCCTCCTCTCTGACGTTTCAAGTTTAGCACCAGACGCTAATCCCCAATGTCACACTATGTTTATGAAATGGATGTAATGCTGAGTTTGTCGCGTGACGCCTGCAGGAGCATGACATCAGCGACTGTGCACCGTAGGAGTCTGTCCGGTGGTGTAAGTAGGTAAGCGTGTTAGAGACAGAGAAAATAAGGCTTGTGTGCAAGAGCGAGGACATGCATCTGTAAGGAACACACTGTGCCGGTTCAAATACCTCCTCGGCTGAACGACTGAAAGGCCGCAGTGTTCGCTTTCCTCCTGCATCTTTCCTGGCTCCGTTACCTCGTCTCACCTCTTTCCAACTTTAAATCTCTATGTTCCTTCTTTGATTCTGCATAATTTCCCTCAAATGTTTACAAGGAATACACATAAGTCATCTGTAAAGTTGGGGGCTACAATATTGAGTTTGTCATTTTTGGCTTGAGGCCATTTTGGTTAGCCAATGTTTATTGAGACAAGAGGGTAAACTAGGACAGCTGGCATGATAGTTGGTGTTTCTATCTGAAAATGCAACTCTTAGCAAAAGGTTGTTTCTATTTGTTTAAAATTGGCAAATACATGCACTGAAATACCACTCCACAATATGTAAATTTATGTATCTGATGTATAAATTATGTAATATCCTATAGTGTAATGGTAGAAGATAAATAAATGACATTCTCTTGTATTAATTTCCAGAAAGTGCATTAAAACATGGTTTTCTGGGGCACCTCGTTGGCTCCCCTAGAAGAGCATATACCACATACTCAAGCAACCTGGATTCGAATCCAGCTCAGGTCGTATGCTCAATATCACTACCTCTCTCACATAGTTTCCTGTCTATCTCTATACTATCAAGTGAAGGCCAAAAAGCCAAAAAAATGATCTAAAAAAACCCAAAAAAAAAACCAAAAAAAAAAAACAACACGATTT